>JAMPIV010021223.1:0-680998 GCA_024509875.1 Oreohelix idahoensis | reverse complement strand
CTACAGGTTTTATGAATGGTGGTGTGTGTGTGGTTGTTGGTATATTTTTGCATATTTTGGGTTATTGATGATTATTGATGTAATTTTATGTTGTTGTGATGATATGCATAAATTCCATGCTTTTTCTTCTTTAATAAAGTTTACACCTTTATTAATACGCTGTTCACGACCTTTCCATCCATATTTGTATTTTTAGCTCTTTACTAGAATCTCTATGTATGATAAGAGAAAAGAGTGAGAGCCGGAGATGCTTAGACAGTAAAGTGAGTTGAGGCATGAAGAGAGAGATCCTTTGAATAAATCTTCTTCCAGGTTGTCTCAAGTCCATCTCCTATTTACACCTTATCTAAAGTGTAATCTATAACTCTGTCAGTCCACTATCCCTTGTCGATTTCACTACTGTGGTCCAACTCGACAAATACTCTACACTCAAACTCAACCACGACAAATGGGGTCTCGCCGCGGAATTTGAACTACATCTGCAGCTATCGCAACAGATGAGGTTGCAGTCTGGTAGGAATCTCTCACAAGATTCTATCTTGATTCTTAGAGTTTAGTGTTCGGCAGATTATAGGAATTTCTTTCCCCTAGACATATCGAACTATTTCTTTTGGAGGAAGTCGGAACAGCGTTTTTCTCCACAGCAATCATAAATATTTAGTTACATTTATTGTTCATGCTACACATGAGACAGCTGGTAAAGGTTGATGGTATCACTGCTGAGTTTTTGGTTGACAAATCTGATGACTATTGTTGTAAAAGTCAGAAAATTTTTTTTAAGGGTTAATATTTTTTCAGGAGTAGCTCTTTAATCTGAGATAAGAAGCTACAGATAGTCAGTTACTAGCTTGCATCTGCACCAAGGGAGGGTGTTCATTCGGATGATAGTAACCAATCCTCTCAATAGCTTAGTACTAACAGAACTGGGGTGAAGTGATAGTAATAAGTTTTACATCACTTACATTTTTTTGGGAGTTTTTTGGGGTTTGTGCTTGTCGATCAGAGTAGCTACAAACTTTCTTAATTTTTAAAGTTCCCAGGCTAGCCTAGATTTTATTGATTATTAAGTTAATCAGCACCTAGTGGACTAGGTAACTAAGGTCTCTAAGTTCTATTCTTCTATAGTGTTTGTTCACCCTGATATAATGGCCGATCTAGATAAAGTGCATAGGATTGCCCTCGAGGTAGCTAAGTACATGGAGTACAAGGATAGCGAAATCCAGCCCTTTCTAGAATTTGCAGTAAGCCTGCAGGATCAATACGAGGTAGACAATTGGTTTGACAGCCGTTTAATCTTAGCATGGTCCTGTAAACAAACTGGGGAGAGTGAAGCATTCACCCGACAGTATGTAGAAGAAGTGATAGAAGATGAGAAGCAAAGGGAAAAGCAAAGACAAGAACGGGACAAGCAATTGGAAATGGAGCAACAAGAACGGGACAAGCAATTGGAAATAGAGCGACAAGAAAGGAACAGGCTACACCAAATCAGAATGAATAAACTGGATAGCCAAATTCGGAGGGTGGAAACAGATACTAAATGAAGTCACTCTACTTCCCCTTCTACTCTGCCCTTAACGGTCAACGCCCCTGCAAACCTTGCGCCCATGAAAGAAAACTTGCCTGCTAAAACCGAACCCCAACTCCAGAAAATTGACTTTCCTTTGGACTTGGATCCGAAGCCCGAACAAGGAAAGAATTTACGTCGGGACAGCAGGCCTAAAGCCACGGGAAAAATTACGCAACGTTCCCAGGCATGGAAACTGCACAAAGGTGAGAGAGGTGCTAACAAGCATTGTAATACGGATTGTTCCCGTCTGGCAAGCGGCGAACCCCGAGCCTCTCACGCTCCAGACCGAGCAGCACCTAACCGACACGTGACGTCGAGAAAAGGGAGCCACACCCTATCACGTTATATTTCGCAAGATTCCCGGCCGGACAGCGAAAAACCATATGCAGAGGCGCATCCCTCCAACTCAACGATCGTAGAAAGGAGGTGCCGCTCCTCTTATCACCCTGAGCTTAAAAGGTGCAAGAATAAGTCGCCTGCTAAAAGGGTTAAACTTTCCAAACCGTTCCAAGGAACTTTGGAAAAACACACCGAGAGTTTTCTCTCGGGCACTTCGCGATCAAACGGGATCTCAAACCGTCCAGTCTTTTGCATGCAGTCTGCGGGGCCTGTCAACCAGGAAGTGGATCTCGCATTGCAGGACAAAGTTCAACTGACGCCAGTAACTTCCTCAGGGGAGGGCAAAGTTGACGTTTATGGTGGACACAGGGTTCCATGCGAAGGGATCCCTGGTATTCCATTTGAGTTTCTCACTTTTCAGGGCAGAAGACAGTGAGAAAAGCTGCCTTACTACGGTACAAGGAGCCATTGTTGAGAGCCTTGGCTCACGTCATGCTAGTAAAGGTAAAGCGACTCAACAAACTCTGAAACTCGCAGATATTACCTATCCTTCTCCACGGATAGAAGCTACGGAGATCTGTTATGATTTAGTAGAACCCCAGAATGCGATCGATTACTCTCTGCTTCAGGCAGCTGAGTTTTCCCATACAAATCGCATTTTTCCAGTGGTCTCAACCCCACTGATGGACAGCAAAGTAGTCGCCTCCGCCAGGCCATTACAGAGCAAATTGATCATTTCCGTTGACCAAGCCAGAGTTGTGACTGGCAAGGCAAGGAAAGCTCCAGATCCACCTTTAGACGGCACAGGTCTGAAGATTGATCAATGCTCCCACCGAAACAGGGGAGTAGGTGTGGAGAGGCAGAAGAAAAATGCTAGCATTTCTTCGGCCAACGAACGGCTTTATTTGCCAACTAGGGTTACGCGCGCGCGAAAAATCCCTATAGACTGCAGCTATAGAGGGTTATTCAAGTCCACGCCCGTGACAGGTAAATATATACGTAAGCAGCCTGAGCCCATCAATTATTACACTGCACATAACAGGCGCATTATCTACGCAGTGGCCAGTGAGTTCAGGCAGGGCCGAAAACCACAACAGGTGCGGATAATTTTCCGGACCATAAACAGGCACAGCGAATGGTGTAACCAAGATCAGGTTCACACGGAAACGAAGGGCATCAGCGCCGACTGGCCTCGCAAAATCCCATTCGCTGAACGTCTATTAGACAGAGGGAAGAAAAGAAATGAACTCGGAGCTAGTCATACAGTGCTGACAGAAATTGGATACGATTTTGTTTATGATTATAGAAGGTTCTTACGACATGTAACGGACATCGATGGAAAAGATAAATTACTGTCATTTTTGTCCGTATTCCTCGAAATTTAAAGGGGGGTGGGGGGGGGGGCACTTGTCACGTGACCTATAATCTATTTTACCATCTTGTCCATAATTTGATTACTTTTTAAATGTCCTGGTTTTCCTCGTCATTTTGTATTTTCTTTTTCTTTCATTTTCTACCTTCGTGGCCAAACTTTTTCACCTTCTCAAACCCCACCCGAGGTTTGGTTACGTTCCGGCCTGTAGCGGTCAGCGAACGATAATATTATCTAAGCCGCACCTGGTCTGACCAGGGGAATATCTCTTACGTTTAAAGCCTTTGATCACGAGCGAAAGGGTCCCTGTGTTTGGCTTCCAGAACGCTGCTTCGGATCATAATATTATGCATCCTGGAAACAGGGGAGACAAACCCGCGGTCAGTCTTTGGGTTTTCGCCCCTTAGACAAGATAGAGCATAATGTTATGCATTTCTCTACCTGGGGAACTTTCGCACGATTTCTTTTTCGTCTTTCGCCGAACTCCTGTAGAAATATGCAGGCCAGGTGTCCGGGGGGAGCGTCCCTTGTGATCTATAAGAGTAGACTGGTTTTAATAGACAAAGACATTCGTAAATTTTCCTGGCCCGTAGATGACCATCATGAGATAAGGCAAACTTTAACACAGTACTAGAATGTGTTTGCCTATTTTCTAGTCATTTTCGGGGTGAGTTGACATATCTTATAATTATAATATTAGATTCATGTTAGCTTTTATATATACCTGTTAGGGAAGTGAATTTATTTCTGAGGACTTCTCCTAGTAATTTATTCAGTGATAAGGTAGCGCTGTCTACGGCCTATTAAGTGGTGCTTAAACTGTTACGGTTTATCATGGGTTAAATGTTAAACTTACAATAACAGATATTAGGCGTAGAATCAGTCCACGAATGCTTACCATTGGGTTAAGAGTCAGCAAAAATTAACTGTCATTTCTGTAAGATAATGTCAGGTGTGGATTGTTCACTTTAAAACTGAATAGTGAGATGCAGGTAATAACTCTGGATTATAGGAGATAGTCACTTATTCCTTTTTGATAGATATTTCTAGTGGCAAGGGAGGATCATTTTATGCTTACTTGTGTGGCTAGGCACTAGTCTATAACTTTCACTGAAAGCAGTCACCAGGCATAAATATAATTATATCTTATGATCTAGCCACAACTGTATTATTATAGCAAGAACATTGCATTTTCTTTGTACTCATTTTGTGAAATGCTAATATATTTTCCAAAGGGGACATATGACTTGTTTGTGTAATGTCAAATGCTGTAATCTGTTTATGTAAATTCATTTAATGTTGTAAGATGAATAAGCATATTCTTTTAACTGTAACTACAGGTTAGGTTTCCTGTATGTTGAGATTGGGAGAAGAGGAGGAGATTTTGCTGTCAGAACATTTAATGACAGTTACATGGGTGTACAAAAGATATTAAGACTATGCGGGCGCTTGTTGATAATTGATATTTTTAAGGAACAGGAGACATGGTTAAAGACAGCCCTAAACTATCATAGCAATAACTACAATAAATTTAATCCCATAGTGGAGCGAAACTTTCTGTATAAAGTTAGTGTGATTTATTATTTGCTTGAAGTAAAAGGGTGTCTCTTTTTGGGTTTCAGGAAGACCGAATCGCTAGAGCAGACTTCAGTCAGGCGAAGAAAGTCATATACTCTTCGATCTAGAGGGTTTCTGTATACATCTAGCAACGAATCGTCAACCCCGTTCCTGAATCAAAACCTTTTTTTTGTCAACGCCAAGTTAAGCTCACGCAGTGCAACGGAGCCAACGCAAAATCTGGAATCGCCAAATTCAGTAGTAGTTCTCTACTCGCCTATTGGATTACCAGCCAGAGCATCGCGGCTTCCAGAATATCAAAACCGCCCAGCATGCCTATAGCAGAATTCCATATCACCCGCCTTTTTTGTGCCTAAACGGGGCACTCAGCAAACCACAGCCAAACCAGTTTAAACAGGATTTACAGCCAAGCGGAGCCTTGCGCCGGATAAGCGCGCCTGGGACTTTTTGTCCTCAAGTGACTTCTTCTGGTGTATTTTCTGGATACTTAAAACCTCGCACGTATGAGCAGCCATCTATGGACAGGCTGTCGTTCAGTTTGTTTATTCGATCAGCAGGAGATAAATAGAGTCTTCCAGACCACCTCGCGCAATTATGGAGGCATCACCAATGATAGCGCCTATACAGTGATTTTATTCAGGTTAATTCCATCACCCATGGAGGATATGTACGAAAAAACCACTTACTGGAGCTATTTCATATGGTCCCGAAAGCGGACGGACTGACACTCAGTTATTTCATCTCTCTGTGTTCTACAGGTTTTATGAATGGTGGTGTGTGTGTGGTTGTTGGTGTATTTTTGCATATTTTGGGTTATTGATGATTATTGATGTAATTTTATGTTGTTGTGATGATATGCATAAATTCCATGCTTTTTCTTCTTTAATAAAGTTTACACCTTTATTAATACGCTGTTCACGACCTTTCCATCCATATTTGTATTTTTAGCTCTTTACTAGAATCTCTATGTATGATAAGAGAAAAGAGTGAGAGCCGGAGATGCTTAGACAGTAAAGTGAGTTGAGGCCTGGAGAGAGAGATCCTTTGAATAAATCTTCTTCCAGGTTGTCTCAAGTCCATCTCCTATTTACACCTTATCTAAAGTGTAATCTATAACTCTGTCAGTCCACTATCCCTTGTCGATTTCACTACTGTGGTCCAACTCGACAAATACTCTACACTCAAACTCAACCACGACAGCTAGTCCTGAACGTGACAGAATCGATGGTAGTAGTTTGGACTGATGTACTTTACTTTTTAATTTATGGGTATACATAATTCCTCTTATTACAAGTTTATTTGAAGCAGAAATATTTATGATTGTCTAACCATTTTACTTTATTCTCCCAAGTCAATCTTTTCCAAAATCTCATGAAAATAAGTATTTGTTTGTTTCAGCCTTTGCATGGAGGTCACTCATAAGATTGTAATGTCTTTACCTCTCTGTACATCCATGATAATTATTCTTTGTCATTAATGGGTAATGTCATTGTTTGATATTCATGTTTATTGTCTTGGTGGCAGTTTTAAATGCTGCAGGTATTGGTCTTGGTTCTTTTGCTTCCGATTCTACTGCGCGTCCTTTAAATTGTTTGCCCCACTAATTCACAGTGAGTGGTGCTTTCTTTCTCATGTCCTGAGGATAGGAATATTTCTCCTGTGTCCTGTTTCTCTTTTCTTTTTTCATCATCTTCTTACGCGCAGTCCTAGAATATCAGATTTTGTTTTTCAATTCTTCTATCACATGCGCAATCCTTCCTTGTTCGTTTAGGGTTCGAATACTCAAGGTCCTTAATCAGGAGTTCTTCCTGGTGAAATAAAGTAAGTCAGAATGCTGAATCTTGTCGGTTTTCTAAGTACCTCGTCAATATCATCCTTAATGAAGGGCAGTTTTTCCGTTTGAGATATCTTAGTTGAATTACTTGTTTTATTTCTGGTGGATGAATGTTCATGCTGTGTACTGAAGTTGTTTTTTGCTTTTTAGTACCTACAGGAAGGGGTAGCTGGACCCATGTCCAATCTTCTATTGTCGTCTCTTATCAGATGCATTATAGGTTAGTCTTTTTATTCTTTGCCCAGTGTAGTCCCGGAAATAATAGTCTGGAAAAATTAGTAATGAAAGGCATGGTCTCTGGAAAAAGGAAAAGGGGACGACCTAGACGACGGTGGATCCAGGTCATCAAGGAGAGTCTGAGATTGTCTTTGGATGATGCAGGTCGACTTACCCAGAATCTTGATGCGTTCAGAGCATCTGTAATGGAGACAACGTTCTGGAGAGAATACGTCACATGATGATGACGAGTTCCCGGGGGTCTCTCGTGAGACTAAGGAAAGAATATGCCTACTACTCCCTCGGGCATGTCCTACAAGGCAACTAATATGAGGTTGGCTACTTAATTTTTTTTTTGTTGGGTTTTTACCTTCTTCTGGCGAGGCGCGTTCCTTTCAACCTATTTGGTTATATCAGAGCGCATTTACTATCCAAAAAAAAAAAAAAAATGTCAACTCTGTTGACGGCTGACCCGATCAGCGTTGATAGATACTAAGTCCTGAAAAGGACTAACATTATCTATCTGCTAGCATAAAGCCCTAAAAAGGACTCGCCAGCTACTCCAAGCCCGAGCTTGTGGTAGTTAGTTATTGACTACTTCATCGGGAAAAACAAATTACTACAGAAACGATCGCTGCAAAATCATGTGACACATACTAGGTGCAGACGTCTTACAAGGGGACTAGCAGCAGTGATGGCTCGATGCTCCATAGGGAGGGATAAGAAAAATGATAATAATTTTCTGTTGTTTGTTCCCTTTTCGGTACCCGGTAGCACGCGGGTGATGTAACGTTTATATCTGTATAAAACGTTAGACAGAATCGTTCGCTGACTGCAACTAGTGGATACACGTATAATCGATAGTTAAATTCACAATTACGGCTCGTGGGAATTCAATTATCTGTTTAAACCTAATACTTTACCGATACTAGATCAAATAGAGCGGACGATTCCTTAAGACAGAAGGACACAAAGTTAAAATGTACTGAAGCTTGTTGTAGCTAGTTTTCAAGCCATTATTTTATTGTCATTTCTGTCTTTGTTTTTAGTTATGCACGCTTGTTTGGCTTCTAAGGATTTATCATTTTAGTGGTGTTAACTGTTAGCATATCCGTGATCTATAATGAAAGAAAGTTGTGTGCTCATGCAAGCGAGTGCGCACATGAGTGTATGTGTGCGCGCATGAACCTTGATGCATCAATCGTTTGTTCAGGTGCGCCTTCTTCAGAGAGTGGGAAATCCTATGCCTTAGGATTGTTGGAGATAAAGCGAAACTAGCGCCAGAAAAAACTATTAATAGAAAGTCAAGACTCGGGGGAAAAGCACACAACACACTAGCTTTTCTAGACTGCGTGTACTTAAATTAATATGCATTTTTTTTCAATGCCTTAGTGAGTTTTTGAATGTTGTTTGTATGTGCGTACGTATAGACAAGTATGTGATTATACGCACGGCTGTTTTGTGTCTACATATACGCGTGAGAATATATGTGTGAGTGTATGTGCGCGCGAGGTGGTGAATAATTATATTTATGGGTGTGTGTATGTTCCTGTGTGCGTGGCATTTGTCATTCTCATATATATATATATATATATATATATATATATATATATATATATATATATATATATATATATATATATATATATATATATATATATATATATATATATATATATATATATTCATGTTAAGAACGCGCGTCTGTGTTCAGGCCTGTATGAGTTGCACGTTAACCATGCACGTCTGTGAACGTGTTGTTAATATTCACGGGCGCGTGTACATATTTTGATGCGTTTGAGCGAGGCCTAGTATAAGCGTGGCGTGTTAGTGTGCGGGAGATAGTGGTAAAGCCTGAATGATAACGATAAGACGAGAGAAAAAAAAAAGGAATATATCTGCTATCTGCAGATAAATATTTCTTCAAAAGAGAAGATAGATAACACGTTGTTGACCATGAAGGGACCAGGCTTAGGACTCGAGAAGATAGAGGTTGTTTTTGATTTTGTTAGAGAACCTAAGCACAATCTTCTTTTATATTTTTCTCGCTCTTTATCTTTTATTCATTCTCACCATTTGTATCTCTCCGTAACACATTTCTCCCTTTTCTCACACCATCTTTTCTGTCTCTCATTCAGTGTTTCTCTTTTCTTCACTCCTTCTCTCTTCCCTAATATCGTTTCCTCTCTCAATTTCTTTCCTTTATTTATTTCAGCTCTCTGTTTCCTTTCTTCCCTTGTTCCCTTCTCTTCTCTCTGCAACTCTCATCATCCTTATCTTTCTCTACGCCATCTCCCAGGTTCTCGTCATTTCCCTTTCACTCATGCACACACAGCAACAACAGATCACCTTATTATATGTAATCTACTACCACAGCCTCCAACATCTTCACCACGACTCTCCACAAACATGCACTTTGCTTACAGTCCTCTTTTCCACGTGGTTGCCATTGTGTATTTACTTGTTACACTAACATACAGAAAATGACAGCAAGACGCAAGATGAACGAGAGTGAAGACATGATAGAATTATTTAGCTAGGCCTTTCCTGACAGGGAGGCTTCATTCAGCGAGTAAATAAAAATATAATAATTTAAAAAAAAACATGCTTTTCTTTACATTGAAATATTTTTTACCCCTGTTGCCAAAGAATGAGGAGGAGGGGGGAGGGGAAGGCTCATAATGAGAAAAGGTCCTGGCCTCACCCGAGCTCTCAGAAGGCATGGCTACAGGAACGGAAAGTCAAGGTATGCCTGAGAGCTACAGTTTGAGACCAATATTCCTTACCGAGCTGAGAGATGGGAAGAGGCGAGGTGATGACTGGGCAGAACACGAGAGTGGATAGACATAAATTACTTGTTAATTATTACATGTAGTCATGAGCTCGTGATCAAAGACACATCTTACTTTGTGCCTTCTCTTTGTTTTCGCCCGATCTCTGATTCTTTAATGGTGTAAACCCCAAGTTTTCTCTGGTGTCAAATTTGCAACGATTCTTTGCAAAAAATATTTTTTTATTCAAGCTTTATAAATCAGCCCATTTAATCGACTTAAATATGAGTTTGTGGACCTATGCATTCAATTAGTCAACTTATTTATGACTTTGTGATCTCTACACTCAATAAATTAACGTATGTATAAGTTTGTGGATCTGTACACTCAATTAATTAACGTATTTATGAGTTTGTGGATCTGTACTTACAATGAATCAACTTATTTATCAGGTTATAGATCTGTAAAACCGGCAAATCAGACTTGATTTTTGTGTGTGTGGATCTGACACCTGTTTGTATTCCTAGTTCAGGTTTTTATGTCTTTAGTAGTAGTAGTAGTAGTAGTAGTAGTAGTAGTAGTAGTAGTAGTAGTAGTAATAGTAGTAGTAGTAGTAGTAATAGAATTAGTAGTAGTAGTAGTAGCCCAATTCATTCATAACTGACTATGGGAATGATATCCCCCCACCCCCCCTGCTTTTTTCTGGTGTTCCTTTTGGCATGTTCTTTTCTCTTCAGCTTGTTGTGAGAGCTTTGTTTCCCCAAATCTGAGGTAGCACTGTTGGGTGTATCGCCACTTGTTGCGATCGACAGCTTCATCTTCTCAGGCTACTTGATTTATGTCTAGCTTCTTCATGTCCCTCTGGCACACATCTTTGAACCTCAGCTAATATCGCCTGGCTGTTCTTTTGCCATCTGCCAGAAAATATCTCTTGGAATAAAACCATCTCCCATGGGGCGAACATTTCGGTAGGACATTATTATAGCAAGGCATGGTAAAGAGAGAAATGTAACGTATAAAGGACATCAGAAAAGAAATTGGAGGGAGGAAGAGAGACAAAGTGTGAGAGAAAGAGAGAGAGATAGAAGAAGAAGAAGGAAGAAGAAGAAAACGAAGAAGAAAACGAAGAAGAAGAAGAAGAAGAAGAAGAAGAAGAAGAAGAAGAAGAAGAAGAAGAAGAAGAAGAAGAAGAAGAAGAAGAAGAAGAAGAAAGAAAAGAAAACTCAAGTAACATTTATTCTGTGAACTTTGCGAGACCTCTGTGTTTAAATAAAAGGTATCTTCATCAGGACAAAGCGATTAGATATGGCCTAGGTCCTCCTCCTTCCTCCTTTCCGCCTCCTCCTCCTCCTCCTCCTCCTCCTCCTCCTCCTCCCTCATCCTCCTCCTTTCCTCCTCGTCCTTCCTCATCCTCCTTCCTCCCTTCCTCCTCCTCCCTCCGCCCCTCCGCCTGACTCCTCCTCCTCCTCCTCCCTGCCTCCTCCTCCGCCTTCCTCCTCCCTCCTCCATCGCACACCAAATTAAATTCGTCTCTAACTCCAAATTACCAAAAATAAGTAAATACAAATATTAGACGTTCTTTGTACCACATAAAAATAATAAAAGCTATTATTCTACAAAATGAAATTACTTTTTTTCATCCTTTTCTGCTTGTATTTTTTCGTTTCCTCTGTTGTCCGTTCAATTTTCATTTGCGTTATCGTTGTCACTTCATCAGCTTCAAAGATAAAGGTTGAAGCACAAAATGGTTTGTATGTCAGGTTCACAAATGCATATGTAAAAAAAAATTTCCAGTTTAATTACCTACATCGTTTAGCGCTGCAGGCCACTTGAGCAGCTGTCTATGCATCCTTTTTATCATTGGCTCTCTCCCGAGTAGACTACTTCGCTTGCTCTCAGTGCGTCCATAATTCTGGGAATTTGTAAAGTCGATAAAGTTCTTTGTCCAACTATAAATCTTCATCAGCTCTGATGTTATCTTGATTGGTCTATATATTCTACTATGTGTCGTGTTTTCGAACTACTCCGTTTAGAAAGCGTTTTGTTTTATAATGAGGGATAAAACTGTCTCATTCAATCCCTGATAGGTTATAATTAGGATATACAGTTTCCATTACTTTAAAACGGGCAATCCCGTAGCATATACTGCCGTAGGGGAATGAAGTGTTAGAGACTTCACTAAACTAGGTGCAGATCTAGAGGTGACGTGAACAGTTTCTTCCTTACGGCCTTTGCCTTCACTCACTCAAGAGCAGGGTCAGTACCTATTTATAGTAGGATCGTCTGGAGAGTGATGACATCATGTTTCGAACACGTTACCTTTGCCGCGAGAGCGCAGTGCTCTAGTCGGGCTGAACGCCCATTAGTTTAGATCAGTGGTTCCGAAAGTGGGTGGTAACGCCCCCCAGGTGGCGTTGGGAAGATTCAAGAGGGCGGATACGGAAAAAAGGGGCCGTAGGGGCCATTCTGTTCAGTAGTAAACAGGGGGCGTTCAGTAGTTAGATGTGGTTCAGGATTTGACAGGCTAAATTCAGTACGTACGGGAGGGAAGGGAATTGTGGATTTGAGAGACAACGTCAGTGGGGCGGGGACGATGCCTATGGTTGTTTTACTAAGATCATTAACCAAGGCATGGTTTCGTCTATTCGTGCCATTCTGAGCTTAGGTAACCATCGCTGATCATAAATTGTAATCGGGAGCTGCTACGAGAGCGGGAATAACTAAACACCTATTGTCCATTCTGTCACCGCTGAAGAAAGAGAAACGACCAGCGAAAAGTCAGTGGTTGGCTCACTAAGATTTTAAAAGAAGGTGAAAACCATTCATAAAGAGTGTTTACTAGTTTAATATGGGCTTTGGCATTGGCAAGGTGTGCTGGAGTATACTTTCGGATGGCAGTGGACGAAATTAGATACCTGCTGGTGTTTCAGAAACGACCGATTTTGATATGTTGCGGGTTTTATTGTCTCGTTATTTACTGGGGCTAGTGGTAACGTGAAATTCCCGGTACATTAAGTGGAGGAGCTACATTGAAATGCTATTTTCGTTATTAATTACAGGATTTCAATAAAAATGCACAGACTTGACCTACATCATACGCATAATGAAGAGTTTGATGGTATTACATCATCGGTTGTCATGGAAACGGCCGCCATATTGGATTTTATTGTTCTATTTCAATTTCCAAAGGCTTTTGTATTTATTAATCTACCATTGCGTGCTTTCTGTGCTTCTCTATGGTGCGGAATGCTGGAGAGTCACAGAGAAGGAAATGTCAAAATTGTCCTCTTTTCACACAACATGCCTAAGAAAAATTTACCGCATTTTTTGGCCGAATACCATCACCAACCAAGATCTGCTTATTCGTAGCAAGCAAGAGGACATGCACACCATCATAGCTGGCAGACGCTGGAGCTGGGTTGGTCATGTCCTCAGAAGATACCCCGATGCCATCACAAGAACAGCTATGCTTTGGACCCCTGAAGGAAAGCGAAAGAGAGGCCGACCAAAAACAACTTGGCGGAGGACTGTGGAGGCTGAGATGCAAAGAATGAACCAGAGTTGGGGCACTGTACGAAGGATGGCCACCGACCGTGCAAAGTGGAATCAATTTGTTGTTGCCCTACAAGACGCCATTAGGCGTGATGGCCACTGACTGCTTTGACGGTCGGTGGTTAAGGATCGAAGAAGAAGAAGAATCTACCATTACCAAATTAAAACACAATGTTTATCATTATATTTTAAAACTTTAGTCGGATTGGATTTTTGATACCATAAGTAGATTTTGAGATATATGATTTTTAAAGTTTGGATCTTCAAATAATCACCATTTTTTTTTCTCAAAATAATACAACATTATTTGCAATAAATCAAAATGTTGATAAGATATCAAAAATTAGATCTGACTAAAAGTTTTATCATCTTATGGACAGTATTTTTGTCAAGTCTGATATTGATTTACAAAAAATAGCGGAACTTATAAGAACATTAGTAGCTTAAAACAAGGTTCTGAGAAAATCTAGATTTTCTTTATAGGAAAAGCATCATTTCTGAAGAAAATACTATTTACAAAATCAAAATATACCTACTTAGAATGTGTTATGACAAATAATATTCACAGATTTAGATTCAGGGAAATATAAATTATACGAGTATAGACTAATCCCAATTTTTATGTTTTTATGTTTTGAGTGAAAATTGCCTCCCGCTCCTCGTTCCTAGAAATCAGTCTTTGAACCTCTGAGACGGTTTTCCCTACCTTAGTCAGACTTTTCGTAAATCGACTGACGCGACGTACGTTTCCCATCTATTGCATCTTGGCGCTGCTTATGGGCAAAACCAACAAACCGTCTCGGCTCTTCCCGTGAATAGGGATTTCAAATACGCTTGTACTGGGTATATAACTATTTCATCCCATCGATTAGGTAAGTTTTCTTTTTTTTTTCTTTTTACACAGAGCTAGCGTCAGTTTTCGCTAACACTAATTATTATTTAAGCAGATACATTTTGATACAGATTTGCCGTATATTGAATATTGCTATTCAATCCATTATATTACATCCTTTTAATTTGTGCCCTGGAGCTCCACACATCGTAGATGCGCCACTGGCTCTCAATCTTTAAATCTTAAAGCCTATCTACAAACGTGAGTTATTTTATATTATTTCATATTAAATAACTTTTATTATACTTCATGAACTCATTATTGGGTTACTTCAATATTGTTATGTTTTTTTTTTCTTCTTCTAATTTATTGATGGCTGTGTTTAGGAAACTTGGTAAAAAAGAAAAGTAAACTGGTAAGAACATTTGTGTCAAAATTTCTGTAAAGCCACGTTTAAATCAGTTTTTGTGTGTGTGTGTGTGTGTGTGGTATACTTGACGCATATTTTTCTATCTGCAAAATTTTAAAATCAATTCTTTGTTCCAGAATCCAGAACAAATATGGCACAAGTAGAACAAACCAAAAAGAAGTGCAGACAATACAGCATGGAATATCTGAAATATGGATTTATTCCAGCACTAAATAACTAACAGCTGCCAGTGTATCTGTTGTGTGAGAGGGCCTTTTCAAATGAGGCGATGAAACCTTCCAGACTCCTTGAACATTTGAAAAAAAGCACTCTGCTAAAGCAGACAAAAGCTTGGCATATTGTCTGTCACTTCGTGAAAACTTTCAGAAACGTAAACATGTTCGCGACATGCTTGCCAATACTTCACAACAAAGATGTCATGGTTTGCGAGCTTCGTTTAATATTTTATTGCTGATAGCTAAATCTGGAAAGCCTCACACAATCGGAGAAAACTTGATTCTGCTAGCTTTAAGGGAGGTTGTGAGTACAGTTATACATAAGTCACCAGAACAAATAATTAAGGCTATTCCGCTCAACTATACCTCTTTCCAAAGAAGAATAGATGAAACGGCTGAGAATGTTGAAAACACACTGCGGAACATACTTAGGACAACAGAACTTGCACTGCAGTTGGATGAGTCAACTTTGCCGGGCAACGAATCTTTGTTTCTTGCATATGTTCGCTTCGCAAAAGATGAAAGTTTGGTTCAAGGGTTGTTATTTGCGAGGCAACTAGTAACAGATACGTAAAGGGAGTCAATATTTCATGTAGTTGAGCAATTTTTCAAAGAGAAGGACATTCACCTTTCTAACATTCTTGATTGTGCAACAGATGAGGCACCATCAAAGACAGGTTGCTACCGCGGATTTATCGCTTTCTTAAAATAAGCTGTACCTGGTATATTTACAATACACCATGTAATTCACAGACAGCATCTTGTCGCAAAATATCCAAGTTGCCGGCTTCACAATCATTAAATACTGTTATTACAGCGATGAATAAAATTAAGTCCCATGCTCTCAATTCTCGACTATTTCGAAAAATTTGTACTGAGAATGATGAACAATTTGAACGATTGCTGATGCACATGAAAGTCAGATGGCTCTCAAAAGGAAATTAATGTTTGACTTACTTTTAATGCTCTTTTTTGAAACTGTGGTAGACTTTCTTTGAAGACTCGCATGCTTCGCTCAGTACAGAACTAACGAATATCAGGCATGACAGCATATTTGTCATATTTGTTCACAAAGTTTAATGAAATAAATCTGCATCTGCAAGGAAATCATATTAAAGTTAAATCTGTCGTCTCCACTTTTCTGACTAAATTAACGCTGTTCAAACGCAATATTGGCCGTCGCGAACTAATATAATTTCCCTGCCTCTTAGAGTTGGAAGACAAAATACCCGAGGATAATCTTCAAGGTTATTGTGCACACCTAGATGAGCTGCATAAAGACATGTCTCGGAGGTTTCAGGATCTTCTTTTGATCACTAGTTAAGACTGGATAATAAATCCAGTCCTGGACACGCGAGGAACAAGGAATGATGGAAGAAGAACTGATATTGCTGCAAAATGACGTTGAGTTTAAGCCAATGTTGAAAAAAGTCATATCAAGACTTTTGGTTGCAGAAAGAAATCGCTGAACGCTATCCTGCAGTGTGGAGAACGGTTTACGATGTTCTGTATTGCCTTTCCAACATCGTATTTAGTACAGCGCAGTTGTTCGACTTATTTCGAAGCAAAGAAAACAGACTGCAAATTACTGAACGTGGGGATCTGAGACTCCTTCTGAGTAAATTTCAACCTGATGTTGAGAAGCTGATATCACTGCACCAGACACATCCATCTCACTGAAGTTAAAAGAACAATGAAGTAGGCTTGTTACTAATATACTCTCGTGTACTGCTGTTTGTTACACTGGATTAAGTAATAAAGTTTTTAAATTAAATTAATAAATAAGCGTATTTGTAGCTTTATATTAGAATGTAATAAATAGAGCAATTATATTTCCCTGTTTTGAATTAGCAGAATATATTATATTTTACACTTTATAGTTTTTTATGTAATGTGGGGAAATGTGGGGGGCGGAGGGGGGGGGGGGCGCGCTGGGGACATGCCCTGCGAGCCAAGGGGGCTGAGACCCGAAAAAGTTTGGGAAACACTGGCTTGGATAGTTGATTTAGGTGTTGCCTTTCATACAAGACCACACCAAAGGATTGGGATATTGCCATCATAACACCAATTTTCAAAAAGGATGACAATTGACAGTGTGGAAACCATATAAGCATATCCCTTCTCAGTGTCCGTGGTAAAATGTACTCTAGAATCTTAGAGCAGAGACTCCGACGCCTAGCTGAGCCACAATTGGATGAGGTCCAGTGCGGATTCCGAGCAAACCGAAGTACTCAAGACCTAATCTTCACACTCAGACAGCTGAGTGAAAAGGCCCTTGAGTATAAAAGTGAGATCCATCTTTGTTTCATAGATCTGGAAAAAGCGTTTGACAGGGTCCCCTGGAGCAAACTTTGGGACTGTTTGGCAAGGAAGAACATTCCAGCACCTCTGATTCATACTATACAGAGCTTCTACAAGTCTTGCAGCAATTATGTGAAGACAGCAAACCATAAGTCAGAAGAGTTCAGGACCACCACTGGTATTAGACAAGGTGATATCTTGTCACCTTATCTTTTTATACTCCTCATGGACGATGTCATCAAGGCATGTAAGGAGAGAACAAGAAAATATTCAGTGGGAGCTATTATAGACCGAAAGGGAGGCATCAAAGAAGAGTTGGCCACTCGAAAAGCAGCAGCTGGGAGAATTTTTCAGGCCATAAATCGAGGATTCCTCAGCAAGAGAGAGGTTGGTAAGAAAACGAGGATGGCTGTATACCGCTCCACCTATGTCCCAGTCTTGACATATGGATGCGAGTCATGGGCAATGACAACACACAAAAGCCAGATCCAAACCTCAGAAATGAGGTATCTGAGGAAGGTGGTTGAAGTAAAAGACGATACGTCAAGGCCTTAGATCCCACCTCCTGCAGACCCAAGTAGAACAGTCCCAACTAAGATGGTTTGGCCATGTCTGCAGAATGGGAGAAGATCGGCTACCATGACAAGCATGTGAAACAAAGAGCCAGGGATCCAGATCCCCAGGACGACCCAGAGTCCGCTGGGAGGACAACATTAGACAGTCTTTGAAGGATCGAGGACTAGAATGGAACCAGGCCAGGAGGAAGACAGCCGATAGGATTGTCTGGCGCTCTCTAATCTAAACCTCTACACCTCACGGTAGAAGGGGAACGACTAAGTAAGTAAGTTGCCATTCATTCGCTGGCATAATTCCGCCTCGTTCTTTATTTTGTATTGTATGAAGGGTACCTGAACAGTTCTAAATGTGTCTGAGTGTGTATGTATGTGTGACATTTTCCACCCAAAATCATGAATTCTTTTAGCCTTTTTTTTAAATTGTCTTATTTGTTTATAACAATGTGGCCGAGCGTGTGCGGGTTTAGATTTAAGTTCACACTTTTGATATGTAACTTCAGCTGAGACAATTTAGATATGTAACTTGAGCTGAGACAATTTAGATATGTAACTTGAGCTGAGACAATTTAGATATGTAACTTCAGCTGAGACAATTTAGATATGAAACTTGAGCTGAGACAATTTAGATATGTAACTTGAGCTGAGACAATTTAGATATGCAACTTGAGCTGAGACAATTTAGATATGTAACTTCAGCTGAGACAATTTAGATATGTAACTTCATCTGAGACAATTTGGATATGTAACTTCAGCTGAGACAATTTAGATATGTAACTTCAGCTGAGACAATTTTGTCTGTAGTCCATTATGTCCCCAAGGCAAACGTAGTTCATCTGGCTTTCTAATGAGGCAAAGAAAGAAAGGCCTAACTGCACACGTAGGCATGTCGTAAGCGGCAAATAACATTACGTTCTGCATGGGGCTGGCAATCTTATCATGTAAAACAAATTGTTGCAGAGACCAGCACTGGAAGAGTATGTGAATGCTTGGCGCTAGCATCATTGGTAGGGTAATTTTAAGAGAATATTTATTATTTCAGGAACTGTCCTCCCGACGTCCTGTGGTAAGAGTGCATTAGACTAAAGGCTTGACACTCCTTATTACAGTGGCCTGCTGAATACCCTCCAGGGTTCTCCTTGCATATTCCCTTTGGGGAATTATAATATAAGTATTAGATATGGCCAGTCACACACAAAACTCCCTGGCCCGCACCTCAGGTATTCAGTAACAAGGCCTAACTTCTTGGCACGATTCACAAATATTTATTAACACATTACTCCACTTGAGTATGTTATGACATCGTAGCTTTTACTAGCACATGTCTCTACTGTCCTTGATTCTGATACTCTCAGTTTTAATGGAACAGTCAACTTACGTGCCCAAGAATTCCATACACACTGCTAAGACTAATCTGACATTATACAATTAATGAATGCATAAGGCAGTGATGGTAATCGATCTTGCAGGTGCAATATAAAGATGCCCAAAGGCAATTAACACATTCTAGAATCAGGTCCTACTGGACACATTTCATGCATACTGGTCAAACGACACAAGCAGACTGCCGGTTAGAGACGCTAGCTTGTCCCAAATCAAAACTGACGTCTGCTGTCAATTCAAAGCAGGAGTCAAGACGTCACTTCCTGCAACCACGGGATACCGTGTGTAAACAATATATATCAGGAAGTGATCGAATACAAAACATGATATGATATTTACTCATATCATTTACTCCCCCCCCCCCCCCCCCCCCCCGTGGATTAAAATAATGAAAAGGAACTTTTCATTATTTTCATAGTACAATCTTACAAGGTCACTGGAGAAACCATATGACAATATCCAAATACTCAACTGTCATCATTATGATAGCACCTAGAGGCGTGCTCCATAATCGACAATTTAACACACAAGGTGTGGTATTTAGTAATAACATAACTAAACCCATTATCGTTAGCAGACGCTCTTTTGACACAAATGTGAGGTAACTACATTAATTAGAAGGCAGTGAAGAAAAGTCAATATGTCAGTCATGGCACTCACACAGCATACCATGTCAACAAACGCCCTAAGTCGTGTCGGTATGTAAGTCTACCTATCTATCAAATGAAATGCGTAATAAGCAATCAAAGACAGAATAGAACAAATGAGGCAGACAAGTTAAAATATAAGTGGTGACTGTGACAATAAGTCAAAATAGTTATTAATATTTGTATGTATGCAATGTCATGTGGTGAATGACAATGTTAATGAGATGTCATATGAAGATATATTACTTAATATCTACACATATGAAGGATATAGGTTATACTAAGTGTAAGCACCACTGTAATTCAACTCATCAAATGATACACTAATGAACCAATGTAATATCACAAGTGTTAATAAAACTGGTCATGTTAGACCATACACAGTTCTTCCTGTAGAGGTATTTAAAAGAATTAAAGTTTCAGTGAGTCACTAGTTCGCACATCAGTGTTATTGATTTCCAGTTAAGTATATATGCCGGAAAGAAATAGTTCATTGAAGAAAATCCATTTTCCATCTATGTCGGTTGTTGATGTTTGTCTTCCATGCAATAGCATATACAGCATAGATACTATTGTTCATTCTGTACTTGAGAATTTTATAAGTATGTTAAAATATAATTTCTTGGTTATGTCCCTTTTTGAACTTTGTAGTCAGTAATTTTAGTTTCTTCCCTTTTTGCACAACGTTTGAGACAGTTAATTAGTGCAAAACGTTTTGGAAATTGCAGCAAAGTCTCTGAATTGTACCGACTTGGATTGTTATACTGCCAAAAATCATTGTACAACGTGTATGAAGTAGCGAAGTATTGTTCTTGAGCAATTACATTAGACATCATATGACGAACGCTTGAATATATATCTTGATTTTGGATGGACAGTAATTCATCATCATCATGTTGCTTGGCATAGTGTCTCTAGTTTTTCAACCGGTATAAGTGCATGACGAAGCAATGTGGCTGTAATATATGAAGTATGCACTATATGAGTTAAAAGAAGGCATGTGCCTTAGTTCATGATGCCACCTTTTTGCGAAATAGTTCCTGACTTGTCCCAAAGGAAGTAGTGTTATTATTGAGCATCAAAGTTGGATTGAAGCAGCATTTGCGGAGACAACTGGCGATAGCGGATGCTTCATACATCTGGATAGCACATCGGCCATCACGTTCACCTTTCCTGCGATGGGTTTAATCTGGTAATTATAAGGTTGAAGAGCCAGTGAGGCACGCGCTGCTTTAGCATTCTTGAATCTCGCTGTTTTCAGGTAAGAAAGTGCTCTTTGGTCTGTCTCGAGTGTAAAACTTGCACCAAGCAGGTAGCGTTGCAGTTTAGAGAAGCAGAACACAAGAGCCAGTAGCTCTCTCTCAATGACCGGGTAACGTTGCTCCGTCGGCGTTAGCTTCCTGCTAACATAAAGTGTTGGATGTAAACAGCCCTTCCATTCTTGTAACAGAGAACCTCCAATGGACGTTTTTGAAGCGTAGACTGTAAGAGTAAAATGTTTAGAAGGATCAGTCAATCTCAATATAGGCAACTTGGAAAACAGACATTTAATCTATTTAAAGCCACATGAACGTCTTGACTATAAACACACCTATTTGGTGACTCTTTCTTCACCAGTGATGACAACACGGACGTATACTCTGCAAAATTAGGGATAAACTTGCGATAAAAGTTTAGGAGCCCCAGAATACTTCTAACCTGTTTTTTGGTCTTAGGTATATCAAGGTTTAGAATCCTAGAGATAGTAGTATCCTCTGTTTTCAAAAAACCTCCTCCTACTTTATAACCTAAAAATGAAATCTCCTGAAATCCAATCTTAGTCTTAGATGGACGTGCAGATAAATTATGACGACGTAGAGTGGTAAGTAAGGATTGAATACCCTCCAAATGTTCATCCCATGATTGATGAAACAGACAAATGTCGTCAATGTAAGTAATAAGGTCGTCTCTGTCAGAGAAGAGTCGTCTCATCATGCGAACGAAGGTCGCAGGTGCGTTAACTAAACCAAAAGACATGTAATTGAATTGAAAGAGTCCTAATGGCGTAGCAAATGCAGTATAAGGCTTGGATCGTTCCGTTAATGGTACTTGGAAATAGTCTTTAGACAGATCAAATTTAGAGAAAAATGTAGCCGTATCTAGTCTATCCAATAAAGACTCCAACACGGGAATTGGTTCCGCGTCTTGGATGGTGACCGAATTTAAACGTCTAAAATCTATGCATTTACGTATAGATTTGTCTTTTTTTCTGATCAAAACGATCGGAAAACTATAAGGGGAATGAGATGGAGAAATGACATTTAATTTCACCATCTGTTCTAGTTCCTCTTTAACTTGACATTGTAAATGTATAGGAATAGGGTAAGGTTTCAACTTAATTGGTTGAAAGTCTGTCAGAATAATATCATGTTCGATGATATCAGTGTGTCCTGGGACATCAGTAAGGACATCAGTAAAAGAACGTAAGATAGAAGTAACCTGTTCTTTCTGGAAAGAAGATAGAGTTGGTGATATATCAACATCTTTCCGACTTTCAGTAGACAAGTAGTGAAGATTAGGTAATACCAATAGTGAGTCATTACCATCAGTCAAATCAGACCCTTCTTCCTGTATGACAGCCAAAGAAGAATGACGACAGACAGATTGATCAAGAGCTTCAAAGACTGGTCTTAGATATGGTGGACGTGTATGAAACTGCTGTAACATATTGATATGAAAAGTTTTCTCTTTTCCCTCTACTGAGACAATATAATCAACATCAGACAGTTTCTCCACAATCCTGTAAGGTCCTCTCCATGAGACTAACAATTTGTTATCTCTCCTGGGTAATAATACGTAAGCTTCATCACCAGGCCAAAGTTGGCGTAATTTGCGGTTTTGGTTAATAAATAACCTCGCCCTAAGCTTTGCCTTTTCAGATGAACCTACTGCTATCTGGCATGCGTCTATGATTTTTTTCCTCAAATTGACCACATACTGATATGAGGTCTGAACCTCCTTGTTCATCTCAGCACCAATTAAAAGTTGTTTTAATATAGACATTGGGCCGCGTGGTCTGGCGCCAAAAACCAATTCGAATGGACTAAAGCCTGTATGTTCATTTTTTATCTTTCGATAAGCAAATAAAATAGCTGGCAGGACTCTGTCCCAATTTTGAGGATATTTAATTGTAATCTTATGTAGCATTTGTTTTAAGGATCTGTTGAGGACTTCTATTTTCCCGTTAGACTGAGGATGGTATATTGAACTAAGGGATCTTTGAATCCCAAACATATCCATAACCTGTTTCATAGCATCTGAAACTAACTGAGTTCCTCTATCAGATAGGATGTTTTCAGGAAAACCTATTCTACTGAAAATCAAGAATAATGCATCAGCAATATCTACTGTGGTGATGGTTTTTAAAGGAATAGCTTCTGGCCAGCGTGTGCACATATCTATGCAGGTCAACACATATTGATGACCTCTGGCTGATGTTACCTTTAAAGGGCCAATAATGTCAATGGCCATCTTTGCGAAGGGACGCAAAGAAATATCAGATGCTTGAATGGGCGCATCATGTTTTGGTTTTCTGGTTGCTACACTTTGGCAGATGGTACATGTACGACAAAATAATTTGACGTTTTTCGTAATTCCGGGCCAAAAAAATATGACAAAACTCTTTGTTTTGTTCTAGCAACACCTAAATGTCCTGCACATTCAATGTCATGTGCATGTCGTAAAATGAAAGGTCGAAAACAAGCTGGTACCATAATCTGTTTCTTTAAGGAATTAGCAAATTGATAGTTTCTTACTAAAATCTCATTTTTGATAGTATACCAGTGTTTTGCACAGTCATCTACCATTACATCATTCAAATGAGCAATATGAAAATATTTTTTTAAGGAAGTATCATCTTTCTGTCTTTGTATAAAGGTTTCCTTATCAATGAGCTCCATCTGAAATAAATTGTCATCATCAGTATTCACATCATTCATTACCTTAATATCATCATTATTTTCCTGTTGATAATGAATTATATCATCATTGTTATTTTCCTTTTCTTCTTCATCTTCTGAAGCGATATCTTCAGTTATATCTTCAGGTAACACATCAATGACTGGTTTGTGATGATCATTGTCCATGCGAGACTGAGCTCTGATAGTCACAGCATTTGAACATAATAAGTGTTGTCTTTCCCATATTTCAATATCTTCCTGTGTACATTCATGCAATTTAGGTATGTTTCCCATAATAATTCCAGCAATTGGATTGTCCAAGAGGCATACCAGTGTCCTTCCTGTAAAATAAGGTGTGTCCAAAAACACCTCTGCTGTGGGGTAATATTCCACAGTTCCACCAAAAGTAATGCATTTCACTTGTTTTCCTGTATAATCCACCTTATCAACCAAGGCTTTGCGCACACCAATGGTGGTTGCACCCGTGTCTCTGAGTAAAGATGCTAACTTATTATTGACAAAACCTCTGTTCAAGATCAATGAACCAGTACTTTCAAAAGATGACATGACTGGGAGAGGGTGTCCGCACAATAATCTTGGCACTCCTTGAGGCTGAAATAAAGAATTGCAATTAGTGCAGTTATCACTATTTGCTAAGTCTACACTGCATGAATTTGCATGTGCTACAATATCATTATGGTTCTGATTATTATCATGAACAATGGCATTTGTCCTTTCAGTGTTTCCTGATTGCCTGGAAGTATTGTTATGATAAGATCTTTTATTTGCATTTTGATCATTTCCTCTATAAAATGCTTTCTGACCTCTATTTGATTTTGAGTTATATTCTCCTCTATTTTGCCAGTTATTGGACTTAAATGAGGTTTGTGGATAAAAGTTATCCTCCTGATATGAATTCCAATGTCTTTGAGGTTGGTATTTATTAAAATTGTATCTACCTCTATTTTGACTGTAATTATGTGATGGTTTAAATCTTTGATTCCTATCTATGCTGTTTGATCTATACCTAGGTGCATTGTCTTGGAATGACCTGGCCGATGCAGCTGGTAATGAGTCCCTTACATTGTTTTTGCTCAATACTCTATTAGGATGTGCAACTTGATATTGACGTCCTAGGGTTTGTAATTTAGTTAGGTTCTCTGGCTTTCTTTCCTGCAGGAACTCAAGAAAATCAGAACTAATAGATGACAAAACCTTGTCTCTTAGAATCAAATCTGACAAACCCTCAAAAGTTTTTTTCAGTTTTGGATAGTTCAATCCATCTAGAAAAATTCAGTTTAATAGCTGAAATGAATTCAGTGAAATCTTTTCCAGAATCAGGGTACAAAGACCGAAATTTCTGACGATAGCCCTCATCATCTAATTGATACCTCTGCAATAAAATGACCTTAACAGCTTCATAATCCTTTCTAGTCTGGTCATCCAAAGTGGAGACTAAAGTTAATTGTTCACCAACCAATAAATTCATAAGTCTATATGTCCATGTAGATTTGTCAATCTTATATTCTTCACAATAAGTTTGGAATCTATTTAGGAAGCATGAAATGTCATCTATGGATGCATTAAATTTTGGCAAATTAATCCTTATGGCAGTAGTATGATCTTTATTTTTATCTTCACCTACCCCAGGATGCAACAGTGGTTGTTGTAATTTTAATTTTTCCAGTTCAATCTCAGCTAATCTTATAGCTTGTTGAGATTTACTCTCCTCTTGAGCTTTCTCCTCTTGAGATCTGGCATAAGCTAATTTTTCCTTTTCAAGAGCCAATTCTTCTGATCTCCTTTTTTCAGTTAATTCTTCTTTACGGAGCTCTTCTTGTCTCCTTAACTCTTCTTTATGGAGTTCTTCTTGTCTCCTTTTTTCAGCCAATTCTTCTTTGCGAAGTTCTTCTTGTCTGTTTACTTCTTTATCAATATAAGCTTGCAAAGCTGGACCTTCCAAATTAAGTTCCTTCCTAATCTTCAATAAATCTTTTAATGAAGTCATGGTTGCTTATTCTTGTGTTTATCAATAATACACAATATTTTAACTTTTATGTATATGAATATGTCAGCTATATTCAATATTCACTCCACCAATCTCAGATCAATTTATAATTGCAATAGTAGATGTATTCAGCTTAACAATATGGAGTAATGACAAAAATAGAACCACAACAAGTAAGAACAGCAAGACAGGGTTAGAGCAACTAAAGGAAATACAAATGGGAAAACAAAGGAATAACTATAAAATATACATGAATTAATTTAAACTAATGCTCTAGTACAAATAGACAAGACAAGACGCATATCACAACAATTATGACATCTATGAAATAAATGATAGTAAGATGAGGCTAGACAATATTACAAACAATAATGCAACGAACTAAATAAAATATAACAATGACAGTACTTATGAGAACAAACAATAGATAAACATGACTACACAGCTAACAAAAATGGATCTGTTAAATTCAATAGAGGCAAACTTTTATACAACCAGCAGAGTATGCTGGGTCCTCTATCTGAATCACACAGATACTGCCCTATAGAACGCTTGATTTGCTCATTCGACCTAGCTTTCGCGGTATTGAATGATCACAAACCAAGTCCCTCCATCCAGCCCGCTAGTTACAAAACCAAAAACACGTAATGAAAACACATATGGTGAAGTCAGATATCAGGCAAACAGATTATATTCACAGCCAAGCTGTATGTAACAATAAATAGACTTATCTGTTGCCAAGAAAACAATCCCTCTTGAGACTTCGACAAGCAAGGGATGTAGTGATGATAGTAGCCTAGTATCTGGTTAGGCTTAGAATTGCTTCATGCTGACATTGAAGGACATCGATATGGTCCATGATTTTTGATAAAATACTTGCTTCTTGAATGAAGATAGTCAGTTCCTATGACTTCTATGTAATAATGGGTCACTTTTATAACTTAGTGACAACTTGAGGCACATTCATGATGATGGAAATCCCTTCCATTCATAAAAACTTTTGGCAGACGATGCGTGCCGCCATTTTGAAAAAAATAGTCCTCGATTCGTGAGGCGCTCTTAGGCTTGTAAGGCATCCAATGGCTTGGCCCCCAGAAACTGGTACGGGTAATTTTAAGAGAATATTTATTATTTCAGGAACTGTCCTCCCGACGTCCTGTGGTAAGAGTGCATTAGACTAAAGGCTTGACACTCCTTATTACAGTGGCCTGCTGAATACCCTCCAGGGTTCTCCTTGCATATTCCCTTTGAGGAATTATAATATAAGTATTAGATATGGCAAGTCACACACAAAACTCCCTGGCCCGCACCTCAGGTATTCAGTAACAAGGCCTAACTTCTTGGCACGATTCACAAATATTTATTAACACATTACTCCACTTGAGTATGTTATGACATCGTAGCTTTTACTAGCACATGTCTCTACTGTCCTTGATTTTGATACTCTCAGTTTTAATGGAACAGTCAACTTACGTGCCCAAGAATTCCATACACACTGCTAAGACTAATCTGACATTATACAATTAATGAATGCATAAGGCAGTGATGGTAATCGATCTTGCAGGTGCAATATAAAGATGCCCAAAGGCAATTAACACATTCTAGAATCAGGTCCTACTGGACACATTTCATGCATACTGGTCAAACGACACAAGCAGACTGCCGGTTAGAGACGCTAGCTTGTCCCAAATCAAAACTGACGTCTGCTGTCAATTCAAAGCAGGAGTCAAGACGTCACTTCCTGCAACCACGGGATACCGTGTGTAAACAATATATATCAGGAAGTGATCGAATACAAAACATGATATGATATTTACTCATATCAATCATGCAAGAGAAGCTATTACAGTGGTGGCTCCAAACTCCATAAGGAGAAAACAATGATTATATCCCTTTGTGTGCTCTATTTAAATTATTATATTTTATTTACTAACATTGCTACAACATTGATGGGGGCCGCGGTAGCATAGTGGTTAGTGCACTGGCGTCCTAGCTCAGTGGTCTGTGGTTCGATCCCCAGATGAGGTGGGATTTTTTAGGCCGCAAACGGCACCTGGGTCGACCCAGCCCCAAATGGGTACCAGAGCAACTCTGGGAAGGTTAAGGCGGCCGGCGTGATGCTGACCACATCACCCCTAGTGTGCCGATGGTCAAGAAAATATGGGCCTAACACCATATTCCCAATATGCCTCAATGGGCGTGCAACGGGACCCTTTACCTTTTTAATGGTACCTTTTTAATGTTACCTTAGCATGGGATCCCAGTACACGAGGGGTTGTAAAACCTAGAGTAACCCATTATCCAGGAGCCGTTTGTGGCCTAAAAATTTTCCCCTCATCTGTCAAAGACCACTCTTTTAACCACTATGAGTATAAGAAGTTGTAAATATAATTATCCAGTAAAATTTGTCAAAGCTCTTTTGAGTAGAGAACGATTTTTGTCTGTGGATCTGTTTATTTTGTCCAACTTATTAGTCTAATCTTTTTATATTGTTCCCTGTCCCCACAAAGTATATCAACTCTAATGCAAGTACTCTTTTTATGTTGTTCCTCTACCCACAAAGTATATCAACTCTAATGCAAGTACTCTTTTTATGACGTTTTTTTTTTTCGTTTTTTTTTTCAATGACTATCTCTCGTCGAACACTTAACGACCTCTCGCGGAGCTCTAGAGTTCCGCATAATCCTGGTTGAGAAACGCTTAATTAGACACTGAACAATAATCAGATGACATCAGCTAGTACCTGTGAATCTAAAGATAGCTGCCATGCATGACCAGCCTCTTGTGATATTACAAACTGACACACTGTCCATCTCTTCCTGTTATTTTCGCATTTATAGCTTTGTCGTACTCTTGCTCGTTTGCGTTAATCTTTTTATGGTTTTTATCAGGATGTTGTAAGTCTTTATTTTATACCCAACAACTTGTGTCTGTTTATTAACTAATTAATTAGCTCTCTTATCATTCCTATGTTTACTGTGACCTCTTTATTTGTTTTCTTCTCCTTTTATGTGATTTGTTGCTTCTGTAAATTCATCTTTTTAATAGCCTAAAATCTGTTCAATGTCCATATCTCTGCACGATACAATAATGTCCGCACCATAGAGAAGCACAGAAAGCACACAGCTCTGATATAATCTTAATTTTGTGCTTGTGCTGTATTGGGAGGACTTCCAGATGTTGTTTAGGCTAAAGAAGGCTGTTCTTGCCTTATTCATTCTGATCTTGATGTCTTTGCCTGCCCCGCCGTCTGGTGTTACTATGCTTCCTAGGTATGTTAAGGTATCTGTCTGTACCGATTGCTTATTCCTTACTGATATGGGCTCAGGGTTGCTCACATTGAGCGTCATGACCTCATACTTCTTTAAATTGATGTTCAAGCCCACCTGCTGGCTAAACTTATTAAGTCTATCCGTTTTTTTCCTGGATGTGTTGATGTGAATGTGGTAGTAGTGCAATGTCATCTGCATATTCCAGATCTTCCAATGTAGAAAATGTTGTCCATCTTATTCCTCTTGGACTGCCCTCTGTTGTCTGGCGCATCACCCAGTCTATGACTGTTAAAAATAGACTGGTTGATAAGGGGCATCCCTGTCGTACTCCTGTCTTCACCTCAAAGGTTAGGTTGCTCTGCCCAACACTGCACGTAAAGTTTGCATAGAGGCTTTTTATGATTGACACTATGCAGCTTGGAATTCCATAAGCCCTCAGTATTTTCCATAAACTGTCCCTATGTATGCTGTCAAAAGCCTTTTCAAAATCAACGAAATTAATGTAAAGCTGTCTTTGCCATTCTGAGCACTGCTCTATAATGTTCCTGAGAGTGAATATATGATCTACACATCTCCTGTTCTTTCTAAATCCTGCTTGTTCGTTCCTCAGTTTGTGATCTACTGCCTTTGAAATTCTCTGTATAATTATCCTGCATAGTATTTTGCTGGGAACTGAGAGAAGAGTGATTACTCTCCAATTATTGCAGTCTGCAAGATCTCCCTTCTTGGGCAATTTGACAATTATTCCTTTGTTCCACTCTGATGGTGTTGTCCCCGTTTTCCAGACTTGTGCAAATAGTAGTTCTAATAGTTCTGCTGCTAGCTCATGGTCTGTCTTAAATAGCTCTGCATTTAAGTTATCATGGCCCGGAGCTTTGCCGTTCTTTAACCCTTTGATTGCTGTGATGATTTCTTCTTTTCGTGGAATGTCTGTATTCACATCTAGATCGTTTTCAGCCTCAGGAACATTCAATTGTGTCTCTGGTAGTTCCTTGTTCAGAGTTTCTCTGAAGTGCTCTGCCCATCTTGTTTCTTGTCCCTCTGCTGTCGTGATGAGATTACCTTGCTTATCTCTTACTAATGTAATATTGTTTGCACCTCGTTTTCCGCTGATGAATTTAGTTATTTTGTATACTGTGCTTTGTTCATTTCTCAGTGCTGCCTCCTCTGCCTGTCTTGCAAGATCGTCTAGGAAATTCCTTTTGTTGGCTCGGGTTTGGCGTTTAACTTCCTTGTCCAGCTGACTGTACTGTTCGCTATATAGTTGCTTTAACCTGGGGGACTTCGCTTCTGTGTTCTTTCTTTTCATTTCCTTTCTCATCGTTATGGTGTTTAAAGTTTCTGGTGTTATCCAGTTTTGCTTCTTCCTTTCCTGGAATCCCAAGCATGATTTGCTGCTTTCTTTGTATATTGTTGAAATGGTATTGAAATTCTGGTCTATATCATCAGTCAATGTCTTTTCCTGACTTTTGGCAAATTGATATCGTTTCTTTATGTCGGCCGTAAAAGCTTTTCTGGTAAGGGAGTCCTTAAATTTGCTGATGTCAAACCTTTTCTGTGTAGTTGCAGTTGGTGCAGCCCTTCTTAGTTTCACTTTCAGTTTTGCTACTACTAAATGGTGATCACTTCCCACATCTGCACCTCTTCTTACCTTCACATCTTGTAATGCATGTCTCCATCTACCGTTAACCATGATGTGGTCTATCTGGTTTCTGTCCGGACCATTTGGTGATTCCCATGTTAATTTGTGAATTTCTTTATGTGGGAAGAGTGTTCCTCCAATGACCAGATTATTAATGCTACAGAAACGTATTAGTTTATCCCCATTTTCGTTTGCTGTTCCGCTGCCGCATTTCCCCATTGTTCTTTCATTATATGTATTGTGTGTACTAACTTTCGCATTGAGGTCTCCCATTACTATAACAAGATCATATCTAGGTGTGTCTTTATTTCTTTCTGCAGTTGTTGATAGAATTCATCCTTGACCTCCTCATCGCTATCATTCGTTGGTGCGTAGCATTGTATTATTGTAGTGTTGATGAATCTCCCTCTCAATCTTAATCTTATCAGTCTGTTGTTGATGGGTTTCCATTCCAGTAATGTCCTTTCTATTCCTTTCTGTAGAATAATGGCTACGCCTTCATTGTGTTGTCCATCCTCTCTTCCAGAGTAAAGTACTGTTTCTCCTGTTGCTGTTTTAACTTTTCCTGCCCCTGTCCATCTGCTCTCACTTATCCCTAGAATGTGTAACCTATAGTTTCTCATTTCTGCCGTGACCTGTCTTAGTTTACCTGTCTCGTAGATTGTCCTGACATTCCAAAAACCTATTCTTGTATCCTGTTTTGCGGTCAGGACATCCGTTTTCATGTCAGTGGCTTCCTTTCGGCTTTCACCACTGACAGTCATACGAGCCACAGACTCCGAATGTCCATCCCGCAGCAAAGTTTGTTCATTTATTATTGTTTCCGTAACTTCATTGTTTTTTTTTTACACAGACAGGGGTGTCAGCCCTGTGCTAAAACCCCCAACCTGGAGGACCAGGGTACCAGCTTTTGTCTGACCCCTACCCACACAGACCAGTCCAGCTTGGTTGAACCTACCAGGAGTAAAACTCCCACTGGCATAGCTCTGGGGATTATCAGGGTACGCAAGCTGCCATACCGCTACAAGGTATAGGTACCATTGATGGCAGTGGTCATACAGGGGTACGTGATAATGAAAGAGCTAACAGACTATCATCACGAGCTGGTGTGGATCTACTGTCCTAGTCATACAGGGGTACGTGGTAATGAAAGAGCTAACAGACTGGCATCAAGAGCAACCACAGTGGGGACACTGGCTATGGATAAGTGGGACGGTATTGCCTCCCCTGCTTTGCTTTATGGGCTTCATAGGTGTCTACCTTCGCATAAGATTATTCTTGGCAGAGATGTAGATAGAAGGGTAATGACACTTCTATCACAAAGGGAGTCTTCACAAGATATTCAGATAAGCGAAAACAATGCTGCTTTGGCTGAGCACGTTAATTCTAGAATCTGCCGACTACTTTTGTGAACAATTAAGCAATGATTAATTTTAGCTCGTTCAAGTCCCAATCTCTGATTTACTCAGTGGAATTTTTATTATTCTGGTCTAGCTCTTTTTAGAGTGTGTGTAGTAAATTGATTAAGACAAACATGCAGTACATTTAAAAGGATTAAATCGAAGTTAAATTTGTAGAATTACAAATAACAAAATTTAATAATCACTTACGTTTTAACAGTTTGAAAATAGTTGAATGATTTAGAAGAAAGGTTTCGTTATTGATTGATAGTTGGGTCGATGAAAAAAAATTCACTTTGGCAGGTTATTTTGCACTTAGCTGCCAATAGTAATTTCTGCTCCCCCTGATGGGTTCTTTTTACACTGCTTTCGCTCGTCGCTGGTCCAGGTTGTCTGGTGTAGCTCGTTCCCCAGAAATGTCAAGGAGAGTCTACAAAGTTGGTCCCTCGTCTTAAAGATTAGGCCACTGTTCCCTTCTTGTTCCAGAGGTAGTACGTTCTGCTAGTTCCACCAATAACTATGATATGGAATAGAAACGAAACGCTCTTCTGTGTATTGCGTTTCTTGACACATACAGTACTTTGCAAAAAAAATGGCAGTCATATTTTCGCAAAGCAGCAGAGTGCACTCTTTTTTAAATGATTCTTGAGTAGTGCCCAAACGTTTTCAATTGGGTTTAGGTCGGGACTGTTGCTGGGCCACTTCAGCACTATCACATTCTTCTCTTGCAGCCATGCTTTGGTGGTATGAGCTGTATGCTTTGGGTCATTTTCATGTTGAAATGTGCACCCATCGGGGTACATGACCTGCATAAATGGCAGAAGGTGTCCCTCTAGTATGTCGATGTACCTTTCTTTCGGGAGAATTCCTGTGAAAACACACAGTGGGGTGGCACCTCTTGCTGACACCCCACCCCAACGATGGAATTTCTGGGTATGTTTCGGTCGCTGGTACACAGGCTTTACATAGCCTTTCGTCCAAATATTTATTTGAGCAGGATAAGACCAAACAGAACATTCATCTGAAAAAATCACATTGTCCCATGACAAATTTTGGTGTTTGTGGCACCAGTTCAAGCGCATCTGTTCGTGAGTCTCTGTGAGCAATTGTGACAAAATTACCCGCTTTTTTGTGTAATTCATCCTGTGTAGCTACCGGTTGACAGTAGCATTAGATACCTCTGGGCTTCCCAACTCGATCATGCGCTGCCGTATGTTTTCTACACTCTTCATTGGCCCAGCCCGAACGATTTGGGCGAGACGCCGATGGTCCTTTGTGTCCAAAATTCTTGGCATCCCACTACCTTCTTTTCGCTCGATTTCATTACCTGCTTTTAATTTGCTGACAACTCTGTAGACAGTCTGCTCAGGAATGTTCATGGTTTTAGAAATGTGGGAACATGTTTGATTTCCTTCATTCCAAAGCTGTGAAATTAACATACACTTTGACTTTGTATCCATTTTCTGCCACTAGCATTAGAAATTGTCGTCTGCTCTATTATCAAGGGACTTTACGCTAATTTTTTTTTTACTTTTGGTAGTGTTTGCTCACTTCAGTGGAGTGCAAATTTGGAGCAGAACATGCATATTTAATTAGATTTCAGCTTATTTAGCTGAGCAATATGACTGCCATTTTTTTTGCAAAGTACTGTACTTATGTGTCCCCTTTCCTCTATTCTACCATCCCATTTATCTCAGAATTTACCCTCGATGACAATTAAATTTGATCTCTCGTGATAAAACTTTCTTTACATTTAAACTGGATAGCTTTAGCTTTACATTACATTTAAATGAAAAGGTTAATTGTACAGATAGAATATGTTTACATTTACATTTCCACTGATTGAAACATTGTCACAATATAAATTGAATATGTTGTCATTTATGTTTACACTGATTTTAAAAGCTTGAAACTTCCATTAATTTTAAAGTGCATATGTTAACATCGACATTTACACTGGTTTGAAACTGTAAGTATTATAATTAGAATGTACATCATTTCTTCATCTATTCCTCACTTCTCCATATGGAACCTGGGACTCTTTATGCATTTAGTTCTCTTTAAGAAACTAGCAATAAAGCAATCACCAGCCCTTGGCAGTGGTGGTTCATGAAATCATCATTCTATACGCTGAGGTTACCAGCCTCAAATAACTAGGACATCCACAAGCTATTTTCACATATGAATATTCACATGGTACTATATATATATATATATATATATATATATATATATATATATATATATATATATATATATATATATATATATATATATATATATATATATATATATATGGGAGCCGCGCTGGTGTAATGACTTCGGCGTTGTACTGGCGACCAGGTGTTCATGGTTCAAACCCGGGCGTCGGCGTTTGAAGAAATGTTTACGGCCGGAAATTTGACTGAATAGCCTGAACGGCTCCTGTGATAAACCCTCTGTGGATGGGAAGGAGCGAAGCTCCTGACCGGGTTGGAAGGAAAGTCCTCAGGTTCCCCAGCCTCGCAATGACATGTCATTGGGCCGAAGGGGCTGAAAGCCCAAGTGCCGCTGGTTAAAAAAAAAAAAAAAAAAAAAAAAAAAAATATATATATATATATATGTTAGTTCACATGTTAGTAATATAAAATGTAATATGACAACTTACGCCAATCCTGGATCACAGACTTTTTTGCTCAGATGGATAACAGAGACATCGGCCTCTTACACGCGTCTGGAGTGTCGTGTCTTTAATAAGATATTCCCTCTATGTCTCAGTGTGTTGTCAGTTTCCTCAGTCCCTGTTTCCTTATTAAAATGATAGGAGATTTCCTGTGCTGTTTTTGTAAATCCGTCAAGATTCTCCAAGAAAAGGTCCGGCCTCGTAAAAGGAATTCTGAATTCTACTCTTTCAAGATCTGGTGTCGTCGTGGCAAGCGATCTTCATAGTAAATTTTCATAGTGAAATAACACTGAAACGTGTCAGGTTATATGCCTGTCCTACCCCCTCATCTGTTTGTTATGCTACTAAGTAAAAAGCCAATCGTTTTCAAACATAAAAGTCCAGTGGGGAAATTCAAAATATTTCCGACATTGGAAAATTTTGCGCTTGATATAGAGGTCACGTTTCCCATATATGGCAATCGTGACATTCAAATATTCTCGTCAATGATTACATATACCTTTTTAATCGACCTGGTGGGATGACAGATACATCTACCCGGAAATATTACACCATTTCCGCTCTGGTGTGTCTGTCATCCCACGAGGTCAATTCTTGACCGGCGCTCCTTATGCAAACACAAACTCCTGTTTGACCATCTGTGCTGTGTCTTATCACGACAATAATTAGTCGATCACACGAGCCATGTCAGCGCTAAGCAAACTCGCTTGGCCATTTACGTGCGAAAACAGTCGCACCCTTGTGGTACAATAGGATTTCTGTCGGTCATCCTTGCACAACCGTCTAATCTATCCGCAGGGATAGACAGGTAAACACACATACATGACGGCTATCGCTGAGAAGAGTGTAAGAATGAAATACCAAATATCTGCTTCACATAGCAGAGAAAAGAAAGACAGAAAGTGCGACAATTGACAGCACACAATAAAAATCGGTACAAAAATGTAACTGATACTGCCGTAGTGAAACAGAGATCGAGAGGGTTCGCCCCATTATTTCACAATAAGGGAGAGATACTGAGAACAGTTAATGATCGCCTGTTAGAGAATGACACTGCAATAGATGAATCATCAAGGTTAAGACTGTTAGAAGTTGGCATCAAACGTAAGGCTAGCAGGTATGGACGTATGAGAGGAAGCATCCATCGTGTATTCAACCAGCGAGCTACATACACAATTAGCATTCAGTGTGAATATACAAAGGGAGACAGAGCACCTATGGGTTTGCACGGATTGCAATGATGTCGATTCTGTTCAATAATAACAATAACAATAACGATATCACTGCGCCTCGTGTGGCTGTCAGAAGGTCACCTTGGATACCAAAATAGTGTGAAATCACTGGTTCTCTCTTTCACGTCTTGAGTAGCCACATTGTATCTGCCCTCACAGGAAACCTGCACCAAGAATTCATCTGCTTTTGTAGTTTTACATGATATGATTGCCAGCCACAAGCACAATGACATATTAGTCTCCCTGTACGACATGGCCCTGGGAGCAGTGCACCATTCATTATTCACCGAAATAATTTAAAGTTATTTATTTATTTAATGTTCACAAGCTTCGCGTTCTCCTTTATAAATTAATTTAAAGTCACTCAACACTAATTAACCGCCACCACATACAAACAAACAGCCATCGCATACAAACAAACAGCCGCCTCATACAAACAAACAGCCACCAACGACAAACAAACCGTCACCATATACAAACAAAGAGCCGCCACATTCAAACAAACCGTCACCATATACAAACAAACAGCTGCCACATACAAACAAACAGCCGCCAACGGCAAACAAACCGTCACCATATACAAACAAAGAGCCGCCACATTCAAATAAACCGCCACCACATACAAACAAATCGACACCACATGCAAACAAATCGCCACCATATATAAACAAACCGCCATCACATACAAACAAACAGCTGCCACATCGAAACAAACAGCCGCCACATACAAACAAACAGCCGCTACATACAATGGAACAGCCTCCACACTTATATACAGCCATCTCATAAACATCCGCCACTCAAATATAACTATCCACCACATATTAATAGCCACCACACAAACATAAACAGCCACAACACAAATTTAAACAGCCACCATACAAATATAAACTGCCATCACATAAATATAAACAGCCACCACACAAATATAAACAACCCCCACACAAATATAAACAGCCACCACACAAATATAAACTGCCATCACATAAATATAAACAGCCACCACACAAATATAAACTGCCATCACATAAATATAAACAGCCACCACACAAATATAAACAACCCCCACACAAATATAAACAGCCACCACACAAATATAAACAGCCACCACATACAAATAAACAGCCACCACACAAATATAAACAGCCACCACACCAATATAAACAGCCACCACACAAATATAAAGTCACCACACAAATATACACAGCCACCACATACAAGTTAACAGCTACCATAAATATAAACACCCACCACACAAGAAATATGCAGCTACCACACAAATATCAACCACATACAAAGCAACATCTCCCACACGCGTCCACCCACAGACAGACACTATACTCAAATTAACAGTCATCAAGCACAAACAAACAGTAACCACACTGTCACACACAGTATAACAGCCAGAGAGAAAGCAATCTTTTATCTCAATTATATGATCGTTGACGGGTCTGTCTGTTCTGTTTCATTGTTACGTTCATTTGTTAGGACAAAGGTGAAGACAAGTGTCACAATAGAATGTACGTTCGTTTTAGAAAAATGCTGAACTGAAAACGTCATTTATGCTTATCTGGAAATGTGATGAGCACGCATAATTATCTTTTACTCCCTTTTGCAGCTGTAGCGGATAGATCGGCTTATAGCTAATGACGATGACGAGAAAATATATTTTTAAAAACATTAGAACTAGAGGAAATCTGATCATCTGAATTGGTCTGCCCCATCATAAACCAGTTTGACCTTTTTGCTTCTTGATTTGGGTTATGACACCTAACTGTCAGTCTACTGTGGGTTTTTATTATAAGCACATTGTTTCGCCCCGTTTTTAATCTGATCGGTATAAATTTGATTAACACAGTTGGACGAATGTCAAACCGACTCACAGAGCTTCCTGTTTAAAACAAGCTTTGATAGCACAGTTTTCAAACGGGGCAGTAAAAACTGTTACAGTTCCAAGAATTTCGTCTATGATCTGTCTGAGGGGAAAGGCTAAGTTTTGAGCTGTTCGCTTAAGACTTGCAGTTGCTGACAACTAAGCCGTGAACGAATCCACCAGGTTCTTGGTCGGAGATACATGCCACCTGTCACCATGTTTATTATAATCATGATTATAATGCGTTCACGTTTGTTTATACTGAATACAGGTCTGAGAAATTTCAGGCATGCATGATAAACAATATAAAGAGAGTGTTTGTTTAAGTAACCATGGCGCCAAAGGACTGCCACGCTGAAAGCAAGTACAGTAACCAAATGGTCATACATCGGGAAGCAGTTTCTCGAAAAATATACAGCAAACTGAAACACAGAAAAGAGGCTTAAAAATGACAAAGAAAACATGACCTTGGAAAGATGACGTAGATCAGGAAATCTTTACGAGAATTTGTGGAGGGCCTTTGCTACGCAGGAATCTGAAGTGGACTTAATGACCAACAGAACATAGACAAGAGAAAAAAATCATGGCCAAAATCAACGGACGCTATGCTAAACTTCCCTCATTTAATTGAACAACTTAAGGTGTAAAGTTTCCCAGGTAAGGTCAAGAGTTGTTTCCTAGCTAGTACACATTCTTGGGCTCTCTGTTCTGTCGGATAATGTTTCTCTAACATATTTCTGTTTCCCACGCAATCCATCTTTTTCTGGACCGGCCTACATTACTGGTTGATGTGTAGTTGCTACAGTGTCTCTGATGAGATGAAGACAGAACAGGACTACTAGGAATAGGAATGTAGTAAATGCCGACAATTGTGAGGTTGCACGTAGTGCCAGCAACGTAGTCATGTGAAAAAAGATTACTACTGAAACCAATGCTGCAGGAGCATGCAGGCTTCTTGCAAGGAGATGAGAAGCAATGGTGGTTCCATGCTGCGTAAGGAGCGGCAAATGACACACATATAAACACGCACACACACACACACACACACATATATATATATGTGTGTGTGTGTGTGTGTGTGTGTGTGTGTGTGTGTGTGTGTGTGTGTGTGTGTGTGTGTGTGTGTGTGTGTGTAAATTGATGATAATAATAATATTATATTAAACAACGAACACGTTAACGAGTACTGGTGTATGGACATATCGTGATACTGCTCTTTATTAATGAAACAGAAAGGTACTATTCCACGGATAAGTAAAACTTAAGTGCTAATTTAATGCATCCTAAGTGCTTTTAATATCTCAGACTATATGCATACGTTCATTACACAAACAGGATTGCTCTTAGACAGAGAAAAACGGTACAATTAGTTCAACAAAGCAAGTGAGAAAACTCTTCACTTCTTAATTCTTCTTTGATCCTTGGCCGCTGACTGACAAAGCAATCAGTGACCGTAAGGCCTGGTGGCGTCTTGTAGGGCAGCAACTGTCTCTACTTTGCTCGGTCGGCAGACAACCGTCGCGTGGTGCACCAGCTGTGGTTCCTGCTCAGCATCTCTGCCTCGACAGTTCTCCGCCAGGTAGCTTTTGGCCGGCCTCGCTTTCGCTTTCCTTCTGGAGTCCCTATCATGACAGTTCTGGTGATGGCGTTAGGGTCTATTCTGAAGATGTGGCCAACCCAGTTCCAGCGTCTACCTTCTATGATGGTGCGCTTGTCTTCTTAGTGATTTAGAATTAGCAGTTCTTAGTTGGTGAAGGTGCTTGGCCAAAAAATTCGAAGAATTTTCCTTATGCTGGTTGTGTGGAAAGATGACAGTTTGGACATTTAACTTTCTGTTACTCTCCAGCATTCTGCTTGGTGTGGTTTGGTTTGGTTTGGTTTGGTTTGGTTTTAAGAACTATCTTCATTACACACGGACAACTCCATCAGCGCTCCGATCTCATCTCTTAGCTCACACGCAGAAGATCTCAGCACAGTGCACGAAGTCAGTAGCACCAGCGCGAATCCCAATGGGTGTATATAGGAATCACGCATTATATAAATATTTGTATGGTGGGTAGGTTTCTAATTTTTAAATTTTTGCCAAGGCAGTGGCCTTACTGCCTACTCTTTACGATTTCCAACTGACGTAAGATTTTTAACGTGCGCAACTTGCACACGGGTCCTCCTATTTTTTCGCCCTTATCCGAGAAGGCTAGGTATCCGATCTATCTACCACGGAGAGCAAGGGGGGTGGGGTATGGCATCTTTAGGACCACTGGTTCTGAAAGCAAATTTCCGTAAATTATATTCACTATCCTGGGAATCGAACCCGGTACCTCTAGAATCCGAGGAGGACGCCATACCTCTTAACCACTCCGACCCCCAAAAACATACACCGTACAGAAGTACATAAATGACTCAGCTCCCGTATATTCTTTATTTAATGTTTGTACTGTACTGAGAATATTTTCCTGTGGTGTTTACATATGAGAAGGCTATTCTGGCTTTATTAATTCGGTTACTGATGTCTTTGCCTGTTCCTACACCTGGTGTTACTATGCTTTCTAAGTATTTAAATGTGTTCTTACTTCTGTCTGCATTAAAAAATGTATTTTCTAATGTCTTGCACATGACGCCTGTCAGATAACAACCTTGACGATGAGCCTGTATGCATATGTTTATGATTATCTGCGTATAACGACAAACATATGTCATAATTGTAATCCAGAAACGCCCAATATTTATGTAAAGATATGATATGTAAGACCGTTTTTCTCTTGTATGACATAATTATTTTTAATTCTAAGGGGTACAATATTTGTACCTTCATTCATTACCATTGGGAATTATATGGAGATCAGAAGAAATCATGTCCAATACAAAAATCAGAATTCTCAACTCAAATGTCAAGTCAGTCCTATTGTTGGGCTCTGAACATGGAAAACAAAACAAAAACACGAACCACAAAGTTACAAACTTTCATAAGTGTAGAATAGAAGGTTTGAAGTGATATGACAAGATCACTAAAGTAGAACTAATGACAAGAACTAGCCAAGCACAAGGTGAACAAGAGCTGAGAAGAAGACACTGGAGATGGATAGGACACTTTGGGAGAACATGTTGATGGCATTACCAGACTATCCTTGTTCTAGAATCTCCATGGTAACAGACGTAGAGGAAGACCAAAGAACAAGTGGAAAAGATGAACTGGAGACAAACACGGATGAAGAAGACATAGTACGACCTTGACCTAATGACACACAACAGGAAGACTTGGCATCCATTTTTCGAAGGCCTATGCTCCTTGGGGAGCTGAAATGTGAAGTAAGAAGAAGACATGCATGACCTTTCCCTAACCCTAGCATCACCTTTCCCTAACCCATGCATCACCTTTCCCTAACCCATGCATCACCTTTCCCTAACCCTAGCACCATAGGCTTTCAATAAAGTATGCCAAGTACTCCATTCACTTGCCATCAGCATACGAGCTGTCCGTGTTCTTCTTCTCTCTTTGATGGCTGCGTTTTTTGTTTCTTTAATCGACTTGTCCCTATTGTTTTTTTTTTTGAAGTTTGTTGGCTTAACTTTTCTACCAGATGGGGTAGTCTACCATGCATCACGTAAAATTCGACGAAGGAGGATTGGGCATCATTTTCTGTGTCCAAGTAGATTATGCTCATCGAAGAGTAAACTATGTTGAGAAAACAATTACAAAACTCCTCAAAACAACGCAGACATTCCTAGACAAATACTGATGGCATTCCTGGAAAGAAGGTGACTGGGGAATAAAAAAAATAAAGGTATTTGGTCTAGAACGAAATACGATCCGTCCGATGAGCATTTAGGAGAATGTAAAAGGTAGATTTGCTGGAGTTAATCTTTGAGCATACTTACTTCAAGAACAATAGGTTATACAACTGATTGGAACTCTCTCTCTCTCTCTCTGTCTCTCTCACACACACACACACACACACACACACACACGAGAAAATCAGAGAGCGCATGAAGAGAGAAAATATTATGGTGTGGTGCGTATTGGGGCAACTACGACAGTAGTTTTTGCCAGGAATAGCCTATGAAATATTAGGTAGAAGGTCTCCAGAAATTGGCTCGTTAAGAAAGAATAGAGACCTATCCGAGATAAGGACAAGAAGAAGAGAATGCGACTGTTTTCCACTGGACAATGTTTTTGGCTGGATTATGGAAAGAGTTCTGTTTCCCCACGACCTTAGCTTTTCCCCTTAGATCCCGAAACAGAAAAAGCCCCCAACCTCACTTGAATGTAGAGATTTACCTATATGTAAATATTTAAGACCGACAGCACGAGTGATACATTAACGAACTAGATAATGATCAAACGATTATTGGGTTTATTAATTAAATATCTACACATATAGGGTTAGTAGGGACTAGAACGTGATGATGGTAAAAGATGATTCACACAAATACACACAGATGAGATATTAATATTTTAGTTAATTAAATAGAACAATGAACTTATGTAAAGCGAAATGATGATGATGTGGTATGATACGTGTTACCAAAATGGTGAGTAATCTACACAGTACATGTGTCTATAAACGCGTCACCCGGGTAGGATGATTCACATTTATGCATATAATTGTCTCAAGTTGTTATAAGTTATGTCGAGTGGGGTATCTCTAAGTCGAGGACGCTCTGATGAAAACTTTTGTCGTACTGAGAACGTTGACGATATATAGTCATTCACTGTTTGATAATGTATCTATAGCGTTGACCAACAGTTAACAGTTGTCGTATGAAAATGTCCGTTGTCTAATCTCCGGAGGGTTCTGGCCATACTGGATATCTTCACGAAATTTTCTTGATATGTAGACTCATTACCTTGAGTATGTAATTGTGATTCATAAAATATACTTTGGAGTCTGCTTCATAGAATACGCTTAAGAGTGTGTTGCACTTGGTATAAATATGAGATTCAACTTTTAAGCTATTTAGCTTGACGCCAGATGGTAAGCTTCCGATGGAGCTGAACTTGCTATTTGGATAAGTAATCAACTGTGAGCTTTAGATTGTCTCATGTAGTAGCTTTTGATAGAGCTGAACTTGATATTTGAATGAGTAATCAACTGCGAGCTTTAGCTTGAGTCCTGTAGTAAGCTTTCGATGGAGCTGAACTCGATATTTCTATGTATTGAGCTTGTGTGCACGGGATATAAGGTGACGAACAATGCTGCATTCACCGTCTTAATCATGGACGAGAAATATTCCTTTTTAATTGAGGAATGAAGGATGTCCAATGGCGAATTCTGTTAGCCAAATGTCCGTTTTGATAACTTTTTTCTGGTTAGACGTCAGACACGTAGCGTGTAGACTCAGACTTATGATGGACTGAAGACACACAAAAGTGTAAAAAGTTCTTTCCTTCTTTCCACTCTGTAAAGTGTCAGTCTGTATGCTCTGTAAGGAAGAGTGGTGTGTTGTTGAGATCAGGCATGCTCCAGTCTACCCAGCTGTAAATGGGTAACTCACCCTAGTCCTGAGTTAGGGAAGGCAAAGGCTCCAGGGGAAGCAGGCCCTAAACGTGGTCACTTCAACCGACGCAGGATGGTGTATGTATGGAGTAGGAGTGTAGAGTGTGATTACCGCGAATGGTGTACTGTTCGTGTGCTGACCAATATAACCACTCATACACTTGTGTCTACAAGGCACCAATGCAGACTGCTGGAATCTTTGTTTACTCAATTTATTCAGACGTACACACTGGGACATACGAGTACATCATGGTATGTTGACATATCAATTTGTAGGTATACATAGCAGATCTGAAGTCATGACACATTCAGATATAATGGGCAGTACATCAAAAGTTCAATGTCATGATACATTATGGCCGCATCCCCTATCTGACTAAACGCGTCAGTGAAGGCAGATCGGTAAATAACTAAAGTTACTTGACGTCCATAGTTTGTAGTATATATTATGAAACCACGAAAGGGGGGTTTCTAGCAAGATTGAGATCTCCCTGTCACTGTCCGATAATAGGATAAATAATCTGTTCTCTTGGCAGTGATCAAAACATATGATGACCGAAATCTAACATGGCCGCCTCCCTGAGTTGTCGTTCACTCATTCATAGGAAGGAGAATATAAGCCAGAGTTAATTTATAATGGATATATAAATGATTTCATAAATGTTTCCATACAGCTCTACGGTGATCAGGTTAATTCACGTAGCCATAACCGCTGTAGGAAAGTCTGTCATCTTCGTCGATATAAAACACGACCCTAGCGATACGAAGCAAAATGTTCCATCTAGGTCGAATCGACATGAGATCATCAAAATAGGGTCTGGCAACACATGGAGTCCGAATTATACATTGTACCGTACCTTAGGAGAGTCTCTAACATAAACTATAGTAGAGATACCATCTCCTTTAGAAGAAAACCACTTCATGAATCATATTTCCTTAAGAATCTACCAGCCCTTTGAAAAGTGCGTACCCGCCATTATCACGGTACATCGGAACTCTTCACGACTTGTCAAGACAACTCATACTTCCGCTAGACCGGAATAATAAGAATCTAGTCCCGCCTACCCATCCAAAATATACAATATAGGACTGATTCTACTTGGACTAATAATATGTAATACATATGAATTCAGGCCATAAACATAATAAGCAAATTAATCTATTTTCTGGCCCTAAAATTAAGTACAAATATAAGAGCAATATCCGTGCGCCGGATCAACATCAAGAACGATTACTCCTATAATCAAAAGTATGAATCAAACATGGATTATCTCGCTTTCCCCATAGACAGCATTTTCATACACAAATGAATGAATGTCTATATCTTTTCCATATTAAATAGCCATATCGATTTTTGTAATATGTGCGTCAAAATATGCACGCAACAGATTACCACACCCCTCGGGAAAAAAAAATGGTACATTTTTTTTTTGAAATACATCTAGGAGCAACATACAATAGGCTCACAACGCACCAATACAATGCGCAGATGATAAGCATAAGTTTTATGACCTTAGAGAAAGTACTTCTCTAAGTATAAATATTTCCAGAGAGGTGTCACCAACGCATACTACAATATTAGCAATGACACAATTTCCACATTAGTTTATACATAAATTTCATCTAAGATATCTTAACATCATGATCATCAAAGACGAAAAACATTGAAAGATCAGCGGTGAATAAATATCAATGAACCGCTAAGTAGTGTTACAATCAATATATGATATATTACATATGTGTACACATTTCAACATAGAAACAACTGTATCAAAGTTGTATAACAGTTATGAATCATGTGGGCATCTAGACAAAATATCTGCCATCACATTTTCTGACCCACGGATAGCTCGCACCGAAAAATGAAATGGCTGTAGAGCAATCGCGTATCGCGTTGATCTCGCGCTCTTCAGATTTTTACTCTGAATAGCCGTAAGAGCTTTCTGGTCAGTTTCCACAATGAAATGCGCGCCCAGAAGAGATCTTTGCAGTTTAAGGATTGACCAAACCATAGCCAATAATTCACGGTCTAGGACCGAGTAATTCTTCTCTGCGGCATTTAATTTCCGAAAAATATACATCACAGGATGCAGAGTTCCAGAGTACTCTTGCATTAGTGCAGCTCCAATCCCGGTGGATGAAGCGTCACTACGAAGAATAAATGTCTTATCCTTAGAAGGTAATACTAGGATAGGTGAAGTAGAAAACATAGTTTTAACCTTATCCAAAGAGGATTGACATTCTTGAGTCCAATGGACTACATTAGGAGACCCTTTCTTTAGCAAGGAAGAAAGAGGTGACATAATGGAGGACAGATTCGGAATGAATCGTCCATAAAATTGTATTAGACCCAAGAGACTTCGCACTTGCTTTTTAGTCTTAGGAATAGAAATGTTAAGTATCTTACTTGTATTATGGTCTTCTGTTTTTAGGAACCCATGACCAACACGGTGTCCTAAGAAAGATATTTCGCTAAAACCAATACATGCTTTCGATGGTTTCGCTGTCAGGTTATGCTCGCGTAAGATAGACAATAGTTCATTTATCCCATTATAGTGATCGTTCCAAGTATCACTGAAAAGACAGATGTCATCAAGATACGCAATGACATCTGAGCGATGAGATAGGATTCGACGCATCATGCGTACAAATGTTGCAGGGGCGTTCATAAGATCGAAAGGCATGAAATTCCATTGGAATAGACCCCTAGGCGTCGAAAAAGCAGTAAACGGTTTGGCGTGTTCGGATAGTGGAACTTGCCAATATCCCTTAGACAAATCGAGTTTAGTAAAGAAGTGAGAATTCGATAGTCTCGTAAGTAGCTCTTCTAGTAAAGGCATAGGTTCCGCATCAAATTTAGTCACTTGATTCGATTTGCGATAATCCACGCAAAGACGTATGTTATTGTCTTTTTTCCGTACTATAACCATCGGCGAAGAATATGCTGATGTGGATGGTTCAATAATTTTTAACTCTATCATCTCATCTAACTCTTTCTCTACCTGTGCTTGAAAATGTATCGGGATAGGATACGGTCTGACTCTTATAGGACTATGGTCAGTAAGAATAATGTCATGTTGAATGACATCAGTTTGACCAGGAATGTCAGTAAGGACATCCTGAAATTGTTCTAACATAGTAGAAACTTGTTTCTGCTCTCCTGGAGATAATTCTGGAGAAATTGCAACATCTTTCCATGATTCATTAGAGTGAAGAGGAATCATTGGAAAAGGTAAATTTACATCCGAGAAACTCGTTTCCTCATCCTGTATTACTGACAGAGATGAGTACTGTCTATGTTGGACTGGAAAATCGTCCGTTGCCTGGAAAACAGGTTGTAAATAATCAGGACGTTCATGGAATTCCGTGAGCATGTTGATGTGGAAGGTTTTACGCTTCCCGTCAATATCGACGATATAGTCAACATGGGAAACTTTTGATATTATATCGTACGGACCTTTCCAAGAAATGAGAAGTCTATTTTCCCTACAAGGTAGCAAGACAAATGCTTTGTCACCTGGACAAAGTTGTCGCAAACATCTCTTTTTATTGGCAAATTCCCTTGCCTTCTGTTTCGCAAATTCAGAAGAAGCAGTTGCCAATTTGCATGCTTCAATAATCTTGTGTCTAAGTGCGATGACATATTCATAAGAGGATTTTGTGTCATCGACAATATTATCAGCAGTTATAAGATCATGAAGTAAGGACATAGGACCTCGCGGTTTCGCGCCAAAGACAAGTTCAAAGGGAGAAAATCCTGTATGTTCGTTGGCGACCTCTCTATATGCAAAGAGAGCCGCGGGTAAAACCCTATCCCAATCCTGAGGATGATCTTCTGTTATCTTACCTAGTAGGTTTTTCAGAGTTCTATTCAAACGTTCCACCATCCCATTGGACATAGGATGATAAATACTACTCAGCGATCTCTCTATCTTCAGAGTCGACATTACTTGAGACATGGTATCCGATATGAGTTGGGTACCATGGTCGGATAATATTTCTGCTGGAAACCCCAGACGAGAAAATATTAACTAAAGAGCATCTGCGACATCAGCAGTAGTTATGCTCTTTAGAGGAACAGCCTCCGGCCAACGTGTGCACATATCAACACACGTCAAAATAAATTGGTGTCCTCTAGCAGACTTTATCTTAAATGGACCAATGATGTCTATCGCCATTTTTTGAAATGGCCGAATGGGAATGTCTGCAGCCTGAATAGGTGCATCATGGCGTGGACCTCTGGATTTAATCTCTTGACATACTTTACAAGATCGACAATAGATTCGTATGTCCTTATTCACAGCAGGCCAAAAGAAAGATTGAAGAACTCTAGCTTTAGTACGGGAAAAACCCATATGTCCAGCACACTGCGAATCATGAGCGTGCTGTAAGATTTTAACTCTCATATTTTTAGGCACAAGGATTTGAGAATGAATGGACTTAGCGGAGTCTTGTACCATACGTACAAGTACGCCATTCTTCATCGTAATCCAAGATTTACGATTTGTATCCTTATTCGGATCACCTTTTTTTGCCAGAGTAAAGAATTTCTTTAGAGTAGGATCATCTTCCTGCTGTTTGATAAAGGAATCGTGGGAAATCTCCAAGGGATCATCTTGGATCTGCGCATCATTATCTTCAGAATGTGAAGATTGTGGCATATTAAGAGCTTGAGCCCTAGTGATTACTGCATTAGCAGATTGCATATTAACATTTTCCCAATTAGAAATTTGCTGTGGAGTGCATTCTTTCACCCTGTGAATGCGACCGATGATAAGATCAGCGATCGGATTCGGCAAGAGACATGCTAGCACCTCTCCTGTAAAGAAAGGCGTAGCAATATTGATAATGGCAGTGGAGTACTTCTCCAATGTGCCACCAAATGATACACATTTGACTATATTGCCTGTAGCTCGAGAAGGTTTTACGAGTGATTGCCTCACTCCAATGGTAGTGCACCCCGAATCGAAAAGAATTGATACCGGAGTACCATCTATTAGGCCCCTATTAAAGACAAGAGCACCCCTTCCATTATGCGCAATTGACGCATGGAGAGCGGGAAGCGGGTGACCGCAGCTTAAAGTAGAAACTGTGGTTGGATCGAATAATGTTTTGCATTGCGAACACTCAGATGCTCTAGCAAAATCGAAAGCGGAATTTGCTACACTATTGGAGTCTTTTTTATCATTATTCTGATTATCGGTGTCGTGGAACTCCTGTTGTGCAGAGTTAGCCTGGTAATACGATTTACCATGTCTTTTGTGTTGTGATCTACTTCGGTTATAATTGTCTCTATAATTATTATTGCCTCTGTTATAACCCCTATTTGGGTTTGAATCATAATATTCATGATCATAATCATCATGCTCGTTATATTGAGTATCCCTGTAATATTGGTTTTTTTGTCTCCATGAAGCACTTGGGTAGTTCCTATAGCTACTCCCTTTCCGAGAATTTCTAAAATTATGGGTACCCCTCGCATGTCGAGGACTATCAGCCCGATTCCAGTTCTTCAAAGAAGAACCCTGATTTGAGTGGTTATCTTGGTTTTGACATTTATTCCAATTAACCTTTTTATCAAATTTATTTTTAGCTCCTTGGAATTTGTGTGAGTAATTCTGATCATATTCTGTTGCCGAAGCAACTGGCATACTCTCTTTAATGTTAGAGTTACTAAGAATCATGTCAGGGTGTGCCGTGGCATACTGGTCACAATATTCTTCCATTTGCTTTATTGTACTAGGTTTACGCTCATGTAAGAACTCTAGGAATGATTTATTTACAGAAGACATGACCTTGTCTCTTAGCAATAAATCCGTAAGACCATCAAATGTTTTCTCTGTTTTGGATAATTCAATCCATCGTGAAAGTGTAATTCGTGCTTTTGAGATGAATTCTGAGAATTCTACACCTACCTCAGGTCTCATTGTTTTAAACAAAAGACGATAACCTTCCTCAGACAGCTGATATCTCTTTATCAAAGCTGCCCTAACAGCATCATAATTATCTTTGTCGGCCTCTTCAACAAAATATAACTTACTCAGAGACTCCCCTTTTAGATTCTCAGACAACTGATTCACATACTGTGATTTGTCAACATTATGAGATCGACAAGCCCGTTCAAATCTAGAAAGCCAAAATGTTATGTCATCACTGGTAGGGTTAAACGCTGGTACCTTGACCTTGTACACAAAGGGTTTACCATTACCACCAGATGCCTGATTAACATTACTCATACATGTCAATTTTAATTTCTCTAATTCAAACTCATGTTCTCTTATTGCTTTTCTCTCTTCAGCTTCTCTATCTAATCTTCTCTGTTCTGCAGCAGCTTCTAATTTTTTCTGTTCTGCAGCAGCAGCAACTTCTAGTTTTTTCTGTTCTGCAGCAGCTTCTAATTTTTTCTGTTCTGCAGCAGCTTCTAATTTTTTCTGTTCTGCATCAAATCTCCTTTCCTCCACTTGCATCTGCAATTTCTTTAGTTCAGCAGCAGTATCAGCTTCTTTTTCTAATCTTTTTTCTTCAGCCAGAGCTTTTTTTTCTTCAGCAGCAGCTTCTCTTTCTAATCTTTTTTCTTCAGCCAGAGCTTTTTTTTTCTTCAGCAGCAGCTTTTCTCTCTTCAGCAGCAGCTTTTCTCTCTTCAGCAGCTAATGCTTTGTCATATTGAGCAACAGCCCATTGTTCTAAGTCTTTTCCAGTCTTATCAAGAGATTTTCCTTGTGCAATAAAATAATCTAATGTAGACATATTGTCTTCTTAAATCAGAAACCTGAAAAAGTAAATAAATTACCCTATTTCACTTTAATGGGAGACAAGTCTATACCATAGACTTAGTCTTAGTCCAAACTTGTATGGTTTATAATAACCAATGATAACTTGAGTACCTGTGGACAACAATAACTGTATCTCAAATACTGTGGGAGACAAGCCTTACAAAGGTCTTGTATATCTCAATGTAATCAAAGATCACTTGGGTACCTGTGGAAAATAATCATAAAGTACTGATCTGTACTATACTATCAGTGTATACCACTATAACTCCTGTGTCATATGTCAACTAAAGACATTACAAAGGACAAACAAGAAAAGACAATATGAACACATTTGCAGAGATCAAATTAAATTAAATAGGAGAAATGAAAAAAAATGATCACAGAAACCGTGATGATAACTGCAATAATATAACAAGACAAATAACGCCACAGTGTATAAACATAAGGGTGTAAAAAACTGAAATGAAAGGAAAGATGAGACCTACAATTATACAAACAAATCAAACAAAAATAAAGAACACAAATTTATTAACAAAAACAACGAAGAAAAGAACACCTCATCACAACTAACAGAAATAGCAGCAAATTGTTGCTAACAAATTTCCAATTAAGAAAATGTGTACCTATAGAATACTAGTACCAGACCAATGTCACTCGGCATACCTTGTACTAGTCACACAGAACATAAACTAATTTAATACATAACAAATAACATGTAAACATAAATACATGAGAAACATAAATGCATATATAATATAATATATATCATGAATGGAATGTGTTGCAGGTATAGTGTTGTAAAGCAGGCACAGTTTATTTTAATACTAATAACTTGCCACTTTATTGAGTAATAGATTTAATTCTGAACTATTACAAAGTTCAATTTTTCTCTGTTGAGCATATGAAGATCCAACGATGAACTATGCACTTTATGTTCAACAACACTGTGATTCTTCTGTACGTTGAGAAATGTCAACAATACTGCTCCAGATATTTTCTACACTTGATACCACTGTCCTGTGTAATACTGTCTGTACAGCGAAAAATTGTCAACAAGCGCTGACCTAGATACAGCATCCTATCGGTAATACAGGTCAAGCTGACATCGACTGTATAGCTGTCCTACTGGTGTTGATGTGGTCAAACAAATGTTCTTTTAGCTGTAAACTGTGATTCTAAACACAAAACTGCGTAAGCTGGACCCAGGAATCTGGCTCGCCACTGTAAAAAGTTCTTTCCTTCTTTCCACTCTGTAAAGTGTCAGTCTGTATGCTCTGTAAGGAAGAGTGGTGTGTTGTTGAGATCAGGCATGCTCCAGTCTACCCAGCTGTAAATGGGTAACTCACCCTAGTCCTGAGTTAGGGAAGGCAAAGGCTCCAGGGGAAGCAGGCCCTAAACGTGGTCACTTCAACCGACGCAGGATGGTGTATGTATGGAGTAGGAGTGTAGAGTGTGATTACCGCGAATGGTGTACTGTTCGTGTGCTGACCAATATAACCACTCATACACTTGTGTCTACAAGGCACCAATGCAGACTGCTGGAATCTTTGTTTACTCAATTTATTCAGACGTACACACTGGGACATACGAGTACATCATGGTATGTTGACATATCAATTTGTAGGTATACATAGCAGATCTGAAGTCATGACACATTCAGATATAATGGGCAGTACATCAAAAGTTCAATGTCATGATACATTATGGCCGCATCCCCTATCTGACTAAACGCGTCAGTGAAGGCAGATCGGTAAATAACTAAAGTTACTTGACGTCCATAGTTTGTAGTATATATTATGAAACCACGAAAGGGGGGTTTCTAGCAAGATTGAGATCTCCCTGTCACTGTCCGATAATAGGATAAATAATCTGTTCTCTTGGCAGTGATCAAAACATATGATGACCGAAATCTAACATGGCCGCCTCCCTGAGTTGTCGTTCACTCATTCATAGGAAGGAGAATATAAGCCAGAGTTAATTTATAATGGATATATAAATGATTTCATAAATGTTTCCATACAGCTCTACGGTGATCAGGTTAATTCACGTAGCCATAACCGCTGTAGGAAAGTCTGTCATCTTCGTCGATACAAAACACGACCCTAGCGATACGAAGCAAAATGTTCCATCTAGGTCGAATCGACATGAGATCATCAAAATAGGGTCTGGCAACACATGGAGTCCGAATTATACATTGTACCGTACCTTAGGAGAGTCTCTAACATAAACTATAGTAGAGATACCATCTCCTTTAGAAGAAAACCACTTCATGAATCATATTTCCTTAAGAATCTACCAGCCCTTTGAAAAGTGCGTACCTGCCATTATCACGGTACATCGGAACTCTTCACGACTTGTCAAGACAACTCATACTTCCGCTAGACCGGAATAATAAGAATCTAGTCCCGCCTACCCATCCAAAATATACAATATAGGACTGATTCTACTTGGACTAATAATATGTAATACATATGAATTCAGGCCATAAACATAATAAGCAAATTAATCTATTTTCTGGCCCTAAAATTAAGTACAAATATAAGAGCAATATCCGTGCGCCGGATCAACATCAAGAACGATTACTCCTATAATCAAAAGTGTGAATCAAACATGGATTATCTCGCTTTCCCCATAGACAGCATTTTCATACACAAATGAATGAATGTCTATATATTTTCCATATTAAATAGCCATATCGATTTTTGTAATATGTGCGTCAAAATATGCACGCAACAAAAAGTCTTCGTAAGTTTTCACCCTTAATATCACTGGTTGACTTTCATTTATTCTACTTCTCACTATTGATCTCTGTGAGTTCGATTCTAATGATGTTAAATATTTTGTGCATGACAGTGTGTGCGTATGGAAGACCGCGATGATGATTTAATAAGCTAGATGAAGGTAAAATATGAACTATTAATTACTTCCTATCAGCCTATCATCTTAGGGAAAATCTTATGATTTTATTTAGGCATGTACTATAAGAGCCCTCGTTTCACGGGGTAGAAGAGGTTCCGATTATGAGATGAGATGTACTATAAGAATTAATTGAAAAATTAGGTTTCGCACATTTAGCTAGACGACTACGATGACTAACTAAAGAATAAGAAAAAGTATTAGCAATCTGTATAAGATCTACTAACCATCTTTTCCCTTCGCAAAATCCTTTAAGAACACAGTACACCACATATATGAATTATTTTTATCCACACTGAATTAATTGCAAGCTATGCTGTAGGGATTTTTCTCTACACCACAATGTTGAAAAAAACTGGACTCATCTCTCTAACAAACTGCGCGGTACATATATTCCTAAGACGCCCATATGTTCCCAAATCTTGCCTGTGACTTGAAACTCCGCCCATACAACCAACAGCTAAGAGTCCATCTGGTTCCTCGTACCTAGAATCTCTCTTGTTCCCTGTCAGTCTAAAAGTGGGTGGGCCACTCGCTACCAACTTTCAATGCCGTGCTGTATGACAAACAGATGCAAAGAAAATCACCCGTCTTCCAACTGTCACAAAGCCCCCCCCCACCCCCCCTCCCCCAGTCAACTTATGTTTGTCTATCGCCCTGCGTGTCCGATTTGTTATATTCTGCTTGCGGCAACCTTTGTTCCCTCGGTCAATTGTCGCTTACATGCTAACAAGTCCCTTTGTCGTACCGGGCTTATTGTATTCCACTTGGAAGCGAAGGTTGTTGTTCCGCGTCGAGTGCCTTTGATATCACACTCCCAGAGTCATTTTTACCGGGTCTATTGTATTGTGCGTGACGGTGACCGTGCTGTGTTTAAACAACGGCTTAGAATAATCGTTTGTGTGAGTCGCGCTCTCCTCATGTAACCAGATGTGTTTAACAAGGTGGGAAACTGAATGAAAAGAATTTCTTTACCACTGATGAAAGAACAAATGTGGTTCTCTAGATACCAGATGCGAGTAATCAAGATTACAGTTAACAGATGAAATAGTAAAACGTGGGATGAAAGAGCACAGTGTGGGAGAAAATAGAATAAGAAAGATGTAGGAAAATAAAGGGTGATAAGGCTTTGGCGCTCATTTATCACAAATATGAGACGTATAAGTAAATGCACGATACATATAATCAGAGAAGGAGGGAGTTGTGACGTGTAATGGAAAAAGAGTCTACAGTAATCCGACAGCCTATTGCAACCTTATAGCTGCCCTCTGATTTGCTAGCTAAACCATGTATCAATACCCACTGTCTATTTCTGCAGCTTAATCTCTTGTCCCGCCTTTTTGGCTTAACACGAGCTAACGCAATGTTTACAAACTGCGTGACCTGTCAGTCATAACAGGGAAGCAAATCAGGCTGTGTTTACCTCGTCCACTCACGCGAAGCTCATCTGTCAATCACAATATTTATCAGACAGGCAAGCAGCCCGAGAAAGACAAAAACACAGACCCTTTGAAGTTTCGTACTCAGGGGAAGTTAGAAACCCCTGGGCTCTTTGATCTTCAGAAGCGGGCATTCTTACAGAGAAACCCGTTAGGGAACAGTAAGTCTTTTGATGACGGTCAAACACCTCCACGAAGACCGACCGTAAAACCTTTTATCTTGATACGCTTAGCTTCTGAATTCTGAGTAACATCGGAACGCGAAATTAACGCATTCAGAGATCAGAGAATCCTAATGATATATATACTGTTGTTTTCTTAACCCCATTGTCAGTGTGAGTCAGAATTCGGAAGTATCTAGCACGCAGCCTTAAACTATTTCCTTGTGTGGATTTGTTACTAGTTCTCGTGGAGATTTCATTTCTGAATTTTCTGGTAAAAGACAACAGTGCTAATGTTTTTAAGAAGTGATAGCTTTCAACATTTAGTCTTCACTTAGATTTTCTCGCTAGTAAAGCGAGTCAAATAAAGTAACGCGTAGCGATTTCCTTCCAGATATTCCATTAAAATGTTAAATCACGCCACCCGTATAGGCAGTAAACTGATAGTGAAGGATAGAATACAACGTTATATTTCATTTGTGCATATTTGTGATAGTGTCTATTATTTTAATCATATACGGCAAAGCCAACAGATGCCGACAATTAATAACTATTTAATGACAGGCGATCATTGTTTAGGTAGCGCATATGGAGAGATTAAATAATAATTTTCATTATACGCTGACGCCGGCGAGCAGGGGCGGGCGAGCTAACATAACTCACACCCGTCTGAACTCAGCCGCCAGCAGAATTTGCTAACTGATAGGAGTAAGGAAACGCCGTGTGCCTTTTAAATTTAATCAGGACTGACGGAGTGGAGAAGAGATCGTCTTGTCCCTCTCTGTGTGTGTAGATATAGGATTAGCATATTTTTTATATAAATGTTTCTTGTATTCTTCGCAGACCTGATCACAAGAGCGGCCAGCGGTCTTTTTTTTTTAGTTTCTTGTTCCTTTTTTTGGATTTGTTATTTTATCCTTTTCTTGGCTGTGCATCACCAATTTCATTTGTGAACGGGCACACGCCAGAGAGTATTGGAGGACAATAAATTTGGTTTTTTTAATACCTGGACTTACAAAACTCCGATATATATATATATATATATATATATATATATATATATATATATATATATATATATATATATATATATATATATATATATATATTCACAGTCACAAGTTGGCCGATAGAATAACCATCATCATCATATGACCATTAATTTTTAGCAACCAGATGTTTCCCAATAATGGAAGTATTTTTCCGTTAAAGAGTGAACCTCAAAAACTCTCAGTTTTAACTGTTGGTAATAACACTTCTAGAAGAAGCACCATATTAGGCGTTCACCTTATTTAACTAATTTCTGGGGATGGACTGGGGCCAATTTGGATCTGCGACAACTGGAGTGACAGAATATTAAATGAAAATAGCTAATATATTTATGGAGTAATTCTATTACCAAGGGATATTACAGACCTACCATACCAGGCAATTAGGTAAGAGTGTGAGAGTGGCCACAGTTTGCAACAGTGTGCGAGTAGTTTCTTGTTTGAGGGAAAACTATCCATATATCTGATTTGTCTAAATGTTTGTTTATTTTACTGGGTCTCATAGATTGCCAATACTGTTCGTTCTGTAAAAGAGTGCTAACCTTCAACCTTTGGGTTAATAATGTTAGGATTTTCTTTCCATTTGGGGAGGGTGCACGTTTTTTCTACTTTATTTCATATGCATGTAAATGACTATTTGATCTTTTCCTTTAGATATTTTGATGTTGTCGAGTTTTAATGATAATAAACTACAAAGAAACTTACCCTTGTGTGTTGGTCAGACCCATACCCATTTATCCGTAGTTTTTCTTTACGTTTGTGTGTCTTGTTGACACATAGCTGTGTGTGTGTAGAGAAACTTATCTATTCTTTATAGGGAGATAAAAGCTGTCTTGCAATAAATTACAGTCTTACGGATAGGCTGGAAGAGATTACCAAATCACTCCAGAGACAGATTTTTTTCCTCAATTCTACCACCTGTGAAAAATCTATTTCTATACCTTCTCGCGTATCTGTGGATATCCACTCTAAACACTCAGATGGGCCACAAAAAAAAACAATTAACCGTTCGTACTACAGGAGTTATAGAGAGATTAGATTAATTACAACGTGTAATTGCTGAATATGTAAGATACTGTCGTAATTACCGAGTACTAGGACATTGCAACGTCCAGTAAACAACTGCTTGAAAGGAAAAAAAAATGTTAAATAATACATTTAGAAAGGTGCCAGCGGAACAAAAGATGAGTTTTGCGGGTTAAGTTTGATATTGTATACAAGGTATGGCCTATGGAATACCCGCAATAGAGTCTCCTAAATTCAGCTTGTTAATTAGACAGGGACCTATTCGAGATAATAATAATAATAAGTAGACAAGGCGAAAGGTTTCCACTAGATATTGCTATCTAAGGAATCATGAAGAGTGTATTCTGTATCCCTGCGTCATAAACGTATATCCCTAATACCTAGACAAAGAAAAGAACACCGAAACTCCCAAGTGAAGGTTTATGCCAATACGTATATATTTGACACTGACAGCACGATTAGTGCATGTTAATCACTAAAACGGTATCGATCAACACCACAATATGTTTCTTCTTCTTCATCTTCTTTGATCTTTAGCCGCCAACTGTCAAATCAGTCAGTGGCCATCACGTCTGGTGGTGTCTTGTAGATCAGCAAGAAACTGCTTCCACATTACTCGGTAGGCGGCCATTATTCATGCAGTGCCACAGCTCTGGTTCATTCTTTGCATCTCGGCAAATTCCGGATTAATATTTAAACAAGAATTTCAGTTTTGGTTACTTTTACCTTTATTGAATTTTATGTTTGGAAAACAAGAAGTTGCTTACAGATTCCCTGGGCAAAGCACGGGCAAGGCCTCTAGTTTATATATAAATATATGTGTGTGTGTGCGTGCGTGCGTGTGTGTGTGCGTGCGTCCGTCCGTGCGTGCGTGCGTGCGTGCGTGTGTACTAAACATATACAACTTACTTAGACGCGCTCACATGTGCGTCTATCAAAACTAGATGGGCATGTGAGAGTCTCACACACTTAACTCCCACGCGCAAACAGGACTTAACAGTATACATCGCTTTTTGGTTTTAAATCATACCGGAGCAGTCGAGCAAGTTTCTTTTAACAAATCAATGTAACACCAGATAAATATTATTAATGTTAAGGCATTTGAAGAAATTAACAAGTAGGATGGAAGTGTGTAGAAGGAATCAAATACTAAATTCGAACAAAAGAACGTACCAAAAATGTACCAAATACAAATTAAGAAGAGTGAAATGAGATAATGAAAGAACAGTAGCGAAGATTGGAAGGAGATGGTGACTAGTGTAGACAGCAATCAAACAAGATGTGAAAAGAAAAAATGTCAAACAATGAACAAAAGTGAATTAAGTAAAGTAAGTATGCATGCGTAGAAATGTAAGATGAAGAAACGATCAAATAAAATCTATGTGCAAAATAACACACTCGAAGGAAACAACACAGTCCCAAGAGGGTGTAGAAAGAATCAGCTACCTAGCTTAAGTTAATATGCTAACATGGCCACATGAATTAGATCTATGTGCCAAAATTATCAAGCGCGAATGATGCGCGACCATAACATAATTTGGGTGAGATGTAATAGTGTATCCAAAATACTAAACTAATTAAGTTAAAATGAATGTCATAAAGATCTCACAGTGTTCCCGGAATATTAAAATGTTACTAATTACTCCACAATTAAAGTCTGTAGAAGTGGCACGAAATCACTAAATTAGCAAGTGAAAATGTTATTGTTACACACAACTAGTGTATGAAGTTAAATATTAAATTATTTAAATTTAACACACGTTAAACAAGTTCAGTGTATGTCATCTCAGTTCTCTATAGAAATCGAATTAAATTAACACAATAGTTAGTGTTGAATCAACAAAGCTGCTGATAGATGATTAAAATGAAAAGCACCAAAACAATGTGATGTAGTTTAAAATATAGTCTAAAAATGGTGCGAAGAATGTAACGTAATATTCACTAGTGAATGGCTGGACAACGTATTGTAGCACGTGGTGTAATAGTTCGCAAGCAACCATTTTGCAGTGATGAATGGGTTACGTAGAGGTGTCGCAAATTGAAGGGTGCAGAGACTCGACAGAATGCTGCGGGCAGCGCGACAAGAGACAGCCATCACATTTTCAGAACCTGCAATAGTCCGGATTGTAAAGTGAAAGGGTTGCAGTGCTATAGCGTAGCGGGTTGATCTGGAGCTCTTAAGGTCTTTGTTCTGGAGAGCAGTAAGGGCACGTTGATCAGTTTCTACGATAAAATGTGCGCCGAGTAAGAATCGCTGTAACTTGAGGATGGCCCAAACCATCGCCAACAGTTCTTTGTCCAGCACAGAGTAATTTCGTTCTGTTGAAGTTAATTTTCTGTCCACGTACAGCACATGTGTTACGGTGTTATTTTAAATGACGGCGTCTGCTGGGGTTTAGCCGTGCGCAACGTTTAGGGGTCATTAACATTTATGGAATATGTCGATATTTTACGGTATACTGAACGCGAAATATATGCGGAGATTATGACGCATTCGCGTTGGGAAGGTCACGCTGGGTGACTTGGTTACATGGCCCTTGTTACGCTATCCGTCAAGCAAGAAAGTCGTGTCTTGTATTTCTTCCAAGAAAAAGGCTTAGTATATAGCCTATATTATATATATGAATCAATGTAGAACTCAGGGTCAGTTCGGATATTAATCTAAGTATGAGATTAATTAAATTAAATTAAATGATGGAAGGAGAATCGCATTATGATTCAAATTGTAGCTGTCAAGAACTCATGCGTTCATTTCTGGCTGTTGACTACAACAGCGCACGTATATAGCCACGATGTTCATCTGACATATTGTTTTGACACGGACGGATACTTACTGATATTATTTGGAATTCATTGTTATGCTGAACTGTACATGAAGTTTTGTGAATGTCGGATATCGTCTTTTGTATGAACCTTAATACATGTGGACTCAGAACAGAAGGCTTGATCTTTTACTTACGTTTCGGGTTTGGTTCACAGCTGTAAATGTTTACGTTTTCCAGCACGATAGCTCTCCCACAAGGGAAATCAGCTAATATATAATATGCAAATCAGAACGTCGAAGGGATGTTCTGATGGTCAGAGCTAACCATCAATACCAAACATTAACTACATCTAGAGAGTAACTTTACTCTTCAATCAATAATAGAAGAACGAAGGAACAGCAGCAAACACACCAACCAACCCGTCACAACATGGTGTAAAGTTCCATCATAACTTTGCATTAAAGACGCCGCGATCCCCATCATGGAAGCATCGCTGCGAAGAATAAATGGGATATTTGGGTTTGGCAATCTTAAAATAGGTGTAGATGAAAACAATGATTTAATATTCTCTAATGTGATCTGGCACTCTGGGGACCACCGAATCATGTTTGGTGAACCCTTTTTTAATAAACCAGAGAGACACGCAGTGATAGTAGATAAGTGAGGAATGAAACGTCCATAGAAACGAATAAGACCCAAATGACTACGGCCCTGTCTCTTAGTCTTAGGCGCAGTGATAATGAGGATCTTAGAAATAATATGATCTTCAGTATGTAAGAGACCATGACCAACAAGAAGACCTAAAAAAGAGATCTCACTGAAAATGAAAGAAATGCTAATGTGCAAGGCATAGAAGAAATCAAGTACTAAGAAGTATCAATGATATCAGAAGAGATAAGTACAAAACATCCGGAAAGAATGAAGAGTAACGCATCCACAAACGCAGCTATAAAGTGCGTGGTGCAGAGTTTTTTACAAGTCGCACGTCAAGAGGATGTTGCGCAAAAAGCGAACCATGTATGAAATGAACAGCTCTGTGAGCGTCACGATAGTTATCAAAGCGAACAAAAGCAAGCTGGTTAAAAGAATTTTGTAGTTCAAACATGCGAACAAATTTAACATTACCGACTTGCTGAAAAATGTTACGAAGTGCATACCAAGTGGTATGAGATGGGACGTTGCGCACCAGAACAGTGCGATTCAGTGTAATACGATCTCGGCCAGATCGCAACTGAGCCCGAGAATCTTTTAATTCATCATGTGTCGCGCGTGCTGAGCGTGGAGAATAATTATTACGTACATGTTGTTTTTCCCTGAATGGCGCAATAGTAGGGCAATTCAGTTTATCCCTATTAATCTTATTCTGAGCAGCATTATCACCAACTGCCAAAGAGGCAGATTGTGCCTGCCGTAACACATTCCCTTTTGGCTCTGCCTGATGAATGTTAACATGGCCTATAGTTTTCTGACTAGCTGCAATTGTAATATCACAACCATGTTTACCACTACTGACGGAATGACCATGATCGTTATGTAGTAATCTCTCATTTAGAACCTTATTTTGTTTACCGTGGCCATTAAAATTCCACTTCTTACTATTATGTTCATGAGGTGGGCATCTTTGTATGGTGATATAGCTATCATCGGCCTTACGCCATGATCCAACCTCATCACAGTTAGACCTGTTACGTGAGGAAAACCCAGCATGAGAAACATGACGAGGAAAAGTATATTTGCCTCGGAAAGATTTTTTAAAACCCTGCTGACTATCAGCATTGAGTGCTTGGTGCTGACTCTTAGCTTTTGTGAAGTGTTGATGATCAAATTTATGTCTTACACTGTCAAACTGGAAAGCAGACAACACCTTGTTGTTTAAGACAACATCCAAAAGACCATCGATTCTATTACGAAGTTTCGTAATAGCTAAATCTGTAATTTCTTTTTCTTTAGCAAGAGGGTTGCGTATTCTCTCTGGTGTTTCAACATGAAGTCTATCATAATCTGACTTTAAGTCACTTAACAGAGAAGTAAGAATCTTCTCTTTAGCAACCCTATCCTCAATCTCTAAAATTTTAACTTTGAGTTCTGCAGCAGCAGATTGAGTCAGACATTCAATTTCCACCGAGTGTCTACTGATACATTCTATATTCTTGGACTTTTCTTTTCCAAGTGCCTCAATAGTACTATGATGGCCATCCGTAAGCTCATCAACCTGTGTGGGAGAGACTGTTTGTACCTCTTTAAGTTGGCGATAGAGATCTGCATTATTATTCAATAGATCAACAAGCGTGCCCGTATTTGACTTTTCACGTTCCTGGGCCTCAACTTTTAATTTCTCACACATCTCTTTCCGTTGGTGGACTTCCTGAGTGAGAGTTTTCACTTCGACATGTTTGTCTTCCATCTCAGCTTCTAAAGCTGTAATCTTATACAAAGCATAATTCAATGTAGCCCGTGAACCAGTAAGCTCCAAGTCCAATTTGCGTAGATCACTTTCAAGATTGGCCTGTATCTCATATAATTCACTCTCGTCAGCAATATCTCCCAACAGCTTTACCCTTTCCTGTTCACACCGTTTGTGTTCTTTTATCTTATTCTCGGGAACCTTGTCGTCGAGTATAGCATGGTATATGTTATTTAATACCTGACCATGTGGGACATGGATGTAACGTTCCAGAAAATTACGGAGATGCACACGCAGTAATTCTGCTAGATCCTTAGCTATTATTATATGATTAACAGAATGAAAATTAAGCTTAGCAAAATTCTCCAAAATTCTCGCCACATCACATAAAAATTGGTTCATTACAAATTCTTCAAGTTCTGGGCCTTGTAATCCATCAAATTCACCCTCATGGAGAAGATCTTCCAGAGCAGACACTATGTCCAATGTAGACATCTTGCCTAATTTTATAAGTGATCAATTTACTTAGTCAAATTATTTTAAAATAGTTAAGATTTATCCCTTACTTAACTGTGACAAGTTCCTGTCCATAGAACCTGTATACCACTCATTATTAATGTCAAAAATATGTTACATTATTACCTAGCTATTAATTATTCATGCATTAAAAAGAAATTACCTAATAAGTCATATAAGAAAAAAAAAATATACAAGATGTAGACAATGAAAACAATAGTTACAAAGATGAAATATTAAGGAACAAATGAAAACATTCGCAGGAATCAAAGAAATAATAAAGCAGAACTAAAGAAGAAAATATTGCAAAGCTTGCAATGACAGCTGCGAAGGAGAACGAAACATGTGACAATACAAGGTATAAATAGAAACTTTGTATAGAAATTAACGATAGTAAGGTTGAGGATGACGGTCACAAACAAAGTGAATCATAAAACTAAGGCACAGAGAAAGAAAAACATTACAATATCAATAATAATAACGTAACATCACGTCTAAACAATTAGTTGTCACAGACAACGAACGCAGTGGACTAAAAAATCCTTCAGCAAACATATGCTGGAAACTTCCACTGTGGGGAGTCTGCAAAATTTCCCTATAGAACACTCACGTAGGCCCGGGGTGAATCTGGGATGTTTTCCTACGTAAGTCACGTCCCAACCAAGCCCGCATAAAACATGGAACATAGAACATAGAACACTAATATAAGAAAGAAAATTGTGGACATATTAAGAAAGGCTTACGCAAAACATGTGATAGAGGTACAGAGTACATAAAAATGAAGATCACTTATCTGCAAAAGAAAATCACGCAAGACTAGCGATGATGGGTCTCGGCTGTTATATGGAGAGCCATAACAAACATGTTGCAGGCCATAGTCGAATCTATCTTCAGGTGTATGTTCTAATAACCGGATTGCTGGAGGTCGACGAGGTCAGCCGTTAGGATGAAGACATCAAAAAATGCGGTGTCCTCGTTGGCGTCGTTTTTTGAAAGATTATTGCATTTTGACATACAGGAAACTCTTGTTTATAGCATTCTTTCCTGGGACTTGACGCATTGAATTTGACAATCGAATCTTGAATGTGGAAATTTCTTTTCCGTGAAGACTGGGCTACCAGCTGTTAATAATAATAATAATAAATTCTTTAAGCACCAAACACGGCGCATAAGGCAGAAACCAGTGCTCTCCAGGATGTTCGTTGTGACGCCACTCCTCTTAGCTCTTGCACATTATTTAGGCCCAACGTTCTTCCTTCTCTTATTATTGTTCTTCTGAGTGTTTCTTTTGGTCTTCCTTTTTTCCTCTTACCCTCAGGAACCCAAGTGAGCGCCTGTAGTGGTATTCTGTTGTTTTGCATTCGTAGGACATGACCGATATATGACCATCGTCTTTTCCTTATATAGTCGGAGACATATTTCTGCCTAGAGTCTTCTCTTATTTGTCGATTAGTCTTGAATTCTTTCCAACTGATGTTCATGAGTTTTCTAAGACATTTGTTCTCGAATGTATTCAGCTTGTTCTCCAATGATTTTGTTATTTTCCAACTCTCACAGCCGTATGTTAACACTGAGATAACATTTGAATTAAACAGACGAAGCTTGGTATGTATATTCAATGATCGTAATTTCCAAATGTTAGATAATCTATTCGTCGATTTTCAAAAAGCCTTTGATAGTCTACACCGCCCATCATTGTGGAAGATACTTACAATCTATGGTTTTCCAACAAAATATGTGAATATAATCAAAGCGCTATATGACAATGCAAGATGTTGTGTTAGAACAAATAAAGGGAATACAGAATGGTTTATAGTAGAAACAGGGGTTAAACAAGGCTGTATTATGTCACCACTACTTTTTGGAATAGCTATTGATTGGGTTATGAGAAACTATACCCACAATGAACAATTGGGTATAAAATGGACAAATGGAAAATTCCTGGGGGGCCTGGATTTCGCAGATGCTGGAGCAAGCTGAAGGTAAACACCAAGACAATCCCAAGAAGCAATAAATAATTTGTGTCATCTCTCGGTTAAAATAGGTCTCCAAATAAATGCCTCTAAAACTAAAGCTATGAACTTTTCTAACGAGACCTTTGATATCATCTTGAACGGGGAAAAACTACAGAAAGTTGAAAGTTTCAATTATTTAGGCAGTAAAATGACTCAGGATGGTGACACAACAAGAGAAATCCATACTAGAATTGCTTTGGCAGCTAGCACCAGCTGTTACCACCATTTTTATAGTGTTGTGGTATTTTCGGGCTTATAGTTCATAGCCGATTGATTTTCAGATAAACGCAAATATTTGATGTGGCCCGTTTGGATGGGCCAATGGTGAACTAACGAACATCGTTATGATGATGGGGTCATGAAGGTTGACCAACTGGAAAGAAATCTGGACTGGACCCATCATGTCACATAAACGACGATTTATTTAACGTAGACGAATTCATCAAAGACATACATCATCAGTTATGCAGTTGACAGTAGTATTGCATTAAGATACGTTTCATTAGTACATGGCATCAATCATGAACTTGACCGACTCTCTGACCGCCGACATCTCAAGGACGGCGAGAGCTCTGCGGTGAGCAGTTCTAATATTCTGGTTCTCATAACAGAGCTTTGAATAATACGAAGGGTTTTTATGGAAGGAACCCTAAAAATATATTGTAGTACGATCCAGATAATAATCAGCAAAGATATGGGCACACTAGCAGCACGCCATAACAAGATGTGTCGAAGTTCTCCCAAATCTTGTCGAGAATAAATATGGTATCAAATGTGATACATAATTAAGCCATGTGTTGGCTAGAACAAACGCTCCACACAGGGGAGGTGTAATATCATCTCTTTGTTGAGTCTTCCCACGACTTGGGGTAAGACTCACAATAATCTCCGTCAAAAGACGTCTGTCTTAAACCACAGACTTTATGGATCTCCCTTTGTACAGCGTAATTGCTGTTTGGCAACAAGGAACTAATCGCACCTAGTTGCGCTATTTGGTTCAAGTATTGTGCCTGACGGTGCGTAAATAACTAAACATATACAACTTACTTAGACGCGCTCACATGGTAACCTCTGCAAAAGTCGCCGCTTCGAGTGTCCTCTAGACACGTCTGTTATATGTGGTGTTCAGAGTTTAGTACTAGTAACTAGTACCAGGAACTGAGAGAAATAGAAAGTCGTATCTCACTTTTAGTTTTATGTCTCCTGATGTAACTATCAGGTGACATCCACATTCTTCCACCAGTTCATTTTCTTCTGAACTTTAGCCGATGCCTATGAGCATAAAATCTCATATCACTAGAGTCAGATTAAAGTGTGTCAGGAGAGAAGACAAATTCATCATTGTCAGATATATACATCATCATCATCAGTTGCCATCTCCACAACGAAGGTTGGCTGTAATGGATCTCCAACGTCTTCTGTCTCTTTTTCTTGGTGGTGCACTCTGATAGACTCTTTCCTGTCCATCTCTTGATGTTATCTTCCCACTTATAGAGCTGTCTTCCCCTTGCACGTTTGCCTTCAGCTCTCCCTTCTGTTATGGTCTTCTGCAAGGTGTTATGCCTTTTTATGTGGCCAAAATATTTTAGCTGCCGAACCTTGATCTCCCTCATTAGTTCTCTTTTCATACCTAGATTTTCTAGGACCTCTTTATTTGTTTTCATCTCTTTCCATGAGATACGCCCCATTCTTCTATATATCCACATTTCAAGAGCCTCAATTCTTTCTTCCAAATGCTTATTCATCGTCCATGTTTCCGCACCATACAGAAATGCAGAATATATATAACACTTTATGATTCTCAGTTTTAATTTTTGAGATAACTGTTTAGATGTCAGTACATGTTTCATGTTCTTGAATGTAGCTTTGGCCATTCCTATTCTCTTTTTGATTTCTGTTTCACATCTGCCATCTTCTGTTATTATATGACCAAGATATACGTAGATTTTGACTTGTTCCAGGATTTTCCCATTTACGCTTATCTTTAATGTGGGTTTATCGTCTGTTTTGCTAATTATCATAGTTTTTGTTTTCACAATATTAATGTCGAGTCCATATTCATACCTTATACTGTTCACTTGCTTCACTAGTTCTTGTAACTCCTGTTCGCTTTCAGCTAACAACACGGTATCATCTACATATCTAAGGTTGTTTATTGACCTTCCACTGATGTTCAGTCCTGCTATTTCCTGTATCTGTTTGAAAATTTTTTCGGTGTATAAATTAAATAGGCAGGGGGACAGCACACAACCTTGTCTGACACCTCTTTTTATGTCTATGTATGATGAGTAATTCCTTCCAGATCTTACTGTGGCAGTTTGCTCCCAATAAAAGTTACTGAGTATTCTGATATCTTTTCCATCAATACCTATGTCTTCGAGGCATTCAATTAATTTCTCATGAAATACATGACAAATCTAAATTAGAAAAGTTCGCATGAAAAAACAAAAAAATATATATACAATGATGTCATCATCAGCCTCTGTCTGCTCTATATGCAGCCTGTGGCTACCTCTGCTGTTGGTTCCTTGCAAAGAAGCAATCACCAACTCTTGCAGGGATGGTGTTTGTGGAAAGTTATTTTATATGATGAGGTTGCCAACCTCTTACATAACTTTACAGAAATAAGCATTTTATACATACAAAAGGCACACAAAAAGTGCAAGGTACAACGTACCTCTTCAGTATGAATGGGCTATTATCCAGACTTGTGCAAAAATTGGCCGAGGGGATGTCATGTAGCTGTTTAAGTCTTTTACCCGCGACCTACTAATAACTATGATGTTACAACTTCCAATTTTTAACGCAGGGACAGATTTATAGTGGTCAGTGTTATAAAAACCTTTATCAAATTATAGACTTTTAATTTCCCAAAGCTAATTCTAGCTTTAATCGCTGTCCATAAAATTTATTATCCCCTAATCCTGGCGTCTGATGAGAACCGATTCTGAGTGTTTTAATTTTAAAACCTCAGATCTAATAGTTAGAAACGCGCCTAAAACGCGCCAATGCGAAAATTTAGTTCGTTAGTTTATTTTGTGTGGAACTCAATCACATTTTAGTTTAGTTTATTTTCTAATGTTGAACCAACGACAAGGTAGGGCGTCTTATTTTATTATATTTTTCAAGTACATCATCATCTGTCTCTCTGTTTCTGTTTTTGATGGTGTTTTTTCCAGTTCTGTCTTCCACAATCTTATTCCAACTTTACTATTTATTTGTTTCGTATTTTTCTACGTGACCACACCTCTCAGTTTATTTCTTTAAAGATTAGTTACGCAATATTTATATAACTTGTTAGCTGGAAGGTAGAGCACTTAAATCTCAAAGTAGATGTATTCATGGAATAACTGGAACTTTCAGGAAAAAAGGTCAAAGAATCACGGACGAAAGAACCCGAATGCCATCGTCTTCTGCCACAGCGTTTGATAGAACATTTTTTTTTTAATTACAAAAAATCTTCACATACAGTAATTAAGGCAGGCGATTTTTCAGCCCACACATAAATTTAGAGCCAAGCAATGCGAACATTCCTTTATCTTGTGACGTAGTCAGTTTCCTGTGATTTTAACTTTTGCTTTGACAATCAACAAAGCACAGAGACAATCATTTGATCTTTTAGGCAAATGTCAAAGTTCGCAACGATGACGACCTCAACGACAGAGTAAACCACTTGTACACCACCGGCATCCTCATCATCTTCACGGTTGTCGTCAGCGCCAGACAGTACGTCGGTGATCCCATCAGGTAAAACACCGCGTGAAAAGGAGAATGAAAGAAAGGGGAAAAAAAACTGGATTACGTTTTCTTGAAAGAATCATCATCGTCTCTATCATCATCATTATCATCATCATCATCATCACCAGCGCCATAACCATCATCATCATCATTTTTTTTATTATTGATCATCTTCTTATTCACCATCATAATCCCCATAATCATCATCAAATCAGCTTACTTTGGTCTCTCGTGATCTTTTAACTCTCAACTTTCGTAATGTCATATCCGTTTCATACCAACGAGCTACTGTATCATTCATAGCTTTAACTTTAAGACTCTATATATCTCACGATCATGTCCCTTGCAATAGTTGCAGTGGTGACTCTATGCTCTGTGAGGAACGCAAAGGAAAATGATGATGAATGATTCAAGCTGATTCATGCCAGTATTTCGACAGCAGCCACAAGTGTTGTAAAAGACACCAACGCTACAGGTGCACTTGTTGATGCTGGGGGGTTCTTAGATGGTCGCGAAGCGTAGCACGGACTCCTTCATGGTGAGGTGGTGGTGCTGCTGGGATGAACCTAAATCAAATCCTCGGAATATGTATTTCTTATGTTATTTTCTGCTCTCGTAGTTTCCTTTTTCTTTCTTTCTTTCTTTCTTTCTTTCTTTCTTTCTTTCTTTCTTTCTTTCTTTCTTTCTTTCTTTCTTTCTTTCTTTCTTTCTTTCTTTCTTTCTGTCTTTCTTTCTTTCTTTCTTTCTGTCTGCTTGCCTGCCTGTCTGTCTGTCTGTCCGTCTGTCTCTTTGCCTTTCTTTCTTTCTTTCTGTTTTTCTGTCTGTCTGTCTGTCTGCATGCCTACATTTCTTTCTTTCTTTCCGTCTTACATTCTTGCGAGTGTCTCATCATTACCCAATTTTCCGTATTTATTTACGACTAACAGGCTTCGGCCCCCCCACCCCCCTTCCACCTTCATTCCTAATGGGGGTATATCTTACAATGCCACTTTCCGCACAGTTAACGCATATGGGCGGACATTTTTACCACCGTATATAATATTATTATCTTCGTTCCGGGTTCATTTGATTCAAGAAGGGGGACGAGAGAAGTCATAAATTCCCTTGAACCAATGTATTTCATTTGTGGCATTTTGCTCTTGTGCATAAAACAGCATGTTCTATATGCCAGATAAACATTGGCACATATACACATTTTACTTACCGCCAAAATAAAACTTAGACGGAGAAACGACGTTAACGAAGGAACACGATGGATTTCTGGGAGATGTCTCTACACATGTCGGAGACGTTATCTGAAATAATTATTATGAGTTGTAAGAAGATTTTATAGAATTATTATGAAGAGTTATTATGAGCATTATATTTATTATGTATATAGGGTGATATTTAGTTGTAAGAAAAGTATGAAAAATAAGGTAAAACAAAGAAATAAAAGAACGAAATTTAAAAACAAATAAAGGAGACGATGAGTAAGTGTGGTACTAACTCTTGATAAAGAAAAAGAAGAAACATTAAGCTAATATCATTTTTATTTTATTGTAAAGACAACAAATCGCCATGACAAAATATGAACCCACATGGTTGAAATCAATAGAGGTTGACATTAAATTTACTTGATAACAAAACTTAACAACATTATTCTCGTATCTCATTCTCACAGATGCTGGTGCCCTGCCCAGTTCACAGGAGCTCATGTAGATTACACCAATAATATCTGCTGGATCTCCAACACATATTACATCCCTATGGAGGAGGCTCTACCACAGAGCACGTCCAAAAGGCAGGAAAACGAGCTTACCTACTACCAGTGGGTGCCTATTATGTTACTCATTCAGGCTCTTATGTTCTATTTACCTTGCATAATCTGGCGGCTGCTGAATGGTCAGTCAGGTATCAACGTCGACAGAATCGTCTCTCTAGCCACTGATGCTCAATACGAAGCACCAGAGATTCGAATTCGCACCATCAAATACGTGGTGCGTCATATAGACCGGTGCTTGGATAATCAACGAGAGAGTCGACATCGATGCTGTGTCACCATGCGACATATTCTGTCTGCCAAACTGTCGCTGCTCTGTGGCCGGCGATATGGAAACTATCTAGTTGCCACGTATCTAGCCATGAAAGTGCTGTACATCTCAAACGCTATAGGCCAACTGTTTATGCTTAACGCATTCTTAGGTACAGACTATAACCTCTACGGATTTCAGGTTGTGGAAAAGTTGATAGAAGGGAAAGACTGGAGCGAGTCCAGACGCTTTCCGCGTGTCACCATGTGCGACTTTGACATCCGTCAGATGACAAACAAACACCACTACAGCGTCCAGTGTGTCCTTCCAATAAACCTATTCAACGAGAAAATCTACATCTTCCTTTGGTTTTGGCTTGTTTTCGTATGCATTGTCACCTTTTATAGTTTTCTAGCGTGGATGTGGCATATGATATTTCCCTCCTCCAGGATACATTACATCAGAAAGTTCCTTAAGGTCATGGACAGGATCGGTTCCGGACCTGACAAAAAACTGGCTACCCGGTTCACAATGGAATATCTGCGCCATGATGGCGTGTTCACGTTGAAACTGGTAGGTAAAAACTCCAGTGACATTGTTGTCGCAGAAATTGTTTCTGGGTTGTGGGATTTGTACAGAAGCAAGAAATCTATCCAAATAAGGAACACCACGTCATTAAATTCAAATGGACATGAAAGTGATGGTGAGGATGTATAGCATTTGAAGTTTTTGCTTTAGGTTCCAGGTTAAATAATTTATTCACTGTAGTATCTACATTAACACAGTCCCATTTTTGTGAATTGTTTTATCAGCATATTAATCATGATTTACATTTTGATACAAAGAAATTATCTTAATCCACAGAGACGTGTGTATTTTCTTATTAAGATTTCTCATAGTTTAATGGCCGCATAATGTTCCTTCGAGATATGTAAATGTTTGGACATCGTTGAGTTCAGTGGAACTTGTAGGTATAGTTCACGATATATATGACAACTGAAGGGGACTATTTATTTTTTCGCCGATTTCTTCCATTTATTAGTCATATTTCCTTCTCCATTTTCTCTATTGCGTTAGTTTGTATGCTCTTGTTTATGATTTTGTAATTTTCTTTAGCTTTTCCGTTTTCTAATGGTTTGTTTTTACTCTCGCGTTCAATCTCAGTTCATTTTGGGTATTCTGATGTACAATCGCCCGTCACTACTGACATTCGTACATAGCTGGAACTACTTCTATGAAGTCTATACTTTTCTATTAGTTTATTTGATATTATTTGCTGTGTTACTGTAATTAGTTTCTTCCGGTTGATGCTCCTGTCTTGGTTTAGTATGGCTCAACAGTCTGTCTTTTATTTGCTAATGTTTTACTCTACACTAATTCACCTGTTTAGGACTTATGTCCATTCCACCTCTAGTTTGTCTGCATTTATGATTTTAGTATGTTTTTCTATGGCTCAACAGTCAGTTATGTATTTGCTTTTTTTTTTTAAACCCCGCCAGTCTTCTGTTTGCGTTGTTATTTTCTTATAGTATTTCCTTATTTCATCTCTTTGTTACCACTATGTGGTTGTAGCTTACAACAGGATATCTCTAAACTTCTCGTCTTTGCTAGTGTGTTGTCTACGTGTAAAACTGACTCCTAATTATCCATTTTCAGATATATATATATATATATATATATATATATATATATATATATATATATATATATATATATATATATATATATATATATATATATATATATATATATATATATATATATATATATATATATATATATCGTTATTTCTCTGTTACATCTTTCTATTTCGATGCGTTCTATTTCACGTAGTGTTATTTATTTCCTGCTCAGTCAAGATACCCAAACACAACTTGATCTATCCTGCTATGTTAGTCAGCCTCTGTCATTTTTCCCTTCCTGCAAACATGTTTGAAATCTCTCATATCCAATGAGATGGTCACATTAATTATTATTATTTCGTGTAATGTAATTTTTTATCGTCTTCCTTCCCTCCTTACAACATGCATGTTACAATTTATGTGTGTTATTTTAAATATCCATTTTTAATATGCTGACATTCTAAGATTGTTTTATAACTATCTTATTTAGCTTCCAGGATTTATTTGCAGGCACGGAGTATATCGGCATGTATCCAGAAAGTAGCTACTCTGGTTCCAGATTTTGTGATGAAGTTTCTAAAGGTTGTTTTAAAAGTAACGTGGCCTACAGTGTCAAGTAAATTTGGCTTTATTTGTTTATATAAAAAAAGTAAATTATTTTGTAAGTACTTTCTTAACGAGAACCTAATCAATAAAACAATATCGTTGTAGAAACACCGCATGTGCTAAAGTAGATCAAGGAAGTGGTACCACATTAACTAACTTTCTGCCCTTTTTCAGTTGCAAGTAGGACAAATCAATATTAATTATTCGATAATTATCTGAGTCATACACCCATGCAAGAAACACCATAGTAAACATATTTTACATATTAAAAAAAAACGCGAGGGTTTTACTGGCTCAGTGGATATTTGGCTACTTCGAGCGCGTGAGATCTGAGCAATAAACAAAAGGAATAAAAGTTAGAGGCAGCAGATGTATAATGTCTACGAAAGATGGACGCAAGAAAATAAAACAGTAAAGATACTGGTGGAACAGAAGGAGGTCACCAGTTAATCATTAATACTGTAATTAAGTATCATTATTTACCTGTCTGATGAAATCGTGTTTGTCCACATGTTTGAATGCATTGTTGTCATGTTGCTCTTATGCTGCTTATTATCATTTTGTTTTGATTTTATTCATAAATTAATCAACACACAGACTTGGACAGTCGAAGTTATTTGGTACGTCACGATAAGTGAACAGAGAAGATTCTTATAGCTGGTAATTTCCAATGAAAAAAAAAAAAAGAACAAGAAGACAGAATGAAGAACACTGTCATGACCTGAATGCATGCTTGGAAAACAATTTTTAAATTTTGCAGATATAAGCCATAAGAGGCCAGGATATATAGAAAGACACGATTGTCAACAACGTAAGGCGAGGTATTCGATTAAAGCATATTTCAATGAATGATACATTTTAAACGCACCTGATATTTTTTTACGTTAAAAGTGATTGAAATCTTAAAGCCACTACACTCCATCTATCCAGCATTTAAAGACGGAGACAGACAAATGAATTAGATGCTTTTTACAGCGTAGACGAGAAAAAGAGAATCATTTGCCAACTCCAATTTTCACAAACAGCCATTTTTAGGTTGCGTATGATACAAATGTCATGCCAAACTAAATACGAATATTAATTAAATTTGACCCATGATTTTTATTTTACAACAGCGGCCAACTAAATATGCGTTATGTTTGCTGAGTTAATTATTCACTTTTTTTGTGAATCTGACGATGTTAAATCTCGAAAGGGGATGCTGGAAAACCTGATAATACAGAGAGGAAAAGTGTGATAATAGAGTAAGTTTTACTTTGAGCTTTATACTGAAGAAAAGGAAGTTTCGGGATTACAATTCGTCAGCAACATTCAGAAACAGCAAACAAAGATAAGACATATAGAAGCCTGCAAGAAGACGACAAAGCCCAATACAAGTTTGTAAGAAAATGACAAAGACACAACAGAAAGGCTTATAAATAATTATAACGTGAAATTACTAAAGAAGAAATAATAATGAACCCACAGAACTAACTGCAATAACACAGCAAAGAAGATCGAATAAAGAAATGTGCAGTATGGACTGACGTAAAAGCTGTTTCCATCGATAACCAGTGTCACTCAGAAAATGCTATAACACACAAATGTGAACAGTAAGTGATACCAAGAGTAGTGCATACAAACAGTAGAGGCCAGTACAATCTAGGACAGCCGGAGAAAAATATATAAAATAGGAAACGTATTTTCTTACGTTTTGAAGAAACGTTAAAAACTGGACCAAGAACAAAAATGATGGATATTGTGGGAGAAAAGAACGTAATCACTGATAAAATAAACTGCTACCTAAGGACAGAAATTAAACGAAATGGTTTCCGGACATTCATTCGTTCAACTGAAAGACAACCTTATTTTTAAAAAAATCAGGCAATTCTCCAAAGAAAAGCGAATCCTATAATCAGTATTCCATAAGCGAATAGCAGTGATCTCAGTATCGGAAGTTCCCGAATGATCTGGACTATTAAAATGAACGGCAAGAGCTTAAATAGTCTTGTGAGAAATGTCCGTCAAAATTCTCGAAATTTAATGTACGTCAAACATTCTCTAAATTTATCGGATAAATATCTACCTGTTTTTCCAGTGTAAGTTATTCCACACCTTCTAATATAATAGCGTGGAGTAGATTCCTGGATTCGCACATAAAAGTCTCCCAAATAATTCGTTGCCTTTCGGAAATGAAACCGTTTCTTTTAGACGCACACGCGGACAAGTGCAACATCTACATGGGGATAAGCCTTAGTAGGAAAACGTATAGGGCTACGTCGTACCAAACGGCGGTGAACTAGAAGGTTTCTGAAATTCCTATCCTTACGACATGTTATACTACTCGTCAAAAGTCAAGGGCCACTTAGAAAAACCTTGGTTGAAACCATAAAACAAATCTGATATAAACGTAATTGGTATCAGTCAAAACGGCATTTATTGAATACCAAATTGACATGTCATGTAAAGAAATGGAAACACATATTCAAACGCAATGAAGCTGTGAAGTGTGTCACCCACCTTTTCAAAAGTCACACAATAGATATTGGACAAATAGACATTTCAAAATCGGGTATGACCACCGTTTCCAGCAAGGCATTCAAGACAGCGTAGACGCATCGAGTCCACAAGGGTCCGAAGAGTATCATGAGGAACAGCTTGCCATTCCTGAAGCAGAAATGCAGTCAGCTGTGCAACATCCATTGACAGGGGGTGATTTGTTGACAATCTTCGACCAAGGACATCCCAGAGGTGCTCAATTGGAGAAAGGTCAGGTGAATGAGCTGGCCACGCCATCCTGGTGATCCCATGTTGCTGAATAAACTCATTCACCACACGAGCTTGATGGGGTCGAGCGTTATCATCTTGGAGGATGGCATTACCACCTATGGCCTCCAGAGCAGGCTGAACAATTGGTCTCAAGATTTCGTTCTGGTATCTTGGGCCGGTCAAGTTGCCTTGGATGATGTAGAGTGGGGTCCTGCCGTGTCTGTAGAAGCCTCCCCAGACCATGACAGATCCCTTACCATAACGATCCACCTCTCGAATTGTGTCATCAGTAAATCGCTCTCCTGGTCGTCTCCAAACTCGAATCCTGCCATCATTGAATGACACAGTGAAGCGAGATTCATCAGTGAAGAGAACTTGACTCCATTGTTGCCTTGTCCATCGGATGTGCTCGCGACACCAAGGAACACGGGCTCTGCGATGAGCAGGAGTAAGAGGGATTCTGACTGCAGGACGTCGAGCAGCCAGTCCACATTCATGTAAACGTCAGCGAATGGTGCTTTGACTGACATTAACGTTTACAGTTTGTCTCAGCTGACATCTTAGAGTGGAACAAGTCACTGTTCGATGGCGCAGGGCTGAAAACAAGAGGTACCGGTCATCATGTCTATTGGTGCATCTAGGGCGACCTGGCCGGTGGCGATCTTCCACACTTCCTGTGGCCTGAAATCTCTCCAAAATTCTTTGGATAGTAGAGTGTGACACTGCAAGCCGTCTAGCAACCTCACGGACAGATAAACCACTTTCAACCCACGCTATAGCCCTCATTCTTTGTAAGGTGTCAAGACTTCTTCTCGGTGGCATGGTCTTTGCAAGTGATGAAACTACCCTAAGTCTGCTGATTGTAAAACAAATTAAGAGTGAACTCTGTTCACTAAAAGTCGCCATTGCACGTGGAATGTCAATCAGCACGATTACTTCACCTGTTTGGTTGTACGGAAGTTTGAAAAAACAGATTAAAAATGTGAATTTATGGTCAGCAAACCAAATTGCACGTGATCACCATGGTTGTTGGTGAGTTGTTTTTATGCTTAACGTGCATAGAGGACTGTCAGAGGAAGATATTGCACCCATTTTTACTAAAAACTTCCTTCATTTAATCATTCTATGCGCTTATATAAAAGTGTATTGAAAATAACATGGTGGCCCTTGACTTTTGACTAGTAGTATATAGATCAGAAACAGGTTCAGTGTACCGTTTCTTGTTCAACTCTAGGAACGCCCAGACACAAGTAACACAGAAGAGGCACACAAACCGAGTAGCCAGATAACAAATAAAACTCACTGCCTTCTCCATTTCGTGGTTTCACACCATCATGAAGTCACAATAAAGTACGAATAAAACCTAAACAATGCCAGAATACATACAAAACGCTGTCTGCTTCTTCCTTCCTTAGTGTAGTTTATTGGGGCACGCTAGTAACATAGCTGTTTATTGGGGCACTGTAGTAATATGGGTGCTTATTGTGGCACTGTAGTAACATATATATTTATTGGGGCACTGTAGTAACTTACGTGTTCACTGGGGCACCCTAGTAACATAGCTGTTTATTGGAATACTGTAGAAACATAGCTGTTTATTGGTGCACTATAGTAATATGGGTGTTTATTGGAACACTGTAGTAACGTAGGTGTTTATTGGGGCACTGTAGTAACATAGGTGTTTATTTGGGCACTGTAGTAACATAGGTGTTTATTTGGGCACTGTAGTAACATAGGTGTTTATTGTGGCACTGTAGTAACATGGGTGTTAATTGGGGCACTTCAGTAACAGGTGTTTATGGGGCATCCAAGTAACATAGGTTTTTATTGGGACACTATAGTAACATAAGTGTTTATTGGGGCACTGTAGTAACATAGGTGTTTATTAGGACACTGTGGTAACTTAGGTGTTTATTGGGGCACTGTAGTAACATTGGTGTTTATTAGGACACTGGTAACTTAGGTGTTTTTTGGGACGCTGTAGTAACATAGGTGTTTATTGGGACGCTGTAGTAACATATGTGTTTATTGGGACATATGTTTAACAGATGTGTTTATTAGGACACTGTGGTAACTTAGGTGTTTATTGGGACACTGTAGTAAGACAGGTGTTTATTGGGACACTGTAGTAACACAGGTGTTTATTGGGACGCTGTAGTAACATAGATATTTATTGGGACACCCCTTTAACATAGGTGTTTCTTCGGAAAACAGATGTGTTAAACGCTTATTGTTTGTTTTCCTCTACCAGTGTATGTTTTTTCTGAAAAGGACGTCTTGTTCCACTTCAGAAAACTGTCTGCTCAGTGTGCCTTTAATATATCTATTTCACTTGTTCCACTTCAGAAAACTGTCTGCTCAGTGTGTCTTTAATATATCTATTTCACTTGTTCCACTTCAGAAAACTGTCTGCTCAGTGTGTCTTTAATATATCTATTTCACTTGTTCCACTTCAGAAAACTGTCTGCTCAGTGTGTCTTTAATATATCTATTTCACTTGTTCCACTTCAGAAAACTGTCTGCTTAGTGTGTCTTTAATATATCTATTTTACTTGTTCCAGAGGCTGTCCGTACAAAAAAAAAAGTATCTTTGAAAATTCAATTGTTTAGGACCAATGTTAATTACTCTTCTGCTTTGCTTGTGTTTACGATTCTACGTAATTCGGTCTATGCCCATGATGTCTGTCTTAATGGCGTTTATCCACTGTGCCACTTGGGATTTGATTCATACGAATTATTTCAAGGATCTTCCTAAAACATCTCGCTTCCACGGTTGGAATTTTTTAGTTTTAGCACGCTGTTTAGTGTCCATATTTGGCAGCCATACTGAAATACAGAGATGTAAACAAACTGCATTACAGTTATTTTAATTATGTGACAGTCGCCAAGCTGTGATGTAGACTACTACACTAATGGCTAAAGTGGCATATTACTTTCATATTTAATTGTTCCTCGTCTACCTTGGGGTGTAGAGGTCACCAGAGAGAGCGCTATCCTATCATCTCAAGTGTTTTTTTCTTTTGACCTGGGTCTCGTTCAGTCCTCGATCCTTCCAAGATTGTCTGATGTTGTACTCACACCAAACTGTGGGTTGTCCTGGAGATCCGGTTTTCTTGCTTTTGGTCTCCCATGGTTATCGTCCAATCCGCTCTTCTCCAATTTTGCAGACATAGTCAAACCATCGCAACTGAGACTGTTCCACTCGGGACTGCAGGGGCTAGATTTCGAAACCAAAACGTATCAGCTGGTTGCGGACCTTCATGTTATGTAGGCCACTTCCTTAAGACACCTCATTGTCGCATCGTGTATATTGGGGCAACTACAACAGTAGTTTCGCCGAAAATAGCCTATGAAATATTATGAAGAAGGTCTCCAGAAATTGGCTCGTTAAGAAAGAACAGAGACCTATCCGAGATAAGGACAAGAAGAAGAGAATGCGAATGCTTTCCACTGGACAGTGTTTTCTAGTAAATTATTGAAAGAATTCTGTTTCCCCACGACCTTAGCTTCTGCCTGTATATCTCATAACAGAAAGAGCCCACAACCTCATCTGAACGTAGAAATTTACCTATAAGTAAATATTTAACACCGACAACACGAGTGATACATTAACGAACTAGATAATGATCAAACGATTATTGGGTTTATTAATTAAATATCTACACATATAGGGTTAGTACTCGTAGTAATTTGAACGTGATGATGGCGAAGGACGATTCACACAAAAACACACCGATGAGATATTAATATTGTAATTAGTTAAATAGAAGAATGAACCTATATGAAGCGAAATGGTGATGTGATACTTGTTACCAAAATGATGAGTAATCTATACAGGCTTTGTGTCTCTAAATGCTTTCCCCGGGTAGGATGATTCACAAGTATGCATAGAATGTCCAAGGTAGTTTAAGTTATGTTGAGTGGGTTATTTCTAAGACGAGGACGTTCTGGTGAAAACTTTTGTCGTACTGAGAACGTTGACGATATACAGTCCTTCAGTGTTTGACAATATCTCTGTAGCGTTTTAAAACAATTGACAGTTGTCGTATGAAAAATGTCTGTTGCTTAATCTCCGAAGGGCACTGGCCAGGCTGGAGATTGTCATGAAATGATCTTGACATGTAGACTCATCACATTGAGTATGTACGCTTGATTTTCAAGATATATTTTGGAGTAAGCTGCGCTTCATATCTGTATACACGAATCAACTTGTGACTGGAGTCTGCTTCATAAAATGCGCTTAAGAGTGCGTTGCACTTGGTATAAATATGAGAATCAACTTGTAAATATGGAATCTTGATTCTCAAAGTGCGCTCTTGATAAAAGGTGAATAAAAATGCTGCGACCACCTTGTAAACGTGGGCGAGAATTCTTCCTTCTTAACTGAAGAAGTCAAGGATGTCCTAAAGGCGAATTCTGCTATCCAGATGTACGCTTTGCTAGTTTCCTTCTGGTTAGACGTTCAACAAGCAATATCTCGACTCAGACTTCTGTTGAATTCCTTTTTCCCTTTCGCGAATTCCTCTAAGAACACTATAAATTCCAGATATATGAATTTCACTATCCACACAGGAATGAACATGTCAAATAAGGCTAGGCGTCTGAGATATGTTCTACACCACGCTGTACTGAAACTGTACTCATCTATGATGAACTCCGCAGTACATTATATTCATAAATCGCCGATATGCTCCCAAATCTTGCCTGTGACATACACGTCTCCTCTAAACCAATAGCTAGGCATACATCTTGTGGCTTAGACCTTGGATCTCTCTTGTCCCCTGTCAGTCTAAAAGTGGTTGGGCTATCCGCCACCAACTTTCCTTTGCATTGCCTGTCAGTTTTTGCAAGACTGCCGGGTATTTGCTGATTGGCCGTCTAGAGAAACTCACCTGTTTTCACCTGTAACGAAACGTGCTGTCCTTAGTCACTTTCCATGTCAATTTCTGTTTTATTATCTTCTGTCAATTGTGGTTTTTCGTGCGGTTTTGCGTGCGTGCTTTGGCGCGCGACTTATCCTTTGTTCCCTCGATTCATTCTTAAACCTCTCATTCATATCTTGCTAGGTAATCAGGGTGCCGCTTCGCGAGTCCTTTGTCGCCCGAGTCTACGGCCCCGGATCATTGTTCTCCATTGTGGTATGACACTGATTTGTTTGAACAGCGAACTCGCCTTGAAAAGGCTAATCACACTGTCCAGTGACGTCTCCTAGAATAATCAATATATCCAGGTGGCCCGTCTGGCGATATCTGTCTAGGGTCTATCAAAAGAAATCGTTCTATAGCCAGGTGTGTTTCCCAAGATTTCTCACGAGGCAATTTGGACTTCAGAAGATAATGCAAGGTCGAGGACTAAATCAAGTCGCGAGTAATAAAGATTACAGTTTAAAGTCTAGTGGTTAAAGATTACTTGTACAATGATGAAAGAGCAAATGTGTTTGAAAATGAAAGAAAAGAGAGAAGTTGTGAGAGAGATCTATAAGACCTGGCGCTTGTTTATCACACTCATTTCAGAGACTCAATGCTGGCTTTTATAGGTTGATCATTGCCCTTGACTCACATCCGAAAGTCAGGACAGCTAGGATGGCATATTAATGATTGCATTCATTTAATCTTCATAATTTGTAGTATATATATATATATATATATATATATATATATATATATATATATATAATATATATATATATATATATATATATATATATATATATATACACACACACACACACACACAATATTGTCACAGGATGTTTTACAACTGTGACTCACCTGTTCCTTATAGGCAGCATGTATTGATATAAGGGGGTGAGTGATGGTCATTGTTGATGATTGCATGTGTATGACACGAAGATAAACTAAAGATAGCCAGTCATGTGACTGAGAGCTGCGCAAGGGGATTGCGTGAGGATAGTTCAACCGGACAGTGTGTTCGGGGGGAGACGTATATGGAGAAGATGATGGAGGAGCTTCTCTGTCTGGCTTATACCTGCTAAGTTTTGCCCAGCGTGATGCTGGAGATATTTCAGACCGTTTAGTATGAGTTTTTTTGTAAGTCAGTGAGTCTTTTGGCGTAGCGTCTCTGAGTACGTTGATCTCCATTATATTTCAGTGCCAGTAGCGAGGTGTGCACCATGTTGATTTTGTGAACTTAGCAGGGTATGTAGATGATGTCGCTTAGGAATTGTTAGCCGGTTATTTTTGGTTTATGCATTCGCACTGTGCCCGTTGTATTTGTGTGCTGATATTTTTCAGATTGTTAAATAGATATATATTGAGATTGCCAGACTTTATAAGAGTTGTTCTTTGTATATGGTTTCTCTAAGATTGCTTAGAGTGTGACCTCTCGCAATATAGTGCGAGCCTTCTTTATAGGACTCTAGTCACAGTGTAGTGTTGCGTTAACTACTTTCAATCATGTATGCTCCTCCAAACGCTACACACACGTATTAGCTGCACTATTTATACAGGACTTATTCATGCGATATATATATATATATATATATATATATATATATATATATATATATATATATATATATATATATATATATATATATATATATATATATATATTATATATATATATATATATATATATATATATATATATATATATATATATGTATATATATATATATATATATATATATACATATATATTTATTTATTTATTTATTTATATTTATTTATATATTTATATATTTATTTATTTATTTATTTATTTATATATTTATTTATATATTTATATATAATAAACTACGTTATGTACACTCAGAACAGAAGCAAAGTACAAAGTGCTAGCAGCAAAACAGAAGTCCTGGGAAGAATTTGGAGAAAAACTAGAAAAAGATGCACAAGAAAACCAGAAATTTTTCTATAAGACCCTAAAGAACACGAGGAAGGAAAAACAATGCCCTCTCAAATTTATAAAGGACAAGCAAGGCAAATTGCTTACTGCCCCGAAGGAAGTAATGGAAAGATGGAAAGAATATTTCTCAGAACTCCTGGATGGTGAGCATGGTGAAGCATCAGAAATGATAAACACTAGCACAGAAGAGAAAACCAATGATGGTGAAGATGACATAAAGATGGAAGAACTGAAGGCAGCACTGGAGAAAATCAAGATGGGCAAAGCAGTAGGGCATGATGGTATAACACCAGAAATTGTTAAGTTCATGGGAGCATCAGGCGACCTATTACTCTTAAGGGTTTTACAGGCAGCGTGGTACAACAAGACCATACCAAAGGATTGGGAGATTGCCATCATAACATCAATTTTCAAAAAATGGTGACAATCGACAGTGTGGAAACCATAGAGGCATATCCCTTCTCAGTGTCCCTGGTAAAATGTACTCTAGAATCCTAGAGCAGAGACTCCGACGCCTAGCTGAGCCACAATTGGATGAGGTCCAGTTGCGGATTTTGAGCAAACCGAAGTAATCAAGACCTAATCTTTACACTCAGACAGCTGAGTGAAAAGGCCCTTGAGTATAAGTGTAAGATCCATCTTTGTTTCATAGATCTGGAAAAGGCGTTTGAAAGGGTCCCCTGGAGCAAACTTTGGGACTGTTTGGCAAGGAAGAATATTCCAGCACCTCTGATTCATGCTATACAGAGCTTCTACAAGTCTTGCAGAAATTATGTGAGGACAGCAAAACATAAGTCAGAAGAGTTCAGGACCACCACTGGTGTAAGACAAGGTGATATCCTATCACCTTACCTCTTCATACTCCTTATGGACGATGTCATCAAGGCATGTAAGGAGAGAACAAGAAAGTATTCAGTGGGGTACTGGAAGATGAGACAGGTCTATATTTCGGAGCTGGCATTTGCTGATGATGTTGCCCTGATTGCTAAATCAGAGGCACATCTCCAATCCAACCTGCAAGTCTGGAAGGAAGAGCTGGAGAAGAGAGGGATGGTCATAAGCATCTCTAAAACAAAATCCATGTTGATATCACGAGAAGAAAGAAGACATCAGATTAAGCTGGGAGAACAGGTCGACCACTTTAAATACATCGGAGCTATTATAAATCGAAAGGGAGGCATCAAAGAAGAGTTGGCCACTCGAAAAGCAGCAGCTGGGAGACTTTTTCAGGCCATAAATCAAGGATTCCTCAGCAAGAGAGAGGTTGGTAAGAAAACGAAGATGGCTGTGTACCGCTCCACCTATGTCCCAGTCTTGACATATGGATGCGAGTCATGGGCAATGACTACAACCCATAAAAGCCAGATCCAAACCTCAGAAATGAGGTATCTGAGGAAGGTGGTTGAAGTATCAAGAAGAGACATGGTACGCAACCAGACGATACATCAAGGCCTTAAATCCTACCCCCTGCAGACCCAAGTAGAACAGTCCCAATTAAGATGGTTTGGCCATGTCTGCAGAATGGGAGAAGATCGGATACCATGATAAGCATGGGAAACAAAGAGCCAAGGATCCAGACCCCGAGGACGACCCAGAGTCCGCTGGGAGGACAACATTAGACAATCTTTGAAGGACCGAGGACTAGAATGGAACCAGGCCAGGAGGAAGACAGTCGATAGGATAGTCTGGCGCTCTCTCTTCCAAACCTCTACACCTCACGGTAGAAGGGGAACGACTAAGTAAGTGAGTATGTACAATTTAAGTGCTTGTCAGAGGTAATTCTTACTATAGGCGATTTTGACAGTACATGTCATTTTGGAAACATAACCCTCGCGTTAGTTGAGACACAACTGTATATATATATATATATATATATATATATATATATATATATATATATATATATATATTTATATATATATATTATATATATATATATATATATATATATATATATATATAGTACTTTGCAAAAAAAATGGCAGTCATATTTTCGCAACGCAGCACACTCATAGAAGCAAATAATAATAAAACATGTATGTCCAGAGGAAGATTGGTACCTCCCCTATCTATTAACAGTGGTTTCAGTACAATATAATGTTGCCTTATCCAGCAAGGCAAACCTGGATGAGGCGAGGCATACTTCCCACAAATGTTTGTAGGTAATTGTGAGTCAGACTGTCCCAGTATTTTTCAGCTACCTTCTTCAATTGTTCAACGTCTCTGAGTCCACTCTTTTTTAAATGATTCTTGAGTAGTGCCCAAACGTTTTCAATTGGGTTTAGATCGGGACTGTTGCTGGGCCACTTCAGCACTATCACATTCTTCTCTTGCAGCCATGCTTTGGGGGTATGAGCTGTATAATTTGGGTCATTGTCATGTTGAAATGTACACCCATCGGGGTACATGACCTGCATAAATGGCAGAAGGTGTCCCTCTAGTATGTCGATGTACCTTTCTTTCGTGTGAATTCCTGTGAAAACACACAGTGGGGTGGCACCTCTTGCTGACACCCCTCCCCAAAGATGGAATTTCTAGGTATGTTTCGGTCGCTGGTACACAGGCGTTACAGATCCTTTCGTCCAAATATTTATTTGAGCAGGATAAGACCAAACAGAACATTCATCTGAAAAAATCACATTGTCCAATGACAAATTTTGGTGTTCGTGGCACCAGTTCAAGCGCATCTGTTTGTGAGTCTCTGTGAGCAATGGTGACGAAATTACCCGCTTTTTTGTGTAATTCATCCTGTGTAGCTCCCGGTTGACAGTAGCATTAGATACCTCTGGGCTTCCCAACTCGATCATGCGCTGCCGTATGTTTTCTACACTCTTCATTGGCCCAGCCCGAATGATTTGGGCGAGACGCCGATGGTCCTTTGTGTCCAAAATTCTTGGCCTCCCACTACCTTCTTTTCGCTCGATTCCATTACCTGCATTTAATTTACTCACAACTCTGTAGACAGTCCGCTCAGGAATGTTCAAGGTTTTAGAAATGTTGGAACATGTTTGATTTCCTTCATTCCAAAGCTGTGAAATTAACATACACTTTGACTGTGTATCCATTTTCTGCCACTAGCATTAGAAATTGTCGTCTGCTCTATTATCAAGGGACGTTACTCTACTCTAATTTTTTTTTTACTTTTGGTAGTGTTTGCTCACTTCAGTGGAGTGCAAATTTGGGGCAGAACATGCATATTTAATTAGATTTCAGTTTATTTAGCTGAGCAATATGACTGCCATTTTTTTTGCAAAGTACTGTATATATATATATAAATTATATATATATATATATATATATATATATATATATATATATCTATATATATATATATATATATATATATATATATATATATAATATATATATATATATATATATATATATATATATATATATATGCCCAATGGGCTGATCACCCGTTGGCTTGTCACACCGATTACGGAAACAACGGCAGATGGATCTATTTGTTGTTGCCCTAAAGACGCCGCTAGGCGTGATGGGAAACTACAACAGAGAAAATCAATCTGCTGGTGCCCTTAAGACGCCACAAGGCGTGATGGCCTCTGACTGCTTGGTCGGTCTTTGGCTAAGGACGGAAGAAGAAGAAGAAGATATATATATATATATATATATATATATATATATATATATATATATATATATATATATATATATATATATATATATATCGCTCTCTCTCTCTCTCTCTCTCTCTCTCTCTCTCTATCCATCTAACTTTCTCTCACGGTGTGAGACACGGGACTGCTACTTGTAACAATACTGTCGTGTTCTATCCCTGATACCGCTGTAACCAGTGAAGATATTATTAAGTGAAACGAAACAATAATCTGAATCCGTTTTTTTTTTTCGGTGAAGCGTGCTAGTTTTGTGTGAGTCATACACGAGCTAATTATAGAACTGTCAGGTAAACTGAGGCACTATTAATCTTTTGTCCAGATTCCTTCCAATGAAACACAGTACGCACCGTACCTTCCTAACGAACTGTGTTTGGTGATTTGAAACAACCAGATTAATTTCAAATGCTTTTTTTCCTTCTTTTTAACAGCTATCTTAAAATACGTGCTTCAATTAAATTCGTTGTCATGAAATGACTGATACATGTGTGTGTGTGTGTGTAGTTGTTGTGAATATTCGTTAGTTGAAGCCTAACAAATAAAATTAATAAAGAGAAGAGCAATGGAAAAATAACAGTGCTGTCACAAAGAATGTACTCGAAATCCCCCTTGTTTTCTGCTTCGTCTGCAAATTGTAACGCTTTCACGTTGATAGTAAAGCTTACTGTATTATTACCCGCCTTCTTCAATGAAACGTGTGCTGTATTTCTTGGAAAAGCATTGAGACGTACTGCGTAATGACCTAAATTAACCCTAACATTAATTATACTGCGTTACCAAAACGAACGAACAGATGGACTAAAGGGATAAAAAGAGAAGGGAGAGGCAGAAAGCCGAACACTAAACCCGCTTCGCGCGATACACAATTACTACCATCACGCGTGTAAGTCTACATGCACTAATTTTTTTTCAGACGGACAGTGATAAAATACACTACCCTTTCCCAGAGTTAGGTTTATAAATCATAACAGACTCTTATTAGAAAAGACAACATTATATGGGTTTACGTTTGAACACATAACAGTACCCAGACAGCACATCTTCTAAACAGGAGATAGAAGAAATTGCATATTTTGAACGCAGCCACGTAGCTCCTTTAAATTAGTATTTTTGGGTTCCTTAGGGTTTGCTGACAAATAATATGTAAAACGTTACGCAAATAGTCCAGGAATTAATAAATTATACCCAAAATAAAATATTGGGGGTGCCTGACAGCATAAAATCATTTCTGCTCATAAAATTTTTTTTATAACGTGTTTGAAAAAACCTTACGTTACATAAATAGCCTACCATGTAAACTCCAAATTGATTGGAGCGCAACAAATGAAAGCCTAACCACGATTGGTCGGGTTATAAATACTATCTTGGTTGTTGGGGGAGACGGGAAAAGATAACATTTTTTTCAAACACTTGTCGAAACGTGGCTCATTGGCCAGTCTCGCTGATATACACACTTGGGAGCGTTAGTTCGAGACCACTAATTCAAATAAGCTTGATAAAGCGACAGTACGTTGAAGCTAGCTCACATTTTTGCTAAAATAAAAGCCTGGAACATAGGCAGAACGGAATTTGTGCCAGTTTGTGCCAGAATTCATTGCTAATCAACGTATCTGTGTTTATTTCCATGAAATTGTGGTAAGCTTGAACCATTCAGTATCTTTTAATGAAAAATTGAATGTGAATTGTTGATTTATGCCTGTATATATATATGTGTAGTTCAGTGGCAAACGTGAGGTAAAGCCTATAATGCTCCAGCCTGAACAGAGGGTGTCGGAGAGAAGTAAAACGGCATGGAATGGCCAAATAGTACACTGACACCTGGATGATGGACTAGAAAGAAATAATGCTGGAAGTGCAGAGGCGTAGTAACCATTAAGAAGGGTAATACTGGAATAAAGTATTTCAAATGAAGCTGACTGTTGGCCTAACGCTCTGAACGCAATGTTTGTGCTGTATTGTGATCAGTGTAAAAGAGAATATAAATTAGTTATGAAGTAGAAGGTACATCCTTCTTGATTTCAGGGACAGTGGTCTTGATGGTAGTGAGCAGCATCTGGTCAGAGATTTGCTGAATCCAGAGTCGGACAGCATACTCCTTGGTCTTTTTAGCTATCAGGAGGTGTCTCCTGAGCCCAGAGGAGAATTCGAGCAGAGGAGTCCTTTCCTGCCGCCATCACGCCAGATAAGCGAATTGGCCAGCTGAGCTCAACATTATGTCCCCTCATCTTGAAATAACTTTATAAAAATACTATTCAGAGGGGAATTTACTTGTCTTAAAATCAGGAACTGTGAACATCTACAATAATGGTCCCTAAAGACAAACTATTGAAGTCATGATGACAAATACCAACAGAGCTTGAACAAAACAAAACCAGTATTACCTCATTTTACCACTACACAAATGACACACATAGAACATTGGTAATAATATATGTCACTACAATATTCATATTAAATACATTCTGTACATAACTTGTAATTTAAATTGATTGTGATTCCTGGTTCCCTTGTAGTTGAATCAGGACACATATTCATTCATGCCAGTAATGAATACATATTGTTATTTGAAACGTTACTAGTGACTTCTTTAAGATATTCTCATAGAGTGTTATATGTATGTGAGTGTCACAGTGTTGTTAAGAGTAGTGGATTAAATTAAATTGTTTATCTGTCTGTTGTTGTGACTTACACTTCACCATACACATACCCTAGACACATAACGTAGCATCACACTATTCCAGAATAATTCTGACTGAGATATATAGATATGTGGTAGCAAGTAAGGTTATATATATAATATACTACTCTTATTAGATATATATATACCTTCACAGCTGATCTCAGTCAGTACACTAAGTCCCTTATAAATATTTATAACATCCCACTTCACCACATATATTGGGGTCTCGCTCTCGGGATTTTGAATCTTTAACTATTAAAAATATTGGGGGTAATTCACTTCAGGGAATATAAGAATTAAAAGGTATCCTTGGGTGGAATTAAATAAGGTTGAGCTCACGGTGCCTGTTTTGTCCATTAGAGATTGAATTGTTGGTTAGACATTGTATTAAGTTACCTGATAGACAATGGCGGACCTGGCCAAATTTCGATCTGCTGCGGTTCAGACTGCAAAAGAGTTAGGATTAGATGGGCAAGTTATGGTTGCCTATGTCACAACGGAATGTGACAAATTTATTGAACGCGAAGAAAGAAGATTAGAAAAAGAAGCCGAAAGAAAGTTAGAGGCTGAGACTAAGAGGTTGCAGATTGAGGCTGAGGCTAAGAAATTGGAGGCAGAAAGAGAAGACAAAAGATTAGCTGCAGAAAGAGAAGCCGAGGAAAGAAGACAAGCTGCAGAAAGGGAAGCAGAAAAGGAGGAGAAGAGATTACAAAGGGAACATGAGTTACGACTAAGGGAGTTTGAGTTTCAAGGCCATGCTCCTGAAAATGGTGCCAGCCCCTTTGCCTCTGATGCTACGGTTACTCAAGGAGCCTCAATCTCAGCTATGAACTTTCATTTAGATCATTTTGTTGAGAAAGACGATGATATTGAGAGCTATATAAATAGGTACGAACTATTAGCTACCACGTATGGGTTAGAGAGAGAAAGGTGGAGCTTAAAGTTATCTCAGGGACTTCGTGGGGCAGCTTATGAAGTTTTTGCAAAAATGAGCAGAGGTGATCAGGAAAATTATGACATGCTAAAGCAGGCTCTTTTGTTAAGGTATGAAAAGAATGCAGAGTTTTACAGGAAAAAATTTAGGAATGCTAAACTACTGTCAGGTGAAACCTATCACCAGTTCTCTGCACGAATAGAGACATACTTGGAGAAATGGACTTCTCTGGGGAAAACCCAAGATCTTAAGGAAATGGTCCTTATAGAGCAACTAAGAGAGTCCATGGCTCCAGACCTGAGAAAGTTTCTCATGGAACAAGGTGCAGAGAGGCTGGATGAGTTGCTAAATGTTGCTGAAAGGTATCAAGCAGCTCAAGCAGAGGTAACAGGTAATAAAAAGAAACAGGTGGACAACTTTAGGGCACCACAGAACTTTAATAAATTTGATCCTTAGGATCAAAATAAAGGTAAGCACCAATTTGATAGGCCACGGTATGACAATAAAAATAAATTCCCACAATTCGATGAAAGGAAATATGATGAAAGAAAATCTTTCAACCAAGGAAAAAGGTGGTGTAAAAATTGTCAGATGGACAATCATGACACTGACCGTTGCAGAAGGAAACCTGTGTATATGGCAACCCTTCAGGTCAGGTCGACCTCAAGACAGGAGGAGGATATTATGTTGGATACCACTCCAGAAGAGATGAGGAAGGCACAGGCTGGGGATAAAACACTCAAGCCTTGTTACAGAAAATTGTCAACTTGTCATACAACTCCAGGCAAGGGAGATTTTTACATGAAAAACAAGTTGATTTATAGGAAGACTGGAGCTAGATCCAATGGTCACGGACAGCTGGTTCTTCCAAAAAGATATAGGGCAGACTTAATAAGGAGCCTACATGTGAAACCAGATGGGGACCATGAGAAGATAGGTACCATCATTCAAAAGGTGGCTCACAATTATTATTGGCCCAAAGCAAGATGGGACATTGAAAATTTTGTAGAAAGGTGTAGCATAGCACATGAGGGAACACCCACAAGTGGGAACATGGATCAGGACCTGGACACGCCCCGAGGCAAAATCAGGCCTGACAATAAAAGGAAAAATAAATTTGATAAAGTGGACCAAATGGAATGGGAAGCCCCTTTTCACGGACAAGCTTCACTTAACTGTTTTACAATGGCCACTATGCGGAGAGTGCAAAAAGATGTCTTACCCCAGGATAAGCCGAAAATCCCTCAATCGGACTTAAACAAACTGGAGGAAGAGGATGTAGAGAGGAAATCTCTCATCAAGAATTTTAAGTGGGGAGAAAGCCCCAAAAGAAAAATCGGTAGCGGTCGTTTTGTGAATGATAATTCTGGGAGGAAAAATCATCACTATAAAGCTTCGAGTGGAAGAGACCATACCGGTGCATGGACAAATAGGTCCACACAATTAAAGGTCGCTCGCAAATGTAGCTTGTTTAAGTCTCGAGTTATTTTTTAGTTTTTAATAACTGGGGGCTGATACCTTGTTTGACGCCACACTACATTTATCCATTTTTGTTTTTTTGTAAGTTTTTGGACACTCCAATTTTTTTTTTTGAGAAGAGAAGAAACGCCCGATTGCAGTTCTCCCCCAAATTTAAGTTATACACGCAGAATCGCTTCATCAGAAATTTCCCTTCCCCCGCTCAGAGAAGGTTTTGCGTAACTAAGCTTCTTTTACTGAGAGTTCAATTTAAGTTAGCTAGATTGGATTTGGTGTACCAATAAACTTTTTGAGTTCTAAGTATTTGGACGGATCTCTTGCCTTGGGAATAGGGAAATTATAACGAAATAGAGGGTAGAGAAGCTAGAGGAATTTTTTTATTTATTCAGCAATCTTTTTCTTCCTGCACTGTGAAATCTAGAGAAGTATTGATTTGAGACAAGCATGATCATTTCAATAAACGAAATAACTTAAAAACCATTCTTCCAGGCTTACATCCCACACACTTATCTTTTTTCATAAATAATCTGCGACTTTCCAGGGATCATTTGAATAATCACTATTATTCCCGGTGTTTAACAAATTTTGTTAAAAACAGCAGTTAACCTGAAATTCTACACTTGTAAATCGAAAACTGGGCAGAAAAAGTAGAGTCTTGCCTTTTTTAGTCTCCTAAAGCCTTTTACTTCATGACCAGTGGAAGGTTTTTCTTACTAAAAATTCGACCAGGTCATAAAATTTTTAATTCTATTTTATAATATGGATACCAGCTAGAAAAATTTTTTCCTGCCACCTGTATGATACTTGCCATAAAGAAAGTTTACCATTTGCATGCACACAAGAACGCTTCAGAGCCCCGGAGGAAGGCTTGTATAAGAGCTTCTTCTTTTGCCAGGGAGTTATGGACGACCCATATAGTCTAGACCTCTCGACAGTAAGTCTAACAAATATAGCCATTAACCAGGTTCCGTATACAGTTTGCCCTTTGTAAGGATCTTCAGGGATTCCTGTCGACATAATTATTCCCGATAGTATAGTAAGCCAGGGGACACTGAAAATTAGCCTTATTATCAGCCTGAACATTAGCAGAGGTTGTTAATTCCATCTTTGTTAATTGTTTTTTTTGAATAAGGAAGCCCGTTCTAGACTAAATCTAAACCATAAATACGCGATTTCTGCTGTAAAAGGAGAATATTTTTGTTAATAAAAGATACATATAAAAATCTTGTTGTCCTTTGAATACATCGCCATAGTTGAAGAAATGATAGCTTTCTCACTTTAAATACTGTGATCATATCCAGTATGGATTGAGCAGACACGTGCGTTTAAATTCTTGATATGGAAAAATGCGCATTTCTTTCTTTGTCCATCAGCCCTAGCCAAGGATGAAATGAAAGGGATTAATTGCGGAACCATAGGTTCAGCATCATTTGAATACGCCAAGTCTACACCAAATTTGATGTGACAAGATGCTTCAGCAGGTACTCCCTTGCTGCAACAAGGTCACATTCGTAAAAAGATTCAGTTCTACATATGGTTGCTCTGAACTCAACCAGCTGTTTGGTGTGTGGGGCATAAATTGTGAAAGAACCGAGAAGTCTCGCATACATGACATTGCCGTGTCTACGACTCGTAAAAAAATTTAATTTGCTTGGAGTGGATGTAGATCATGTGTAATTAGACCCTTAAGATAATACTTTGCCCACGTCATGTACGAAACATAGGAAACTCAGACATTCCGTCCTTGTTGACCCTTTGGTCCATTTTGATTGAGGAACAACGTGTATGATACCATTTCTAGTTACGGGATGCTCCATTACATTCTTATGTTATCGACGCAGGAAGTAAAAATAATAAGAAAAATTTAATTAGCGATAAGTGAACCTTCTAGAGAAATGACCAAAGCTTTCACTATAAGGATGAAGGATCGACTTGCAAATGGAGACCGACCTGGGGAAGAGACAAAGACTATTAGCATCATAATCTGTTGATGGAAAAATTTTCAGGGACTCCAATGAGTCCCATATATTCCCGGTTACCATACACGATTCCACGAATGGCTATGCTAAGGACGGAAGCCCCATGTCAGATCCATTGGATAGAAAATAGCTTTCTGTATAGATTATTACAGGAGGTGTCTGCATTGTGCCTGGGATGGTACATAAGGACAATGGTGGATAACTTTTTTTTAGAAAGCCCCTGATAACCCTGCATTTAGGGACCGGAAAGAATGTGCTTGCAGAATGTGTTTCGCCAGACTATAATTAATATACATGCGTAAATTATTTTGCAAAACATTGGATTTTATGACAGTATAAGGATCGACTATCAGATTCCAGGGTAAAGCCTATTGAGGCTTAGACCATAATTTAGCATTTTAGTTACCTAGAAGGACCAATGCTATGGAGCTTTTAATAGTATGCCATTTGGATTGAAGAATCACTTTGGCCCCGCAAATAGTGTCAATTTCTCTCTATGATCTACTGATGATCTGGGAAATGACGCAATTATTGGATCCTCTGGTGAATATTCTTAATCCACATGTTATAACAAATAGTTATGATGATATGAATCCTTGAATTTTACTAGAACAGAAGAGAGCAAAGACAGTAAACATTGACCACTGTACACAAAGAACCGAGCAATCCGACATTTGACTCTCTGAAAACATGCTGTTTGATCGATCTTCAGGGACGCGCAAATACTGTTTAACAGCCCGACCAACGCCAAATGCGAATGTCTGCGTTGCGATGTAAAAAGAATTGGAATTTTTTGGGACCTCCACAGTTTATCAGGGAGGGAAAAATGACCCGTGACCAAAGAGGTATTTTTAGAGGAAAAGGGTACAGAAAAGCCCCGACAGAACACCAACTGTAAGTCGCATCCGGTCTGAGTAAGGACGCGTGAGATCCACTTTGTCTACCTTTATGGGTGTATTTCTACCCTGAAGTTCAAGAAACTAATCCTTGCCTTTCGATATGGGTGCCAGAATACTTTTGAATCACGTATAAGTGCAGACAGGACTACCCTTTCCCAATCGTTACATCGTTGGCACCACAGATGTTGAAATGACTACCACTCTCTACTCAATTGAAAAGAGTCAGACAAGTTATCCCATTTTTGAAATTGATTCATAATTTACCTGTTTCTTCCTTGCTTATAGGAGACCAGTCGCAAGAGTTCTATAGTAAGGGAATTTAGTAAGGACGGTTTGCAAGTAATTGTGGGCTTGCACTGCTGAGTCTACAGAAATCAGCACCACAGTCCTTCCCTAGGATATCTCACACTGCTAGATGCAAGGTTCAATGCGGACCCACATTTGAAAAGAAGCTTTGGTTGAATATTAATCCTTAGCAACATAATTGTGTCTTTAATCCAAAGCTATTTTTTAAAGAAATCAACTAATAAAGCGAGAAATTGGGGTCCGATTGCAGTTAATATTTTGGGCAAGATAAAGGAAATTCTATTTATTTTCTATAGAAAAGATTTTTATAAGTTTTGCAAAATTTTGAAGACCACGCAAAATCATGCGTTTATAAGACTCCCTGTTGATTGCTCACAGGCCTAAGCATAATAGCTCCCAGGAAATTACTAATTATCTTTGCTTTGAAGCTCCAGAATAATGTCGCTATCACATAAATAGCGATATGCTGGCCATGAAAAAATTATTTTGCAAATTTGAATTATAGTGGCGCACAAATGAAACCTAACCAATCTGGGAGCGCCGGAGAGCTATTTTTTTTGTATAGCTCCATCCACTATTTTGGTTGATTGGGAATCATCACCTGTAAAGCCCCCACATTAATGCATCTAAAAATTTACTAGTGTGTAGCTAGTAATAAAGGAATGACATATAATGTTCTGTTTTTGCCAAGAGGTTTTCTCGACTCTATGGGGGGAAGTGTCAGCATATTTAGGCTTTGTTTACTGCGTAATGACCTAAATTAACCCTAACATTAATTATACTGCGTTACCAAAAACGAACGAACAGATGGACTAAAGGGATAAAAAGAGAAGGGAGAGGCAGAAAGCCGAACACTAAACCCGCTTCGCGCGATACACAATTACTACCATCACGCGTGTAAGTCTACATGCACTAATTTTTTTTCAGACGGACAGTGATAAAATACACTACCCTTTCCCAGAGTTAGGTTTATAAATCATAACAGACTCTTATTAGAAAAGACAACATTATATGGGTTTACGTTTGAACACATAACAGTACCCAGACAGCACATCTTCTAAACAGGAGATAGAAGAAATTGCATATTTTGAACGCAGCCACGTAGCTCCTTTAAATTAGTATTTTTGGGTTCCTTAGGGTTTGCTGACAAATAATATGTAAAACGTTACGCAAATAGTCCAGGAATTAATAAATTATACCCAAAATAAAATATTGGGGGTGCCTGACAGCATAAAATCATTTCTGCTCATAAAATTTTTTTTATAACGTGTTTGAAAAAACCTTACGTTACATAAATAGCCTACCATGTAAACTCCAAATTGATTGGAGCGCAACAAATGAAAGCCTAACCACGATTGGTCGGGTTATAAATACTATCTTGGTTGTTGGGGGAGACGGGAAAAGATAACATTTTTTTCAAACACTTGTCGAAACGTGGCTCATTGGCCAGTCTCGCTGATATACACACTTGGGAGCGTTAGTTCGAGACCACTAATTCAAATAAGCTTGATAAAGCGACAGTACGTTGAAGCTAGCTCACATTTTTGCTAAAATAAAAGCCTGGAACATAGGCAGAACGGAATTTGTGCCAGTTTGTGCCAGAATTCATTGCTAATCAACGTATCTGTGTTTATTTCCATGAAATTGTGGTAAGCTTGAACCATTCAGTATCTTTTAATGAAAAATTGAATGTGAATTGTTGATTTATGCCTGTATATATATGTGTAGTTCAGTGGCAAACGTGAGGTAAAGCCTATAATGCTCCAGCCTGAACAGAGGGTGTCGGAGAGAAGTAAAACGGCATGGAATGGCCAAATAGTACACTGACACCTGGATGATGGACTAGAAAGAAATAATGCTGGAAGTGCAGAGGCGTAGTAACCATTAAGAAGGGTAATACTGGAATAAAGTATTTCAAATGAAGCTGACTGTTGGCCTAACGCTCTGAACGCAATGTTTGTGCTGTATTGTGATCAGTGTAAAAGAGAATATAAATTAGTTATGAAGTAGAAGGTACATCCTTCTTGATTTCAGGGACAGTGGTCTTGATGGTAGTGAGCAGCATCTGATCAGAGATTTGCTGAATCCAGAGTCGGACAGCATACTCCTTGGTCTTTTTAGCTATCAGGGAGGTGTCTCCTGAGCCCAGAGGAGAATTCGAGCAGAGGAGTCCTTTCCTGCCGCCATCACGCCAGATAAGCGAATTGGCCAGCTGAGCTCAACATTATGTCCCCTCATCTTGAAATAACTTTATAAAAATACTATTCAGAGGGGAATTTACTTGTCTTAAAATCAGGAACTGTGAACATCTACAATAATGGTCCCTAAAGACAAACTATTGAAGTCATGATGACAAATACCAACAGAGCTTGAACAAAACAAAACCAGTATTACCTCATTTTACCACTACACAAATGACACACATAGAACATTGGTAATAATATATGTCACTACAATATTCATATTAAATACATTCTGTACATAACTTGTAATTTAAATTGATTGTGATTCCTGGTTCCCTTGTAGTTGAATCAGGACACATATTCATTCATGCCAGTAATGAATACATATTGTTATTTGAAACGTTACTAGTGACTTCTTTAAGCTATTCTCATAGAGTGTTATATGTATGTGAGTGTCACAGTGTTGTTAAGAGTAGTGGATTAAATTAAATTGTTTATCTGTCTGTTGTTGTGACTTACACTTCACCATACACATACCCTAGACACATAACGTAGCATCACACTATTCCAGAATAATTCTGACTGAGATATATAGATATGTGGTAGCAAGTAAGGTTATATATATAATATACTACTCTTATTAGATATATATATACCTTCACAGCTGATCTCAGTCAGTACACTAAGTCCCTTATAAATATTTATAACATCCCACTTCACCACACTCTTCCTCTACTTATCTTACCTTGGGGATCCCAGAACGAGGACTGTATTGTAATACTATAAAAATGTTTCCCCAATGTGTGCAATACCCAGTTCCAACATTGTCTCATCTCTTGTTCCATTGGCGCATGTTTGGTTCTTGTCATCAGTTCCACATTAGTGAGATTGGCATCCCACTCACGTCAATCATTCTATTCTACACAAGCACCCATTTGTGAAAGTCTGTAGTTTTTGTATTGTTGTTTTTTATTTCTCCATGTTTCAGAGTCATACTGACTTAATATTTGAGTTGAAAATTCTAATTGCTGCATTAGACCTTATATCTTTCGATTTCCATATATTTCCCAGTACAATGAAAGTTCGACTAGCCTTTAACTTTGCCAGCCATAATTCCTTTGATATCAGTCCGTTCTGGCTCCATGGTAGAATATTCAGCAATAAAAATAATCATTGTTGGATCTTTCTAAGCCGGTCACAGCAAAGCTATAGCCCTGTTGGCCAGCGCCCTTTCACCCTTTCAAAGTGATTATGGCTAGCCTTCATGGCTATCGTAGTGTCCCATTTCTATCGAAGTAGTCTCGTGGAGAACAAAAAACGAAAAAAAAACCAACACTGTACATAAATCCTACTGCAACACTGCCTCACGTCTGCTAATGTGGTAAGTTACGCTTCTCTGAAAGAGTGGATTGACAACATAAGGAAAAGTGAGTAAGTAAAGTATTAGGGGTAACAACATATACTGATAATTTAAGACAATATTGCAGCGGTGAAATTACTAGTAAAGTTGTGCTCATTGACGACTGGCATAGTCTGTATTTCACCATGTAGTTCGGACGGTCTCTTATGAGACAAGAACAGAATATGACTACTGCTCATTCAGGCATGTCGTAGAAGGCGACTAACATGAAGCTGGCAACCTCATATTAGAAAACAAATTGATACAGACACCACCTCTGCAAGAGCATGTGAAAGCTTGGTGCAGGTGTCCTGTAGTTGGACCAGCTACGGTGTTGGCTGCAGGCTCCATAAGGACGAAAAGGAAAATTATGACGATAATGAAAGTCTGTATTAACTTTCTGACAAAAGTAAATTGTCATATCAGATTAGGGAAATGACATTTCAAACTGACATGCACAGGAGAGATAACGTCTTTATTATGTAACTGAACTTTTTACAGCATTATCCGTGCTTCTTATCTTTGTCATAATCCATAATCTTCTAATTATATGAGTTTCTAATTTTGTGTTTTAGAACAGCACACGAGCTAAAGTTATAATATTATGTGAATTCCCCAGATCCTTCCATTCAGAGAACGAGATAATTTTCAGTTATGCTGTGCATATAAATTGGCTTTTTTCAATTATTTTAGTTTGTTTCTTGCATTCAGCCTCGTAACATAAATACATATTGGAGCCTATTAAATAACTTGAGTCTTTTCAGAATTTTTCTCATAATTTGTTTATAGAATATAACGTTTAGTATATATTATATTAATGAAAAAAAATAGTTAAAAATCAAGCACATAACTAAAGTACTCACAATTTTAAATAAGAAACATGAGTGTCATATTAAAGACATATTCAAATCGAATCTAGCTAGCATATTGCTGACACAAAGATTAGGTATAGTTCAAATTGCATAAGACACCTGTATAGTCAGTCTAGCTAACATAGTACCGACACAAAGGTTAGCTCTAGTTCAACTCGCATAAGACACTAGTATAGCCAATCTAGCTTTAATGGTAGTGACGCAAAGATAACGTATAGATAATCTAGCTTATCTTGATGCCGAAGCAAAGATCATATATAGACAATGTAGCTATCATAGTACACGCAAAGATCAGATATATTTTGAGTCGCATACAGTGTATGACATGGCTGTGTTTACTAGCCATCTCTTTATTATAACACTGGTATACACACATTTTGGTGCCTTAAATTTTATAGCTGTTCTTGGGTACTTTTGGGTTGCTGATTCCAAAAATGTAATCAGATTTTTTCTATCAGCTCTAGTTTTTGAGATAACTAAGAATGACCATATTAGTAGGGCAATTGTTATGTACAATCCTAGAGTTAGGTGCTATCAGTGGCATTTTGACTTTAGTCTGCATTCATATTATATGTAATTACTGTGCATATATTACCAAAAATGTAATAAAACTTTATCATTAGCACTTGTTTAGTCAACACGCAAAAATGATCTTTTCGAGGACTTCCTGGAATGTGATATGCCCGGACAGTCACGCTTAAGGGTCCAACAGTAATCTGCCATCATGTGGGCATCCCAAAGTCCCTGGTATCTCTCTGCCATTGTTTTTATATCTTGGTGAAATCTTTCACCTTGCTCCTCACTAAAGTCGCCAAGATTCTCCGGAAATAAATGTAAATGGTTATGCAGGTAGTGCAATTTTATGCTCATGTTGCATCCAAGTTCACAAAAACTCGGCAGCATGTTTCCAACTAATTCAGAATAATTGTCTGCTTTAATGTTACCCAGAAAGTTTTGCACAACTAAAACAAATGATGACCAGGCTGTGGACTCTGTTTTGTTCATGGAATCAATAAAATTTGGATCGTTTATTAACTTTCTAATTTGAGGTCCATCAAAAATTCCAGCTTTAAGTTTGTCTATGCTCAATTCTGGAAACTTTCTACATAAGTAATTAAAACAGGTACCATCTTTGTTCAGTGCCTTAACAAATTGCTTCATCAAGCCAAGCTTTATATGTAATGGTGGCAGTAGAACTCTTTTTCGATCAATGAGAGGCTTACTGACAATATTTTTTTCTCCAACTTTAAATTCATCCCTCAACGGCCACTGTTTCTTTGTCCAGTGCATATCTTTTGCCCTGCTATCCCACAAACATATAAAGCATGGATATTTGGTGAATCCCATTTGCTGGCTAAGCAAGAAGTTTATCATTTTAAGATCTGCACAAACCATCCAGTTTTGTTCTAAATACTTCAATTTTTCCAGAACTGTGCTTATTGTAGCAGACTCCTCCTTCATTGTAGTAGAATGAGCAATTGGAATTGAGCCATATTTGTTACCATTGTGTAAGAGAACACCCTTCAAACTTCTTTTAGAGCTGTCAATGAAAAGTCGCCACTCATCTGGTGTATAACGTACACCCATTTTTTTAACAAGACCTCCTACATTAGTACAAAACACAAGGTGGTTTTCTTTACAAAAGAATGGAATAAAACCTTGCTCTCTGCTGCGATAAAATGTAACCTTTGTTTCAGCAGTCAGTAATTTTTTTCTTTCAATCTTGAAGCCAAAAGTTCTGAAGATTCCTTGGAGAGATATAGATCTCGGATTAGATCATTTAGTTCAAGCTGGTCGAAGCGTTGAGCATCTGAAAAATTATCTTCGAAATCACTATCACTGTCACTTGTCGTTCCACATGCCACTGCTGTCTCATCTTCTAGCAGGGAATCCAAAATCTGACTGAAAGTTGGAATTGGTATGTCATCTCCGTGTGGAACAGGTCGCCTAGCAGAATCTAAATCTGGATATTTCCACTTTTTGTGATTTTTTTTCCCATTAATTCCCTTAATATTCACAACACAGAAATAACAGTCATCATAGTGGTTCTTGGGCTCTCTCCAAACCATTGGAATTCCAAATTTTAAACGTTTTCTTTTCCCACAAGTCCACTGTCGCAGGTGTTCAACACATGTTTTGCAAACAATATGAGGAGCCCAAGACTTGTCCTGGTCACCTAGTTTTACTTTAAAGTAAGCAAAGTATGCCTTTTTCACAAAAACAGTAATATGCTTCCTATGTTCTTCTTTGAAAGTGTACTTTCCACAAATATAACAAAATAAATGCGGTGAAAGAAAACATGCTCTTCTTGAAGATGATGCCATTCTCTGTTAGAAGTGTAATAAAATAAGTAGCATACTAACATGCATGCAGTGGCTTAAAATCTAAAAAAGGCAAATCTGGGAAGATTCTTGGAAAACTAAAATTGAGAGTAAACAAGCAGTTTTCTTTTTTAAAGGACTAGACAGCAATAGTTTTTTTTTACAAAGCCTTATATAGAAAATATTGTAATAATACAGGGTGACCAAAAAAAAAAAAACGGGCCCGCGAGCGCACAAACAGTGCGCGCGCGGGCTCGTTTTTTTTGTTTTTGGTTCACCCTGTATTAATGAAATACAAAATTTTCTGTATCTCAAAAACTAGAGCTGCTACAGACAAGTAAATGTGATATTTGGATTGAGCAGGCCTCATTTATGTACAATCAAGAGTAAAATGTTTGGCACCAAAAAAAATTTTTTTTTTTTGGTAGGGCTGTGTAATCCTTTGAGAATGTTTCATATAAATTTAAAAATTTTTTTTTTTTTTTTCATCTCCTTTCAACGACTCGAACAATGTTTTGAATTAAACCTTGTTTTTAAATTTGTTTGAGAAACATATGATAAACAAACGGCCTTCATTTACCTAGCAGATTTGTGTACTTTCGTCCATACTTTGAACTTAGTTGTTGAGGCGGCAAACCTAATGTGCTGCAAATTTACTAGCAAAATTATGAAATAAACATTGCCTTACATCTGCTGTTAGGATGTGCAGCAGGTGGCACCTCACTGTATGACTTGCCTGGAGCATATGTGCACATTCTAGGATAGCTAACGCATACATGCAAACAGAGAGAGGAGAAGAGAGAGAGAAAGAAAGAGCAGCCGTGAGGAAGAGAGACCGAAAGAGAGATAAATGGTCTGGCTTTGATGATGCTTATTCTTTTCTGAGGGAACAGAGACTTTCATTTATTCTCCACGCTCTCTTTCATCTGGCATTGTTCTGTTACATTCGAATAATATTCAAGGAGAAGTTATTATTATCTATTATTACTATTATTCCACACACCGTCTTTGCTTTCAAAGTTTTCTGTCATATTGTCACGGATTGCCTCCCCTGCTTTGCAGAAGTGGTCCAACAGTGACTAAAACTCAAGAGTATCTAATATTGGCTTCCAAGGTATCTACCTGCGCGCAAGATTACTCTTGGCAGAGATGTAGATAGAAGATTAATGACACTTCTACCTTAAGGGAGCTTTCACAAGATATTTTCAGAAGTCACGAACAATGTTGCATTGGGCTGAACAATTGTTAACGCATTATATCTGGTCCGTCGCCTTTTGTGAAGGATTTAAGCAATGGTTTTTAGCCCATTCAAGCCCCCAGTTGGTATAATCCTACGAATGCCATCTTATAAGTAATGGCTTTATATATATATATATATATATATATATATATATATATATATATATATCTATATCTATATATATATCTATATATATATATATATATATATATATATATATAATTATTAAACAGTCTTGCTCATACGTTTGCTTTCATACTTCTAATGACTGAATAAACAATTATTTGTTTAGTTTAAAATAACATACAACAAATTTAATAGTCGATTAGTTCAACAAGTTAAAATAAGGATTAAATGGGGGTGAAAGGTAAATTAAATTGTTCCTCACAGAGGTTGGATCGGGGCGCTATCAATGTCCGTGTTTCGCTGTTGCCTGTGACAAAAAAAACCTTAACTCCAGATGAGTGCTGCAGCTGTGGTTCATCAATTCTGTGGTGACGGAAGCCTTCTCCACACTCTCTTCCACTGTAGGCGGTTAAGGTGGATGCTTTTCTCTCACAATAGCGGCGTGAATACCACAAATCGTCTGATGGCTTGTAATCGCGAACTTTAGAAAATAGAAAGAAACAAATGCCTGCTAAGTACATTTGTTCTCCCCAAACTAACAGGCCCATTGTCATGCGCTCCACCCACCAATGGTAAACTCTCAGAAGAATTAAATTCCCGAGCACACAGTGTAACTCAGGGAATATGATGAAAATTCACCAATATCCTTCTGGGTGTTAACTAGGAAATTGCGTCTGGAGTGCGTGAATAATGATTTGCCTGAATTACAATTAAAAAAAGTTACATAAATCTGACAAGATAATATGTTACACCTTAGGCACAGGTGATGCAATCATCACTCATTACTCATCTCTACTCCTGTCGGAGTCGTGGGGTCACCTGTGCTGTCGGGTTTCCCGCACTACTAGTCAGAAACAATCACCAGCTCATGCAGTAGTGGTTCATGCATATACTATTTTCATATGTTGAGGTTGCCAGCCTTGTATATAACCACTTAGCAAGAAGCCTGTAGAATTTACATTAGTAAATAAATTGTTTACACTTACCTCAAAATTTTGGGAATACATAATCTCCTTGCACAGATTTAGACTGGACACAGCTCTGTATTAGATGCTTCGAAATCACTTTGGTCTGGAAATTAGAGTTAATTCCTCTGACGGCGGGTGTTCTGCGAAATCCTAGCCTGGGAAAACTTTTGTTTAATTCCTCTATGACTTGGTCTGGTACATTAGAGTTCATTCCTCTGACGGCGGATGTTCTGTGAAATCACCTGAGCCTGGGAAAACATGTGTTAAATTCCTCTATGACTTGTTATCAAATTCCTAGGATTCCGGTCTTGTTAATGAAAGTCCTGGCCCCTTTAAGTTTCCAGTCTTGTATTAAAAATGCGGGTTTACTTGTGAAGTCCAAAGTTGCGCAATACTCGATCTGCTACTTACAGTTGTGGAATTTCTAATTCCAATGTCTCCTTTTTCTTTCTGACATTTAGGAGTCGCTGAAATGACTTGTGCGCTGCAGTCTCTCCGTGATCTGTGTCAGTGTTTTCATCACACTGTATTCTCAGTTCTTAGTGGCAATCACAGATTGCACTTCCGACTAGTGTGCCAATAAAATACATTGTATATTTCAGCTCCTCAAAATGAACCAATCCAGTCGAATCTCGTTCAGCACTACGTGGGTAGGGGCGTTTTTTCAAATTCGAAAAATACCATCACGTGTTTCAAAATATGAAATTTAATATCCACGCGTGACCGCTTACAGTGATGTCATATCGTTGCGTCCGACTTCCGCCGGCATCCTGTGCACAACTCATAAACACCATCTGTGAACTCATTTGATGTCCAGATGCTACTTATCGCCAATATTGTCTATCCAGACAGATTATCGTGAAAATAACACACAGGGATGGTCCCGTGAAACGATAAACGCATCTTCCACCTGTGTAATCTGCCCACCTCAGAGGGCTATCTCAGACAGACAATATTGGCTTCTATAGATGTTGGTGGGGCGAGACCGTCTTTTCATGATAAGAACCGGTGATAATGACTGGGTATTGTTACGATAATACCCCAGTTCACCTGGCGGAACGTAAATAAGTCTGAGGAGTGGTAAACAAGATAAAGAAAGTCCCATAGCAAATACTTCCGTAGGGGAGTGGAGTGTTAGAGACTTTCCCCTACTAGATTCAGCATAGAGAGTAAAATAATGAATGAAAGGCCATAAAAATTGCCACATAATAATGACAGGGGAGAGAAAAATAAGAAAATATCACTCACACGGGAATGTAATGCAGTCCTGCTGGAGTGGACTTGAGATAGCACAACCGTATCGTCACACACATGATCCCATTATGGTCTTTGATCCGGAAGCGTTATTACATATATTCTTCACCTCTTTCGCATACTCTCAAACTTCTCTTTGATATTGAAATATTCTTATATAAGACTGTGGTAGATGTATACATCTGTTCCGTGGAGTCTTGTGTTGTTGGCTACATGCGACCTGTTAAAGCAGGGTATCTTAACCTTATTTTGTGCCATGACCTTTTTCATTGCCCGGTAAAGACATTAGACCATTTTGATTGCAGAGTAAAGGCAACGGACCGTTTTGATTGTCCGGTAAAGGCAATGGACCCTTTTGATTGTCCGGTAAAGACAATGGACCCCTTTATGGAAAAAAATGTACATAGAAGCATAATTAAACATTTTACATTTCAACTTTTAGGTAATGTACACCAACTCCCCTAAAACCCAATGGGTCCACGGATCACATGTTAAGAAACCTCGTGTTAAAGTGTCACCCATATTCATATAATATATCACATATTTCGCTTGGCAGATTTGTGTAAGGGGCTTGTTACATTTTCCATTTTCTCTTCTGCTATTTTAATATTTCAGTAAAATGCGAGATGCTATCTTAACAGTGCATTCTATAGCAGTGTTGATCGTCTTAAATTCAATATCTGAAGCCGGCAGTGTGCCCTTTCTGTTTTCACTTAGGCACATATACACTAATGCTTTCCACCTGGAACCACCTTTTCCTTCGCACCTATGGCGAACGAATTTTCAGCTAGAACTAACGTATATTTCTACTGATACAACTCCGCGTGCTGTTGTTGAGTTTCAGGCCTGCCCTAGTTACAATACTCACGCAACACAACACACAGGCAGACATCTTCCTGCAAGCTTGGCTGAGTTGTTCCTTCTTCCATATCAACAAATGGATCCCACTTATGGCTTTTATTTATGAGAAAATGACTAGGCGTGTACCAGTGGGATGTTTGCTCGTGCCGAGACGTCTGCCTAGATAGTAATTTTTTGGGGGCCTGGGTAGGTGTGAAGAATGGTGAGGGTTCAATCTCAGGTGTAGGCTTACAACGGTCATGCGCAGTGATCTTCTTGCAAAACTTGGATGGAAGATGTTTCGCAACCTCTCTTCTTTTATTACCGTTTCAACTTCTTTCTTTCTTTCTTTTTTTTTTTCGTCTTTATATTTCGTTCTCTACCTAAGTCGTTGTGTTAGCGTTTGGCTGGATCTCGTTTCTCAGGTCAAATACTATATTATAATATTAAAAGAACCGAGTGTCTTTTATATATATACTTGAACAAGCACAACAATAAATAACAGGCTCTGAAACACCCATATAAAGTTTGTGACAGTCAAGGCTGAAAGTGGTCACTTAATCACTGGGTATTAGGAATATGAGTACTGCAGTAAGACTATGATACACGGTGAGGCGGGGAGAAGGGGGGGGGGTAATTAAAGTACATATTGAAGTCTGTCGGCGTCTGTGGCCTAATGGATATGAACGCAGTTTCATAATCCAAATATACCAGGTTCGAAACCTGCTGCAGGCGGTTTGGTAGCAGATCGCTTTGTGTGGATTTTAAACAATGGTATAAGCGCCGTACCGTTCAGAAAGCAATGGCGAACTACTGAATGAAAAAAATTGCCTAGAAAAATCACAAACAGCCAATAAAAGCTGGGGTTGATTGCCACGTCCTGTAAAGGATAAGCACCTAACTTTATTGAAGTCTTCTTAGGACACAGTACAAAGAATTAACCAATGTTACCACCACAGGGTCTTTGTCAAGTATACACACACGAACAAAGTAGAGAAAAGAAAGAAGTAACCTTAGTTCACAAAGAAAAAAGATACGAGCAGTACAAGGTAACCGCTGATGTGGTTCTGGTAAAACCCAGAGAAAAATGTCGCTTGGACATTATGGAGAAATGGAAATGATCCTTCTTCTCTCTAAGTCCACTCTTGCAATGAAGTGTAGGGGGAAGGTAAAGTTTACGTTCTTGAACCAAGTGTATCGTATTGGTTGCTCTGACCTAATGTTGGTGCAACATGTTGTATGTAATGTTGTCTGTCTATCTGCCTCTTGGTCTTCTCTATGCCTTGAAACTATATATAATGGTGTAAGTGTGTAGTATTAATTTATCGGGCACCATTCTTAAGAGATGGGCAAACCACTTAATTTTCTGTCTCTCTATGCTTGATGCAGGATGTTTTTCCTACAATTTTTATGTCATAATTTCTCATTTTGTCTCTTCTGGTTACACAATACTTTTCGTAAGAACCTCATCTCACAGGATATCATTGACCTTTACTGGGCTTTGGCCAGTGACCATGTTTGACATTGGCGGCAAACTGTTGCTAATACCATACTATTTATCAGTTTAGTGTCCATGGAAACTATATATCACTAAATCACTATTCAACCAGACAAGTAGGTAAAGTCCCTACACTAATGGCAGTAATATAGGTTTACTGACTCCATATAGACTTACCTCTATCCATGTCTTGTTAATTCTTTCTCGTGTTTGTGACTTTTACATAATGATTAACATCTAACCGTGTCATGTGTCATATGTGACATTGAATGTCGGTTTTCACTTGTCATTTAGCAACTATCATCCTAGCATCCCCATTGTTGCTCCATGTGAAGCGTGGAATCAGAACAGCAACCGGCCCCCATTTCATGAAGCCTTCGTCAAAGCACATGTTTCTGCAGCAGTGGTTCTGTAGCCAGCTTGTTTTTCATCATGAGATTGTCATTCTCTATCATAGCATCAGATTGTCATTCTCAATCACGACATCAGATTGTCATTCGCAACCACAACATCAGATTGTTATTCGCAATCACAACATCAGATTGTTACTCTCAATCACAACATCAGATTGTCATTCTCAATCACAACATCAGATTGTCATTCTCAATCACAACTTCAGATTGTCATTCTCAGTCACAACATCAGATTGTCATTCGCAATCACAACATCAGGTTGTCATTCTCAATCACAACATCAGATTGTCATTCTCAATCGCAACTCCAGATTGTCATTCTCAGTCACAACATCAGATTGTCAATCTCAATCACAACATCAGATTAGTCGCCGCTAACACAATGCCTGATTAATTAGCAATTCTGTTCTTTCTGTATCTCTTCAGAAACCCCAGGAAAATATACGGAACGTAGCATCTGTTCCAGTGTCCATGTCCACGTGCAATAAAAAATATTGTTACTATTTATTAAATTTATTTATCACTTAAATCCATGTTCACAATTATCCATGTTCACAATTATCCATGTTCACAAATATCCAAGTTCACGTATAAACATTTTCCTGTATTGGATGTTTGAGTGTAATTATGTAAATCGGTGTTTCCCAAAATGTGCTAAACTACCCCTTAGATTACGAGACAAGAGTTCTAGTGGTACATGGCAGGATATCTTGATTTTGTTTTATAATACCTATATTTTATTTTATCATATCATACCGCTCCCTCTTGTTCCAGTCTTGACTTTTGGATGAAGTCGTGGGCAATAAATACAAATCACAACAACCAGCTACAAACCTCGAAAATGAGGTATCTAGAAGGTGGTGGAAGTAACACAACGAGAAATGGTCCGCATCCAGACGATATGTCAGGGCCTCAAAACCCAGTCCCTGCAGACCAAAGTGGAACAGCCCTATTTACGATGGTTTCGCCATATATGCAGAATGGAAGACGATCGGCAACCACAACACATATGCCAAACTAAGAGCCAGGGATCCAAACCTCCAGGACGACCCAGAGTTCGCTGGGAGGACAACATTAGACAATCCCTGAAGGACCGAGATTGGAACCAGGCTATGAGAAAGACAGCCAATAGGATACTATGGCGTTCTCTATGGCAAACGTTTACAACCTAGGGTAGAAGGGGAACGGGTAGGAAGTAAGTAAGTAGATAAGTTATTTTATCATATTTATTTTAGCTCCAGAAAAGAATTTATTAAAATTTAATAAATGAGAGGGGTATAGCGGTAAGAATAAACTCTCATAACGGGTGCGCGTTTATTATAAGTTTGGGAAACACTGATATAAATGGTTCCCATGGTTTGTTAACACATACCAGCAAAATATGAAGCATTTAAATATCACCTTACCACGATATACAGGATGATTCAAAATTATGTATACACACTTTACAAATTTATATTTCATGAGCAACATACAATTTAATTTAATTTTCCTCATCACATTTTAAAGTTTACGATAATTTAAGAGGGGTCGAAATGGCTGAGAGGTATGGCGTCCGCCTCAAATTCTAAAGGTATCGGGTTCAGTACAGGGAATATACTTGAAGGCATGTTTTTTTTTCAAAACCTGTAGTCCCTAATGATGTCATACTCCCCCTGATCTCCTGGGTAGTGAGATTTGATGCCTAGCTTTCTCGGATCACGGCGAAAAAATATGAGGTCCTTTGTGCAAGTTGTGCACGTTAAAAGCCCTCGGCAGTTGGAAATCGTAAACAGTAGGACATACGGCTGCTGCCATGACAAAATTAGGAAACCTACTCACCACAAAAATATTTATAGAATGTGTGATTCCTGTATACACACATTGGGATTCTCGCCGGTGCTACGGAGTTCGCGCACTGTGCTGAGATCCTCCTCGTGTGATCTAAGGGAGGAGATCGAAGCACGGATTGATTTGTCTGTGTGAAATTATGATGGTCCTTAACTTACTTACTTACTTAGTCGTTCCCCTTCTACCGTGAGGTGTAGAGGTTTGGAAGAGAGAGCGCCAGACTATCCTATCGGCTGTCTTCCTCCTGGCCTGGTTCCATTCTAGTCCTCGATCCTTCAAAGCTTGTTACTTCAACCACCTTCCTCAGATACCTCATTTCTGAGGTTTGGATCTGGCTTTTATGGGTTGTAGTCATTGCCCATGACTCGCATCCGTATGTCAAGACTGGGACATAGGTGGAGCGGTATACAGCCATCTTCGTTTTCTTACCAACCTCTCTCTTGCTGAGGAATCCTCGATTTATGGCCTGAAAAACTCTCCCAGCTGCTGCTTTTCGAGTGGCCAACTCTTCTTTGATGCCTCCCTTTCGGTCTATAATAGCTCCGAGGTATTTAAAGTGGTCGACCTGCTCCAGGACCTGTTCTCCCAGCTTAATCTGATGTTTTCTTTCTTCTCGTGATATCACCATGGATTTTGTTTTAGAGCTGCTTATGACCATCCCTTTCTTCTCCAGCTCTTCTTTCCAGACTTGCAGGTTGGATTGGAGATGCGCCTCTGATTTAGCAATCAGGGCAACATCATCAGCAAATGCCAGCTCCGAAATATAGACCTGTCTCATCTTCCAGTACCCCACTGAATACTTTCTTGTTCTCTCCTTACATGCCTTGATGACATCGTCCATAAGGAGTATGAAGAGGTAAGGTGATAGGATATCACCTTGTCTTACACCAGTGGTGGTCCTGAACTCTTCTGACTTATGGTTTGCTGTCCTCACATAATTTCTGCAAGACTTGTAGAAGCTCTGTATAGCATGAATCAGAGGTGCTGGAATATTCTTCCTTGCCAAACAGTCCCAAAGTTTACTCCAGGGGACCCTGTCAAACGCCTTTTCCAGATCTATGAAACAAAGATGCATCTCACTCTTATACTCAAGGGCCTTTTCACTCAGCTGTCTGAGTGTGAAGATTAGGTCTTGAATGGTCCTTAACACCAAAACCAAAACCAAAAGCGAAGAGACAGACATTTTTTTTTTCACAATGAAGTAATTTTGTTTTATTTTCAGATACAAGAAAAATGACGGAGAATCATTTTTGAAGAAAGAAAGACAGACATTTCTAAAAGACTTGTAGATCAGTTGGTGAGAGTTTCCATGGAAACCATATAACACTAAATCACTGTATTCAACTAGACAAGTAGGTAAAGTAGTGACGGTCGCTGTTCATATGCTAATGGCAGTAACATAAGGTAGCTCCATGTAGCCTTACCTCTATCCATGTCTTGTTACTTCTCCCTGGTGTTTGTGATTGTTACATAATGACTAACATCTAACCGTGTCATGTGTCATATGTGACATTGAATGTAGATCAGTTGGTGAGAGATGTCGCTCATGTATTGATGCTGATGGTGGCATTTTGAACATTTAAACTAAACTTATGTGATTGTGAAAAAAAAAAAAAATTGTCTATCTCCTAGCTTTAAAATCTGACTAAAAAATAATTAAAATTGTGTATGTTTTTCATGAAATATACACATTTTAAAACCGTGTATACATAATTCTGAAATACCCTGACATGTTAATAATGTATATTGTCATGTACATAGTACCAAGCACAAAAATTCAAATAGTTTAAGTTAATGAACTATTAATGACAGTGCCTTCTTGTAGAAATAGATTTATTTGTATGTTTGTACTAGATAAAAGTGTGTGTTTATATTAATTGTTCGAGATATGTGTTGTACTGTTGGTCTATGCATATGACGAATGCACAAATTTATGATGACGTAAACCACACAGGTCAAAGTTGAGCATAACACATGCTGTCTGCCTGGTGAAGTGCTCGTAGTGGAATCAATGTAAGCAGTGTTTATATATTAGCTTTAACACATTAAGTCATACCGACAGCAGATTTTGTTTTTCATCAGTTGAACCACACTTTTCTGTAAGGTCTGCCATCTTGTAGCAAATAGGGTTAAGATTAAAGTTGGTGTTAACGGCTATTTTTTCTATCAACCCTAGCCCTAAGTCCTAAGGTTAAGACTTTAACCGTATTCTCTTTAAATAAATACTTAATATCATTTTTAATTTTCTACACTATCACAAATCTCTGACAAAATTGAACAAACGTAAATAACCTTGACCCTAACCCTGTTTTCCACGAGATGGCGGGCTTATGTCAGGTCTTCCTGTCACGTGCCATCAGATCTAGATCTGTCCACGTCTTTTTCATCACATTCATATTTGTTTGCAGTTTTCTTCTTCGTGTGTTCTTTGTTCTTCCTCTTCTTTTCTTACTGTGGTGATTCCAGAATAAAGGCTGCCTGGTAAAGCTATCTCAACGTTCTATTTTTGCCCACACCCATAAATACGTTAGGCGAGAGTTGGGGCTCATTCTTAATTTTCTCCATTTTATTATCGAAGTCAAAAAATTCTATTAACTACACAAATGATAGTTGACATAACTCCCTTAAGAATCCATTAAAATGTATAAGAAAGCGTCCATTAACGCCCGTTTGGTCATACATAGGTCATTTCAGAACTAGATCAATGCGTTTAAGCATAATCACCCTTCATACATAGGTCATTTCAGAACCAGATCAATCCGTTTTATCATCATCACCCTTCATACATAGGTCATTTCAGAACTAGATCAATCCGTTTTATCATCATCACCCTTCATACATAGGTCATTTCAGAACTAGATCAATCCGTTTTATCATCATCACCCTTCATACATAGGTCATTTCAGAACTAGATCAATCCGTTTTATCATCATCACCTTTCATACATAGGTCATTTCAGAACTAGATCAATGAGTTTTATCATCATCACCCTTCATACATAGGTCATTTCAGAACTAGATCAATGAGTTTTATCATCATCACCTTTCATACATAGGTCATTTCATAACTTGATCAATGAGTTTTATCATCATCACTCTTCAGTTGCCCAAGGTGTTCAGCAGACGTGTGTCAGGTCTTCCTGTCTCTTGCTCAAGGTCTTTCCGTGTCTTCATTGTCCCCTTCACGTCTATCTCCAGCTCTCTCCATGGGGGTTCCAGAAAAAGGACTGCCTTGTAAGGCTATCAACATGTTTCCTCAATGTGTGTTCTATCCATCTTCTGGGTCCTCTTCTCATGTCTGACTCCACTAACACTTGTCTAGTTTTTGTCATCAGTTCCACATTAATGATTTTACATCCTTTTTTCAGTCAGTTTATTCTACACAAGCACCCAATTACGAAAGTCTGTAGATAAAACAAGTTGCATTCTAAAATTCGCATTCTGATGTAAATCGTGCACAAAATTCAACATTTAGTTTTATTTTTAAAAATTCAAGGGCCATAAAGGATTACATTTAGTAATGAATATACATGTTGTCTTTGACTCCTCTCATTGAGTGGTCAGTATTAATTTTGTTGACATTTGAGAACTAGAGTTTCAGGTATTTTTGTCAAATATAAAAATTGAAGTATTACTTTTACATTACTGTATTATTCATTCTTTTTTTGATGTATGATTCAATTGTAGCACAGAGTGGTTCGTACTTTTTTTAATTATAAATGTTACATGTCAGTGTGGGATTTGCAAATGTTGAATGATTAAAACTTATGTGTGTTTCTTGGTTGCTGTAGTGTAATTCACGTTTGTTATCTGATGACACATAACGTATATAAAGTGAATAATAATGTTACTGTGTGATTCAAACATGTCATTATGTCATAAGTACTTGTCACAGTTTTATCTGTGAATATCACCATGTGATTCATAAAGCGACTAATGTTTGCATAAATGCGACTAATGGTTGTAGAAATGCGACTAATGGTTGCAGAAATGCGATTAATGATAATAGAAATGCGACTAATGGTTGCAGAAATGCGACCCAGAACTTCTAAAATGTTTGTATACTGGAAGAGCTAATATAACTGATTTTATTTTTTTTTTTAGTATACTTCTTCTTCTGCTTCCTTGTTCGCCTTCAGACTTCCACATTAATGACTATAATAAAGGCAGTAGTCAGCTCAAAGTTTCTGACATCTCCAAACACTTTTCGTGGAGAGAAGTAGGTTGTTGTCATATACCACTCTCTTCACGCCTGTATATTGAGCAGGACTGGAGCAGATGTTCGGCTGTCATGGGACTGGTGCCACAGGGGCAGAGATCTGTTGGACCAATCCTGTACTTGTGATATACGAAGATGGTACCTTAACCTATGGTGATCAGAGCGTAAGCGGAATATAATGACCTGGTTTCGCCTAGATAGTTGGTGATTGGCGTCCTCTTTTATCTGACCTGGATGTTCTGTGTCCCATTTGGACTTGAAATGGCTTTTATGGTTGTTTTAACCATTTCATAAGTTTTCTCTATATCGTTTTTTTTAAAGTCTCCCCCTTCTTTAGCAAGTTTTTCTGCCTCTTCGTTGCCTGGAATGTTTCAATGGGCTGGTATCTATTGGACTGTGCACGTGTTGAAGCAATTGGCCAGGCTTTCAAGGGAGTTTATTCAGATCTTTCAATCCTTTTGCATGATGGCTCTTCAGGGCTATTATTACTGAGAGAACATCTGTAGAGATCACTATCTGTTTTGCTATATGTTCTTTATACTTAATAAGAGTTTTCGCTGCCTGTTTCAGAACTTCTGCTCCAGCATTGAAGTTTTTGCAGTATTTGCCAGTGGCGATTGACGTAGAGTGAATTATATTCTTTAGTTTAATGATAGTTTAAACATAAACTACGGACCAGAGAAAAGTCACTTCCAATTTGTAAATGTAATTTCTTTACTCCAATCCAACTAATTCATGTGAACCAATAAAATAAAGACAGTTAATTGCTTTTCGATTACATAAAATGTTGGGTCACATTATAGGTACGGTAAACGTAATCAAATACTGCCAAGGGGAGGGAAGTGTTGGAGCCTTCACTATTCTAGGCCCAGCTTCGAAAGGTGGGGGTGACCTGCTCCTTTCCTCGCTGTTTTTCCCCTGTCCTATGACACGAGCAGAGTCAGGTACTTATTTACAACTGGGTACACTGGAGCGAGACGCCACCGAGTTTCGAACCCGATACCTTTGTCGCGAGAGACCAGCACTGTAACCACTGGGACCTATCGGACGCTGGGACATTATTACCCAACATGCAATCCGCTTTGGTCAACACATGTTTTCATAGAAGGCATCGATTTTGTTCTATCTTTTGTAACTTCAGCTTATTAATAATAATAATAATAGATTCTTTAAGCGCCAAACACGGCGCATAAGGCAGAAACCAGTGCTCTCCAGGTTGTTCGTTGTGACGCCACTCCTCTTAGCTCTTGCACATTATTTAGGCCCAACGTTCTTCCTTCTCTTATTATTGTTATTGGCCAAATAATATTTCATTTGGCTTACTGTGTTTCTGTGAACAAAAAATACAAAATAAAAATGAAACCTTTTTGCCAAATGTCAGTTTTTTGCTACAAATTTTGCTTTTGTTTCATATAAATCCAATGGAAAACGGTGAGGACATTCACTTTTAAAAATAGGGAGTGACTTTTTAATCAACCTTTATAACAACCTGTATCAACCTTTTGATAGCATTACATGCAGTCTTTGTTCTAAAATCCCCAGGGAAAGAGAGACAGAGGTAGACCAAAAAAACACATGGAGAAAAGAGCTAGATACAGAAGTGAAAATGATGAGGAAAACCTGGAAAGAACTTGAGCGGATGGCACGTGACGGGAGGACGCATGTGTTTGTTGGAGGCCTATGCTCCTTGGGGAGCTAAAGGGTATTGATTGATTGAGTGTATAACAGAGTCAAGTGCAATAAAATTAGTTTTTAACAGCCAGTATTACATAAATTTTTTTAAACGTGTTCCGATAACAAAGTAGTGGTTACCGAATTCCTGCAATAGCTGAATTAATTCCTAATTAAACAAGAATTACACCTGGCTTATCTTTATTTTAACCTTCTTGCTTAATGAACGACTAACTAGTGTTATATAACTTCCGAATAGTTCTTAAAGAAAACAAAAAATTAATTCAGTGTTGCTAGTAAGCACTACCATCCATACAGGTAACATTGTGCTCTGTTTATATTGTAAATCAGCCAGAGAAATCCTCAGGTATTGTTGAGTTTAAAGATTTACTTTGCTATGATTACAAAATCCTTCGGTTCAAAGAAAAGACAGTGCATTATTCAAAGAATGAACATTACTTTCTAGTCTGGAATTGCATTCTAGTAAAACTGAGGCCAAAGGTATTTACTGGATTGTTCTCGATCAAATTTCAGTAAACATAAGTACCAGGCTAGAAGATCGTCGGCTAAATGGAGGCATCTTTTAATGGTGTCGTGTTGACCTTTAGAAGGCCTGGCATTAAGCCATTATAGTGACGTCACTATTTAGACAGTTTTCCCAAATGATTTCGTGGAACTCAGGGATTCCTCAGACTATAGTCAAGGGTTCTCGGGCAAATTGTGAAATACGAGAACTGTAGAAATAGAAGAAATTTGATATCAGAAGAAGCATTGAACATGTTGCTATGGTTCTTAACTTCTTGTCTTTGTCTTGTCTTTTTTTTACTATATTTAAAATACGACAAATAATGAAAGCATGTAAAAGAAATTGTTTGCTATCTTATTAAGATCGTTCACAAATTACGTAACGCAAAAGAAGAGGGGGTGGGAAACCGAGATGTTACGCTTTGGTGTGGGAGGTTCTGAAATGATGTAGGTTTTTCTTACGCACATGTCACGGGGGGAGGGGGGGGGGGGTGTGGCGGGGATGCTGAAAATGTCCAAAATTGTGTTACGTAATTTGTGAACTAAAGAAGATTTGCTAGTAAGTTATGAAAAAAAAAAAAAAAATTAAGTATTTGCGTTACGTTAACAAAAGCTAAAACAAAAGATGGAACTCTCTGTGAGTAAACATGTTTATTTACTATTTAGTTATTTGTCAAGAGGATTTAAATTTAATAGTATCATTACTTAATAACAAAGAAACAGGAACAAAAGCATCTAATATTTGTTCTTGCAGCATTTTACAAATAATTATTGCGAGAAATAAAGTCATTCAAAACCCGTATGTAAGCGTTTTCATTGGTCCCTTATGATATTGATACTTCTTCTACATCTTCCTCGTTCGCCTTCAGACTTCCACATTTATGACTCTAATACAGGCAGTAGTCAACTCAAGGTTCCCGACATCTCCAAACAGTTTTTCGTTGACAGAAGTGGGTTCTTGCCATATGCTACTCCGTTCATTACTGTAGGTTGGGCAGTACTGCAGCAGGTGTTCGACTGTCACCGGGATGGTACCGCAGGTGCAGAGATCTGTTGCACCAGTTTTGTATTTGTGGTATAGATGGTATCTCAATCTGTTGTGTCCAGTCCGTAGCCGAAAAATGATGACCTGTTCTTTCCTGGATAGTTGATGATATGCATCATTTTTTTTCAAATGGCCCGTGTGCTGATACAACTTGAGTGGATCTTAACAATATGAAAAAATATTTCACGGTTCTTCAGGAAACGACTAATTATTTCAAAGATTTGATTATGAAAAAAAATAAAATAATAATAATACAATAAAGGGGTTGAGAAACACTGAAATGAGCAAAGTAATAGACATATTTTCTTGTCTTGAAGCTCATGAACTATTTGTATGCATGCACAGCTGGCGGTCTTAGTTATGTTTATAACTAACGTATGACATTAACGCTAAACGATCCAGGCTACCTTTTTTTCACTTTGTTTGCCCCAGTAGTAGTTTTTAAATCTGTTTATTTATTTATTTTTCTGTTATTAACATGAATGCTGTTTCTAATTTCCGATACCATTATATCATCATTCTCCGTCTAGCTCTGAATGGTCCATGTATATTGTAGTGAGCATTACATTTCATTGTATTTGTTAAAAAGTATTCTTTTGGTGATTCACAGAATACATCATTGAAGAGTTTTTGCTGTTCCTAGCTCCTTCATTTGATTTAACGATCTTCTAATTCACTTCATAATAAAAAAAATAATAGTATTTAGCAACAAATGCAGTCTATGTCAGTATTTTGTAATACTGCTGTGTTTATATCACAAGAACGGTTATTGTGAAATGTTTGGTTGAAGAATAAAAACATTGATTAAAATCTCAAAATGTTGCGACATTATCTGAATGTCAAGCAGACGTCTGTAACATATCGTTATCAAGAATTATGGCTAAACTTGGTATTTTAGGATGTTTCAGAGGAAGCACCAATCATATACTGGTGATTTAAAAATCATGTCCTATTTTTAAACTTTTATTTCTTCACGCCTTTCCAACTAACTTATATGAAACAAACATCTAAATAAAGAGAATTAAATGCAATCTTATTATATAAAATACTGAGCCACATTAACATTATAACTTGACGTGACACCCGGCCTGTTAAACATAAAACTTCACAGAGGGCCGTAATTTTAGCAGTCTATTATAACGTCCGTGTATTGGCCATTTTATAATTTATTCTGTTTTTATTTTGTTTAAAAAAAAAAAAATAAAAAAATAAAAACGTATTGACCACATGACAGTTATTGCTAATAGTATTGACATTTGTTTGATATGTATCAAATAGATTCAAACTAGGGTATAAAAATCGAAATAAATACCAATGAACTTTTCAATCATCCTTTTTATTATTCAGTACATACAAAAATAAACAGGTCAAGGTCGTCTCATAGCAGATACTGCCGTAGGGGAGAGAAGTGTTAGAGACTTCACTTTACTAGGTCCAGCATCGAGAGGTGGGGTGACCAGTTCCGTTCTTCTCTGCCTTTTCCTTCTCTTAACTCAAGTGCAAAGTCAGGTACACATTTAAAGCTGGGAAGACTGAAGCGTATCGATACAGTGAATCAAACCCGGCACCTTTGCCACGGGAGACCACCGCTCTAACCACTCTGTTAATCGGATGTTCCAGTACATTCAGTACATATATGACTATATTGTTGGCACATACAACCTTTACCACGTGATGGCTGATAAGATTATGCTTCTGTTTTATCGTAGAATTCTTAAAATTAACCATTTCAATCCAAATCACTGTTTTCTGTAATTTTCTGAAATTACAAGATCTAATATAGATTCCGATTTTGCTGGGACAGAACACATACATGCTACACATTCAATCACAGAACAATAATTGTCTTAATTTATTCGTTTTAAATCAGTGGACTGACAATATGGAAACGTTTATTTTGTAACCACATTGTCGCGGTCTTCATTATTTTCTACTTTCCATTGTGATGAGTACAATAATGACATATTTGATTCATTAGAGCTACCACTCAGATAAAATAGTGGGGAATATAAACAATGTACATGATGTGTGAGTGTGGAGGACAGAGACAATAATACAAACGAAATAAACTTGTTTGAATAACACAAACGTTTTCTTGTCTTTTCTCACATTTGTTTGAAATTATGTTTTTGCTGGCTTATGTATGTCACGTTAACCCCATACAGTCCCAGAGTTCTCTGAGGAGTAAGAGAAGGATTACTGTTTCAGCAGACGTGTGTTAAGATGAGGGTTAACAAGAGGTATACTTACAGGGCAAACCTCGTTCTGGAATCCCCAGGTAAAAGAAATAGATTTATACCTGAGAACACATGTAGAATGTGACTGAAGGCAGACACGCCATGAATTAAAGAGGTTAGAAATGATATTGAATGGATAGCACAGGACAGAAAGACGTGGCGAATACTTGTGGAAAGCGTCTATTTCAAACGTAGTTAAAATTGATGAATGAATGGATAATCTATAGGGTGGGTAGAGATGATGGTTAGACAACATGAAAAAAACACAAATGGTACTAAGCTGTGATTGGTGTTCTCAAAGAGGGCATAACAGAGAAACCATTAGGTCATTGGTAACCAGATTCCACGGTACACAAGACATATACGATAGTGACAAAATATTGGGACCTACTCCAGACATTACGCAGGTGAAAGTTACCGAAGACGCAGCAAACAAGATGAATGCAGTCAGCAACTCATTGCTTGCGTCAGGGTCAGCGAACCAGAGCTGACCAAGACCCTACTACACCTCCAAGTGGTGGTCCTGGAAACAGGCTGCATCACTGCAGTCTGGCCGAGAGAGTAGGGATCGAAGAGGGAAGGCAAACATTGTTCCAAAAATGCCATGCTGAAAACGGATGTGTCGGTCTGAAAGGCGCAAATATCGCAGCTTCGCTGTAAACGGTGACACAACGTAACCAACGTCCTGTTCAGGACGAACGCAGAAGAAGAAGAAGACACAGGTGAAAAGTAGAAAAACAACAGACATGAGTGGCTTACCCAGTATTTGAACACTGGACCTTCCGTGCGACAACCCCGCCTAGCCATGCAAGCGAATCACACTATCCGCCCTGCCATCTACGCATCATCAAAAATGATGTTTCAATGGCAGGTCAACAGTGCGAACCCAATACACGACACCAGAAGTCCGCCATGGGCAGTTCAGCCTATTAATGACGCAATAACTTCTGTTGTATTTCTATCAAGCAGTATAGGCCGAATCCAGCAAGACAAGGACCTTAATACTGTGTCCAGTAAATGATAGTAGACTAGAACAGTAAGAACAGGATAGTGGGTAGGTTTGGTATTGTATAAACATTTATTACACATAAGGGAGGGAAACCCGAGGCCTGTAAACAGTAAATTAATATGAAACAAATATAAAGGTATGTTATCAGGCACTCGCAGGAAATAAAGAAGCAGAACACCAGACAACAGAAAAACAACAGACATGGGTGGCTTACCCAGGATTTGAACACTGGACCTTCCGTGCGACAACCCCGCCTAGCCATGCAAGCGAATCACACTATCCGCCCTGCCATCTACGCATCATCAAAAATGATGTTTCAATGGCAGGTCAACAGTGCGAACCACAATACACGACACCAGAAGTCCGCCATGGGCAGTTCAGCCTATTAATGACGCAATCACTTCTGTTGTATTTGGCTAAGCGGGGTTGTCGCACGGAAGGTCCAGTGTTCAAATCCTGGGTAAGCCACTCATGTCTGTTGTTTTTCTGTTGTCTGGTGTTCTGCTTCTTTATTTCCTGCGAGTGCCTGATAACATACCTTTATATTTGTTTCATATTAATTTAGGTGAAAAGTAGCAATGTCAAGTCTGCTACAACCTGATTATGTTCAGTTCCACCAGCGCAGCTAGCCGATCAGTCTACTGACCAGTGCCTTTTGGGTGTCTTTGATGTTTGTCCATCTTTTGATGTACAGGCCGTAGACAGAATCTTTCAAGTCCTAGGTCTTCTTGTATTTTATTTCTCCATCGCTTCCTACATCTTTTTGGTCTTTCCTCCATTTACATCTACGCGTATCTTTCCTCGTGTAACTATAAAACATCTCAAAGCCTTTTCTCCTGTACTCTGAGATCGACCCTGTTATAGCTTGTGCACTCTTTAAAATGTCGAACTCTTTTTCTCCGTGTGCCTTAAGAAATCCTTCCCTATACTCTTAGATGATTCTTTCTCTTTTAAATCATCTCTTTCCCAGCTCTCTTCATCTCGTAAGTCATCTTTTTTCTTATCTCTTCTACTCTTAACTCGTATGTTTAATTCATCTCCTGTACCGTTAAGTCATCTTTTTTTTTCTTATCTCTTATACTCTTAACTCATTTGTTTAATTCATCTCCTGTACCGTTAAGTCATCTTTTTTTCTTATCTCTTGTACTCTTAACTCATATGTTTAATTCATCTCCTGAACCGTTAAGTCATCTTTTTTCTTATCTCTTGTACCTTTAAATCATCCATTTTTCTTTTCTCCATTACTCTTAAAACATTCCGTTCTCCCATTTCTCTGGGTTAGCGATTGATGTACCATATTTTATTCTTCAGTTTTCTCAGCTTGTGTTCAGCCCCAGAATCTTTACACAGAAGGCCCAACACACAGTTACATAAAGTCCAGAGCAGTAATGTCACTATAGAACCAATATAGAATGTTCTTACGAAGGAAAATGTGTGACATTTTCTTTATTGCTTACATAATGATTTCACTGAAAGAGGCACTATGTAAAAAAGTGTGTTCAGACCTCAGCATATGGTTGGCAGCTGTCCAACCCATTTCCATCTTCCAAATATAGTTCAATATTTTCCGTTCTGAGCAGAAAACAAATCTTAATTTCTTATTTTATCCTACCATTTAATTATGTTAAATTGTATTCATGTTAAAATATCTTTCTTAACTCTTTCTATCACAGGTAGTAGATAGGTTTTATCCAGTTGCTATAATGAGTGCCTTTTGTTTCCACAGATGATATTAAGTTCACACCATCATCATCATCATCATCAACGCCCTTTCCGCACTTTATGAAGGACGGAGCCATCATTGCTAAGGACATACACCATCTTGGTTGTGAAATAAAGGTTAATGTGGCGTGATGGATGAGTTAGATAATAAATAGTTGTGGCGTGATGGAGGCTGGATAGAAAATTAGTTCCCAGAACTGGACAATGGAACTGGTGAACTAGAGCTGGGAATGACACAAGACAAGTCAGGTAGTTAACCGCACATTTCAGATGAAAGCTGATGTCACCTTCTCGCAAGACCTATCCTATGCTTCAGGGGTGTTGTGTTAGTATAAACATATAAGGAGGAGAAATGTTGTTTTTCTGTTGTCTGGTCTGCTACTTCTTTATTTTCCCACTGAGTGCCTGATCATACCTTTGTGTGTTGTTTGTTTATTTATTTAGTGTTGTGTTAGTGTGTGATTTCAGCTCACAATTATTCCCTACAAAAGTTAATTAACTCGTTATTACTCGTCTTAAGGGGAGGAGCGGGAGGCAATTTTCAGTCAAAACAGCAGAAACATGAAAATTGGGATTAGTCTATACTCGTATAATTTATATTTCCCTGAATCTAGATCTGTGAAAATTATTTGTCATAACACATTGTAAGTAGGCATATTTTGATTTTGTAAATAGTATTTTCTTCAGAAATGATGCTTTTCCTATGAACAAAATCTAGATTTTCTCAGAACCTTGTTTAAAGCTACTAATGTTCTTATAACTTCCGCATTTTTTTGTAAATCAATATCAGATTTGGCACAAATACTTTTCATAGGATAGTAAAACTTTCGTCAGATCTAATTTTTGATATCTTATCAACATTTTGATTTATTGCAAATAATGTTGTAAAATTTTGGAAAAATTATGATTATTTATAAATACAAACTTTAAAATTATATATCTCAAAATCTACTTATGGTATCAAAAATCCAATCTGAAAAAAGTGTTAAAATAGAATGATAAACATTTTGTTTAAATTAGAAATGATAGATTAATAAATAAAAAAGCATTAGGAAATTGAATTAGAACAATAAAATCCAGTATGGCCAAAGTTTCCATGACAACCGATGATGTAATACCATCAAACTCTTCATTGTGCGTATCTATGATTGATGTAGGTTAAGTATGTGCATTTTCATTGAAATCCTGCGATTAATAACGAAAATTACATTTCAATGTAGCTCCTCCTTAACCACACAACAAAATTATAAATGGAAAGTTAAGAAATTCAATAACTGCAGTTATAAAATAAATCAATGCACTTTAATGATTATTAATGTATAATAACAGATTTGCACCTTTGATATATAAATATTTCACACCCAAAAAATAAAACCTTTTACAGAAACAATATATTTTCACTGTTAGTCCTTTTCATCATTATATGGTTTTGACGTCTTGGTTTGTGCTTTCCCTATGAGTTAAACTTAACTTGCGTGACTTGTGGATGTAGTTGACTTCCCTCGGTCGTTACATCTGGACATTGAAGACACTATGCTTATGCCAGGTGACAGACAGTTTTGGTCCACTGTTGACAGTGCACAATTTCCAAGGAAAAATTGTGTCACTCTTCTCACCACCAGTTTGAACCTGCAAATATATGACGAGGGATTAGTACTTGGGTTTTACATCCAAGACTCCCCTCCTATGCTGACTGGCCACTGGGAAATTACATTCCTCATTCTGACCACACATTCATGAGGCTGTAGGATGTACGTCAAACCGGGTATATCATGAAACATTTCAATATATTTTAGGATTTTTACATACATCAATCGTCAGTTTCTAGACTTAGTTATGATTATTCTCCTTTGACGTAGCTACTGCCAAATTAACAAATTTGTCTCTCTTACAATACATTGACAGAAGGTGCTGAATAAAAGACAAGAAAAGACGACCTCTTTATGCAAATTACCCAAAAGCAAAGCCCTAAAAAGGACTGTTAGTCCTGATAAAGACTTTTGAGGTTATATTTTTAGGAAAGTCATCTTCCTTCGGGTACAAGGCAAAGTATATAGACAATGACGATTATGCTATGCATAACATTATTTTGAAATATACATCACTTTTAATTATACATTTCTTAACACAACGTTGTAAGCTTAACAATCTACAATTTTCAAACATATCCTCAGAACAGTTGTACTACGAATCTCCTGCTGTGTTTTGATTGTGTTGAAGCTGATTACTTCTTACAATACGAGGCAGCTCTCTGGATAACTTCTTAGCTCTGACAGATCTTGAAGTAATTTCGGTGAGTACGTACTGGGTCTGAGACGGCCTCTTTATATACCCATCTCAGGTCTACCCATTTCTCCAAAAGTCCAATCATTTCGTTCCTTTCCTTCTTGTTCTCGAACGTCCAGTCATTTCGGTACTTTCCTGCTTGAAAACTTTCGTGGCATTTCAAGGCTGTTTTGCGAATTTGTGCTAGCTTAGCGACAAAATCATAATTTCCTCCGCAATTATCAAAGATAATGCTCTTCCACTGCCATACTTACATGTATTAGTAGTTTCCGCACACATCCTAAAGAGTTATTCGCTTCGGAACATTAATTATAAAAATATCGCAGAATTTATATTGTGCGAGTTTGCATGAGATTTCCCTATAGAAGTTCGTCGCGATTTCCATTGTGTATCTGGCCGTGTCATAACAGTTAAAGCATATAAATTAAACGTTGGGATAAAGGAGAGTTGACTATAGACATGTTCTTGCAGGTGGGGTTTCTGTGACAATTTGTTAACATGATGCGGTTGCCAGTATATATATATATATATATATATATATATATATATATATATATATATATATATATATATATATATATATATATATATATATATATATATATATATATATATATATATATATATATATATATATATATATATATATATCTGTTTAGAGTGTGTGTTTAGTAACTTTGACTGAGACAAACATACAGTACATTTAAAAGGATTGAATCGAAGTTAAATTTGTAACATTACAAATAACAAAATGTAATAATCACTTTAAATTTTAACAGTTGGAAAATAATTTGAATAGTTATGGAAAAGGTTTCATCACTTGGATGGGATTTAACTGAATAAAGGAGGTCACTTTTGGCAGCGGAAATTTTCACTTTGCTGCCAATGGTAGTTTCTTCTCCCGCTGGGTCAGTTCCTTTCACTCTGCTCTCGCTCGTCTCTGGTCAAAGTTCAGGCGCCGCACGTTCCCAGAACATTCACGGAGTAACGGCTTAGTAGGTTCTGCGTCTGTTTATAAGACCCTCTTATGATGGCGTCTCGCAAAACGTCAGTCCACTTCTACCGTCATTTGGTTCCAGAGATAGTACTTTCTGCTGGTACCACCAATAACTGGTAATAGAAATAGAAACGAAACGCTCTTCTGAGTATGGCGTTGTCCGACACAGTTATGTGCCCCCCCCCCCTTCTTTTATTCTACCATCCCATGTCAGAATTTACCCTCGATGAGAATTAAATTTAATCCCTCGGGATAAAACTTCCTTTACATTTAAACTGAATAGCTTTAGCTTTACATTACATTTAAATGAAAAGGCTAAACGTACAGATATAATATGTTTTACATTTACATCTCCACTGTTTGAAAGAAAAGTGTTCCCATTATAAATTCATTTATGTTTCATTTATATTTACACTTGTGAAAAAGTTTGAAACTTCTATTAATTAAAATGAATATTTTAACATAGACATTTGCACTGGGTTAAAGCTTGAAAACTTACATTAATTTTAAAGTGAATATGTTTATAGGGACATTTACACAGCTTTGAAAATGTAAGTATTATTTTTAGAATGTACGTTTTAATCTACCGCGCCGATAACCACAAATATGGGTAGCGTCAAGCAAATGTGATATTTATCACATGCAGGGTGATTTAATAAAATCAAATATCTGATACTTAGCAGAAAAATAAAGAAAGAAAGACTGAAAAATGCGATAATTGACAGCACATAATAAAAATCAGTACCACAAATATCAGTATAGTCAAAGTCTATACCATAGTGCTAATCTTTTGACCTTTTGGGGGTTAATTAACTTCTCTTTGTGGGATCTTGTATCAACAGGGGGAGAAAGTACTTATGGGTCTATTTCTTTATTAATTCTGTACCCCTATGATTTTTTAAAATATTCGGTATATGATAATATATATGTTGTGAAGTTTTCTTATGGTTAATAAAATTTACATAAACTGTATTTACTGTGTTGGTCAGCTCGTCCCAACATCCTCATTCCATTAGTATAGTTTTCACGTTTGTGCGTCTAATTGTCGTCAGTTATCTGTGTGTGTGTATGTGAGTGGTGGATATATATATTAATATATAGAAAGGGAAATGTCGGAACAACAGTATTTTTTTATTCGTAACCGATAGGCTGGGCTAGAGAAGTTTTCTCAAATCCAGGGACAGACTTTACCTTTTCACCAACTCACTAGTAAAATCTATCTGTTTACCTTATCTCGCACTGAGTCATCACCTTTGTCAGTTCTATTCAGAAGGGACCTAACATTGTTCTTAATCACCTATCGAAATCTGCGACAATGCACCTGTTATTGTACATAAAGCTTAATGCTTAATTCTGTATAATTTTAATCTTGTTACTGTGTGCAGCAGAGTATTGTACTTCCATAATCTATTTTTCCTCCAATAAAAGATTTTTAAAACGTGAGCATTGTCTTAGTGCTTGCACTCCAACCATTACCTTTCAAACGTCTTAAGAAGTTAGTCAATCCTCTGCAAGACTCCACTAGTTTATCTATGTGTTTATTCTAGTTTAGCTGTTGGTCCAATAGATATCGAGCGGTTTGAACTGTATTAATGTTTTGCCCTTGGATATTTATGTCCATAATGTTGTTTTTAACAACCCTACCTTTATTGAAGATCATTCCCATTGTTTTATTTCAGCAAAAAGAGTTCAGCTGTAGTTGTTAACGTTACCATATCATGTCGCATTATACGACTTGTGGAATAGAAAAAGTTTAGTTATTAACAGTTGTAACTGTTAACGTTAATATATTATGTCGCTGTTAAGTCATATTTTTTATTAATGGGAGTTAAGTGTTAAAGACTTGTATGTACGGGTCGGATTTTTGTACACACGCTAGTAAGCACGCTTTTAGTGATGAGATGAGTTGTTTAGTTGGGGGCTTTTGCTCAGTAATTTTTGAACATAGCTCAACTGTCTAGTTGCTAGTTTGTTTTTAAAAATATGATAAAGAAACTGTCCGAATGTTCCTAGCGAGAGTTTTTGGGAGGAGACGGTTAAGCTCAGCGGTAGTCTCTCGCGGTTAGCCCGCGCAGGTGTTACTTTTTACTGAGTTGTACTGAGATGGAAATCTCTGGACAGTACGTTTCTGGCAGAGCTTCGGAATGGACGTTATCCATTTCGCTAGTGTGTACCAGAGATTTTTGTGAAAGGGAATATTTGATAATTGCTATTCAAAGCCTTGGATATAACGGCTTGCTATGTACTGTTTATTGAAGTGAAGATTGAGAGATATTGTATCTGCTATTCAAAGCCTTGGATATAACGGCTTGCTATGTACTGTTTATTGAAGTGAAGATTGAGAGATATTGTATCTGCTATTCAAAGCCTTGGATATAACGGCTTGCTATGTACTGTTTATTGAAGTGAATGTTCCATGGATATCTTATACCTGAGGCTGTATGAGTATATTGTGAACTGCTGATACTCCATGACATGTTATGAAATGTCTTCCCATGATGTTCACGTGAGTTTGTCGTATTAAACTGTATAACGTTACCAGGAGTTCCAATATTCCCTGACTCCTGCGTTTTGCTGTGGTGTGTGATTTCAGTCTGTCTAGATGAAAGAACCCTTAACATTCGCGTATGCAGAGATACATATCTACACACTTGTCGGCCATCCGTAAGCCCGACCACAAGCTGATTGCCTTCCTCAGCGTAACATCAACATTATCTTCTTCCATCACTCATGGATCTTTAACAGTCGCACCATGCGACTTAATGAACAGAAAGAGTTCGGTTGTAAACAACTGTAGCTGTTAACGTTAACATTCCACGACGTACCATAACGACACGTGGAACAGAAAAAGTTCTGTTACAAACAACTGTAGCTTTAAAGACAGTAAAGCGTAATGTCCGGGTCGTTCATGAGTTATACATTTTGTAGTTATGTAGTGCCGTTGAGAAAAAAAATGACCTCGGCCAATGACACACTTATTTGGATGCTAAATTGACCTTGTGTCCTTTCACGATTTACTCTGGCATTGAAGCGATGGTCTCCTCTAGATCAAGGTGTCTTAACATGTGGACCACAGACCCCTTGAGAGTTCATGAATTAACTGTACTGGGTTTGTGTACGTTACCTAACATTTAAAATGTCAAGTTTTTATTACACTTGTATACGCAATTTTTTTTTTCTAAGAAGGGATTCATAGCATTCATCGCACAAACAAATGGATCCGTTACCTGATAGGCCGATTAAAGTTGTCCATGGTACAAACAAATGGATCCATTTCCTTGATAGGACGATTAAAGTTGTCCATGGTACAAACAAATGGATCCGTTACCTTGATAGGACAATTAAAGTTGTCCATGGTACAAACAAATGGATCTGTTTCCTTGATAGGACGATTAAAGTTGTCCATGGTACAAACAAATGGATCCGTTACCTTGATAGGACTATTAAAGTTGTCCATGGTACAAACAAATGGATCCGTTACCTTGATAGGACGATTAAAGTTGTCCATGGTACAAACAAATGGATCTGTTTCCTTGATAGGACGATTAAAGTTGTCCATGGTACAAACAAATGCATCCGTTACCTTGATAGGACTATTAAAGTTGTCCGTGGTACAAACAAATGGATCCGTTTCCTTGATAGGACGATTAAAGTTGTCCATGGTACAAACAAATGGATCCGTTACCTTGATAGGACGATTAAAGTTGTCCATGGTACAAACAAATGGATCCGTTACCTTGATAGGACTATTAAAGTTGTCAGTGGTACAAACAAATGGATCCGTTTCCTTGATAGGACGATTAAAGTTGTCCATGGTACAAACAAATGCATCCGTTACCTTGATAGGACTATTAAAGTTGTCCGTGGTACAAACAAATGGATCCGTTTCCTTGATAGGACGATTAAAGTTGTCCATGGTACAAACAAATGGATCTGTTTCCTTGATAGGACGATTAAAGTTGTCCATGGTACAAACAAATGGATCCGTTACCTTGATAGGACGATTAAAGTTGTCCATGGTACAAACAAATGGATCCGTTTCCTTGATAGGACGAATAAAAGTTGTCCATGGTACAAAAAAAAAAAAAGATTAAGGGACCGTGGTTTAGATGGTCCCGGGTTCGATTTCCCTGACGAGCCTATGTCCTATATTTCTGTTCTGTTGTCTGGTGTCCTACTTTTTTCTGCTGTATTCTAGCTATTAACGCACAGACATCAGATATTCTAGCTAACATCAGATATTTACCTCACAAGTTTATCATGACAGCCAAGTTTATTGACCTGTCAGAGTTATCTATTTCTTTCCTAACATTAATGTTTTATTTCTTGTTATTGTCTAAGTTTATGTCTTCAAACATTTGTGCCATCTGCTTAAACATTCTTCTTCTTCGTGTACCATGTGTGGTTGCGCATGCGATCATGTCTATCCACAAATTCATGTCTCCAGTACTATTTATAAAGTCTGTTGTTAATTTCTTTCAATGCCAAGATGTCAGACTGTCCAGTACCTTCTGTGTGTGTCATTCTCTATTTCTTTTTAATTCAATCTTTCCTATTGCCTTAACATTACCACGCTTAAACCTTACCACTTTAAATAATGAAAACGATATTCTCTTCGAAGTCTTGTCTGTTGATTGAGAATGATCTCACAGGCAAATAAATAGATGATTTTATGTGTAGCCTGTTTGTAACTGTGGCAGACAAACGGTGAACTCAGAAACGTCCCGTGTTTCTTGTAATCGTTAATTTGTATTATTCTATACCATTATATATATATATATATATATATATATATATATATATATATATATATATATATATATATATATATATATATATATATATATATATATATATATATATATATATATATATATATATATATATATATATATATATATATATATATATATATATATATATATATATATATATATATATATATATATATAATGGTGGCGGACACCATCTTTCCACATAAGAATATCCACAAGATAACATGGAATTCACCTGATGGCAGAACTAAGAACCAGATAGATCACTTCTGCATAAGCGCAAAAATGCAGTTGAATCTTGCAAACTAACTTATAACTTGTTAAATAAAGAAGTGAAGACAAAAACTCGAAGAGATAAAAGACATTTCATCAATGAACTGGCCGTAAAAGCTGAAAATGCTGCAAGAACTGGTAATAGTAGGTGCCTTTATCAAATTACAAAACAACTATGTCACCAGCCTAATGATATGGAAACACCTGTTAAAGATAAATTAGGGAATCCAATACCAACAGAAAAAGAACAAATGAAGAGATGGGCTGAGCACTTCATGGAGGTGCTAAACAGACCACCACCAACAAGTAACACCTGATTTTAATAATGAAACACCCACAACCACCTTGCCAATAACTTGCGATGAATTCACGCTGGACGAGATCAAACAAGCCGTTAAAAGATTTAAAAATTTTAAAGCTGCTGGAGTTGACGAAATTTCAGGCGAAATGATTAAAGCAGTTAATGACAACAACCTCTTGAGAATTTTAGATATTATAAATGAAGTATGGAGAGAAGAACAACCACCACAACAATGGAAAGACAGTATTATTGTAAAGTTACCGAAGAAAGGTGATCTATCAGACTGTAATAACTGGCATGGTATATCTCTATTATCAGTACCTGGAAAATTATTATATTGCATGATGTTAGAAAGACTTAAATTGCATGCTGACGAAAAGATCAGAGAAGAACAAGCGGGTTTCAGGCCGAAACGATCATGTATTGATCAAATATTCACACTAAGAACAATTATAGAAGAATCAGTGGAAATGCAATCGCCACTTATTATCACCTTCGTGGATTTTCAAAAAGCCTTTGATAGTCTACACCGCCCATCATTGTGGAAGATACTTACAATCTATGGTTTTCCAACAAAATATGTGAATATAATCAAAGCGCTATATGACAATGCAAGATGTTGTGTTAGAACAAATAAAGGGAATACAGAATGGTTTACAGTAGAAACAGGGGTGAAACAAGGCTGTATTATGTCACCACTACTTTTTGGAATAGCTATTGATTGGGTTATGAGAAGCTATACCCACAATGAACAATTAGGTATAAAATGGACAAATGGAAAATTCTTGGGGGACCTGGATTTCGCAGATGATTTAGCATTCTTAAGTTCAACACCCAGACAATCCCAAGAAGCAGTAAATAATTTGTGTCATCTTTCGGTTAAAATAGGTCTCCAAATAAATGCCTCTAAAACTAAAGTTATGAACTTTTCTAACGAGACCTTTAATATCATCCTGAACGGGGGAAAAGTACAGAAAGTTGAAAGTTTCAATTATTTAGGCAGTAAAATGACTCAGGATGGTGACACAACAAGAGAAATTCATACTAGAATTGCTTTGGCAGCTAGCGCCTTCAATAGATTATCTAACATTTGGAAATTACGATCATTGAATATACATACCAAGCTTCGTCTGTTTAATTCAAATGTTATCTCAGTGTTAACATACGGCTGTGAGAGTTGGAAAATAACAAAATCATTGGAGAACAAGCTGAATACATTCGAGAACAAATGTCTTAGAAAACTCATGAACATCAGTTGGAAAGAATTCAAGACTAATCGACAAATAAGAGAAGACTCTAGGCAGAAATATGTCTCCAACTATATAAGGAAAAGACGATGGTCATATATCGGTCATGTCCTACGAATGCAAAACAACAGAATACCATTGCAGGCACTCACTTGGGTTCCTGAGGGTAAGAGGAAAAAAGGAAGACCAAAAGAAACACTCAGAAGAACAATAATAAGAGAAGGAAGAACGTTGGGATTAAACAATGTGCAAGAGCTAAGAGGAGTGGCGTCACAACGTACAACCTGGAGAGCACTGGTTTCTGCCTTATGCGCCGTGTTTGGTGCTTAAAGAATTTATGATATATATATATATATATATATATATATATATATATATATATATATATATATATATATATATATATATATATATATATATATATATATATATATATATATGTGTGATCTTCCTTATCAGTCATTTCTGACCAAAGGAGCGTACCTCCCGAAATAACTTTCGGTGGCACGAGGTTGGGCAATGTTAGATCAAGCTGTTGCCCATGCAGCATGACCCGGCCTGGACGTCAGAGGAACGGTCTAGCCGATACAGTCTGACACCAGTAGCAACAGCCTAGTCACTAGTAGGATGCGGAACTTGCCCTCCGATTCATCTTCCCTTTTAGTCATTACTGACCGTATAGGGGATACAGACACCTCGAAAGCATGTATTAGCTCTAGAATTGCCACAGTTATCCAAGTAGGATCGTGTCATCTAAGGAACCTCGACTGATTTAATGAGCCATTCGCGGTTTCACCGTGAGACAGTGTGAACTTAGACATGCATGGCTTAATCTTTGAGACAAGCATATGACTACTGGCAGGATCAACCAGATAACTGTCTGAACAGAGCATTTCGTCGCTCGCGCGGGGAGGGAGACAGCGCTCTGTGCAGAGCGGATCCCGGCGGCCCCGGCGATTTTATTCTTGCGAGAACCACTGGCCGCCTGCCGACTAGTCGGACAGGACTGGCCGAAAGCGACACCAGATTACTGACTGCCGGCCCACGGCTCGTTGCGAGAGCGGGACCGTTTTTCGAGACTGTTGTCGAGCCACGATACGGAGATGCGACTGCTTGCTAACATCACGACCGAAGGCTGCGATTTACGGACACAGGAGCTAAACTACTGCCTCGCTAACCGATGAACTGGGAGGGCCCGGTCGTACCGGGATCACCACGCGCAGTCTCTCGAGACAGCGACCGCCAGCGCTCTTGACGAGGGCAACGAAACGAAACGCTTGCCCCCACATATATATATATATATATATATATATATATATATATATATATATATATATATATATATATATATATATATATAACTTTCACAGGTAATACTTACATTACAGGACCAATAATAGTGTTCAGAAAATTGGTGAAACTTAGTTAGAACATAATATCCAGTAAAGCGAATTCTTAAATGTGCAATATGAATGGTATGGTCATATGCAAAAAAAAACAAAAAAACAAATAGAATGCCCCAGACTACCCCCGACGGAACAATAGCCAAGACAAAAAAATGGGATTTGACTCATGATATGCAGCACCATTAGGGCTAAAGAAAGCTTGACTACAGACATGTACCACGTAGACTGAAGGATAAAGAAAGGTTGACTACAGACATGCACCACGTAAACTGAAGAATGCAGAAAAGTTGACTACAGACATGTACCACGTCGATTGAAGGATAAAAGAAAGGTTGACTACATACATTACCACATAGAATGAAGGATAAATAAACGTTGACTACAGACATTAACACGTAGACTGAACGAACGAACGAACAAACGTTATTTTCAAAGAGTTTAGAATTCGGCATGCATGCCCGTCTAACATTCTGCCCTTCCTTTCTCTCGTCTTCCATACTGAATCCATTTATTCACACACGCATCTTAAATATTATTTTTTTAAAATAAAATGAACAAAATAAAATGCAATAATATAAAATAAACTTCCAACATTGTAACAGTTCTATAACAGTTACACACATTTATAGTACCTTATCATAATCAATATTGAACAGGGCAAAATTATCTTTAAAACCTACATATGATATTACATAATGATTTAGGAGCATAGCTAAATTACGGTGGCATATAATCTGCACTCATGATGTACTTGAAAATCCTGCGATTGTATGAATATGAACTAAGCTTGCTTTTATGCCATATGGAAGATTATTAACAGATGAGCAGCAGAAAAAGCTAAACTTTTCTTGAATAAGTCGAGCCTAGGCTTGGGCACGTGTAATTCTTTTAAGCGTTGGCTGCGTCTTCCATTGTATTTGAAAATGTGCCACAGATACGTTGGCGCATTCTGTGATAGGATTTTGTTGAAGAGAAAGCGCTTTCTTAGAGGTAATATGTTACGATATTTATATGGGTCTACACACTGTGTAAGGTGTTTGTCAGAAACTAGGCGCACTGCACGTTGTTGTAACGAATAAAGTCGTTTTGTGTTAGACATGGAGCAGCCATCCCAGATTGTAGAGCAATAGTCTAAATGTGTTTGTATTTGGGATATATAAAACATTTTCCGCGCCTCCTCGTCTAGGAAATGTTTGATCTTAGCTAACTGGTGAACTTTCTTTGCCGTTTGTTTTATTCAGTGCGTAAGATAAAGAAAGGTTGACTACAGACATGTACTACGTAGATTGATAGATAAAGAAATGTTGACTACAGACATGTACCACGTAGATTGAAGGATACAGAAAGGTCGACTACAGACATGTACCACGTAGATTGAAGGATAAAGAAAGGTTAACTACAGACATGTACCACGTAGACTGAAGGATAAAGAAAGGTCGACTACAGACATGTACCACGTAAACTGAAGGATAAAGAAAGGTCGACTACAGACATGTAACACGTAGACTGAAGGACAAAGAAAGGTTGATTACAGACATGTACCACGTAGACTGAAGGATAAAGGAAGGTCGACTACAGACATGTACCACGTAGTAGTCTTCTTCTTCTTCAAGTACCATGCCTAGTGGCGTAGAAGATCATGTCTCTCCACAACTTCCTGTCTCCAGTACAATTTATCAATTCTGCTGTTGACTTCTTTCCGTGCCACGATGTCAAACTGTCCAGTATTTGTTCTCTTTGTCTTCCTCTATCTCTTTTTCCTTCAATCTTACCTGTTGTTACGATATTTTCCAACTTTCCTCTTCTTATAACATGCACAAAAAAGTGGATTGCTTCTTTCTAACTTGCGAAGTAAGTTTCCTTTGCGCGTTGGCCTCTTTCAGGACATCCTCATTACTCTTTTCGGCTGTCTATGGTATGTTTAACATTCTTCTGTAAAACCACATCTCTGTTGCCTCCAGTGCCTTCTCTATTTGTTTACTAATTGTCCATGACTCACTCCCATATGTCAGGATTGGTTCTATATAACTATGAAGAACTATCTTTCTTAATTCCAATGACAAAGAATTGTTGCATAAAATACTCTTCATTTTATAGAATGCTACTTTTGCCTGAGCTATTCTGCTCTTCACTTCTGAGATGTATCTTCCATCCATTGTTAATAATGTTCCCATGTATTTGAATTTATTGACTTATTTTAAAACGGTTCCATTTACTTTGATTGTCCATTCTGGGGAGCCCTTTTCTTTGCTGTTAAGGCTAAGTTCTTTATTTTCACTTTCTATCACTATTGTATCAACCATTTCCTGCAGCTTCTTTTCACTTTTTGCTATTAAGACTGTATCAGCAACGTATTTCAAGTTATTTAGATTATGTCCACCGAATGATATTCCTGCCATGTCCTCTAGAGATCTCATTATATTTTCACTGTACAGATTGAACAGATCCGGTAACAGCACACATCCCTGCCTGACACCCTTTTTTACTTGCTGAAGCGTTCCTATTTGGCTGTTAATTTTTACATCCGCTGTTTGTTGCCAGTACATGTTCTTTATTATCCTCAAGTCCTTTTCATCAATGTTGATGCTTTTTAACATTTTGATAATTTCCTCGTGTTTCACTTTGTCCCTAGATGAAATTATCATGCTCGGAGATTTCAATGCCAGAGTTGGAAATGACCATGCTAGATGGGGTGGAGTTATCAGAAGATATGGAGAAGATACTCTCAATGACAATGGAAAGCGACTCCTTAGATTCTGCAGTGAGCAGAATCTGATCATTACCAACACAAAGTTCCCCCATAAGCGAATACATGCATACACTAGGTGTGAACCAACAAAGAATGAGAAGTCAGTGATCGACTATGCCATTGTTAGGAGAAGCTCATTCAAATATGTCCGGGAAGCTAGAGTCTGGAGGGGGCCAGAGATTGGAAGTGATCACTACCTGCTTACAATCAAAAGAACAACTGAAAGAGTTGCTCAGCCTAGGAACTGCCCAGCATCACGCAAGAAACCAAGTAAACGAACGGAAGAAATGAGCATTAAGACCTACAAGCTGAGAGAGCCAGAAATTAAGACCAGATATCAGGGGCTTATTGCTACAGCGGTGAGAAACACAGAAGAAAAACCTGATGACTTGGAAACCCTGTGGCTTAAATTCAAGGACATCATAAAGACAGCTGCTGCAGAAGCATGTGGTGAAGCCCGACTTGGGAACAAGAGAAAGAGGACACCTTGGTGGACAGAGGAAGTCAAAGAGAAAATAAGAGAGAAGAAAATGGCAGGGAAACAATACTTAGGAGCTAAAAACACAGCAGGACAAATAGAGAAATATAGAGAATATGTGATACTCAGAACAGAAGCAAAGAACAAGGTGCTAGCAGCAAAACAGAAGTCCTGGGAAGAATTTGGAGAAAATCTAGAAAAAGATGCGCAAGAAAACCAGAAATTGTTCTATAAGACCCTAAAGAACATGAGGAAGGAAAAACAATGCCCTCTTAAATTTATAAAGGACAAGCAAGGCAAACTGCTTACTGCCCCGAAGTAAGTAATAGAAAGATGGAAAGAATATTTCTCAGAACTCCTTGATCGTGAGCAAGGTCAAGCATCAGAAATGATAACCACTAGCACAGAAGAGGAAACAAATAGCGATGAAGATGACATAAAGATGGAAGAACTGAAGGCAGCACTGGAGAAAATCAAGATGGGCAAAGCAGCAGGGCATGATGGTATAACACCAGAAATGGTTAAGTACATGGGAGCATCAGGCGACCTATTACTCTTAAGGGTCCTACAGGCAGCGTGGTGCAACAAGACCATACCAAAGGACTGGGAGATTGCCATCATAACACCAATTTTCAAAAAGGGTGACAATCGATAATGTGGAAACTATAGAGGCATATCCCTTCTCAGTGTCCCTGGTAAAATCTATTCTAGAATCCTAGAGCAGAGACTCCTACGCCTAACTGAGCCACAGTTGGATGAGGTCCAGTGCGGATTCCGAGCAAACCGAAGTACTCAAGACCTAATCTTCACACTCAGACAGCTGAGTGAAAAGACCCTTGAGTATAAGAGTGAGATCCATCTTTGTTTCATAGATCTGGAAAAGGCATTTGACAGGGTCCCCTGGAGCAAACTTTGGGACTGTTTGGCAAGGAAGAACATTCCAGCACCTCTGATTCATGCTATACAGAGCTTCTACAAGTCTTACAGAAATTATGTGAGGACAGCAAACCATAAGTCAGAAGAGTTCAGAACCACCACTGGTGTAAGACAAGGTGATATCCTGTCACCTTATCTTTTCATACTCCTCATTGACGATGTTATCAAGTCACGTAAGGAGAAAACAAGAAAGTATTCAGTGGGGTACTGGAAGATGAGACATGTATGTATTTCAGAGCTGGCATTTGCTCATGATGTTGTCCTGATTTATAAATCAGAGGCACATCTCCAATCCAACCTGCAAGTCTGGAATGAAGAGCTGGAGAAGAGAGGGATGGTCATAAGCAGCTCTAAAACAAAATCCATGGAGATATCACGAGAAGAAAGATGACATCAGATTAAGCTGGAAGAACAGGTCCTTGAGCAGGTCGACCACTTTAAATATCTCGGAGTTATTATAGACCGAAAGGGAGGCATCAAAGAAGAGTTGGCCACTCGAAAAGCAGCAGCTGGGAGACTTTTTCAGGCCATAAATCGAGGATTCCTCAGCAAGAGAGAGGTTGGTAAGAAAACGAAGATGGCTGTATACCGCTCCACCTTTGTTCCAGTCTTGACATATGGATGCGAGTCATGGGCAATGACTAAAACCCATAAAAGCCAGATCCAAACCTCAGAAATGAGGTATCTGGGGAAGGTGGTTGAAGTAACAAGAAGAGACATGGTCCGCAACCAGACGATACGTCAAGGCCTAAAATCCCACCACCTGCAAAGCCAAGTAGAACAGTCCCAACTAAGATGGTTTGGCCATGTCTGCAGAATGGGAGAAGATCGGCTTCCACGACAAGCATGGAAAGCAAAGAGCCAGGGATCCAGACCCCCAGGACGACCCAGAGTCTGCTGGGAGGACAACATTAGACAATCTTTGAAGGACCGAGGACTAGAATGGAACCAGGCCAGGAGGAAAACAGCCGATAGGATAGTCTGGCGCTCTCTCTTCCATACCTCTACACCTCACGGTAGAATGGGAACGACTAAGTAAGTAAGTAAGTTCATTTTGTCAAATGCCTTAGTGTAATCTATAAAGCACAAGTACAGATCTGTCTTCACCTCTATGGCTCTTTCTATTAATGTTCTTATAATATATATTGCATTGTTTTTGCCTTTCATCATCTCAACCCGTAACCCGTCATGGGTCGTAGGGGTGCCATGGTGGAAGCATCAGCAGACAGGGTCCTCCGCTGCTCTCAGCAATGCGTACAAGTGTGGAAAAACCGTGTCTTGCCCATTCTTTGATGTTATCAGCCCAGGATTTTCTTTGCCTTCCTCTTCTCCGTTTACCTTCGGCTGTTCCCTGGAGAATCGTTTTCGAAAGGGAGTCATGACGAGTTACATGCCCAAAGCAGGCGAGCTTTCGACGTTTCACTACTGACAAAAGTGGTTCTTGGTGGTCTGCATAAGTGTTTATTTTCTCTCTAACATAGACATTTGTTTTGTGCTCTTTATAGCAAATGCGCAAAATTCTTCTTTAACATTTATACTCGAAAGCCTGAATCCTTCGCTCCGTATCTGCAGTGAGTTTCCAGCCCTCACACCCATACAAGAGAATAGATAATACAAGTGATTTGTATAATTTGATCTTCACAGGAAAACTGATGTTACTTTTCCAGATCACATTCAGCCTTGTCATGGCAGCTGATGCCATCTCAAGTCTTGTCTTGATTTCTTTACTTGATCTTCCATCACTACATATAGTGGACCCCATATATTTAAAGGTGTTAACTTCTTCTAACGTATGCCCATTTAACGTAATGTTGGTCGGAACATGTTTCTTATGGCTATTCATCAATATCTTGCTTTTTTCTATATTAATTTCCATCCCATACGTTCTTGTTACTTTCTCCAGTCTAGAGGTAAGGTCTTGAAGTTCTGATTCTGTTCCAGCTATAAGATCGATATCATCAGCAAAACGTAGATTGCAAAGAGGTCGGCCTCCAATCGATATGGTTGTTTTATAATCCTAGAGAGCCTCCTGCATAATATGTTCTAGATATATATTAAAGAGCACTGGGGACAGGATACATCCCTGGCGAACTCCTACAGTTGTTTTGAAAAATTCTCCAATGTCATTGCTTGCAAAAAACAGCACTGCTTGCGTCCTTGTATAGTGCTTCACTGATTTCTATGATGTTGGTATCAAAATTGAATTTTCTCATTATTTGCCATAAGCCTTCATGCCAGACTCGATCGAAGGCTTATGTGAAATCGATGAAGTTATGGTATAAATCGTGTTGATGCTTGAGATGTTTTTCGATCAGTAATCTAATATTGAAGATTTGTTCTGAGGTACTGTCACAACGTTACCCCTGTGAGGGTAACCAAAGAGAGTTATCTGTGAGGTGCCGGCTTTGTCAATGGCTCAGATTCGCCTGGCACCCGGTTGAAGATGAGCAGCAGGAGTGGAGAAGGTGAATATAAGACTTTGGGATGAGTTCCCAGCATATAGCCCCAGGGATTCTGGATCTCGTGACATATACCTCCTACCACTCTATCTCCCTCTCTATATTATAATACTAACGAGCCCCCACTCCCCTATTACACTGAGTGAACAGAAGAGAAAGAGAAGAAGAACAGTATGTCTCTTTCGCACACTTTCGTTCCTTCTCTATATATGTAATAACGTGTGTGGGTAATGTAACCACAACTACAACGTTTATTAAAATACTGAAATATAACAACATTCAGTTACAACAATACAAATGTAATAAGAACTAACCTAACTATGCCTGGAAAAGAAGATAATAGTTAGGCAAAAAATACACTCACTAAACTTAAGTCTACACGATGTGATGATGATGATGAATTTAAGTAACTCCTAAATACTAACAAAAGGATATCTTGTGTTTCTTGGTCTCTCGCTAACTGTCAATAAACTCTGGTTGTTTGTACACAATGGACAAGTCTTTGACTGCCTACAATAACACTGGACGGTTCACTTGGTTTCGTCGGGTGTCCACGGCTTGTTCTTTTGTCCTTCACAATGCGAGTGTTGACATTGTCCCGAGCGTCCACGGTGTCTTGTTCATGTATGGTGTTGAACGCAATGTTAGGCGGGTGAGACTTCGTCTGATATGCAGATGTCCTTGCGTTGTGCTGATAGTCTGCTCATGTGGTGGTGATGATGGAAATATGTTGTATATTCGTATTTGTTGGTGCATCAATTGTACAGGGAGAATCTGTCCATTACTGCATGTAATTTAGGATCTCGATAAATTTGGTAGGCATATGGTTTACAAAATCGTTCCGTCGGCTCTTGTCCCGTCCGCTCAAGATTTCTCAAAGGCACTTGTTGTAAAAATCATCCGTTGGCGACTGCCACTTCAGATCATTAAATTTCACGTGGACAGCTATTAGAAATGCAGCAATCCTTCTGGGTATTTTCTGCTTTCTTTTTGGGTGGGTAATCGATGATAGAAAGACCCTTCACCGCCTGGTAAATTCCTTTCTGACCCCCGTGGAGTATTGGTAGGTTGTTGCCGTTAATTACGTGTGAGATGCTATACTGTCTGAATCGCCTAGGGCTATTTTTCGGGTCGCTTCTTGGGTCATGTGAAAATTCGTTTGTTTTCCTTTCGTCAGACATTCAGTCCTCATTCCTGGGTACATTTCCTGTAATATTTTTTCTATTATCGTTTCCTTGTTGTTCCTCTCCCAGACAAACTGTCTGTGTGCGTCCTTTGGGGCACGTACAGTGTTGTTCTTCTCGTTATAAATTCGTATTCATACTGCTTTCATGTTGTCCTTGTGCAGACTTTAAGTCTCCCTTAGTCACCACAATACTTGGTTAACACTGGCCCTGTGTAAACATATCCGCAACTTAGTATCAATTATTCCGATAGTCTGTTGGTGCAATGTCCGCGTGTTGTGAAACCATTTCAGGTGAATGATGTTGCGTGTTGTCTCAGTGTTCTGTAAACATTTCTTGTAAAATTAGTGGGTTTCCCACGACTGTCTGGTATGCACACAATGGGTATAGAAACGAAAAACAAACTCATTCGTCTCTCGCGACATAGCTTTCCCCCAACAAGTTCGAGCATGGGAGAACTATTGCGAATTAGGGGGTATTTCGCTTTCCTTATTGCCCCCTATTAGTATCTTCTCACTATCTTTGGTCTCCTTCTCTTCCTGGTTCAACCCTTCGTTCTCCTCGTTCAAATCATTCTTCTCGCAATCTTCCTCAGTTGCTTCTCCTGCATCAGCTATAAAGAGCTGCTCCCTTTCCTGTTTCAATATCGTGACCGTAGTCAAGAGTTGTCGCCCCTGCTCGACTACGTTCGTAGAGTGGGTTGTGATTTTCTGCACACCTGCAGATGACTGTCTAGCCGCATTGGGCTGCAGTGCTGAGTTCGGATTTCCTTTATTCAAATGCTTTGTGGCTGCTCGTGTCCTGAAGTTGGCCGCTTCAGTTATGTGTCTGGCTAAGTATCTCTTTAGCAGAATAATATTATATATTTCCAGCTGATTCTCCATTGGAATCTTATAATTGGTTCGAGATGCCTTCTCGACCACTGTGTATGGCCCGTGCCATCCAATCTGTAACTTGTTCTGTTTGCTATGCATAAACAGTAAAACATATGCTATCTCTAGCTCACACTTAGGACCAGTCGTATTATATTCTCCGTCATGTTGACGCCTCCTCTTCTTCATACGTAGTCTGTTTCCCTTAACAGTGGCTTCCTCACTTTTCCCATGATTTGATGCCCCTCTCTGGCATTCAGGACCTGATCTGATAAATTGATCCATGTCCCTTGCGATTCCCTGCCAATAATAATGGTGGGTGATTCTTTGCGTAGTGATGTATTGTCTGACCTGACCACTAGATTCACTAGCATGTCCCATACCTAAGATATAAAATCTATATCGTGCTGGTACTACCAGTTGCTTATACTCATATCCGCGCTTTCCTACTTTCCTAAGGAGTTGTCCTTGCTGTTTAAAGCAGTCTCCTGGTTGCGATGGATTGTCTCCCTTCAGTCTCTTCTTAAAACAAGGTTCTACTGCTTTGTCGTGGTTGTGAGCTTGTCTCAGCTCTTGCGGATGGAAGTCAACCTCGTCTCTTTGTCTCTTCTCCTTCGCTTGGTCACTTGTCTGCACTGCAGCTGTGACTCTTGATTGACGAGTGTCTCCTAAACTCACATATTTGTAGCCTAAAATGACTTCATATGTATGATCATTTAAAACTGCCGTTCGTAGTTCTCCCTTGACATATCTGCCTTCAATGGGAGTCCGGGCGATAGCCGCCATCATTGGAGGATCGCCGTTACCTGTGACCTGAATTTCCACAGTTCCATCAGTCAATTGTTCTGGTCTAACCAGTCTTGAACTGATTTTCGAATCGAATTCCAGCCTGGAATCGAATACCTCTTCCGCTCTTTCTCTATTGACAACGTTGCGTTCCGAGGGAATCCGGGCGCTAGTCGCCGTCCCTACAATATCACTTTTCCTTTTCCGCCCCTTTGCATTAGGGTCCTTGTAATATTCGTTGCCAGGTTTAAAACCTCTTCTTTCTTTTGAGTGGTCCATTCTTACTGACACTAACTCTCAGTGTGTCTTTCTTCGCTCTGTCGAAATAAAAAATGTTTCCCCACTTCTTTCTTCTGCTAACCAATCTTTGAATCCGACGACGGATCAAAGTTGGCCCTTGTTTGTCCTTATTACGTATCTTGTGTATCTTGCCCGTGGAATGGTCATAATTCAAGATACGGTGCAACCCATCTGTCCATTTATATCTGGTACAGTGTGTTGTAACTTTCGCGCGTCGGCGCTGTGCCTTGCATAAAGCGCGTACACCAAGCTGTTTCCTTTTGTGTCGCCTGGTGTCTTTCCTTCTGTCTATCCGCTTAGTTTTTGTCTCGCCTACATATAGAATCGGAGTCCCGTGGGTGTTAAGCTGCTGTATCCCCGCCGGCTCTACCACACTTTTCTCCTCATGATCCTCTGCTACCTCCTTTTGAAGAGAGTCGGGGGGTGCCTCCGTGTCCGTCGTCCACCCTGTCCCGATAATCGTATGTGTTGTTATACCTTCTAAAGGCACACATTTCTCTCCGTAAGTTTTAAAAGTGGTAGGATCTGACTTTTCCTCGTCCTGGGTAAAGGCAGACTTAGGCGATGTGGGCAACTGTCTATTTCCGTGGATAATAGCGAATGCCCGTTCCTGTCCGGTCGCTTCTTTCCACGTAGAAGGGCCGGTGGAGTGAGGTAATAATTGTTCTCCTGATGTCAGGAGACAAGTGCCTGTTTTCTTCTTCCCTGTGATGCCAGGTGAAACTGTTTCATTCGAAGCCCCCTTGCAAGATCCATCGAAGGTACCGCTTGCAATTAGAATAGGTTCTTCTGTGCCTTCTAATAACTTTCCATTATCTCTGCAGAGGTGTCTGGAATCCACTGAATCCATCACGCCCAAGGAAAGCGGGCCGGGTGAACCCTGCAGTTGTGGTTCAAAGGCGCCCCTAGGGGCCTGTTCATCCGCAAACGTGTGCGGATGAATGAAGGATTTTGCCTTGATTCTCCTATATTTAGCCTCCCTCTCTGTCTTTCTCTCCTCTTTCTCCGCTGCTAATTTCAATGTTGTTTGCTCTACTTCTATTGCTAGTTTCCACGCTTGGGATCGCTTCGTACTCTTCCCAGCGTTGTAAGGGCTGCTTTCCTTACTTAACCCCCTCCCTTGTTTGGGCTTCAGGTCCATTTCCAACGAGAAGTCCATTTCATGAAGCTGGGGCGCAGTTGGAGCCGACAAGTTTTCTACGGGCGCCAGATTTTCAGAGGGGTGGTCCAATATGGGCAGCATAACTTGAGAAATAGAGTGGTTAGATTCATCGTCTTCTTCTTGTCGCTCTTTTACCCTGGCTAGTTGCTCCACCGCGTCTGATAGTCGACGCATCTCCCGTTTCTTGGCGCTTTCTTGTCGCTCTATCTCCCATTTCTTTAAAATGTCCTCCGAGGCTCCAGTTTTCAGTTCCAGAGAACGCATGGCAAGTTCATGTTGTCTCTCTGCTGCCTGCTCCTGTTCCTCTGCCTCCAAGTATGCCTTGGTCTCGGCCTTATCTATTCCCATCTTTTCGACTGCCTCACGCCAAGCAGCTCGTAACTGGACCAATTCCGCCATCTTACTTGTGAACTGCTGTAACTCACAAATTACCGAAAATGACAGAAAGAAGCAAAAGGAAGGAACTACCTGTTACCTACTAGGAAATATGCTGTCGCAAAACCCCGAACTCAGACTAGCACCAAGTCTGAATTCTAACTGCTACCTGAAAAAAATTATAAGTTACCCAGCTAGATTTCAATCTGCCTGTCGCAACTCAAAATTATGTGAGAGAAATTGAGCGAAAAATAAAATCGTGACTTTGCCCCAAGGGAGAAACAACAACCAAATTTCCGGAATACTTCCCTATAACCTTTACACCCGTGCAGATAAATGACAATATTTTAAAAGTCCTGACCATAAAAAGTCTGACCCTAAACAGTCTGCCTACCAAGAAAACACTGCCAACATGTATCGTCTCGGTGGCTTAGCGCTATTGTTCACTTGTGAACAAAAGAACTATACAACGTCGGTTCGCTCGTTTCGATGCGTTCGACTTCACCAATGCCTTTTGTTAAAAGACCCACGTGGTACTATACATGTACCAAAAATCCAGGTAAATTTATAATGATGACAACAAATCAATAGAGGTAACTAGATGTAGTAATAAAGTGCATATAAATTAATACGGTGTAATCTTCTAACATATGTCAATGTCTTACTTAATATACTATGAATATCTAATCTAATCTAATCTTTAATATCTAATATGAATATCTAGTTATCTAATACTCTATTCTGTGTTCTTTCCCTCTACCTAAGTAGAATAAGGAACAGTATAGAAGACAGTGAATAGGTTTATACAAAATTTGCAAAAAAGAATTATTTAATGTTTTAGTCTAGGGCAAGTCCCAAGGTATATTCCGGACTGCAGCCCACAATTATGTCACAACGTTACCCCTGTGAGGGTAACCAAAGAGAGTTATCTGTGAGGTGCCGGCTTTGTCAATGGCTCAGATTCGCCTGGCACCCGGTTGAAGATGAGCAGCAGGAGTGGAGAAGGTGAATATAAGACTTTGGGATGAGTTCCCAGCATATAGCCCCAGGGATTCTGGATCTCGTGACATATACCTCCTACCACTCTATCTCCCTCTCTATATTATAATACTAACGAGCCCCCACTCCCCTATTACACTGAGTGAACAGAAGAGAAAGAAAAGAAGAACAGTATGTCTCTTTCGCACACTTTCGTTCCTTCTCTATATATGTAATAACGTGTGTGGGTAATGTAACCACAACTACAACGTTTATTAAAATACTGAAATATAACAACATTCAGTTACAACAATACAAATGTAATAAGAACTAACCTAACTATGCCTGGAAAAGAAGATAATAGTTAGGCAAAAAATACACTCACTAAACTTAAGTCTACACGATGTGATGATGATGATGAATTTAAGTAACTCCTAAATACTAACAAAAAGGATATCTTGTGTTTCTTGGTCTCTCGCTAACTGTCAATAAACTCTGGTTGTTTGTACACAATGGACAAGTCTTTGACTGCCTACAATAACACTGGACGGTTCACTTGGTTTCGTCGGGTGTCCACGGCTTGTTCTTTTGTCCTTCACAATGCGAGTGTTGACATTGTCCCGAGCGTCCACGGTGTCTTGTTCATGTATGGTGTTGAACGCAATGTTAGGCGGGTGAGACTTCGTCTGATATGCAGATGTCCTTGCGTTGTGCTGATAGTCTGCTCATGTGGTGGTGATGATGGAAATATGTTGTATATTCGTATTTGTTGGTGCATCAATTGTACAGGGAGAATCTGTCCATTACTGCATGTAATTTAGGATCTCGATAAATTTGGTAGGCATATGGTTTACAAAATCGTTCCGTCGGCTCTTGTCACGTCCGCTCAAGATTTCTCAAAGGCACTTGTTGTAAAAATCATCCGTTGGCGACTGCCACTTCAGATCATTAAATTTCACGTGGACAGCTATTAGAAATGCAGCAATCCTTCTGGGTATTTTCTGCTTTCTTTTTGGGTGGGTAATCGATGATAGAAAGACCCTTCACCGCCTGGTAAATTCCTTTCTGACCCCCGTGGAGTATTGGTAGGTTGTTGCCGTTAATTACGTGTGAGATGCGTGTCGTCGCAGTATCTCGGTCGGCCCTACTCTAAAGCTTGTCCCGTAATTTAACGCCCGCAATGTAGTAGACAAAGGCTGAGTTATCTCAAAGGTCCCCGGTCTCTACCACTGCGATGGATAAAAAGATAATCCCGTATAAATACCCCGTAACCTATGCTCCGCATGCGGTGTGTTTGTGTCTGTGAAATCTTATCCTTATAATGAATGACTGTGCGGTGTTTACTGTACGGTTAACAGGTAATGTAAGAGACAAAATAAACGTGTCTTGTATTTACTTCATTATAATTAATGAAACTGTGCGATCTTATAAGTATAATAATTCTTTGCATGGTGTTTATTGCAATCTGTACTTATGAGTATGCGATATAATATTATAATAAACGTGACTGGTATTTACAGTGTTATATTTATTTATATATATGGGAAATATGTATATATAATCTGACTGAGGTTAAGATATAATGATATAAGGTACAAATCTATAGTACACTAACCTTGATGTCCATATCATGAATTTCACTGACACTTGGCCTGAATCTTCCTCGTGAAATATGGAACCAGTATATGCGGGCGGAATGATTTTTCATACCATTGCCCGAACGATAGATTTCGTTCAGTATATACTGTCTGAATCGCCTAGGGCTATTTTTCGGGTCGCTTCTTGGGTCATGTGAAAATTCGTTTGTTTTCCTTTCGTCAGACATTCAGTCCTCATTCCTGGGTACATTTCCTGTAATATTTTTCTATTATCGTTTCCTTGTTGTTCCTCTCCCAGACAAACTGTCTGTGTGCGTCCTTTGGGGCACGTACAGTGTTGTTCTTCTCGTTATAAATTCGTATTCATACTGCTTTCATGTTGTCCTTGTGCAGACTTTAAGTCTCCCTTAGTCACCACAATACTTGGTTAACACTGGCCCTGTGTAAACATATCCGCAACTTAGTATCAATTATTCCGATAGTCTGTTGGTGCAATGTCCGCGTGTTGTGAAACCATTTCAGGTGAATGATGTTGCGTGTTGTCTCAGTGTTCTGTAAACATTTCTTGTAAAATTAGTGGGTTTCCCACGACTGTCTGGTATGCACACAATGGGTATAGAAACGAAATACAAACTCATTCGTCTCTCGCGACAGGTACTTCTTTTTGGTCTAAAGCCAGCCTGTTCCTCGGATAAGATTTCTTCTGATTTCTGTTTTATTCTGTTCAAAAGTATCCTTAAGATCACTACTTGGATGACTAATAAGGCTAATGGTTCCGTAGTTCTTGCACATTTTTAGATTTCCTTTCTTTGGAAGCGGTATTACTAATGACTGCGCCATTTGTTTTTGGACTCCATATCTTCTGGCAAATTGTTGTCATGATTTTTACTATATCTGGTCCTCCATATTTCAAGAGCTCTGCTGGGATATTATCCACACCCGGTGACTTCCCTCCTTTCATCGAACATAAAGCCTCTTCCACTTCTTCCCGTAATGTTGCTGCATTTCCGAGTTCCCTGTTTTCGCACTTAATGTTGTTTAATATGCTATAGTCAGTGTCGAGTTTACAGTTATATAATTCTTTACAATATTCTGTCCACCTTCTCATTACAGCTGTTTTTTTCATTGAGCAGAGCCCCAGTGCTATCTTCTATGACAGTTACCCTGGGCTGTTGGGGTTTTGATAGTCTTCTTAATGTGTCAAAAGCTGCCTTGCTGTTACCTTTTATTAGCCCCGTATTAATGGACTCACATTGATCAGCTACCCATTTTCTTTGGCCTTTTTCATTTTCTTTCTAATATCTTTATTCACCATACTGTATTGCCATGCTGCTTCAGGAACCTCTTTCTTAACCTTTTTCATTTCCCACCGTGTATCACATAACTTCAGAATGTCATCTGTAACCCATGGTTTGTTTACTTTCTTTCTTTTACCAAATATTTCTGTTGCTGATTCAATGAGCACGTCTTTCATGTTCTCTGTGATTGAGTTGATATCATCCTCCAAAAAGTTGAGAGCTGCGAATTTTCCTCCAACAGTTGCCTCAAAGATTCCCGCGGTTTCTGGATCTTCCAGTTTGTCTAAATTGAATCTTAACTGAGAACATCTGTTTTGATTATAGTTCTTTTTGATTTTAAGCTTGAGCGTCATCAATACCATGTCGTGATCACTACCAATGTCGGCGCCAGGAAAAGTCATAGTCTTGGCTTTATTAATACTGGACTTGAATCTTTTGGATACAAGAATAAAATCAATTAGGCCATGTATCTCAGTTTTCGGGGCATGCCACGTTGTTCTTCTTGATAACTTATGAGGAAATAGTGTATTTGCAAGGGTTGGTTTATAGTTGCTGGAAAATTCTGGTAGCCTTAGTCCTCGATCGTTGGTTTCTCCTGTCCCAAATTTCCCCACTGTGCCAGCCCACTGACCGTATGCATCTGGCCCTATTTTAGCATTCCAATCACATAGCACGATGAGAAGATCTTTTTTTGGAATTTTCTTAATTTTTTCATCCAGATTTTCATAAAATGTATCAATTGCATCATCCTCATAGTCAGTAGTGGGGGCATATACCTGTATGATGGAGATGTTCTTTGGATGTGCTGCAATACGTATGGTGATAAGCCTGCTATTTATTGGGGTGCAGCTGATGACAGAGTTCAATATATATTTATGTACAATAAAACCTTCTCCTTGCTGATGTTTGGACTCATCTCCACTAAACCAAATTTTGTGACCATCATCCGTTATTGATTCACCTAATCCTGTCCATCTGACGTCTGCTAGGCCCAGGATGTCCCACGAGTATCTAACAAGTTCATGTGTTAGTTCTGTGACTTTTCTACACGCATATAGCGTGCGTACATTACAAGTTCCAACACCACTTTTGTGCCTTTACCTTCTACAAATCCGCACTGTTCATCACTGATTTCTAGTTTAATTTTATTTCTGACTCTTCTCATGATAATTCGTAATAATATTTTGGTCACATGACTCATAAGACTAATGGTGCGATGTTCTTCACATTCCATGGCTCCAGGTTTCTTTGGTAAAGCTATGAATATGGATTTTAGCAGATCATCAGGTATTTGACCACTGTTGTAGATGTCATTTAAGAGTTTTGTTATCACTTCTACTCCAAATTCTCCCAAAGCTTCCATTTCCTCTACTGTTACATTATCTGGTCCAGGCGCTTAGTCTTTCTTCATGTTGCGCATGGCATCCTCTACTTCTGCCACAAATACTGGAGGTCCTTCCCAACTGTCCTGGTTGTTCAAATCTTGTCTCTCATCATCATAGAGCTCCTTGATGTATTCTGTCCACCTTTCTATCATGTTCTCATGACCCATTAACAATTTTCCTTATTTTTATTTCAAACAGCCAGTGACTGTTTGTGTCCTTCTGCCTGTTAACTCATGTATTTGCTTGTACATAGATTTTTTTTCTGCACTTCAAGCTCTCTGCATTTCTGGTTTAGCCATGCTTCTTTTGCTGTTTTACATTTGTTTACTATTTCCTTATTTAGTCTGTCATATTCTTCGTTGTCTTGCTTCTTTTTAATTCTTGCATCCATCAGTTTTAAAATTTCATCTGTCATCCACTTCTTCTTTGCGGTCCTCTTTACTACTGGTACGATTTCTTTTGATGTTTGATGTATTGATTCCTTTAGCATTTCCCACCGTTCATCTATACTCTGTATTTTTTTCTATTGCATTGTACCTTTTCTGTACTGTAATGTTGTATCTTTCACTCATTTTCTTATCTGATTTAAGTAAGGCTAAGTTTAATTTGAAGTTGTTTGAAGCTCGCTTTACTTTCTTCAATTTTATTCTAAGTTTTCCTATTCCCGGTACATGATCGCTGTTGCAGTCTGCACCTGGCCTGGTTTTCAAAGATTTCTAACGGTTTCTAAATCACCTGCATATTAGTATGTAGTCAATCTTCTTCTTCTTCCTCGTTCGTCCTGAAAAGGACGTTGGTTGCGTTGTGTCCGTTTATAGCATAGCTGTGATATTTGCGCCTTTCGGCCGACACTTCCGACTTCAGCACGGCATTTTTTGGGACCGGGTTTGCCTTCCCACTTTGATCCCTATTCTCTCATCCAGACTGCAGTGATGCAGCCTGTTTTCAGGACCACCACTTGGAGGTGGAGTAGGGTCTTGGTCAGCTCTAGTTCGCTGACCCTGACGCAAGCAGTCAAGCTTTGAGTCGCTGACTGCATTGATCTCTCTTGCTGCATCTTCGGTCCCAGTCAATCTGATTATGAACAATGTTCCCTGGACTTTTCCACGTCCAAAGGCGAAAAGGATGCTGCTTTAATCAGGTGTTTCCTACTATCAAATCATGTGTTCTTGCCCACTCTATAAGTCTGTCACCTCTCTCATTTCTTTCTCCCAGGCCATAACCACAAGTCACATCATCAGCTTTTTCATTTCCAACCTTCGCATTGAAGTCTGCAAGTATAACAGTTGTCTCATGAAATTTACACTGAGTCATTGCCATATCAAGTTCATTGTAAAATGTATCTATTTCTTCTTCTGTACTATCTGCTGTTGGGGCATATATTTGTATAAAATTGATATCAATTGGTCTGCCACTCAGTTTGACTAACAGGACTCGATCTGATATTGCCTAAAATCCATTTACTGTTCTTGACCTTTCTGCATCCAATGTTATGCCTACTCCTCTTTCGTGTTTATTTCCTCCAGAATAAATTATTTTGTAATTGTCAGAATACATTTCACCTGTTCCGGTATATCGCATTTCACATAGCCCTAATACATTTACATTCATTCTTCCCATTTCCATCTTGATGTTATCTAATTTTCCAGTCTGCATTAGTGTCCTGACATTGCAAGTTCCTATGTTTAAGTTATCTTTAATTCTAATTTTGCTAACAGTAGCTTTGTGGCCGCGCCCCTTATGTTTGTTAATAAACGTGTTGAATTGTCTCTTGTTTAATTGTTCAATTGTTCTAGAATGTTTCTTTGTACTGTTTTGTAATGTTTGTTTCTAGTGTTGTGTATTGAATTTTCATTTAATGGCGAGGCACGTGTTTTGATCGTATAGTGTAATCTCTAGCTTTGTGTGTATTTGCGACAACCCAGCAGGTTCGCTCTTCCAGATGAGAATGCTGCTTCGTGTTGGTGTTGATTGGCGTTTCTTGGCACTTGATGTTGGAGAAAAAGGTATTCTTCGATGGACAATTGTATTCTTTGGTATTAATGTCTTCTCTTTGTTAAGTTCTGGTCTCCAATTCTCCAGATTTTTCTATTGAGTTAGTTTTTGTGGTCTTGTATCTTTTCTTTATTGGCAAGAAATACAAGTCTTTATATCAGGCAAACGTTCATAAGCACGACTTTTTAACATCACAAATCACCAGGATGAAAACCTCAACGATCATAGGCACATCTACTGTTACGACTGATAACAACTGAAGCGTAGACGACATGCAGCATTAAAAGTCACCACAGAATATACAGGAACTCTGTTGAAATAAATCCAGGAAAACGTTTTAAGGCCTGTTTATTGATAATATCAGTTCTTGTCACAAATCTCTGACCGTGTCTTCTGATTTACAAAAACGTTTAATTTCCACATAATTCAATAGCTTCTCAAAATGAAAAACTGTCCTGTCTTCGTCTCAAATCGATCGATACTTCAACTTTCTAGTTACAATGAGTTTCGTTCCTACTGTAGTAGGGCTCAGTCAAAAGCATATACAGTAGTTTTCCTTTTCCTTCTAACCTGATGTGTAATTGTTATCCTTAGTCTGACGTGGAGGTTGTTCTTTCTGATATTTGCGAACTTATTGTAGGCTATTTTGTAGAAAACGTTTCTCTTAAGACCAATTTCTTGTTCAGTGTTCTAAGTGAGCAGTTACGACCAATAACGCTTACACATGAATTACCTCTTCTATCTATTGAAATCGTGCACAGAGTATTTAATGTGTGAAGTGCTGGGCGGCGGGGTCTCTTGGAGAGATTTCTTCCTTATTGCTACTTGTATAGCTAAATTTTTTCCGCCCTTGTAATCTAAAAAGTCACTCTACTAATTTCTATCACTATCTATGTATTCTACTGCGCCGTCATACCTCCGTCTTCTTGCCCTGTTGCTCTCTGTCTTGTTCTGCCTAATCTGATCTTAATTTTGCATTATCTTACCTTGATCACGCGATGGTCTGAGTGGTGACAGATTTTATATTTTTAGTCGGTCCTTGCTGACAGCATTGGCTTATGATGATAGGTGTATTCGAATGGGTCTCAATTTATTTTAGGTACTAATACTATCTTTAACTAAAGGCTTTGCTATCACATTATGAGAACCACTATCATACTACTGACATAAGCTGTTTCAGTCATTAAGTACGAAACTTATTCATTCGTCATTGTCATACATTGCATTTCAAAGGTCTGTACTTTGTACCGTCACGTCGCTTACACTTTTATTTAACATAACCACTAAATAATATACATACATTTCTGTCTATATCCTCATTTCATTATTCTTAGTATTAATAACTTTCAACAACAACAAAAAAACCGCCAGTGCTCCGCACACGGCGACAACTTGATGACGATCGGGTATCACCTGTAGCACATGATGCTCCCTACCGGACGAGGTGATTCCTCTGGAATCCCCCTGGGGGATTTAACGTCGTTGTCTTTTTCTAGAAAGTTGTTAGATTCATGATTGTACAAGGGATAATGCGACGGTAGTTTCAGGTTGCTTGCCGTCGGTTTGTGTACGGTTGTCTCCGCTTGCCTTTGACTAAAATGTCAAACCCACAAGGCAGTGGGGAGGGAAGAGGTTAAAGCGCCTCCATCTCGCTGGTTGTCACATCACAAAAATTCAGAGGTGATTTAATACAGACAGCTGTCCCTCGCAACTATCCCACCTCGCCCTAGGTGATAACCACCTGTTTAGGTCCACGGCTGGTTATTCAGTATTCACAGCTAACCTCTTTATCTCGAGGCCATTCAACCATCCACCACCCGGTTGACACGCCTGATAGGAGAACAGATTCCTTCTCCAGGGTACCACGTAGTCTAAAGGATAAAGAAAGATCGACTACAGACATGTACCACATCGATTGAAGGATACAGAAAGGTGGGCTACAGACATGTACCACGTAAATTGAAGGATAAAGCAATGTTTGCGAAGAGACCATGTAAGACTTATGGAAACCAATTATTCAGCTGAAAGGTGGCATTGTGGCTTTGGTCAACTATATAGAACTTATCGTCTGACAATTTGGAGAGTCATCAATAGACTCTAAAGAGTAGAATACGATTAAACTAAAAACTGAATAGTTCTTGCCCGGACAGCCATCTTGACAGGGAAGGATAATGTACAGAGCGTTGCAATGTACATACAAAATAATCATGTCTGATTATGGGAACATGCATAATCTTGATTATTTAAGTGGCAATGCTCATTTAGTTTTGTATATTTGATCTAGTTTTATTCTGTTATATTCAGTTAATGTTTTTCAGATAGGTACTAGTTGTTATTTACGTTGATGAAGTGCAATGCTTGATCAAACTTCATTTTTGATATCACTATTCGATTTTTTTATATTACTTTGTTACATTACAAATATTATATTAAATTAATGTCCAACAGTTTTAAGACAGACATTAGCTGCCGTCTGCATTGGTGAATTTGGTTTATTTTGATTTGTTCGTTGATAATAGCATATAATAAAATTATACAAATATAGAAATTCATTTAATTTTAATTTAATGAAATTTATACATAAAATAATTTAATTATAAATTACGGAATGACTAATAAACAGTTCCAAATTTAAATATCAATAATAGCTTGTCTAGATAGACACATACTTAAAAGCTTATGGTATTAATTTAATACTTATCACAAATCTTTTTCATTCATTGGATTTCTTTGAAAAACGTGTTTTCGATTGGATTTTCAAGAGGACTATACGATAGCAAGAACAATGTTTTACAATGATTTTCTTTCGCTTATTAACTCCACATTTTACTGTTTCTATGTATCATGCAATATCAAAAACAAATATGTTTATTCTAATACCAAGAGAGAGGTTGGCAAGAAAACGAAGATGGCTGTATACCGCTCCACCTATGCCCCAGTCTTGACATATCGATGCGAGTCATGGGCAATGACTACAACCCATAAAAGCCAGATCCAAACCTCAGAAATGAGGTATCTGGGGAAGGTGGTTGAAGTAACAAGAAGAGACATGGTACGCAACCAGACGATACGTCAAGGCCTTAAATCCTACCCCCTGCAGACCCAAGTAGAACAGTCCCACTTAAGATGGTTTGGCCATGTCTGCAGAATGGGAGAAGATCGGCTACCACGACAAGCATGGGAAACAAAGAGCCAAGGATCCAGACCCCGAGGACGACCCAGAGTCCGCTGGGAGGACAACATTAAACAATCTTTGAAGGACCGAGGACTAGAATGGAACCAGGCCAGGAGGAAGACAGCCGATAGGATAGTCTGGCGCTCTCTCTTCCAAACCTCTACACCTCACGGTAGAAGGGGAACGACTAAGTAAGTAAGTAAGTATTTTAATACTATTATTAATCAATTTAAATATTACATTTTACATACAGGATTCAAAGCCAACCTTCTTAAAATGTTAATTTGGAAAGTAGGAAGTATTGTATCACCTACATTTGTCTCAGCACCTTTAACAGACAATGATAGTTTGAGCGAACGTAAATAATAGACAACTGAAGCACACTAAAAAAATCACCAACGTGTACAGAGACGCAATAGATAAAGTGGTTAACAAGATTGAAATATTTAAAAAATGGACATACTGCATAAGTCTACCCCGATGAGGTTGTAATGGATGGAGGAGGATTACGAATGTTAAAAAAAAGAGTAAAGAAACACTGCACAAGTGGAAGCATAGTGCTCAAAATGGCGAACAATGAGAAAAATAAGATGTGGATGAAAATACGCTATTTTCAAAACTTTCTGTCAATTATTCTTTTGTCCAAGTATGGTCTTCCAATGACATCAGGTTTACCATTTCGTGACGGTATTGCCTCCCCTGCTTTGCAGTAGTGGTCTAACAGTGGCCAAAACTCTAGAGTATCTATTATAGGCTTTAATGGAGTCTATCTTCAAACAAGATTACTCTTGGCAGAAATGTAGATAGACGAGTAGTAAAGCTTCTATCACATGGGCGTCTTCATGAGATATTCAGATAAGCGAACACAAAGCTGGCTGTTGCTGAGCACGTAATTCTGTAATCTGCCGACACTTTGTATGAAGAATTTAAGCAATGGTTTATTCTAGCTCGTTTAGCCCCCACCGCTGAGTTAATCAGTGGAATTATTTTTTTAATATAGCTCTGTTTAGAGTGTGTGTTTAGTAACTTTGACTGAGACAAACATGTAGTACATTTATAGTGATTGAATCGAAGTTGAATTTGTATAATTACAAATAACAAAATTTAATAATCACTTTAAGTTTAACAGTTTTAAAGAAAGGAATAACAGTTAGTTACAAAATGAAGTTTTCATCACTCGGGTGATGGTTTTTGGATAAGAAGTTCAAGTGCAGCATATAGGTTAACTTAACTGCCAATGATGATTCTAATCGTTCTCCTGATGGGTAGGTTTTCTATACACTGCTGTCACTCGTCTCTGGTCAAAGATCAGACGCCGCACGTTCCCAGAACTTCAAGGAGTAACTGCCAAGCTGGTTCTGCGTCTGTCTATAAGACCCTCTTTTGATGGCGTCTCGCACAACGTCAGTCCACTTCTACCTTCACTTGGTTCCAGAGATAGTGTTTTCTGCTGGTACCACCAATGAACCAATCTTGGCTACAGGCTTGTTGCTCAGATGAATAAAAGAGACGAATCGTTTTCTTACACGCGTCTGGGATGTCTTTAATTTAACAATAGATTCCCTCTCTTACTTCGTGTGTTTTCAGTTTCCTAGTCCCGGTGTTCCTTATTAAAATGTAGAGATTTCCTGAGCTTTGTAAGTCGTATCTGGTTCTCCAATAAAAGGTCCGGTTAAAAAAAGGAATTCTGAATCTAGTCTTCACTCTGACGAGGGCTGATGTTGACTTGGCTAGCGTGAAATTCATAGTGAAATAAAACCGCGAAATGCTCAGACTATATTTCCTCTCTTTCCACGCATTCGTTTGTTATGGAGTTAAATAAACGCTCCAATCATCTTCAAACAGGTCGGGTGGTACTTTCAAAATATTTCCGACATGGAAAATTTGTGCAAAGGTCACGTCTCCCATATATGGTAATAGTATATCCGATGCCCCTTGTGTACCCTTTCAAACACACCTCTGTCCATCATAATATTGTGACCGTGTTTTTCTGGTGTAATGACTCAAGGATGGTCGCTAGTCACCTGTGTTTCGCCAGACAAACAAATCTGGTTCTATTCAGCACTCATGCCCAACTCAAGCTTAGATAAACAAGCACTGTCACTTGAAAAGATGGTCAGGCAGATTATGCGATAAAATATTGTCGCTAACCGTCTAATAACTTGGCGTAACTTAACACGTCTTCGTGAAGCGTGAAAGCGACACAATAAGATAGGAATTACTCCCGTAACAAACACTGCCGCATGGGAGGGGCGTATTAGAGACTTTCCCCATGCTATGTCCAGCATAAAGAGTAAAATGTATGAAAGGGCAAAATTAAATGCCAAATAACAAGCGAATAATGAAGAAATATGAAGAAAAGAAGTTTACTGCCCTAGGGCTGAAGGTGTGAGAGAACACACAAAAGGACAGGGACATACATTTCGCCACACATTTTGATGAAATCTGAAAGCACAATACAAGTGGTTAATGTTAATCAGAATCGACGTCATTGCACTCCGGGCAAACCCAAAGGTACTCAGTCCCCCTCAGCAAATGTCGAAGGGTATGAATGCTAATTGTTCCTGTTGCGCACTGGTTGTATATACGGTGGATGCGTCCTCTCATACGTCCATCCCTGCTGGTCTTACGTTTGATGCCTAATTTCAGCAGTCTTAGCCTTGATGATTCATCGATTGCAGTGTCGTTCTCTAATAGACGAACATGAATCGCCCTCAGTATTTCTTCCTTATCCATGGCCAAGGCACCTTTTATGAGTGCTCTTGAAGCTAGTCTTTCAGCTTTTTCATGGCCACGTACCCCGGCATGACAGGACAGTAGATCCATATCAGTTCTTGAAGATTCGATGCTTCTATGGAGGTTTTCCATTTATGTCGAAGCCAACCATTTTGGACCTTTCGGAACATGGATTGTGAGTCTGATACAATAACTGCCTTTGTTAATAAAGTCTCAGACAGCCAACTTAAGGCATCCGTAACTGCCTCTACCTCCATTCTCACGCCGGAGGTTGTTATCACGTAAGCCCCCGACATGTTCAGCCACGGTTCTGCCCTTTACTCTAGCACAGAAGTCCCACCCTGATTTATTACCACAGATTACAGACCCATCAGTGTACCAAATGGCATCATCATCCCCAAGCATTATCATTTATAAGCTGATCAATTTCCAGCTCTGCTTTCCCATTGGCCTAAGTTCTGCATTCTCTACCACGGCTGATGAAGACATGCTGATAGTTCATCCAGCTCTCATTTGACTTACTCCACTCTTCTCCCTTGAATATATTTTCAACTGGGGTCACATGTCTAATAGTCTTCTCTTCCTGTGCCATCCATGACATCCCCCTCTTTATTCTCGCTCTTTTGATGTCAGCTATGTTGCCATGCAGGGGATGCCTTTTGTCTGTGTTTTCACGCATATACGCTTTTACCTGGGCCATCATATATCTGGATCTAACTGACAGCAATCCAAGCATGTGCCACATAATCTTAATAGGGATATTAATGAATGCGTTCAGTCGTTCACATTGTGATATTGACAGCATGAGTATTCCCAGGTCATACTCGATTACAGACAAGACCAGCTGATGATAGAGGAGAAACATTAGTCTCTGCTCCAGGTGCGCTGCATCCATTGTTTTTATGGCTGCCAGACCTGTCTTGCACTTCTGTATCGTGTGGTCAATATGGTGCTTATATGATAGCCCAAGATCGAATGTTGCACCAAGGTATTTCAACTTGTTCAACCTTCAATTTTCTGTCCACTTAGAGTAATGTCTGGAAGATCTGCTTTCAATGCTTTATATATGTATCTCCGATTGATACTCGCCTTTTAAATAACCAGCACGATCTAGTTAGGGCTTCGGCGCGGTCCTTGATGGCCCGCCGCTAGTGAGAACTGATCCTCTGTTGGAGTATGTTTGGTTTTAAATACACTGAAGTTTTTCCAGTGAATCGTCCGGTGTCTCAGATATATATATATATATATTGTAGTAAAGGAATCTTCTAGCCACAAGATCGTTTATGAGGTCCATCAAATAGATATGGAAATGGAATAATAATGCCATGCTTGTTTGACTAATATGTGCAACCGTCAATGTAAGAGTATGTCTACTCTGCAAGTTTATCGTCTTCGTCGTCGTCAAAATAAACATATTTAATTTAACTAACTTACCAGCAATGGCAAACTACTGAATGAAAAAATTGCCTAGAAAAATCACAAACAGCCAATAAAAGCTGGGGTTGATTGCCACATCCTGTAAAGGATAAGCAACTAACTTTTAACCAGCCAATGGGTCAAGTATATTATACTACCAAGTTGGTCAAGGACCCTGTTGTACTGTTGGCCTTTTTGGACTTGTATTAACCTTGATCCCAGTGTTCGAACTCTACACACTACGATTCGCGTATTGACACTGTAGTCGGCTACCTGTAAGCCCGACATATTCTGACAATGTTTTAAGTCAGATTTAATATCTAACCCTAACCAAAATCAACATATCTATCAAGGCTACAACGTGTCTTACAGGATAAAAACAGACACAACAATATATTAACTTTCATTTGTGATAAGTGTTTGTATATTCAAAAATTTCCCAGTAAATTAGCTAAAAAAAATGGCGATTTTCATCATATCCCCTCTGTTAGATAACATACGCTCAGGGAGAGTAAAAATTCAGAGAAAAAATTCGGTTGATGGACAGCAGAAAAGGCGCCTGATTAATACCAGGAAAACAAGACTTAGCAATGGAATTTGTTCTTTTATTCCCTCTAAAGTTTCTGGTACGCGTTTACGAGACCATTTGAGGTTCGATTCTACGATACCAGCTGTACTGCTGCTCTGTGGTTCAAAGCTTGCGATCGACACTTGAAATATACATTCAACGGGTTGTGAAGATACTTACCTTGACTAGGAGAACTGCCCCCGCCACAGAAAAGAATTGACGGAAACAGCAGCATTAACATTTCAGCAGTTTGGAAGCTAAGTGACATTTTTAGCAGGCCACACAACAGAACATTGATCTATATTCCACAACTAAGCTTCCGAAAGCCGATATCAGTTTCAATGACGAAATCTATCTTTTAGTAATCACCAGTTCATATTTATTTACATTTGTTCCAAAGTAATTGATCATTAAATTTGTTATGTGTTGTTTTTACAAATTCATAGTTGATCTAGTTATTACGAGAGAAGTGCAAACGGACGAATCAGCATCTTGAATATATCTATATTTGTACCTATAGAGCCAAAAAATAATAATACGATTTTTACTCTTAATTCAGTTGGGGGTTTGTACGAGCTAAAATAAAAAAAATATACATATATATATATTACCCCTTCATAAAATGTGTCGGGCAGATAGAAGTTAACATTACTAAGACACATTCAGCATTGTTCTTGACTTCTGAAATATCTTGTGAAGACTGCTTCGACGTAGAAGCACCATCATCCTTCAATCTGTATCTCTGCCAAGAGTAAACTGCCAAGTGTAATCTTGTGCGAAGGTAGATACCTTTGAAGACCCACATTACTCTGGGTTTTGGCCATTGTTGGACCATCACTGCAGAGCAAAGGTGAGGCAGTATGACAAGATTGCTAATGTGGAACTGATGACATGAACCAGACACGTGCCAGTGGAACAAAATGTGAGAGAGAAACTGTTGACCTTCGACATGATACATATTGAACAAACTGTGAGGGAGAAACTGTTGACATTCGACATGATACATATTGAACAAACTGTGAGGGAGAAACTGTTGACCTTCGACATGATACATATTGAACAAACTGTGAGGGAGAAACTGCTGACCTTCGACATGATACATATTGAACAAACTGTGAGGGAGAAACTGTTGACCTTCGACATGATACATATTGAACAAACTGTGAGGGAGAAACTGTTGACCTTCGACATAATACATATTGAACAAACTGTGAGGGAGAAACTGTTGACCTTCGACATGATACATATTGAACAAGCTGTGAGGGAGAAACTGTTGACCTTCGACATGATACATATTGAACAAACTGTGAGGGAGAAACTGTTGACCTTTGACATGATACATATTGAACAAACTGTGAGGGAGAAACTGTTGACCTTCCACATGATACATATTGAACAAACTGTGAGGGAGAAACTGTTGACCTTCGACATGATACATATTGAACAAACTGTGAGGGAGAAACTGTTGACCTTCGACATGATACATATTGAACAAACTGTGAGGGAGAAACTGTTGACCTTCGACATGATACATATTGAACAAACTGTGAGGGAGAAACTGTTGACCTTCGACATGATACATATTGAAGAAACTGTGAGGGAGAAACTGTTGACCTTCGACATGATACATATTGAACAAACTGTGAGGGAGAAACTGTTGACCTTCGACATGATACATATTGAACAAGCTGTGAGGGAGAAACTGTTGACCTTCGACATGATACATATTGAACAAACTGTGAGGGAGAAACTGTTGACCTTTGACATGATACATATTGAACAAACTGTGAGGGAGAAACTGTTGACCTTCCACATGATACATATTGAACAAACTGTGAGGGAGAAACTGTTGACCTTCCACATGATACATATTGAACAAACTGAGAGGGAGAAACTGTTGACCTTCGACATGATACATATTGAACAAACTGTGAGGGAGAAACTGTTGACCTTCGACATGATACATATTGAACAAACTGTGAGGGAGAAACTGTTGACCTTCGACTTGATACATATTGAAGAAACTGTGAGGGAGAAACTGTTGACCTTCGACATGATACATATTGAACAAACTGTGAGGGAGAAACTGTTGACCTTCGACATGATACATATTGAACAAACTAGCTGAGAATTTTACAAGGCAGTCCTTGTTCTGGAACCCCCATGGTATGAGAAATAGAGGGTGACCAAAAACACAAGAAGAGCGGAATTAGACACAGACATAGACATAGACATAGACAAAGACATACAGGTGATAAAGAAGATATGGATGGCACTGAACGGGGGCGGGGGGGGGGGGGTCATGTATTTTTTAAAGGCCTATGCTCCCCAAAGGGCGCTGTAATGTAATGTATGAAGCTGGAATGTAAGCATCTATTAAATATTACTTGTAGCTGTTTTAATCTACTTCTGTGTATAAGCTGTCACTCAAAATTATGATATTAAAAATAAGAAGGTAAAGGTATGTCCATAGCAGATACTGCCGCAAGTGAGCGATATGTTACAGACTTCACTTTACTAGGTCCCAGCATCAACGAGTGGGGGCGACCAGTTCCTTTCCTCACAGTAATTTAAGAGAAAAGTCAGGTACCCATTTACAGCTGGGTGGATTGGAACGTGACGATACCATGGAAAGACCAGCTCTCTAACCACTCTGTCAATCGGACGTGACAATATTTTTACACATAATTAATAAAGTAAGACAAAATGTATACATGTCACAGATTTAAGATTATGAGCTTCAACATTCTCAAATCTTTCAAAGATTGTTTATATTCACTGACCAATTGACTTTGGCATGCCACTATGTCAAAAATTTGTCCCACTTAAAACTACACATCAGCCAGCCTGAATTAATATGCTATATACACACATGTGATATGTGTAGTTCCCTGGATCTCTGATTAGACAAAGATAATAAAAGGACTACTGATCCCTCAAAACGTAAAACAGACTGCTTCAGAAGCTACCGAGCTAAAAGAACATATGAATGCATGGTTAATATGTTCTTTTAAAAAGAACATAATAAAATGAAAAATAAAATGTTATTACAAGAGAGAACAAACATTTCTGCCTGCTATGACATTGTGTATTAAACAAGCCAGACGTCACAACGAGCTGGAATTTTAATGTGACTAATGACATAGTCTCATATAGTCATTCGGAAGAAGCAGGTTAAAGAGAGAGAACCCAAGTATTTGTTCAGTCACAGAGAATATTCGTCATAATGGTTACTTCCCATGGGATGCAATCAGACAGGGGAAATAATTAGAATTTGCAGCTGGTAGACCAGACAATGGACCGAAAAGGAGGAACAGAAAAAAAAAAATATATATATATATATACCCTTCAAAAGAAGTTAAGGACCATTTTTATTAAGGGTGCAAAGTGAAATGAAAATGAACAATAAAAACACAACACTTCAAAATATAACATGACAAGCTTATCAGTGACAATCAACACTATTTTCATGCAAGCCTCTTTTTCGGACAGTAAGACCTTCCTGCAACCACGCAATGCCTCTTCCTTTATCCACAACACTCAGCTTTCGTCGTTGAGGCATATTGTTGTGCAATGATTATGCAGCACTTGTGTTGCTTATAAAGATAATTTTGTGAGTACAGCTCAAGACCAACACTATAGTCTCCCACATGCATCACGCATTTTTGGAATAGCAGGTATTTTTTTCATGCTCAGACATCATTAAAAACACCCACATTTTGGTGTCTCAGCAGCATTTTTTCAGCGTGCATGCTGAGCTAAACACTAGCCACACGGTATGCTGGTGGCCCATGCAGCACGTGTTGAATGTTTGTTGTTCGAGAAAAATCAATGTTAGATTAATTGCTTATGAAATATAATTTTTATAATTTTTTATTATTTTTGGGTCATTTTCACTTACTGGTCCTTAACTTCTTTTGAAGGGTATATATATACAGGGTGTCCTAAAAGTTACTTTGCAGTAAAGTACCTCGTACACCGTTGCAGTACCACGCAGCAGTTTCTTCTACAGCAGATGTTGGAAATGGCCACCTCAAGACATGTCTGAACACGCTTCTTCATATTGTCGAAGACCTTCTGTAGGGTTGTCAGTGGGATCTGTTGAATGTGGGTGGTGATTGCTACCTTCAGCTCATCCACTGTGTGGGGATTGTTCTCATAGACCTTATAGCAGTTTTATTTAGTCCTTCATAAAAAAAGGAATATCCCGAGGAAGACTTAGAGAAACATATGAAAGTCTTCAATTGACCAGCAGTCACAAGTATTCTTTAGGCAAAAGGTAATAAGATGAAAACATAGAGTGCCGGCTACCAACAGGTAAATTAACTCAATGGGAAGATGATAAAGAGGAAAATACTTGGTTGATCTGACCAGTTGGCATGGGAAGAACTTTAAAAAATACTGCTGATTCTGGATGTCCAGAGACTGTAAGAAATGGCAGAAATGATCGATAATGGAAGTCAAAATGACGAATGATGAGGAGGAAGACTTTCCATTTTGTTATTCATAAAATATTGCCATTTTACCAGTAGTGACTTTCTTTAATGAGCTGTTGAGCTGCAGCACCCCTTTTTAAAAAAAGGACTGCATACTGTCTCTACTACATTATAATACATAATCCGGACAGACCAAAAAATACAAAAAAATAGAGGTTACACCGGAAGGGTTAAATACAAAATAAAAGAAAAAATGTATCCAACACCGTATTGTGGCAAGTGCTGCAAACGATGACAGTTCAAGTGACCTTGACCTCTTATAAGCGAATGCTTGTTCTACACAAGAGCAAGAGGCCAGCTGCGATTGGGTTGAATTGATTTAACTAGTGCTGCAACGGAACACAGCTCAAGTGGAAATTATCTCTATCAAGCGACTGTTTACGTGCGCGTTCACCACAATACCACAAAACGTTGGTCAATTGCATTGTTTTGAGATTAATTTAATGGTGATATTTTCTTGTGTGCTGAATTATTATATAAATGAGTGAAGTAACTGTTACATATTTACAAGAAATTGTTTTTTCGCGATTGTCGTTGGCTGAAAAATGCCGTGTAAAAAACTAGGTCGCTGAATGTTATGTATAGTATTTTAAATGAATGAACAGTGCAGCACCCCCAATGACAACACCCTGGAACCGCCACTGCATTTTACTCTCATGGTGTAAGTACGTATTCGTCTACTGGTAATCCTTAGTTTTAGTCATAGTCTTTGATATTAACTGGTTATGAAATCTGCCTACGGCTCTTCACGTGCCACTGCATAATCATAGTTGACCACTTGTGATCAAATACGTATGCAGTTTTGTAGAGTCTAGAATTCTTGTTGTGGAAAATTTTACAAATATGTCCTGTGACATTGCAATGAACAAGAAGTTTAAGAGAAAATAAATGACTAGGAACTCATGTTGTTTGACCCAATATGAAGGGCTAAACATTTAATAACATAGAGCTATGTTCACAGATTTGGCACAAGGGAAACGTCTAGTAAATTAATACATAACATAAACATCAAATTTTAACTGTGGCCAAGAGACCTACTTGACAATACAGGATCTTTAATCTGTTTATAATGCAACAAACTGGTAGTAAAGCAAATAAATAAACAGACTCGCACGCAAATACAAATTTTAATTACAAAGTAAAGTTAACAAGAATTTAGAAGCTTTTAAAAAAGGTTTTAGTAGCATTGTTTCAGTGGCTCGCAATAAACAAAAATGCGTTAATGGGTATAGTTGCTAACAATATTCCACATCAGAGGTTCCGATATTTGGCTTCTGTAATTATTGTTTGACTTTCAATTACGAATTGTATTTATTAAGTGTGGTAATTAATCCGCGTAATTTTTTAAGTGTCATTAAAAAATTATCGTCAGCATGAGTAAGTATACAAAAGTGAAGTTATTATTTGTGTGTCGCGGCAATCGTTCGGGATGATGTTAAAATATTCTATTAAACATGGACGTTGGTGGACGTAAAAACTTGTGACTACAACGGTGGAGTTACTACAGTCTAGTTACCGTCATCTGTGTTTTTTTTTTTCTTTTGTAGGTTTTATAAGGAAACGTTCATGAAAAGATGCAGACTGCATTAGAACTATGAGAATATAATAAAGTCGACACCGCATGGTACTAAGAATCTCTACTAACACACGTAAAGAATTGTGGCATAGATATGTCGTAAAAGGCGACTAAGGTGAAATTGTTCATGGTGCTGGCAACATTACCATGTGAAACAGTATGCTACAGCAAGTGCCGCTGCAAGAGCACATCAGTGCTTTGGTAATGGTTTCCTGCATGATGACCTGTGAAGTGTATCGCATGCTGCATAAAGAACAAATAACCAAAGGAAAGAATACTAGCAGTAGTGGCAACAGTTTAAGAACGTAGTGCAGGTACTACCGATTTTTGTTAACATAGTGTCCCTAATACCAGGTTTATGAAGTCCTAATCATAATAGCAGATGTCTTCTTCTTTAAGTATCAGTGTTTGTTGATTTAGCTGGTTACTTCTCTCCACAACTTCTATGAATTTTTTCCCATTCTCTATTATTATCAATGTTATCTACCAAATGAAAGGATTGCCTGTGTATAGCACTAAAAATAGCATATTTCTCACTTCCGTGTTCAACATTTTGTTACATAACATACTTTTAATTTTATTGAACGCTTCTTCTGCTTGGAATGTTCCGTACGTCACCTGTGAATCATCTTCGATCTGCTATTATTAACGTGCCTATGTATTTGAATGTATTTACTCGATTCAAAGTATCGTATAAATTTTAGTTGTGCATTATAAATAATTCCTTTTCACTGAGATCGCCATCCTTTCAGTCGTTTTGATATATACGCTAATGCCTTATTTTTACTTTCAATTTCAAACAGTATTTTATTAGTCATTCCGAGTAACTCATTTTCACTTCTGCCAGCTTAACTCAACTAGTTTAGATTATGTCCATCAGCTAATATTCCATGTGTATATTCTATGGATATCATTACATTTTCACTGAACACAAAGAAGACACATGTGACAGCACACATCCCCTCCTAAACACTCTGTTTACTCTGCTGAAACATTCCTATTTTACTGCCAGTTCTTACAAGTTCTGTTTGGTCCAGAAAAAAAAAAATCGTTCCGTACTGGTAATACCAGATTCAGAAAAAAAAAGTTCAAATCATCCCTTATTGAAAACAATGTTTTTTTAATACAGTGAAAGCTGTACCAGTTTGTTCATATTGTGAAAGCTTGACTTATTTGACTGCACGAAGTTTTGGATATTGAAAAAGGTGTTCATTTGTTATATAATTAGCCGCTCAGAAGTAGATCAGCTGCAGGACAGGTAATGACAGGTAATGACAGGTAATGACAGGTAATGAAACTTGAGACCGGGATTAGGTAGACAAATGTAACATTTTATATTTGGTTTTCTGTCCCACTTTACCATCCCACGTGATCTCCTTTACAATACAATCCACACCTCGTTTAGCTCTTTCGCTTGTGTGGACTCCACTGTAGAGCAGCATGTTGCCAGTGAAGTCCACAACTCCTTGCCATCTTTTCTTATTTCTGTCAGAGTCAGGATTTCCAATCTTGTTTTCCTCATCTCTTCCAATAGCTCCACCTCATTCTCATGAATACTTCTACTATTCCATGTTCAGTAAATCGTCGTCCGTAATGCGTGCCATTTTGTCACCCTTAAGATCAGTCGGGTTTTCTCTCCGCTGGTTCTTGTAATCGTATTTTAAGGTAAACAGATGATTGGCATTTGTGCCTTTTTGTAAGGTGGAGAGGCTGCCTTCTTACTGCCTCCTTTCATGCTGCCCTCCTTCTAGGCGGAGTTAAAATCAATTTCTTCACTACTAATTTGTATTTCTTTTCATATGTGTCCAAAAGATGACGAAGCAATATAAATATTATATTCTAGAGATGAGCCATATTTTATTGTGTGCTTAGCTTAAACAACAACAAACCACACGGGTCATCAATAAATAAAAAAAAGCAAAACCAAAAAAAAAAAAAAAAAAAAAAAAAAAAAACTCGTCTTTCTAAATACATCACGAATATAATATCCGTAATATATACAACACATCTATAAATAAAATTTAAAACGTGGTCAACACAGTTGAAGAGGACAGAATTACAACATCTTACAAGAAACTGAGTATAATATTTATATTTGTGCGATTATACATTATTGTCATTCATTTACTCTCAGGCACACGTAGGTACACACAAATTACTGCTGTGGCAAGTTTTTTCTCTGATACAATCACTTATCCCAAAAGGCAGATATCAATAGCTTTTATTCAACGTACCTGCAGATTATGTACGGCATGCATGACAGTTTTGTGGAATCTGGAAGCTGGACGATTCTTCATGACCAACGTTTTAATCAGGTGACTTCCAGAATCCAAGTCAAGTTTAATTATAGAGTGTATCATGAGATTCGAATGATTTGTCGAGAAATCGATCCAAGGCATTATAAATTGCATTCAGTTTAGGCCTCACCTCAAAAAATATAAAATAAAAGCTTACGGGCTATTAAATTGTTTCTTGATTGCAGGGCAGTATTAAACAAAGAGATCGAAATAGGGGGTCCTCTAACATTTCAGGTCCCCTCTGCGATGTGCGTTCATAATGCCATGGATCCATAATTTTTTTTGAGCCTTCGATTGCTGAAATATTTATTACACTCTTTCCCTATTTCTCTACTGTTTATCTCACACCTTTCTCGACTGTTTATCACACACCTTTCAGACACACTCAAAATACGCTCACTGCTCTTTTTTTACCTTAACATTCTCTCAATGTCACGGCAACAAGTTGCCAGGGACTGTCACATCCAAAAGTTGAGTATTGCACGGTACGGCCTTGTATGACATTTGAACACAAATGCTCACTGTACATCATCTGACAGTAATGTCTGTCTTCTTGTTCACTTTGAAGTAATGCATGTCCCAGCTCAGAAATAAAAACAGTGGCAAAAAAGGGCCACAATTACAAAAATTAAAGTAATTGAGTCCTCGTATAAAAGTTCATATTTTACACCGACATAAATGTTTTGATATTATTTGCATTGTCTTGCTATATATTTTTATCAAATTTGCAACTGCGGTTTCTAACTACAGTGTGATAACTTTTTAGTTATGAAACCGACTTATACAAATTTGTCAGTGCTTCGTTCTTAAGAAAATTAAAATAATTGGTCAATATTCATTTTCTTATACTGGGTTGGTTGGCCAGAAGGAATGCAGTGAGGGCCGTATAGGTCCCTCTCGCCGTAGGGTGCCGACATATAACCTCACTGCATCACTGCAGAATTTTACCATGTAGATGTTACACGTGTATGTCTTCAGGTAAGATCTATCCCAAACTAGTCCACAGCTATGTTGAACATTTATGGTTATTCAGTACACAGAGCATTAGCTGTTCAGATGATGCTGCTCATGTCAGCATTTCTTGATATATACAATTATATTTACAAATATACACGTAACAGCACAAACATTCGTCAATTTTAACATTTCCAAAAAATAAATTACCTTTGAAACTAAATTGTCTTTCCTATTCTGTATTATAAATCAACTCTGTCCCTAAATAGCTTAAGGAGATTCATTAACTTCTTGTGCAAGATTGTTAATTTTCATTAACATCTGGTACAAGATTGTTAATTTTCATTAACTTCTTGTGCAAGATTATTAATGCATAACAGTTATTATGACAGCAGGGCAAGTGTTCTCTACACAGGTGGTGCATAACGTTGGATGGTAATTTTATTTTTCTGAATTTCTATAAAATAATAAACAGATGTTACTTTTGCTGCTTAGCGCATACATTTCATGGTTAAACTGTAAACACATATAATTTGTCAAGATTTATGGAAGGCATACTTTTTCTTTCTTTCCATTAACAATTACACTTTTCTGTAAACTGGTGTCTGAAATTAAATTGACTCATTTTTGTGTGCACAGTTTAAGTAACATTCAGCAGTTAATACGGGAACATTGTAAGAAATTAAAATATGCAGTAAAAAGGGGAAAAAAATACAAAAGACAGGTTTGAATGAATTCTGTTTGAAGCAAACATTAATACTCATAAAGAGAAGATGCGTGAGCAAACAATAATAAATATGTAAGCATTTGAAACACACAAAATTACAAAAATATGCGGTTAGAACTGATATGCAAGGAAACAGAATTAAACAATACAGCTATCCCTTTAAGCCGCTTGTTGGTTGTACCATAGCTTCGTATTGTTTCAATAATAAGACCAAGAAAAGAAAAGAACAAATCAAACAATGCAAAAACTACTTAGCTGTTGCAGTCAATAAAGTAGCGGACGTTAAAAGACATTTCAATGCAAGCTGGCAAAAAAAAAAAAACAAACAAACACAAGGACACAAAGTCCACAGAAGGAAATGCTGTAGTTGTTAGTTGGAGCTGTTGAGGCCGTGACGTGTTCGGGATTTGGTTTTCTTTGTTGTTGTTGTTGTTGTTGTTGTTGTTGTGTGTGTGTGTGTGTGTGTGTGTGTGTGTGTGTTTCGCGCTTTAAGATGGGAGGCGCCTATTCGGAAGCCGATCTTGGAACCCCCCCCCCCCCCCCCCCCCCCCCAAACCAGATAAACCATATTGTTAAAATAGGTGCTAAGTTATACTAAGCGTAATCTTTGAAAGGGCGAATCAATGTTCTTCAAAACAAATATATACTCTAAGGTTTATAAGCGCAACACAACAGTACCGGTACTTCTGAACTCTCTAACACAGATTATGTGATCACGTGTTTTATTTTATGTGATATATTATGTGATTATGTATTCTGTTATTTATTGTACTGTATTATTCCTCTCGATGACGTTCTCATACCAGTCATTGCTGAGGTTGTTGTTTTGTTCAGTTGCTCGACTGTGTCTTTCTGGCATGTCATGTTCCATTGGGGTATCAGTGCATTTATGTAAATTCTGCAAAAGGTTAGCTCGTCTGCCAACATACATCCTGTCTATGCTCGTGGTCCATATCGAGTCACCAGTGTTTGTACCACCTATGATTATAGTCTTGTCTTCTCAGATACTCTTACTATATACACAGTATATTACTGGCGTCAATGTATGAATGTACAGGTACGGTTTCTATAAATCAGAATCGTCAAAAGATAGCCATAGATTTGCAAATAAAAAATCTTGTACCACCGCAAAACATTTTTGGTAAAGTATTATTTCCGCACAAAAGTTTTTCACCAAACCCTAAAAAAAAAATTAGTGGGATGTTCGAACCCTCAAATTCCCCCCCCCCCCCCCCCCCCCCCCCCCCCCCCCCCCCCCCCCCCCCCCCCCCCCCCCCCCCCCCCCCCCCCCCCCCCCCCCCCCCCCCCCCCCCCCCCCCCCCCCCCCCCCCCCCCCCCCCCCCCCCCCCCCCCCCCCCCCCCCCACCCCCCCCCACCCTCTTTGTATGTACGGCCTGGTTTTAGGAACAATTTTTTTTTCTCTTTTCTGCTGAGCTTTTGTATGTACAAATTTGTGGGTTTTTTTTCCATAAATGTAAGATTTTTGTGTACAATAACTGCGAGTATATATATGCAGTGACGTATTTATCTTAAGTCAACATGATGTATTGTACACTATAAAGTATAGTGAACGCGATTATATGTAGACGTCACTTATAATAGGATGACGTAGTAAGGCGCTGCTCTAGGCAGGCAACGGTCCTTCTTGACCTTTCGTCGTTAGTATCCGTCTAAGGAAGACGGGGATTATTACTACTCCCAAGTGATTGAAGTTTATAGGTTCTCCTACGTGGCTTATAATTAATCGAAGGTCGCCACCGTAAGTCTTCTGATGCAGTATCTGAGCATCGTATATTGATGAGTATTTCCTTGTGAAGAAGGAATTCAGGGAGTAATATATTAATTATATTTTTATCGCCAGCTGTCAGTTGTCACTACCCCAATAGCTCTGCTTTGCTGACATTGCGAGTAAATAGGCTGACATGCGACGATACATTATTGACTGTAGGAGAACGCATTGATATATGTACTGAATTACTGCCATGAATTCATATGATGTCCGTGATTAAATGTGGACCCAGCCACAGACCTCCTTATGAACTTTATTCAATTCGACGCATTGGTTGTGTTGGACACTCACGTCATTCAATTAACAACATAGCACAATTACTCTACCACTCTTCTCAAACCCCGAAGACACGCAACAGTAAGTAGATCGATTATTTCTACATACGTTATGCATAAGGGCGATATGCGTCTGTATTCATGTGGTTATCTTTGTATTGTTATTATGTGTGTGAGTGTTTATATACACAGTGCCGTATGAAGTCCAACTGATGCCCTAAGCGCAGCCCAACAATGCCCCCACCCCTTCTTTCCCAGGCCCTTCCATTGCTTACCTGACAAGACATTACGACTCAATAAGTGCTGAAGGTGAAATAAGAGACTGAAAATTCAGTTTTCTTCTGGGCCAGACCCCATTGAAATTCATACAGAAATACGTTTGTAAGACAGTCAAACATACATAACTCTCGGCCTATGTATGACGCCTTCAAAGTTTTAAACTTTAATCACTCACCATACCAAAAAAAAAAAAAAAAAACCATTCAGATTAAAGCCGAACGCGGCAGATAAAGACAATTACAAAACATTCGACTGAAGTCGAGTGTGGCAGTGAAAGTTAAGAGTTCAGGACATGGTAGCTAGGGGAAAAAACTCTGTGGTGCCCCCCCCCCCCCCCTTTTTCCCTTGGTGCTCTAGCATGTGCTTATTTTACTTAATGGTTAATCCAGCACTGTATATACAACAATGTATTTACAAATAGCATATGTATTTATATATGTAATGCGTGCGCATACAAGTAAAGCGTTTACGTTATAAGGTTTCAGGATGAAGGGGAAGTCAAAATTTTAGGAAGAGACGAAGGATAACTCAATCTAATATTAGCAAGCGTTTGTACACACACTGTATTTTTAGGCAAACTAATTTTTTAGCTACATGCACACAGCATAAATTTACAAGTCTATAAACATTAACACGAGAGAATTTCATTTATCAAAAGCACGTCTGTAATGGTGATCACAGCTTAACGTTTGGTGAGCATACCTCTTAACGCTTTCGCGGACAAGGGGTAATATAAATACATCAATCTCCGCGTAAGTTCAGATTAGAAAAAAAGTGTAACCTAATTAATTAGTACTGTTATTGATTTTGTTTAATCTGTTGATTGTGATATTTACAAATTATCATTTGATTGCAATGATACAACAGTAGTAATTGTGCAAGATTCATAACTAAATCTGCTGACTTTCACTCATTTAGCATGTTTCACCTCCCAAGGTGCATAGGCCTTCAACAAACGTATGCCTGGTCTTCCTGTCCTGTGCCATCAGCTCTAGATTTGTCCATGTCTTCGTAATCTGCTTCATAACTGTCTCCAGTTCTCGTCTTCGTGTGTTCCTTGGTCTTTCTCTATAAAATTGCTGACAAAGTATAAGATATTTTAAAAGAACTACATAGTATCTTCGTGTTATCACACTTAAACACTGAAATCCACATTGCACGAAGATACCATATTTCAGGAGCAAACACCTGTTCTTTCGTTAAATCATACGCAACTTAGGCCTAGACGCACGAAGAAGCCTGAAATGGTGTTCATTTTACTCAATAAAGATTTGAGTTTTCATATCAGGGACATACCGTAGGTTTCACTAAGTCATCAATATAGTTTTGACTTTTCTTTTAACTAGAAGACTGTGATATAGGGTTATTGAAATATGTCTATAAATAACCGATTTAGCTTCCAAGATTTTATACGGAGTAAAATATTTTGTGATTATTATTGCTGCAGCCATACATTATATGTCGGTGCAATCGCTGATTGTCGTGTTTCCTTGTTTAAATTTTAACTTCTTGTTATTCTTGGACATTCACATTTTGCTTGTGAATCTATTTAATTCTTAAAACAGGTCTAGATACATCCACTACAAAGCTAATTGTTATTTTAATTTACGAAACGTTTAAGAGAATGAAAAAAAAAAACTTTAAGCTTACAATAATCATGTAATCAATTACAGATATAAATAACCAGGCTATATTTACTGTTATGGAATTTACTGAATTATTGGGAATTTCCGTGCGCACCTGAAAGACTCGTGAGATGTATGCATAATTATAAATTTTACTTTACGTAAATGGATAAATAGATTACCAGTAATTAATATTCAAAAGGTACCTAATTACAATATATCTGTTTAATCTTTGCAAGACGTTTAGGGACACACGCTGCAATTTATATAAGTAATAATAATAAATAAGAAATAAATAGTGCAATGCACACAAGTAATTAAAATTTGCATACCTAATGCCATCCTTTACTCAACTTTTTTTTCTTTTATTTTACATTAAATGATGTGTGAGCAAGGAACAGGTTGGCCAATAAATTTTTTGGTTTAAAAAGCATACGATGAGACATTATTAATTTATTTCACGTTAAAGAAGAAAGTGCCCGTGTTGTTCCGGGGGTGGTGGTGGGGGGTGGGTTTCTCTGATCAGATCAAGACAGAACAGGACTACTGCTTCGTCAGGCACTCAAACAAGACCAATAATGTACACACAACAACTTCATCATGTCAAACAAATGTCTACAGAAACCACCACTTCAAGAGCATGTTGATGATGATGAACACAGACTTCCTGCAAGGTCACCAGCTGTAGTGGTTGTTGCATGCACCAGACAGAGTGAAAACGATAAATGATGATGAAACATTTTTTGTTGTTGATTATTTTGATTGGCTTATTTCAATGCATCAATGACTCGCAAAAGTTTTCAAATATTCTACAACAGTTTGGATAGATCTCATCTTTTCTGTTGTCAAAATCAAATCTCTTTGTAGCGCTGAAACGCTTATAATAATTTATTCATATAGTTTTGATGCTTTCACCTACTTTCTTAAAATATGCATTTAATTTAACATTCAAAGTACCGCGCAGGACAACACAGACTCAAGTACATATATTCCTTTAAAGACTAAAAGAGTTACAGTATTAATCTAAATTGTGATTATTAAGCATGGGGGACAACTGCTGCTTATGGTACTTTACGGAAATAGAGTTTCAGGCGTACACCGATCTGGCAAGGCGAACCTCTTTGGGAATCTCATCGACGTAAGTTGCGTTGAACCACTCACAGGGGGTGTCGAAGTTGTTGGGGTTGACATCACCCTGAACAACGTTATAGAAGTAAGTGATAAGGTTCGGTTGAAATCTTGCTGGTCCAGGACGAAATGGCTGACGGGGTAGCAGTTACCAAGAGAAAACTCGCCAACTCAGGTCTCATCCTGGGAGTCAAATGGAGGTAAAGGTTACTGAAATATTATATGACGTTGGCAAATGTGGTTGAAATATGGCTTGATGTAGGAAGATTTCGTTGAATTAACACGTGATGTAGGAAGATTTTGATGAAATAGGGCTTGATGTAGGAAGATTTTGTTGAATCAACACGTGATGTAGGGAGATTTTGATGAAATAGGGCTAATGTAGGAAGATTTTGTTGAATCAACACGTGATGTAGGAAGATTTTGATGAAATAGGGCTTGATGTAGGAAGATGTTGTTGAATTAACACGTGATGTAAGAAGATTTTAATGAAATAGGGCTTGATGTAGGAAGATTTTGTTTAATTAACACATGATATAGGAAGATTTTGATGAAATAGGGCTTGATGCAAGAAGATTTTGTTGAATTAACACGTGATGTAGGAAGGTTTTTGATGAAATAGGGCTTGATGTGGGAAGATTTTGTTGGATGATGTTGGAGGAAGATTGTGTTGAATTAAGACGTGATGTAGGACGGTTTTGATCAGCCAGTGAGTTATGTAGGAGAAATTTACTGAATTAAAACTAGATGTTGAAAGATATTTAAAATCAATAACATGTGATGAAGAAAGATTTTGTTGAGAGACGGCATCCAGAAAGATGTTGGTAAATTGAAGTGTAATGTTTGAAGATTTCTGCTTAAATAACATGTTACTAAGAGATACATTGTTTAAATAACATGTTACTAAGAGATACATTGTTTAAATAACATGTTACTAAGAATTACATCGTTTAAATATGAAGTAGTATAGGAAGATTGTCTTGTTTCACCCTTTAGATGCACAAGAAGCATAAGGCATCAACACACGAATGCCAAGTCATCCTGTCACGTTTCATCAGCTCAAAGTCTTTCCATGTATTCCTCGTAATTTTCATTTCTGTCTCATAGTTCTCTTCTCCATGAGTTTATTGATCTACTTCTGATTCTCTTACCCAGAGGATTCCATAAAAAGTACTGCCTTGTAATGTTATCAACAAGTTTCCTCAGCATGTGTGTCCTGTCCATCGCCACCGTCCAGTTCTCATTTGTTGTTCTGCTGGAACTGGAAGATTATGTTCCATCAAAATGTGATGTAGGAAGATTTAGTTAAAATAAGATGTGAGGTAGAATTTTGTTTTAGTGAGTTAAGTTGTGATGCTGGAATGTGATATAAGAAAATGTAGTTCAAGCTTCAAGACGTTTGTTAAGACAATTTTTTTTTATAATAAGATAAAATGTAGGATGACAACTTTTGGTAAACCTCATAAAGAAGCATAATTACTGTGTGTGTCAGTGTATAGATATATGTATATAGATGCTTGTGTGCGTGCGAGTATGTATTAGAGTATGTTCTTCTTGGTCCTCAGTTTCTCTTTAAAGAATTAACTGCCGGTACATAACATACATACCAACGGGCTGATCACCCGTTTGCCAGTCACTTTGATTACGGAAACAACGGCAAACGGATTGATTTGTCGTTGCCCTAAAGACGCCATTAGGCGTGATGGGAACAACGGCAAAGAAAATCTATTCGCTGTTGCCCTTAAGACGCCACTAGGCGTAATGGCCACTGACTGCTTTGCCGGTCGTTGGCTAAGGACGGAAGAAGAAGAAGACATAACATACATGACCCAGTGAGGTACCTTCTATCTTACAGTGGTAGGAGTTTCCGCGTAGCGTTATGTTGGAAAGTGTTTCTACGTGGAGTTATGTTGGAAAGGGTTGTCACGTGGCTTTATGCTAGAAAATAATATATACATTAAAAAATAAAATGGTATGGAATCAGTTTCGCAAAGTAACGTATACAGGATTCAACCTTCGCCATTCCGGCGTTATGCTGGAAAGAGTTACCATGTGGTGTTACGATGGAAAGAGTTATCAGTTGGTGTTATGCCGGAAAGAGTTATTACTTGGAGTTATGTTAGAAAGTGTTTCCACGTGGCTTTTGTAGGAAATAGTTACCACGAGAAGTTACTATGTTGGAATCTCTAGAGTTTATAACAATTTTTCCACCAACATCGAATTATTTTTTGCTTCTCTCCTCCTTTGCATCTTCATATTTCTTTCTCACCTGTTCCTCGCTGCCGTTTTCCATCTCAATTGCAGTGCATCGCTATTACTCCCTCTGCCTTCGAGTTCATTATTATTTTTCCCTCTCACTTGACGTGCATCGCCATTTATTCCTCTATTCTGGTACATTCCCATTATTCCTTCTCACCTGGAATGTATCACCACTTTTTTTTTCTTTCTTTGGATACGTCGCCATTTGTCATTCTTTTCTGAAGCGTACCACCTTTATGAACCCTCTCCTATAGTGCACGGCTATTATGTCTTCTCCCCTGCTTTCTGTGAGTTTTCTAACAACTGACCACCTACATGCTGTTATGATTAAAACTCATAACAATTGTGCCTAGTATAGGTTTAGCTCAGCAGGTCTCTTGTTTTGTTTATTTTATACGGGTCACTGATAACGACGGTTGAGCGGCGTTAAGCCGATATGCTTGGCTGGCTCACGGGAAACTAGGGGATAAGTGCGGGGAGAGATTCGAGTTTGTGTCATGGCGAGTGGACGGAATGTGTTTGAGCTCCTGATTGTTAAAGTGGTAAAAATGGAATTCTATTATTACTAATACATCAAGATCTTTGGTGAGATGTATCTAGTCATCTAGTTATCGAGTATCTTTATGGACAAGAAATATAATTGCTCAGTGTTGAGTATTGATGTGAATAAAGCTTATTGAGAAAAGGACAGCCTTCCTGACATGGACTGACCGCCTACGGTATTTCGTAAAAATGCATATTATCTGCCATTACATGTTGGCTTGAACTATTGATTTTTGGAGCTGCGTGCAGTCTTTATTAAATTGTATATCGTCCATTTCGGCCAATGTGACAAATCATTCTGAGTGGTGTGGGGCTGGTTGCGGTGTCTAGAGATTTATTACCCTAGACGTCATCTTGGCCACAGGAACCGTACTGTCACTACAAACTAACATTATAATTAAAACGACACGTAACACATTGTTACGGTGTTATTTTAAATGACGGCGTCTGCTGGGGTTTAGCCGTGCGCAACGTTTAGGGGTCATTAACATTTATAGAATATGTCGATATTTTACGGTATACTGAACGCGAAATATATGCGGAGATTATGACGCATTCGCGTTGGGAAGGTCACGCTGGGTGACTTGGTTACATTGCCCTTGTTACGCTATCCGTCAAGCAAGAAAGTCGTGTCTTGTATTTCTTCCAAGGAAAAAGGCTTAGTATATAGCCTATATTATATATATGAATCGATGTAGAACTCAGGGTCAGTTCGGATATTAATCTAAGTATGAGATTAATTAAATTAAATTAAATGATGGAAGGAGAATCGCATTATGATTCAAATTGTAGCTGTCAAGAACTCATGCTCTCATTTCTGGCTGTTGACTACAACAGCGCACGTATATAGCCACGATGTTCATCTGACATATTGTTTTGACACGGACGGATACTTACTGATATTATTTGGAATTCATTGTTATGCTGAACTGTACATGAAGTTTTGTGAATGTCGGATATCGTCTTTTGTATGAATACATGTGGACTCAGAACAGAAGGCTTGATCTTTTATTTACGTTTCGGGTTCGGTTCACAGCTGTAAATGTTTACGTTTTCCAGCACGATAGCTCTCCCACAAGGGAAATCAACTAATATCTAATATGCAAATCAGAACGTCGAAGGGATGTTCTGATGGTCAGAGCTAACCAATAATACCAAACATTAACTACATCTAGAGAGTGATTTTACTCTTCAATCAATAATAGAAGAACGAAGGAACAGCAGCAAACACACCAACCCAACCCGTCACAACTGGTGGCCATTAGTGGTCTTGAAAATTTCAAAAGAGCGAACCTCAAAAAAATGAGACATTTTTCCTTTCGAGCCGAAACGGACATTATTATGCAAAAACACCGGTGACGTCATGCCCTTGACAACAGTACGAACGGTTGCAAAAGTCAGCAACATTCAATGTCCTTCAAAAAAATTTTATTTGGAGCTCTCAAACAGCAAATGAACCAACGGGCTGATCACCTGTTTGCCAGTCACTTCGATTACGGAAACAACAGCAAATGGATTGATTTGTCATTGCCCTAAAGACGCCAATAGGCGTGATGGGAAACAATGGCAAAGAAAACCTATCTGCTGTTGCCCTAAGACGCCACTAGGCGTAATGGCCACTGACTGCTTTGACGGTCGGTGGCTAAGGACGGAAGAAGAAGAGAAACAGCAAATGAAACGTATTACTAATGCCTTCAATGTTTCAAACAAGCTCGCGAGTCTGTTGGCGAAGCAGATAATGTACTGTATTACTGCCAAAAAAAAGATAAGTAACTGATTTTAAACGTTACCATATTTCGTCCTGTTTGTCCGATAACGCCATGTTCTTTTTTTTGTAGCCATGTTAAATATTGTTTCTGTCTTTTTACATGTAGCGGGTATGGATGGGCGGCAAATTATAATCAGTTCTATGGCTCCTGGTATGCTACGAATTAATTGTAATTGTTCTTAAGGCCGTGAATTAATAGCATTTCGCGAAGAACGCGTCGAATACATTATCGGTGATCGTGTCGTTCGGACTTGCATTAATTCACCTTGCATGTTAGGTGTATAGTCGTGTTATAACTGTGGTATTCTAGTGTATTTGGTTCTAATTTTTATTCAGTTCTTTAACAATGTTTGTAATCTATCGTGTTTTTTCTGACCTTACTATCTTTCAGTTTATATTTTTGTTGTACGACCGTTAATGAGTCCATGTATACGTCACTAATTGTTGTGTACGCAGTTTAATTATCTATTCAGTTCATTCTTTAATTCTCACTTCCGGTCTAGTCAACTTAGTTGTAAATGCATTTTATTGTGAAAATGTCTTTGTTGTATGTTAATAATGTTCTGTAATCCTTGGTTAACCCATTGTATTGTTTGTCTTCATTTCATCCCTTTATAATTTAATATTAATGCTATAATTTATTCATTAATAAGAGTATAGATTAATATGATTAAATTTTTATGAGTTTTAAAGAGGAATTAGGGACTTTGCACCAATTTGCAGTGATGGTCCAAGAAATGGGCAATGCACTTTATTGCTCATGAATATGACATAATATACTATGATTAATTATTATAACTTTATAACATATTAAGACATATTAAATATTAATTAGTACACTTTCTCAGTACTACAGTGGGAACTTGGTGACAATTAAGATTAAATAACCTAATTATTTAGGAATAATACCCATAATTATTGAATATTAATATTAAGTACATGATATAATTTCGGCATCTTATATAACCAACTATCATAACTATGTATGATAGATATTAGCGGGTATATATATATGTAATATTTTTACAAAATATTATAGATTTGTTGAACTTATAAATAACAGTACGGGAATACTGCAATTTCTTATATTAATTATTCATTCGTTGAGTAATTATAATTATCGACATAAATTCTAGTGGTGATTACAAGACATAAGTAATTGAATACTTAAATAATTCAACTTCAAGAATGCTTACCTTGGATCATTTCATTAAAATTGGAAAAGATTGTAACAAAAAAGGAGATGCACTCCTTGAATTTGCGGAACAACAACTTGCGAACCATAAGGCAGAGATGGAAGAACTTGAAAAAAAAGAGGCTGAAAAGAAAGCTATTGCTAAGGCAGAAGAGGAGGAAAGGAAAGCTATTGCTAAAGCAGAGAGAGAAGAATTAAGACAAGAAGAAGAAAGAAAGATGGCAAGAGATGAAATCCTACGGATTGAAGAAGAGAATAAATTGAAACGACAGGAAATCATATTGCAGCAAGAAATGGAATTGCAACGGCTTAAATTGGAAACAGCAAAACTTAATTCGCAGGGTGCTGCAGCAAGCCAAAATGATAATGCTCAATCGGGATCTTCTTCCAACCGACTTAAGGGCAATTATTACTTTAAGCTACCACCTTTCAAATTACACGTGGACGACCTATCATCATGGCTGGCGCTTTGAGGATATATGCAAGGTCAATAGCCTTGACAAAACTGCATGGGCACTTAAACTTAAAGAATTTCTGGATGGCGAACCTGCAAGTGCAGCACAAAATATTGATCCTACATTAGCCACAGACTATGAGGCCATTAAGACTTTGTTATTACGTCGTTTCCACTTGAACGAAGAGGCATGTAGATTACGTTTCAAAAGTTTGTTGCCATATAATAATACAGATTTTACAGGATTTATTGCTAACATACGCAATACTTTTAACAGATGGGTTGAACTGGCAGGTGTCAACAAATCTTACGACAAGTTAGTCGATTTGTTATTGAGGGATAAAGTATTATCTTCTGTCAGCCCACCATTCTTTGCTTATCTGCAAGAAAGAAAACCAGAAACTATTGATGAGTTAGAAAAAATTTCTTTAAATTACTGCACAGCTCATCCGAATGCTAATATTTCTGGCTCGTTGATAAGAGAACCTCTTCCTGTAGCCTCCAATATGGCATATCATAGTAATAACAAACCAAGAACACACAGTGTAGACAGAGGTAGGTTCAAAGGAAACTATGACATTAATTTTCATAAGGGACAGAATAACTTTAACAATAACTTTAATAGAGGAAGACAACAAAACAGAAATTATTCACCTCAGTCAAGATACAACAGTAATCCACGTAACTCAAGTTATAATCGGTCATATCAATATAATAATGGTAACAATTGGAAGAATAGCGATAATTATAACTCGAGACATCGAGATAACAATTACAATAGACGACAACGGGATAATTCAACTAATTATTCTCGTAATCGTTCTCATTCTCGTGGATCTTCACATTATAACCATAATACCGGGGCAGCAGTTACAAATGATATCACCCCTAAGGTTCAGGTTCCACCTAACGATAATACAATGCATTCTTCTGCTGCATGCTTTGCTATAAATTATAACGTGGCGAATAGTTGCCCACAATGCAATCTTATTTTTCAGAAGGCAAAGGAGACAGTGCTAAACTGCGGACACATTCCACCAGAAGTAGGTCTTGCAGCCAATGATGGAACAGGCTCTCTGATTTTTAACAGAGGGATAGTTAACGGTTCTATAGTTTCTGTATTGAGAGATTCGGGGTCCACAACCATTGGAGTGCGACAGTCGCTGGTACATCCTAGCTGTGCAACGGGGGAATATGTCCGTTGCATGACTTTTGGGGGAACTATTGAGTTTTACCCCACAGCTATTATCCATGTTAAAACACCTTTTTTCACAGGGAACGTGAAGGTATGCATGCTGAAAAAGCCTATTGCAGACCTTATGGTGGGTCGCATACACGGCAGCAAGGATTGTTCACCAGAAGATATTATTGAATGGGAGAGACACAATCTATGCACTGGAAACGCCGTGACGACTAGAGCTCAGACTATGCTCATGGAAAGTGTCAATGATAATAAGATGGATGCAGAGAAACAGGAGGATATTGAGGTCAATTCACCTATTGACAGGGAATCATTTGCAAACAACAAAAAAAATGACAAATCTTTAAATAAATTTTTTAACCTAGTTAATAAGGTTGATAATTTAACATCAGGTAATAATAACAAACATTGGTTTATTGTTAAAAATGATATACTGATTAGATGTTTTAGTGATAAATCACAGGTAAAACAACAAGTGATGGTACCGGCTGCTTTTAGACGGTACATTCTTCAACACGCGCATGATTCGCAGTGTGCAGGACATATGGGATATACTCGAACACGATCTCGAGTATTGTCTTCATTCTTTTGGCCAGGAGTATCACGGGATATTTCGCAGTATGTACGTTCTTGTACTACGTGCCAGGAAGTGAAAGCACGTGGAGCTTTTCACACGGCACCTATTCAGGCTTGCGATATCTCAGTACAACCTTTTGACAAGATGGCCATAGATATAATTGGTCCACTTCCACCATCTGCGAGAGGACATAGATTTGTTCTCACGTGCATTGATTTATGCACACGATGGCCAGAAGCCATTCCATTGAAGACCACCACTACCACAGATGTAGCTGATGCATTACATCTAATTTTTTCTAGAATAGGGTTTCCTAGAAAATTATTATCTGACCATGGGTCGCAGTTTATATCCGATACCATGAAGGAAGTAATGAAAACCTGGAACATTGATAGGAATTTGAGTAGTATTTATCATCCCATGAGTAACGGTGCAGTTGAAAGACTTAACCGTACGCTTAAGCAACTTTTACATAAGGTTACTGTTAAACACCCTCAGGACTGGGACAGAGCACTCCCAGCTGTCCTGTTTGCTTACCGAGAGGTGCCACATGAACAAACTGGCTTCTCTCCCTTTGAGTTAGTTTTTGGTGCCCCTCCGAGAGGTCCTATGGGACTGATAAAAGATTTATTAATTGATGCAGAGATGACTCAGGACACTCAGTCATCTTATGAGTATGTGATTAATCTTCGGAATAATATTATTGAGTCTTGCCAATTGGCAACAGCTTCTTCTGAGGCTGCAAAAGCTAAGGCTCGATCTATACAAAATCGATCTAGACGATTACGCCAATTATTCCCAGGCGATGAGGCTTATGTATTACTCCCTCACAATAACAATAAGTTATTGATCTCATGGACTGGTCCTTATAAGGTTACTGATAAAATTTCAGACGTTGATTACGTCTTAGATATCAAGGGACACAGAAAGATATTCCATATTAATATGCTCAAGCAATTTCATACACGTCCTATACACTTACAGTCAATTTTTCATGAACTAGATGACAATACGGTATCTACTTGTCATTATTCTAATCTATCTGTTATACAGGAGGAAGAATCTTCTTTTCCTGAAGTGCAGATGCCTTTACCTGTACTTATTGTCCAATCTACTGAATCTTGGCGTGATGTGACCATTTCTTCTACGGTTACACCGCAACAGCATCAACGCGTTGCTGATCTTCTACAATCTTTCCCAGATGTGTTAACGGATGTACCGGGTTGCACATCTGTAATTAGTCACGATATTATTCTTAACGATGATACACCAATTCGTGTTCATCCTTATTCTGTACCTCTACATTTTCTGAGTAAGACATCTCAGGAACTCGAACAGATGATATCATTAGGTATTATTGAGACTAGTACATCTCCATTTTCTTCTCCTTTAGTCATTGTCCGGAAAAAGGACAACAACATACGTTTATGTGTTGACTATAGGAAACTTAATGCGCAGACAGTACCTGATAGCGAACCACATCCTATCCTTGACGATTTACTTCCTCGTCTATCCAATGCTACACTTTTCACTAAAATTGACTTAACCAAAGGTTATTGGCAGATTCCACTAACCGAAAGAGCCAAATACTACACAGCATTCTCAACTCCACAAGGTCTTTACCAGTGGAACGTGATGCCTTTTGGGCTAATGAATGCTCCAGCTACCTTTATTCGCATGATGCGAAAAATTTTAGCAGGTAGATCAGATATAATTACCTACATTGACGACATATGTTTGTTTAGTTCATCATTTGAGGAACATTTTTTGGGTCTTAAATCAGTTTTGGAAATATTGCGGGATAACCATTTAACCGCTAAACCAACTAAAATTCAAATAGCGTGTAATGAGATAACATTCCTGGGACACATTATTGGATCAGGACGTATCCAAACAATTCCCAGTACGGTTTCTAAAATATTAAATTTATCTGTTCCTCAAACGAAGAAACAGGTTAGGAGTCTGTTAGGGTTAATCCAATACTATAGCAGATTTGTACCTCACTTATCATCCATCACGGCTGTCCTGTCATCGTTACTAAAGAAGAACATGCCATTAAGGATAAATTGGACAGACGAATGTGACAAAACTTTTCGCACTATCTTAAACATTTTTTTCATGCCCACCTGTTTTAAGATTATCAGATGCCTCTAAAAAGTTTGTTCTACGTACAGATGCGAGTAATTACGGACTCGGGGCGTGTCTACTCCAATATCATGATGATGTCCGTCACCCTGTACTTTATTTCTCACGCAAGCTGAAACCTCCGGAGACTAAATATTCGACTGCAGACCGAGAATTGCTCGCCGTAATCTGGGCAATTACCAAACTAGAAAAATGTTTGCTGGGATCTCCATTTCTGATCCAGACTGATCAGAAATCTGTGGCAGCATTACGTCGTTCAAACCATAAAAGTGCAAAACTTGCACGATTTGCTATTGCGTTGCAACTATATGAGTTCGAGATACAGTCGATACCAGGAACTGAGAACGTCATAGCCGATACGTTGTCCAGACATCCTACGGATTCTGAATGAATATTACTATTTCAAGAAAATTTTCTGACTAATCAAGCATTACATTTGCAATGAACGGTATTAATGCCACGTCAGAATATACAACACTTCAGTTGGACTTCCTACTTAAATAAGGACATTTCGAAATAAACTATTGTGATCAAAATATCAAGTTTTACGGATCGTTTGAAAATTTGGACTTCACTTCCACTTTGCGTATCACTCATTTCGATTGAAAACTGTTAAAAAGGAACAATCTCTGATGAAGAAGGGACAGAAACGTTGATGACTTATTCAATTTACGTTCAAAGTTTAATAAAGGAACTAACGATGATTGGATAATCATATCATAATTCGATAATATGAACCTTGTGTCTGAATGAACTTTCATACAAGTCAACAGGATGTAACAACGATTGGATCTTCATGTCCGATATTGTTAAATTTTCTATTTATTAAATTAATATATAATAAAATAAAGTCAAAGTGTGATGAAATAAAATAAAAAAATATACTAAGAAAAGATGAAACAAAATAATATCACACCAATTACACCTTTTAATTAGTGTAATTATTAAGGTAATAGATATTAGATTATGACATTTCATATTTATAGTTAAAATGTATGAATATTTTCTGTTCTTTTCTTCTGATTGCTTTAATTTAATTAGGTATCTATCCTTACACTTCATTTTCACACGCATTCTAATTTAATGTATACTTTAATATTTAGTTTTAATTGTCCGTACTTCTCAATTTTTATTTCTTTTACTCTCTTATACTATTTCTCATTTTCTTCAATTAGATATTAATTAGTTAGTACCATACGTACATATTATAATTAATTATTTTAATTTTAATTAGTTAGAATAATTTTAATAACACCTCACATTATTAGTTAGTCAATACATACATCAAATTAATTAGTTAATTAGTTAGTGACAGTGACATTTCTTTGTTTAATATAAGTTATATGTATGATATGACGTTGATTTTATTATAAGATATTACTGACATGACCACGACACTGTTCTAGATAGAACATCGTAGGTCATACGTCGGGTTTTGTTAAATTTTTGATAATTTGATTAATATTATTCAAAAAAAATCTATCTAATAGATTTTTTTCCCCCCGTCTGACAGGAAATCTGTTACGGTGTTACCATTAGTGGTCTTGAAATTTTTAAAAGAGCGAACCTCAAAAAAAAAAAGAGACATTTTTCCTTTCGAGCCGAAACGGACATTATTATGCAAAAACACCGGTGACGTCATGCCCTTGACAACAGTACGAACGGTTGCAAAAGTCAGCAACATTCAATGTCCTTCAAAAAATTTTATTTGGAGCTCTCAAACAGCAAATGAAACGTATTGCTAATGTCTTCAATGTTTCAAACAAGCTCGCGAGTCTGTTGGCGAAGCAGATAATGTACTGTATTACTGCCAAAAAAAGATAAGTAACTGATTTTAAACGTTACCATATTTCGTCCTGTTTGTCCGATAACGCCATGTTCTTTTTTTTTGTAGCCATGTTAAATATTGTTTCTGTCCTTTTACATGTAGCGGGTATGGATGGGCGGCGAATTATAATCAGTTCTATGGCTCCTTCGATGCTACGAATTGATTGTAATTGTTCTTAAGGCCGTGAATTAATAGCATTTCGTGAAGAACGCGTCGAATACATTATCGGTGATCGTGTCGTTCGGACTTGCATTAATTCACCTTGCATGTTAGGTGTATAGTCGTGTTATAACTATGGTATTCTAGTGTATTTGGTTCTAATTTTTATTCAGTTCTTTAACAATGTTTGTAATCTATCGTGTTTTTTTCTGACCTTACTATCTTTCAGTTTATATTTTTGTTGTACAACCGTTAATGAGTCCATGTATACGTCACTAATTGTTGTGTACGCAGGTTAATTATCTATTCAGTTCATTCTTTAATTCTCACTTCCGGTCTAGTCAACTTAGTTGTAAATGCATTTTTATTGTGAAAATGTCTTTGAAAAATGTTCTGTAATCCTTGTTGTATTTGTCTTCATTTCATATGTTTAATGTAATCTCTTAGTATTTTTAGAAAGGCCGATGATCGATCCACATTGTAAAGTTTATATATTTGTCTTCATTTATGCACATCCCCAGTGGTTTTAAACATGCATTCACCTATACATTTTCGCTATTGATGGGGATCGATCATCGGCCTTTCTAAAAGGCCGCTCGTATACTAAGAGTTAATGTTATAATTTATTCATTAATAAGAGTATAGATTAATATGATTAAATTTTTATGAGTTTTAAAGAGGAATTAGGGACTTTGCACCAATTTGCAGTGATGGTCCAAGAAATGGGCAATGCACTTTATTGCTCATGAATATGACATAATATACTATGATTAATTATTATAACTTTATAACATATTAAGACATATTAAATATTAATTAGTACACTTTCTCAGTACTACAGTGGGAACTTGGTGACAATTAAGATTAAATAACCTAATTATTTAGGAATAATACCCATAATTATTGAATATTAATATTAAGTACATGATATAATTTCGGCATCTTATATAACCAACTATCATAACTATGTATGATAGATATTAGCGGGTATATATATATGTAATATTTTTACAAAATATTATAGATTTGTTGAACTTATAAATAACAGTACGGGAATACTGCAATTTCTTATATTAATTATTCATTCGTTGAGTATACTTAAATAATTCAACTTCAAGAATGCTTACCTTGGATCATTTCATTAAAATTGGAAAAGATTGTAACAAAAAAGGAGATGCACTCCTTGAATTTGCGGAAAAACAACTTGCGAACCATAAGGCAGAGATGGAAGAACTTGAAAAAAAAGAGGCTGAAAAGAAAGCTATTGCTAAGGCAGAAGAGGAGGAAAGGAAAGCTATTGCTAAAGCAGAGAGAGAAGAATTAAGACAAGAAGAAGAAAGAAAGATGGCAAGAGATGAAATCCTACGGATTGAAGAAGAGAATAAATTGAAACGACAGGAAATCATATTGCAGCAAGAAATGGAATTGCAACGGCTTAAATTGGAAACAGCAAAACTTAATTCGCATGGTGCTGCAGCAAGCCAAAATGATAATGCTCAATCGGGATCTTCTTCCAACCGACTTAAGGGCAATTATTACTTTAAGCTACCACCTTTCAAATTACACGTGGACGACCTATCATCATGGCTGGCGCTTTGAGGATATATGCAAGGTCAATAGCCTTGACAAAACTGCATGGGCACTTAAACTTAAAGAATTTCTGGATGGCGAACCTGCAAGTGCAGCACAAAATATTGATCCTACATTAGCCACAGACTATGAGGCCATTAAGACTTTGTTATTACGTCGTTTCCACTTGAACGAAGAGGCATGTAGATTACGTTTCAAAAGTTTGTTGCCATATAATAATAAAGATTTTACAGGATTTATTGCTAACATACGCAATACTTTTAACAGATGGGTTGAACTGGCAGGTGTCAACAAATCTTACGACAAGTTAGTCGATTTGTTATTGAGGGATAAAGTATTATCTTCTGTCAGCCCACCATTCTTTGCTTATCTGCAAGAAAGAAAACCAGAAACTGTTGATGAGTTAGAAAAAATTTCTTTAAATTACTGCACAGCTCATCCGAATGCTAATATTTCTGGCTCGTTGATAAGAGAACCTCTTCCTGTAGCCTCCAATATGGCATATCATAGTAATAACAAACCAAGAACACACAGTGTAGACAGAGGTAGGTTCAAAGGAAACTATGACATTAATTTTCATAAGGGACAGAATAACTTTAACAATAACTTTAATAGAGGAAGACAACAAAACAGAAATTATTCACCTCAGTCAAGATACAACAGTAATCCACGTAACTCAAGTTATAATCGGTCATATCAATATAATAATGGTAACAATTGGAAGAATAGCGATAATTATAACTCGAGACATCGAGATAACAATTACAATAGACGACAACGGGATAATTCAACTAATTACTCTCGTAATCGTTCTCATTCTCGTGGATCTTCACATTATAACCATAATACCGGGGCAGCAGTTACAAATGATATCACCCCTAAGGTTCAGGTTCCACCTAACGATAATACAATGCATTCTTCTGCTGCATGCTTTGCTATAAATTATAACGTGGCGAATAGTTGCCCACAATGCAATCTTATTTTTCAGAAGGCAAAGGAGACAGTGCTAAACTGCGGACACATTCCACCAGAAGTAGGTCTTGCAGCCAATGATGGAACAGGCTCTCTGATTTTTAACAGAGGGATAGTTAACGGTTCTATAGTTTCTGTATTGAGAGATTCGGGGTCCACAACCATTGGAGTGCGACAACCGCTGGTACATCCTAGCTGTGCAACGGGGGAATATGTCCGTTGCATGACTTTTGGGGGAACTATTGAGTTTTACCCCACAGCTATTATCCATGTTAAAACAGCTTTTTTCACAGGGAACGTGAAGGTATGCATGCTGAAAAAGCCTATTGCATACCTTATGGTGGGTCGCATACACGGCAGCAAGGATTGTTCACCAGAAGATATTATTGAATGGGAGAGACACAATCTATGCACTGGAAACGCCGTGACGACTAGAGCTCAGACTATGCTCATGGAAAGTGTCAATGATAATAAGATGGATGCAGAGAAACAGGAGAATATTGAGGTCAATTCACCTATTGACAGGGAATCATTTGCAAACAAACAAAAAAAATGACAAATCTTTAAATAAATTTTTTAACCTAGTTAATAAGGTTGATAATTTAACATCAGGTAATAATAACAAACATTGGTTTATTGTTAAAAATGATATACTGATTAGATGTTTTAGTGATAAATCACAGGTAAAACAACAAGTGATGGTACCGGCTGCTTTTAGACGGTACATTCTTCAACACGCGCATGATTCGCAGTGTGCAGGACATATGGGATATACTCGAACACGATCTCGAGTATTGTCTTCATTCTTTTGGCCAGGAGTATCACGGGATATTTCGCAGTATGTACGTTCTATTACTACGTGCCAGGAAGTGAAAGCACGTGGAGCTTTTCACACGGCACCTATTCAGGCTTGCGATATCTCAGTACGACCTTTTGACAAGATGGCCATAGATATAATTGGTCCACTTCTACCATCTGCGAGAGGACATAGATTTGTCCTCACGTGCATTGATTTATGCACACGATGGCCAGAAGCCATTCCATTGAAGACCACCACTACCACAGATGTAGCTGATGCATTACATCTAATTTTTTCTAGAATAGGGTTTCCTAGAAAATTATTATCTGACCATGGGTCGCAGTTTATATCCGATACCATGAAGGAAGTAATGAAAACCTGGAACATTGATAGGAATTTGAGTAGTATTTATCATCCCATGAGTAACGGTGCAGTTGAAAGACTTAACCGTACGCTTAAGCAACTTTTACATAAGGTTACTGTTAAACACCCTCAGGACTGGGACAGAGCACTCCCAGCTGTCCTGTTTGCTTACCGAGAGGTGCCACATGAACAAACTGGCTTCTCTCCCTTTGAGTTAGTTTTTGGTGCCCCTCCGAGAGGTCCTATGGGACTGATAAAAGATTTATTAATTGATGCAGAGATGACTCAGGACACTCAGTCATCTTATGAGTATGTGATTAATCTTCGAAATAATATTATTGAGTCTTGCCAATTGGCAACAGCTTCTTCTGAGGCTGCAAAAGCTAAGGCTCGATCTATACAAAATCGATCTAGACGATTACGCCAATTATTCCCAGGCGATGAGGCTTATGTATTACTCAATACTGTATCTACTTGTCATTATTCTAATCTATCTGTTATACAGGAGGAAGAATCTTCTTTTCCTGAAGTGCAGATGCCTTTACCTGTACTTATTGTCCAATCTACTGAATCTTGGCGTGATGTGACCATTTCTTCTACGGTTACACCGCAACAGCATCAACGCGTTGCTGATCTTCTACAATCTTTCCCAGATGTGTTAACGGATGTACCGGGTTGCACATCTGTAATTAGTCACGATATTATTCTTAACGATGATACACCAATTCGTGTTCATCCTTATTCTGTACCTCTACATTTTCTGAGTAAGACATCTCAGGAACTCGAACAGATGATATCATTAGGTATTATTGAGACTAGTACATCTCCATTTTCTTCTCCTTTAGTCATTGTCCGGAAAAAGGACAACAACATACGTTTATGTGTTGACTATAGGAAACTTAATGCGCAGACAGTACCTGATAGCGAACCACATCCTATCCTTGACGATTTACTTCCTCGTCTATCCAATGCTACACTTTTCACTAAAATTGACTTAACCAAAGGTTATTGGCAGATTCCACTAACCGAAAGAGCCAAATACTACACAGCATTCTCAACTCCACAAGGTCTTTATCAGTGGAACGTGATGCCTTTTGGGCTAATGAATGCTCCAGCTACCTTTATTCGCATGATGCGAAAAATTTTAGCAGGTAGATCAGATATAATTACATACATTGACGACATATGTTTGTTTAGTTCATCATTTGAGGAACATTTTTTTGGGTCTTAAATCAGTTTTGGAAATATTGCGGGATAACCATTTAACCGCTAAACCAACTAAAATTCAAATAGCGTGTAATGAGATAACATTCCTGGGACACATTATTGGATCAGGACGTATCCAAACAATTCCCAGTACGGTTTCTAAAATATTAAATTTATCTGTTCCTCAAACGAAGAAACAGGTTAGGAGTCTGTTAGGGTTAATCCAATACTATAGCAGATTTGTACCTCACTTATCATCCATCACGGCTGTCCTGTCATCGTTACTAAAGAAGAACATGCCAATAAGGATAAATTGGACAGACGAATGTGACAAAACTTTTCGCACTATCTTAAACATTTTTTCATGCCCACCTGTTTTAAGATTATCAGATGCCTCTAAAAAGTTTGTTCTACGTACAGATGCGAGTAATTACGGACTCGGGGCGTGTCTACTCCAATATCATGATGATGTCCTTCACCCTGTACTTTATATCACACGCAAGCTGATACCTCCGGAGACTAAATATTCGACTGTAGACCGAGAATTGCTCGCCGTAATCTGGGCAATTACCAAACTATTAACATTTTTGCTGAGATCTCCATTTCTGATCCAGACTGATCAGAAATCTGTGGCAGCATTACGTCGTTCAAACCATAAAAGTGCAAAACTTGCACGATTTGCTATTGCGTTGCAACCATATGAGTTCGAAATACAGTCGATACCAGGAACTGAGAACGTCATAGCCGATACGTTGTCCAGACATCCTACGGATTCTGAATGAATATTACTATTTCAAGAAAATTTTCTGACTAATCAAGCATTACATTTGGAATGAACGTTATTAATGCCACGTCAGAATATACAACACTTCAGTTGGACTTCCTACTTAAATAAGGACATTTCGATATAAACTATTGTGATCAAAATATCAAGTTTTACGGATCGTTTGAAAATTTGGACTTCACTTCCACTTTGCGTATCACTCATTTCGATTGAAAACTGTTAAAAAGGAACAATCTCTGATGAAGAAGGGACAGATACGTTGATGACTTATTCAATTTACGTTCAAATTTTAATAAAGGAACTAACGATGATTGGATAATCATATCCTAATTCGATAATATGAACCTTGTGTCTTAATGAACTTTCATACAAGTCAACAGGATGTAACAACGATTGGATCTTCATGTCCGATATTGTTAAATTTTCTATTTATTAAATTAATATATAATAAAATAAAGTCAAAGTGTGATGAAATAAAAAAAAAAAATTACTAAGAAAAGATGAAACAAAATAATATCACACCAATTAAACCTTTTAATTAGTGTAATTATAAAGGTAATAGATATTAGATTATGACATTTCATATTTATAGTTAAAATGTATGAATTTTTTCTGTTCTTTTCTTCTGATTGCGTTAATTTAATTAGGTATCTATCCTTACACTTCATTTTCACACGCATTCTAATTTAATGTATACTTTAATATTAGTTTTAATTGTCCGTACTTCTCAATTTTTATTCCTTTTACTCTCTTATACTATTTCTCATTTTCTTCAATTAGATATTAATTAGTTAGTACCATACGTACATATTATAATTAATTATTTTAATTTTAATTAGTTAGAATAATTTTAATAACACCTCATATTATTAGTTAGTCGATACATACAACAAATTAATTAGTTAATTAGTTAGTGACAGTGACATTTCCTTGTTTAATATAAGTTATATGTATGATATGACGTTGATTTTATTATAAGATATTACTGACATGACCACGACACTGTTCTAGATAGAACATCGTAGGTCATACGTCGGGTTTTGTTAAATTTTTGATAATTTGATTAATATTATTCAAAAAAAATCTATCTAATAGATTTTTTTTCCCCCGTCTGACAGAAAATCTGTTACGGTGTTATTTTAAATGACGGCGTCTGCTGGGGTTTAGCCGTGCGCAACGTTTAGGGGTCATTAACATTTATAGAATATGTCGATATTTTACGGTATACTGAACGCGAAATATATGCGGAGATTATGACGCATTCGCGTTGGGAAGGTCACGCTGGGTGACTTGGTTACATTGCTTTTGTTACGCTATCCGTCAAGCAAGAAAGTCGTGTCTTGTATTTCTTCCAAGGAAAAAGGCTTAGTATATAGCCTATATTATATATATGAATCAACGTAGAACTCAGGGTCAGTTCGGATATTAATCTAAGTATGAGATTAATTAAATTAAATTAAATGATGGAAGGAGAATCGCATTATGATTCAAATTGTAGCTGTCAAGAACTCATGCGTTCATTTCTGGCTGTTGACTACAACAGCGCACGTATATAGCCACGATGTTCATCTGACATATTGTTTTGACACGGACGGATACTTACTGATATTATTTAGAATTCATTGTTATGCTGAACTGTACATGAAGTTTTGTGAATGTCGGATATCGTCTTTTGTATGAATACATGTGGACTCAGAACAGAAGGCTTGATCTTTTATTTACGTTTCGGGTTCGGTTCACAGCTGCAAATGTTTACGTTTTCCAGCACGATAGCTCTCCCACAAGGGAAATCAACTAATATCTAATATGCAAATCAGAACGTCGAAGGGATGTTCTGATGGTCAGAGCTAACCAATAATACCAAACATTATCTACATCTAGAGGGTGATTTTACTCTTCAATCAATAATAGAAGAACGAAGGAACAGCAGCAAACACACCAACCCAACCCGTCACAACTCACATTATTAGTTAGTCAATACATACATCAAATTAATTAGTTAATTAGTTAGTGACAGTGACATTTCCTTGTTTAATATAAGTTATATGTATGATATGACGTTGATTTTATTATAAGATATTACTGACATGACCACGACACTGTTCTGGATAGAACATCGTAGGTCATACGTCGGGTTTTGTTAAATTTTTGATAATTTGATTAATATTATTCAAAAAAAATCTATCTAATAGATTTTTTTTTTCCCCGTCTGACAGGAAATCTGTTACGGTGTTATTTTAAATGACGGCGTCTGCTGGGGTTTAGCCGTGCGCAACGTTTAGGGGTCATTAACATTTATAGAATATGTCGATATTTTACGGTATACTGAACGCGAAATATATGCGGAGATTATGACGCATTCGCGTTGGGAAGGTCACGCTGGGTGACTTGGTTACATTGCCCTTGTTACGCTATCCGTCAAGCAAGAAAGTCGTGTCTTGTATTTCTTCCAAGGAAAAAGGCTTAGTATATAGCCTATATTATATATATGAATCGATGTAGAACTCAGGGTCAGTTCGGATATTAATCTAAGTATGAGATTAATTAAATTAAATTAAATGATGGAAGGAGAATCGCATTATGATTCAAATTGTAGCTGTCAAGAACTCATGCGCTCATTTCTGGCTGTTGACTACAACAGCGCACGTATATAGCCACGATGTTCATCTGACATATTGTTTTGACACGGACGGATACTTACTGATATTATTTGGAATTCATTGTTATGCTGAACTGTACATGAAATTTTGTGAATGTCGGATATCGTCTTTTGTATGAATACATGTGGACTCAGAACAGAAGGCTTGATCTTTTATTTACGTTTCGGGTTCGGTTCACAGCTGTAAATGTTTACGTTTTCCAGCACGATAGCTCTCCCACAAGGGAAATCAACTAATATCTAATATGCAAATCAGAACGTCGAAGGGATGTTCTGATGGTCAGAGCTAACCAATAATACCAAACATTAACTACATCTAGAGAGTGATTTTACTCTTCAATCAATAATAGAAGAACGAAGGAACAGCAGGAAACACACCAACCCAACCCGTCACACACATGCCTTTGGTAATGTTTGTCACAAACTTTGTTCTATTACGCACATCATGAAGTTTCATAAACTTGTTGTCAATTCGTTCCATGTAGTTCAGGTTTTTAGAACTCTTTGTCTTCTTCAGTGGTGCACTCTCTAATAATAATATTAATAATTACCCACTTACACTGTCAGCCTCGTGTAGTTCCAGGGATCAGTGGGTAGACAACCAAAGGTCAGGAGTGGCATTCGCTCAGGCAGGTCTTAAAAGGCTTTTATTATGAAGTTTTGCATGACACTATTAACCTCATCATGCAAGAGTAATCGCTGCAGAAATAATGGATGCAAATAATAGGTAAATGCTTTGCAAAGGTAACCAGATGCAGAGGCGGTTACATGCTCCATAGGGAGCCCAAACTGGGCAAGAATGAATTAATGACTTACTTTGTTTGCCAGGGATTCTGCCACACCATCTCTCTACAATTACTCTTTCGTTGAGACCTCCCAGCTCATACTCAGTTTCAAACGTTACATTGAATTGAATCTCAAAGAATCGGAGTGGGCCAGGAGGGAAACGTCTGTATTGCCGGTTACTGAAGTCGTAATCTAAGGCGACATACACTTGGAGCAGGAACAGAAACTAGTGAGCACTGTGGACAGAGAACACCGTTAAAGGAGGGTTGAATAAGAAATAAAAAACGTTGAATACAAATATTAAACAATAAGTCTAAGTTCAGTGAAGACTCCTGTCATTTTCTTCTCTTTTTACTTCTCGTTCTGGTTCTGACAAACTTGTCAAAGTTATACTGAATATAATAATAATAATATCAATAGCCCTTTCAGTCATAACTGACTATTTGACTGCAACCCTGAGGTGACAGACCTCAGCTGCTTTTTTTCCTGGGTTTTTATGGGACGTTTCCTTTTCTATTCTGCTTGCTGTGAGAGCTTCTTTTCGCCCGATCTGAGGTCGTTCCGTAGAGAGCATCGTCACTTGATGCGATCGGCAGCTTCATCCTCCCAGGTTGCTGGATTTATGTCTAGTGCCCTCATGTCCCTCTTGCTTAAATCTTCTAACTTCAGCTGCGGTCGCCCAACTGTTCTTTTGCCATCTGTCAGTTTTCCGTAGAATATATCTTTTGGAATGCGACCATCTTCCTTGCGGCGGACATGGCCAAGTGAACGTTGCCTGCGCTGTCTGTCGTGATTTGATTGAAATGTCTATCACTTTTAGCCGAGTGGTCTGCCTTGTCGTGTTCGCTATTTTGTCTACGTCCACTTTTCTGTGTTATAGCTCCTAATAGCGCTATTTCTGGCATTGGTCATGTCAATCTTACGTTGGACAGGCTAATTCCACCCCTTTACACGTGGACATCGGCATCTAGCTAAAGGTCCTTTTTATTCTGCCTTTCTAGTAGATGACGGCTAGTTCCCCGTATTCTTTGATTTACAGAGAATCGTGGACACGGGGAGAACTTCTACCTTTTTAATTGTGCCGCCCTCATCTTGTCTCGCGAAAAACGGTCGCTCGTAGAACCGCCAGCGCGGCGGCAGATTACGCCCTTTCCCTTATTTTGAGTCGCATGGGGAATCTCTCCCCTAAGTTTTACATCTGAATTTTTTTTTCATATAGTGCACGTGCAAAAGCCACCTGCAAACTCTATCTGGCTATTTAAGCAAGAGTTCTCTAACTCTCAGTACCACTGTCTCAAAAAAATTCTGCCACTGGTCAAAGTGATATTCTGCGCCAGCTTATAACAGTAGTTAGTGCAAGAATTATTCTGTCTTCGGTAAGCTCATTTACTTATTCAATTAATTGGGGTGTTAGCTTAATCTAATAGAATAGAGATCCCGTGTTACTTTAATTCATATTATATATATATATATATATATATATATATATATATATATATATATATATATATATATATATATATATATATATATATATATATACACACACACACTCTTCTTTCCTTAAGGGACATTTTTTTCGTGAACAGGATGCTCTGAATTTTATTAAGTGAGCCACCATCCATTATCATTAAGGCGCGGGGTTTTCGTAAGACAGAAAGTATGAGTCTGTGTATAATTGTACTACCAATTTTGTGCTCTTGGTCAGCGTGGAATATTACTGTAAAGTGTATTACTATTGTGTAAATATTGAGTATCAGCTCAGTGCTATTTTTGTAACATGTCCATTTGTTAAGGGATAGAGAAATTGCCCGAATTCCTGCTCGGTCTAGGGTTCATTGTTGTTAATAAAGATTTGATAATTCATGTATTTTGACTTGGTTTTTTTTACATTTGATTTGGTCTGCAATGTCTAATATAATGGAAACCACCCTTCGTATCTAAACCTTTCTCCTTTCAAAATACTTAAAAATACTGAATAATGTTAACAACTGCTGGAACGAACTTGTATTGATTGGAGAAACGTCTTGGCTTAGACGATTTTGCAACATTTTAATAACCAGTAAGTACAAATTCACAACGTCACAATTACGATAATGACATGTATGCTCCCTCTCCATATTCCAGTCTTGCTTTATCTTAGTTCGACTTTCTTACAGTGTCATTCAACTTCTCCATATACCTTTATAATTTCATTCATTATTTTCACACCATGAAATAGCCTCAACACCATTGTTATTATTTACTAAGTAATTTACCCACGGGGAAAATTTTTAGTATCTTGGGTTAACTTTAACTGTACGATTATGCTCGTATGCTGTGGGGGGTTGAGGGGGATACGTTGGGTACAGCCATTCTAAAAATACATTATTCACACCGCGCAGCAAAAACTGACGCACTCGCGAGCGACCAGAGATTTTTGATCGATAAAGTGGGCGAGACTGTACTGAGAAGAGCCTGTTTTGATTTGTGTGGGGTGGGAAACGAAAATGGAGAGTTTGTTTTGATTTTGTGAGTGAGAGAAACGGCGAGTGGAAGGGAGAAGTTTGTTTATATTTGACATAGGTGAGAGACGAACTGAGGAAGAGTAGGCTACAGGTAGTAATGAGATATCGTATTGCTGTATATTTTCAGAGCCTTGGTCAGCACAGTTGTCTGTGCTTCCTGATGTGATTTGCTGGTTTCAGGGGATTACTATTGTACACATAATAATTATTACCAGGCAGTCTACGTCATACTGTCAGGTTTCAGTTATAAGGCTGGGGAGTGCATCATGTAACCACAGCCTATTGTTGAAAGTGTCTTTTGCTCCAGCACATACTGGCTGTCCCCTCTGCCATCCAGTCATTTTCGGCAACACTGTCCGACCCATTAACAGCCAGTTGATTTGGAGTATACCACTATACATCGATTTCTGTCATCTACACGTAAGCAGTAGCCTTGCGTCCTGGATTATTTACCTACAACACAAATTGCCATCAGTTGCAGTTAACCATCATCTCAACACCTACGGGCTGTTGCCTTTGCCATCCAGTCAGGTTCTGCAACACTGTGCGACCCATTGATAGCCGGTTACCTCTGTGGATACTGACATAACGACTGAGAGAAGTAGTCAGTTGCCAGTACTCGTCACCTGTTTTTTATAGTTGAAGTCTTCATTATCCGGTACAGGAGGTGCCTCAGCGCGCCTACTGGATACTCGCTCGTCAGCAAACGTTCTCGTCAATTGGATAGATTTGGATCGTTGGGTGCAAGTATTTCTGCACTCGTTTTAATCTCCTCCACCTGATAGTGTGGCCTCCAGCCACCGGAAATTGTGAATTCATAGGATTTATTACCACACAGTTACAGAGAGAGCTTATCTCCATAGCCTGGAAATTTCAACCTAGGTGGAACAGTGTAGTGGTGTTTTCTTCTAGCAGAGAAAGTAACTTACTTACCAGGATTATTAATATAAGGAATGGCCGGTTCTTCGCAAAACTGGGGGCCTAACCCCTTTAGTTAGTTTTTCTTGGGAGTGAGAAAGTGTCCGGGTGTTAGTAGTTTGGAGTGAGACGTTTTGCCTGAGAGATTGAGTGAAGTCTTGTGTTATTTTTCTGTGGTTGTGATATTGATACATTCACTAGCCCCTTAGAGAGAGTGAAGGCATTACTTTTTTTGTGGTTCAATGTTGTGGTTCTTTAATATTTACATTTATATGTACAAAGCGGTCAGAATTCCCTCTACTCTGTCACTTAATGTTTGCTGTTGTAGTCGTTACTGTAGTAGATTATTCTATTTAGCATTGGAGGATGGACGAGGATACGACATCTTAAACAGAGTCCGAGTATGGCTGAGAAGTAGACCCAAGATATTTGATTATATCTCTCTTCTCTCCAGAAGTTCTACCTCTTTCCATATTTTCATTAGTGACTTTAAATTTTCTCTATTTCCACATTACTCATTCATATTCTGTCTAAACTAAGACATTATCTATTTCCATACTCGCGACGCTGTCTAAACAGTGTATACATGCTTTGAAGGCCAGCACGTGACAACATCTCGATATTTGTCACTTTTTCCTTCCAGAAATATCGAGGATGTAGCGTAGACACCGTAGATGGAAGGTACTGAGTCTTCTTTCTTGCTTAGCATAGGTTGATCATGTCTCGTTGCCATATAGAAGTGTATACTGAATATAATAAGAGGGAAAAAAAGCAAGAACATGTTGACTGAACGAACATTTTGTGAGGACGAATCCAAAAGAATCTGCTGGACGGCCACATAAGGTCAAATGAAACTGACCTGAATCTTGTGTCTCAGAAGAAGGTAAATCGAAAGAGTTACGGACATCTCTACGAGACAGCATAATGTCAGGGTTGGTCACATGTATGTTGAATAAGAAATCTTTAGTCAGCCGTAAAAGCAATGCTTCATCTTACCTAGTTCTGTGATTTGTTTGTACTGTGTTATCATAGAAACATGCTGCTTCCAGTTTTGATAGTCAGACCAAACACCGAAATTAATTACGTGTTGCTTGAAGTTATGATTTGTTACATCCAAACACCGAACATTATCACTTGCTACTTCAAATTTTGATAGTTACAGCCAAATATCGAAACTAATCACTTGGTGCTTTAAGTTTTGACTTTTTTACTCACAAACACCGAACCTCATCACTTGTTGAAAGATTCTAGTGTGAAAAGTGCATTACGTCTCAACGCCACGATTATCGCTTGAGAAACATGTCAACTAGGGATTGTTCGATTACCTTGCACGGTTCGACTACTCAGTGTATAACAAAGTTCGATACCATGAACGTTAAAGAGAAAGAAAGACAGATTGGAAAGAAAGAAAAAAAGAAAGAAAAAAAAAGAAAAAAAGAAAGGAACTGGGGTATACAAACAAAATGGGCTTGAACACATTATACAAGGGGACTGACATAAGTCTTGGGCCTGACCATGAAGGACATGTCACAGAGAGCTGAAATGTTGTATAGTGTTTATTCCTTTTCAATATAGCCACTTCTGAATTGACACACTTCTGCCATCTCTGCTTGACCTTGAAAAGACCTTGGGAGTAGAACACCCTATTTTTCAAACTAAACCAGTCATCACATGCCAGTAAAACCTCTTCATCGCTGTCAAAATGATTTCATTTTAGCTGTTTTTTTAAGATTTGGGTATAGAAAAAAGTCTGTTGGAGCCAAATCTGGAGAATATGGTGGGTGTGGAAGAATTGCAATATTCAAATCGTTGGCTGCTAGCTGCACAAGCCGTGCTTTGTGAGAGGGCGCGTTGTCTTGAAGCAAAGGAAGATTTTGAGTGCGCGTTATCCTCGTTTCCTGGTCACAACCTTTCTTAGTTTTGTGAGAAGATGTGCATAGTACTGTCCATTAACTGTGTTGCCACGAGGCAGATAATCTTTCAAAAGGACACCTTTGCCGTCCCAAAAACAGTCAGCATCACTTTTCCTGCAGATTTCTGCGCCCTCGGCTTGACATGTGTTGGGGAGCCCGGGGTTTTCCATTGCATGCTGGCAATTTTGGATTCGGGGTCATAATGGTGTACCCAAGTCTCATCTACTGTCACCATGGTCTCCAAAAAATTTTTTGACTGACACTTTTTGAGCAACTGTTGACAGCAATTTACCCTCATTTGCTTCAGTTCACGTGTCAACAGTCGCGGAACCCAGCGTGCACACACTTTTCTCATGTTCAGTCTGTTGTGTAAAATTCTATAAACTGTTCTTTCATTTAGTTTTACTCTACTAGCTATCTCCACAATTGTCATTTTTCGATCCTGGTCAATGATTTTCTTCACTCTTGTTGCATTTTCATCATTGCCCTCTGAGGCTGGTCTACCAGATCTTGGCAGATCAGCAACATTTGAGCGGCCGCACTTAAACTGTTGACACCAGTTTTTTACCGCAGTATATGAAGGACAAGAATCACGAAACACTGGTTCCATCTCCCTGTGTATTTCTGTAGGTGTTTTTCCCTGAAACATCAGAAATTTTATCACAGCTCTGGCCTCCTTTTTTTTCCATTGTTTTGTCAAATCTTTGGAGCAGCAGATCCGGTCAATAGGGTACATTGCGCCGTGCACCGTAGCGGGAAAACCCATTGAAGAAACAAACGCGTACTTCACACATTCAGTGCAAATATCTTCTTCTTCTTCTTCCGTCCTTAGCCACCAACCGTCAAAGCAGTCAGTGGCCATTACGCCTAGTGGCGTCTTAGGGCAACAGCAGATAGGTTTTCTTTGCCATTGTTTCCCATCACGCCTGGTGGCGTCTTTAGGGCAACGGCAAATCAACCCATTTGCTGTTGTTTCTGTGTGCAAATATGATGAACTTTAAATGTGCCAAGTTTCATCTTCCTCCCGTGACTCCTTCATGGTCAGGCCCAAGACTTATGTCAATCCCCTTGTATAAGTGAACGATATGAAAGTTATTAAACAGTAAAGAAAGAAAGAAAGTGAAGGCAGAATGAAAGAGTGAAAGAAAGAAAGACTAAATAATTAAATACTAAGCAAAAACTTTAGTTTAAAAAACATGACGTTTATAGCTATGATCCTCTAAAGTAGGAGCCGGCTACCAGTTGATCGCAACCTACCGTTAGTTCCCAGGGGATAACTTGGTAGATCTTCAGGTGACAACCTAGGAAAGAAAGAGATAGATTTTAAACTATGGAATTTTGGACTAGTCCACTCTAATAACGAGAAGGATGACAGTGAATAGCTGAGATGACGATATTGAGGACGATACTGAATAGCTGGGATGAGGATTTAGAAGGATGATAGTGAGTACTTGAGATGGGGGTATATAAGGATACTAGTGAGTAGCTGAGTTGAGGGGACAGAAATATGATAGTGAGTAGTTGAGATGGAGGTATAGAAGGATGATAGTGAGTAGTTGAGATGGAGGTATAGAAGGATGATAGTGAGTAGTTGAGATGATGGTATATGAAGATTCTAGTGAGTAACTGCGTTGAGGGGATAGAAGAGTGATAGTGAATAGTTGACATTGGAGTGACACTGTTTAGTTAGTTGTTGACTTGAGGGTATAGAAGGATGATAGTTAGCAGAAGAGAGATGAACGAAAGACATGGAAAGGAATATGCTGTGATGACTGTTGGTTAATAAATTTATTTCAGTTCTTCCTCCTTGCAAGAAAAGTTGGAAATATTCGTCTAAAAGTATAAGAATTCAAAGGTTAGATGAAAATGGAAGTTTTCTACACAGATGAAAGTGTGTACTGAGTTGAGAACGTAAGAATAAACAATACTCTAGAAGAATAAACATATATGCAAACTAAGAGATTAGATAATTACAACGATGAGAAAATTTAGCTGCAGAGATGAAGATGCTTGGTTGGAATAGTTTGGGTTGAGATAAGGCAGAATGAATGACGTCCGACTGAGAACGGAGAAGGATGTGAAATGAGAACAATTTAATAATGGCTTGCATGATGCTTAACAAGACCTTACTTGACTTGTGTGGTAAATATAATAGAAAGAACTCTAAAAATATCTATACTATTTTTAACACAAAATCAACTTTTAATTTTTACTAATTCAAATTGCAGTACACTACTAGGCACAAGTATCGAGTTGACAGCCAGATCGATGCACGAGTTCGCCCTCTGTCCGAGAAGGATCTTGTTTCTAATGCCATACAATAAAAGATCATATCCTTCTGGAGTATTGGTGTCGCAGTATCTGCTATCACAAATAGCAATATATAAAATAAAACATGTTTGCGACCAGTATTGAGAAAATTCACTACAAGATAACTTAACAGAAATTTCTAGAGCCAAGAAACTGAAAACGACCTGTAACCTTTCTTGTGAACTTTAGCATATTTGTTTGGCATCAGAAAAACAGTAAAAAATGTCCAGGATATAAACGAACTGATTCGACGATGATACTTAGTTCGCTGATTTCTTGATGCATATGCAGCAAAAAAAAAAGATCTAGCTTGATATTATAATTCTATAGATCTCTTCAGAGACAAAATGTGATTAAATTCTTCAAGGAAGGAGCAAATATACTCTTATTAGCCTGGGAGTGATTTGTCTAGCTGTTTCTTGGGCACCCGCTTGTTCTCGTATTTCTGTGGGCTCTAGACAAAGCTTTATTTTGTCATGCTTGGCTTCGTTTTTTGTTTGTTTTTTTTTTAAGAAACCCAAAGAATTTGATTCAGAATCTTCAAAAGTCGGATGCATTCATTGTATCATTTAGTTCACAGCAGTAATAAATAGTAGTAAAAACAACTATTGATTCAAAGGCCAACAACCTTCGACAGACAAACACTGAGACAATAAGATTGAACGAAATGTTGTAAAGTTTTTACAGAGTTTTGAACCCGTGAGATATTCTCAAAGATGTTAATGTTACCATAAGAGACAGCTGAAGAAATGAGGACATTAAGACGTTGGTGGGAACAACACCATGGACCAACTACATCATCATTTTTGTCGGCGTTCTTTACGGAGCAAGGAGCCACCAATGCAATTGGCCTCCTTACAGGAAACCTGCACCAACCATTCACGTGCTCTTATCGCAATGGTTTCTGGGACAATTTGGTTGACATGATACGGTTGTCAGTCCCATGCACAACCTCATATTAGTCGCCTTGTACGACATGCGTGATGGTGTAGTGGTTATATTCTGTCAACTACAGAGGGAGGCAGAAAATAAAATTTGATGGACACCTCCACAGCAAATATTCATAATAATTTTCATCTTCCTTGATCAGCATAATATATGGCTACAGATCAAGGTGACGCATGAGAGGAGGTTGGATAGGCATAGTTAAGGAGATCCTGAAGAAATACGGCATTCCACAGGCCACATCAACCCATCTAGCACAATAATGAATACTGCTTTTCCGCATTAACCGTAACAGCGTATAGCAGATACAACCGTAGAAGAGTCGAACGTTAGAGATTTAACTATATTAGGTCTGGCCTTTTCTGAGGTATTGTGACCGGTTGCCTTCCTCAGTGCCTTGCCTTCCCTACCTTTAGAGCAAAGTCACATACCATTTTACAGATGAGTAGACTGGAGCGTAATGATGCCAAGTTTCGACATTTGCCTCGACAAGCAAGCGTTCTGACCACTATACTAGTCGACGCTCGTTATAACAGCATGGAATGAATTCGCGACACGACAGAAATGTATCTCATCACTAAAAATAAATCGAATTGTCTTTGATCGTCTTCACTAAACTGGACATTTTCTTTCACAAGTTCGAATATTTGTTATGGCTTTTGAAACTGTTCTTCCTCTTCTATAATCTCAGCTATTATGATGAAGTATTGGTCCTTCTTAACTGTCAATTCATTTAATGAAAATATTTTTTTTTATCAGCTTGGTTTGTTTGTTTATTTTTTAAATTATACACAACATTAGGAATCACCAGCCACTGCCTTATCTCAGGAATAGACACAGTTGACAGAGTACATCATGATTAGTGGTCAAAAATTCACAAGTGCAAAGAAAAACAAAGTAGACGAAGATAATAAAGGTAAAATTAACCTAAGGTGGATCAAAAGTTTAAAGGAACAAAAGAAGTATTATCAAGACTAAAATGGCTGATCTGTTAATTTAAAGCACTTTTCACACGTAGACAGTCGTACGTAAAAACGTGACCCTTGACTTGAGTTATTTGTCAGTGATAGTAAGAAATTTGAGCTACGAGTAGGGGGTGTATCTCTGAGCTTTTCAGATAACCTTCGAACTTTTGACCCTTTTTCTCTTTCGTTGAGGACAGATAAAGGGACGGTTACTTACGGTTAAAGGGGCGTTGACAATTTTTTTTTTTCTCTTGCAAAATGTTGTTAGCTGATGAGTAGTTTACAATGTTTGTTTCTTTTCCTTCATCAGCTGGTGTTCTGTGAAAACATAGAGGAAGTACGTGAAACGTTGGCCTTAGGTGGCAGTCCTTTTCAGGGCTTCTTTATAACTGTTGAAAATACTGTTAGTCCTTTTCAAGACTTAGTATCTATAAAAGCTGCATGAGCTCGCAGTCTTTTTCAAAACTAGACCATTTCAGCGCTAATTCATGCTAGGTGATAGAAGTTAAAACTTTTCAAGGCTTAGATGTTATCAACACTATACTTCAGATAATAGAGTTCACTTGCTTATGAAATGCAAATTGCGCTGATATAACCTATGGACGTAACGTCTAGGTTGAAAGAACCGCGCCTCGCCACAAGAAATCCAAACCCTCAAAAGCGGAAAAGGGGGGGGGGGGGAAGCAAAAGTTAAAGACATAAAGGGGCATTAATAAAAACCCTATTTGAAGTAAACTGTTAAACACAAACCTAGAAGAAAAAAAACCTGCCTTTATGTGTTTCATTATTTATGTCCGTGGAATTCATGGTGTTGAAAATCATCGTATTTCTGTGAGATAGTATGCGTGCCTATGTGTGTGTGTGTGAGCAGAAAGTTTGGATAATGTAGCTGAGTAAACAAGGTCGAGGCATGTAGATACATTTCTCAAAACCTTTCACAGCAGCTACACCTTGAGACGTCATAAATTCTCATGTTATACTTTCGTGTAAAACTTCCCTATAGTTAAGCTGTTAAAGCGCTATCCTCTATCGGCACAGTTACCAGGTTCCGGGATAGAAACCTGGTAGTGTAACGTTTCAGTCTACCCGGCTGTAAACGGGTACATGGTTCTACTTGTCAGGTAGGGAAAGGAAAGGCAGGGAGAAATGGAACTGATCACCCCCACCTCATAAAAAGCTGGACCTTGTATTGTGAGATCTCTAACACTTCACTCCCCTATCAACATGTGTGCTGAGGTAATATCTTTACTATTTTCTCTTTTTACCTTTATACTTTCGCATACTAGTGCATGTCACGAGGGAAGAAAGCAATATACTTTGTCTTGATATCCGTAAACGAGAGAGAGAGAGAGAGAGATAGATAGATAGATAGATAGATAAATAGATAGATAGATAGATAGATAGATAGATAGATAGATAGATAGATAGATAGATAGATAGATAGATAGATAGATAGATAGATAGATAGATAGATAGATAGATAGTTAGAGAGAGAGAGAGATATGCTCATCACAGCCAAAATATCAATAAAACAAAAGCATATATATATATATATATATATATATATATATATATATATATATATATATATATATACTGTAATATGAATTTAGGCAATAGATAAACTAACATGACTGAAGGGATAGAGTTTTGCTGTACAAGTAAAAAACGTGGGGACTGCGACGAAATCATCAGTTCTGCAATTTTCATGACTGTCTTTCTCTCCGGCTGTATTACTTCATTTATTCATTTTCCTCACTCATCGTCCTATTATTTGGCATATTTTATGCACCTACATTTTCGCTCTGATTATTCCCTAGACTTGGTTACTTTTCGTCAGGTGAATCGTAATAATACTAGGCTAATTAGACAGGTCAGCGGATAATACTTTTATCGTCTAGCTACCTTCGATTGAGACGATCTTTGATGACGCAAGGTGGTCGCGCAGATCGATGGCAAGAAAGCCAGATTGCCTGTCTAAGAAAGCTGTCTGAGAATGTAAAGAAAAGCAAGTGATATATGCAATCGCTTCCGCTGGACCATCCCTGTATAAAGATTACAAGATAACCTGTCAGAAGAGACAATATATGCGGAAGGTATTAGCCAAGACATGAGTTCACAGATGTGTTTGTGAGTTTGCATAAAAGTGCAATCGGAATTATTACTGCCATATCTGAAAGAGGTCACGCATTTAAATTTTAAAATTGATATTTTAATTTTGATATATTTAAAACACGAGGTGAATATTATGATTTAATACCACCACCCACATAGCTCTAAAGAGCTTCTTCTTCTTCCTTGATCCTTAGCCGCCGACAGTCAAAGCAGTCAGTGGCCATCACGTCTGGTGGCGTCTTGTAGGGCAAAAACAAATTCATTCCACTTTGCTCGGTCGGTGGCCATCCTTCGTACAGTGCCACAACTCTGGTTCATTCTTTGCATCTCAGCCTCCACAGTCCTCCGCCAAGTTGTTTTTTGGTCGGCCTCTCTTTCGTTTTCCTTCAGGGGTCCATAGCATAGCTGTTTTTGTGATGGTATCGGGGTCTCTTCTGAAGACATGGCCAACCCAACTCCAGCGTCTGCCAGCTATGATGGTGTGTATGTCCTCTTGCTTGCTCCGAGTAAGCAGATCTTGGTTGATGATTGTATTCGGTCAAAAGATTCGGAGAATTTTTCTTAGACAGGTTGTGTGAAAAAGGACAATTTCGACATTTCCTTCTCTGTTACTCTCCAGCGTTCCGCACCATAGAGTAGCACAGAAAGCACACAGCTCTGATATAATCTTCATTGTGTACTTGTGCTGTACTGAGAGGATTTCAGATGTTGTTTAGACTATAACAGGCTGTTCTTGCTTTGTTCATTCTGTTGTTGATAGCTTTGCTTGCACCGAAATCTGGTGTTACTATGCATCCTAGGTATGTGAAGGTGTCTGTCTGTTCCAGTTGTTGATTCCTTACTGTTATGGGCTCGGGGATGCTCACATTAAGCGTAATAACCTCTGTCTTCTTTAGATTGATGTTCAAGCCCACCTGCTGGCTATTCTTATTAAGTCTATCCGTTTTTTTCCCGGATGTGTTGATGTGAATGTGCTAGTAGTGCAATGTCATCCCCATATTCCAGCTCTTCCAATGTAGAAAACGTAGTCCATCTTATTCCTCTTGGATTGCCCTCTGTTGCCTGTCGCATCACTCAGTCTATGACTGTTAAAAATAGAGTGGTTGATAAGGGGCATCCCTTTCGTACTCCTGTCTTCACCTCAAAGGTTAGGTTGCTCTGCCCTACGCTACACGTAAAGTTGGCATAGAGGCTTTTTATGGTTGACAATATGAAGCTTGGAATTCCATAGGCCCTCAGTATTTTCCATAGACTGTCACTATGTATACTGTCAAAAGCTTTTTCAAAATCAACGAAATTAATGTAAAGCTGTCTCTGCCATTCTGAGCACTGCTCTATAATGTTTCTGGGGGTAAATATATGATTTGCACATCCTCTATTCTGTCTAAATCCTGCTTATTCTTTCCTCAGTTTGTGGTCTATTGCTTTTGAAATTCTCTGTATAATTATCCTGCCTAATATTTTGCTGGGAACTGAGAGAAGTGTGATTCCTCTCCAATTATTGTAGTCTGCAAGGTCTCCCTTCTTGGGCAATTTGCCAGTTATTCCTTTGTTCCACTCCGTTGGTGTTTTCCCTGTTTTCCAGACTTGTGCAAATAGTGGTTTTAGTAGTTCTGCTGCTAGCTCAGGGTCCTTCTTAAATAGCTCTGCATTTAAGTTATCGTGGCCAGGCGCTTTTACATTCTTTAACCCTTTGATTGCCGTGATGATTTCTTCCTTCCGTGGAAGGTCTGTATTAACATCTAGATCATCTTCAGCCTCAGAAATATTCAGCTGAGTCTCTTGTGGTTCCTTGTTCAGAGTTTCTCTGAAATGCTCTGCCCATCTTGTTTCCTGTCCCTTTACTGTTGTGATGAGATTTCCTTGCTTATCTCTTACTAATGTAATATTGTTTGCACCTCGTTTTCCACTGATGGTTTTAGTTATTTTGTATACTGTGCTTTGTTCATTTCTCAGTGCTGCCTTGTCTGCTTGTCTTGCAAGATCGTCTAGGAAATTCCTTTTGTTGGCTCGGGTTTGGCGTTTAACTTCCTTGTCCAGCTGACTGTACTGTTCGCTATATAGTTGCTTTAACCTGGGGGACTTCGCTTCTGATTTCTGTCTTTTCATTTCCTTTCTCGTCGTTGTGGTGTTTAATTTTTCTTGTGTTATCCAGTCTTGCTTCTTCCTTTCCTGGAATCCCAGGCATGATTTGCTGCTTTCCTTATATATTGCTTACCATTGGTTTAATTTGAGAGCCGGAATAGACTTTAACTTTCATTGGCAAGTTGATCTAAAGGTACAATCTGGGATTTGAACTGAGAAATGGAAATATAATCTAGCGAAATAGGAGACACAAATCAGACTGCATTGCAACGTCAAATTAGCTACTCCCAGGAGCCAGAGAGACAACAGACTAAGAATTCCAAAATTAAAAGTGACAGATCAAAGTATTTAAGAGAACCACCATTTTTAAATACAAACACTGGATACTTAACGAATCAGAATCAAGTCATAAGAGGAATAATACAATTTCCCAGACCAGTGTTCGATGCATCTAATCAAAGTGCTGTGTCCATACGAGTACATCTGTGCGAGGAAATTGTAGATCCCATTTGGGGTAAGTTGTGAACTTATATTTTACAAATGTGAATTAGGCATGTTTTTATTGCTACGTAGTTATATATGAGGATGGCAACCTCAACATATGAAAATAGTATATTCATAAACCCCTACAGCAAGCGCTGGTGATTGCCTCTTGCTAATCGTACAGAAAACCGACAGCAGAGGTGACCATAGACTTCGAATGGAGCAGTGAGAAGTGATGATTACATCACATGTGCCTAAAGTGTATAGTATTGTGATAGGGTGGGCGAGATGATGATGATGATTATATTGTGATAGTTGATCACTCTCTTTTCACACTCGCACCGACCCGAACAACAATAAAACTCTTGATTCTAGAGGCAGAGGTTGTATTTATTTTTAAAACCCATTCAGTGACAAAGCAAACATTAAACAAATAAACTAGCGAACATAACAAAACAAAACTAAACAAACACCCAACAGTGCCTGATTGCTAATCTGAAGAAGCAAACAAAGCAACGAATAGTTAAAATCATAGTAGTTAAATAATCATACTCTCACCTGTCAAACAGTCCTTCCACGTGTACTACCTGACACCCTCAACTATCACACACGCACACACTCATGCGTGTCGTCCAGTGCGACTAGTATGGTGTTGTGCATGAGGCTGGCAACCTCACCGTGTAACACAGATTGCTACCAAAACTACTACTGCAAGGGCACACTCTCAGCTATCACACACACACACTCATGCATGTCGTCCAATGAGACTAGTATGGTGTTGTGCATGAGGCTGGCAACCTCACCGTGTAACACAGATTGCTACCAAAACTACTACTGCACGAGCATCTGAATGCTTCATACGGATGAAACCACACTGGTGGCCCCATGCTCCCACAAGAGCGGAGAAGAGAAATATATATCTCCAAGTGAGCCCACGTGCTCTCACAAACCATTCTTCACATTACAATAATTAAATAATAATCAACTGGACATAAAATAATATTCAACTATCTGTACAACAAACTCTCAATAATGAGAATAAACCACCACCCCGCAACTGCTCCATCTCAGTATTCATTCCTGCATTCTGAACATGTCGTAAATGACGACTGGTGCGCCTGGCAACAAGCGTGTCGTATATGACCCCTGATGAGATTGGGAACTCATCACATGAAACACATTGTTACAGAAACCACCCTCGTAATAGCATAGAAATGCTTCTTGTGAGCCTGTAATGGACACCAGCTGCATTGATGTTTCCATGCCCCGCCGGGAGCAAACATAGAAACACCTGTCTCAACGTGCCTTACGCCTTACGCACGCTCTCCAGAAATCTAAATACATATTCTCGCTTCAAAGTAACCCATAAATATATACAGTAGAATAATCAATAAACGCAAAATACACTAAATTACTCTTACAATAAAGAATAAAATATAATTATTCTTGACTTTAACATAACTGGAATTAACACGAAAACTATCTCTTTCCTTTACTGGGGAAAATTATCTTAATCTGCTTCCACCCACGTGTCAATTCACATAGCGTGACATACAGGCTTATAACAAGCTAAGAGTGTTACCGCAGACCCCTTGGCGCCTTCTTTATTCACCGCGCCGCCTTTCATGACCACGTGGCCGCCATCTTGATATTTTGCTAACAAGTCAATATCATCTAAATTCAAGTAATAGATGCTTCTCTATCCAGTTTCATGTATAAAACACTCTTACTAAATTTGCCCTTCTCTGATGAATGGAATACTTGATACTAAACTCTTACATATGTGATTTGGTCTTAACACTAGTGAAATATATCCACACATTATTTCCACTCAATTATATTTCAAGACTAAATCATAATGCCCTAAAAAGACATTTCCTTTGGGAACACATCTATCTATTTATTTCACTAAACATTAAAATAGCCACATCGATATTATTTCAGAATTATATAAAACTAATGCTAATTTAAATTAACTCACGTGTCATGTCTTTGTGTTCTTCTGTGTGGGTACACAGGGCGCCTCGTTTTGTTCTCTCTTGTCTGGACTGATACTTAAGAAGGGCCACATGCTGGTTCGCTATTTCTTTTTATAGGCACTAGGCTAATCACTCAACTTACTGCGCGCTGGGCGTATTAATCTTGGCTACTTAAATATCACACGCGATTATCGCTTTAGGAATAGCGAAAACACAAATAAAACCTACAGCTATTTAATATAACACACGAATATCAAATATGACTCACAACTATACACCACAATTTAATTTCTAGGCATTATTAGGGCCTAATTACATATCTTCTACTTCAGATTTTTCACAACCCAGGCTCGCGCCGTCACGTGAGCTGACAGTCACGTGGGCCGACCGAAAATATATGGGCGACAAACATGCCTTGAACCGAAGTGGGGGTGGGGCCTCAGGGGTGTCTTCCCGGCCCCATCACATATCTCCCTCCTGATTTTGTTGTCGTCCCGACAACATCACTACCTCTGGCGCTTCAGTCGAAATCTCTCGGATCGTTGGTGCTGCGCTTGATTATTTCTCAGCGGCGATGTTTTGGGCTCAGATTCTGTATTCGGTACAACCCGGCTGGAGACACTCTTGGTCGTCATGTCTCCAGTTGTACGTTGTCGGGCTGTCAGCCGCTGTGGTCTTGAAGACTCACTCACCGTTCCGCGTCGCTGTCTGCCCGTGACATCTGCCTGTCAGTGCTTGCAGCTGTCGAGTTTGAAGAGAGATCGCTCTTGACGTGCTTTCCACTCATCTTGTGTGGACGGTGGCTTACGTTCCCCACAATCTGCCTTTGATGAGTCTCCTCTGCTGAACCTTGACTTGCACTCCCTCCTATTTGTTTAGGACGGGTTTCCTCCCCTGCACGACGAACAATTCCCTCGGCGCCCTTAGTGTGACTGTTGTCGTGGCCATCTCTTGGCTTGCGCCCTAAAGGCAACCTGGTTGTGACAGTACGCTTCGGGAAAGAGCTCCTTGAGGGACAGGTAGATATCAAGTGTTCAGTGGACTTGCATCGAAAACATCACTTCGGAAGCGGGCCTTGAGGGCATTTGGCTGCCATGTGGTCTGACAGGTCTCCACAATTGTAGCATCTTATCTTTCTGGGCTTCCTCTGTGCCATGGGTCGCTTCCTGCTGCCCTTACACTCTTGACCACCAATGCCGCATACATAAATTGCTTCCATGCCCTGGACCGATGGCTTGCTGTCAAACTCTACTCGTTCATTCTTCGCCAGACTCCGGAATCCCTTTCTGTAGATCTTGGTCTGATGTACGAATACATCAATACCTCCATCATCTGGCGTGATGAACCCCCATCCCCTGTGGACACTATACCACTTGCACATCCCTTTTCGCCTTGTCGGTGCCACTGCGTTTATCGGTGCTGTCAGCTCACAGCTTTCCTTGACGACAGCCTGACTCTCACATACAAGAAGGGCTAGTTGCGGTTCCTGCGGACACACCTCCTCGTCTTGCGTTGGCTGTTCCCGCGGCTGGCATGGTGCTCTCTTTCTCTGCACCTCCTCTTGTGCTGGCGAACTGGCCTCTGACATCTGTGCTATCTGGGACTTTAGGAAGGATAATTCTGCTCTGAGTGCCTCCTCCTCCTCCTTCTGAACTTCTGCACTTGCTATCTGGACCAGTGTCTCAGGCTTTTTACTTTCACCATAAACAGCATATTCCCAAGGGAAACTCCTGGTCATCTCACTGACTGGTGGTTGCTCGCAGTAGGCTTCTTTGACAATTTCCAGTAACTTCTCAGGGCTGGCCTTGGCTCCACCATGTATCCGTAATTCTCTAGATACCCATGGTGTAACGTTGTTCCATATCATGTCTAACTTGTCTTCTGCACAAAAAGGCGCCACCTTCCACGCGGCTTCCACATCTTCCACAAACTCTTGCCAAGTGGGACTCCCCTCTCCACTAAACAACCTTATCTCTGGCTCCTTCACGTACAATATCTTCACAGGCGCATTAGCCATCTTGCTGCAGGAATGCACTGCTGGGTGTTTACAATATTTGTTCGTTTGCTGTTTGCTCAGTGTCACTGTCTGCCTTATCCTGCCGACGACGCCAATTGTGATAGGGTGGGCGAGATGATGATGATGATTATATTGTGATAGTTGATCACTCTCTTTTCACACTCGCACCGACCCGAACAACAATAAAACTCTTGATTCTAGAGGCAGGGGTTGTATTTATTTTTACAACCCATTCAGTGACAAAGCAAACATTAAACAAATAAACTAGCGAACATAACAAAACAAAACTAAACAAACACCCAACAGTGCCTGATTGCTAATCTGAAGAAGCAAACAAAGCAACGAATAGTTAAAATCATAGTAGTTAAATAATCATACTCTCACTTGCCAAACAGTCCACCACGTGTACTACCTGACACCCTCAACTATCACACACGCACACACTCATGCGTGTCGTCCAGTGCGACGAGTATGGTGTTGTGCATGAGGCTGGAAACCTCACCGTGTAACACAGATTGCTACCAAAACTACTACTGCAAGGGCACACTCTCAGCTATCACACACACACACACACACACACTCATGCATGTCGTCCAATGAGACTAGTATGGTGTTGTGCATGAGGCTGGCAACCTCACCATGTAACACAGATTGCTACCAAAACTACTACTGCACGAGCATCTGAATGCTTCATACGGATGAAACCACACTGGTGGCCCCATGCTCCCACAGGAGCGGAGAAGAGAAATATATATCTCCAAGTGAGCCCACGTGCTCTCACAAACCATTCTTCACATTACAATAATTAAATAATAATCAACTGGACATAAAATAATATTCAACTATCTGCACAACAAACTCTCAATAATGAGAATAAACCACCACCCCGCAACTGCTCCATCTCAGTATTCATTCCTGCATTCTGAACATGTCGTAAATGACGACTGATGCGCCTGGCAACAAGCGTGTCGTATATGACCCCTAATGAGATTGGGAACTCATCACATGAAACACATTGTTACAGAAACAACCCTCGTAATAGCATAGAAATGCTTCTTGTGAGCCTGTAATGGACACCAGCTGCATTGGTGGTTCCATGCCCCGCCGGGAGCAAACATAGAAACACCTGTCTCAACGTGCCTTACGCCTTACGCACGCTCTCCAGAAATCTAAATACATATTCTCGCTTCAAAGTAACCCATAAATATATACAGTAGAATAATCAATAAACGCAAAATACACTAAATTACTCTTACAATAAAGAATAAAATATAATTATTCTTGACTTTAACATAACTGGAATTAACACGAAAACTATCTCTTTCCTTTACTGTGGAAAAGTATCTTAATCTGATTCCACCCACGTGTCAATTCACATAGCGTGACATACAGGCTTATAACAAGCTAAGAGTGTTATCGCAGACCCCTTGGCGTCTTCTTTATTCACCGCGCCGCCTTTCATGACCACGTGGCCGCCATCTTGATATTTTGCTAACAAGTCAATATCATCTAAATTCAAGTAATAGATGCTTCTCTATCCAGTTTCATGTATAAAACACTCTTACTAAATTTGCCCTTCTCTGATGAATGGAATACTTGATACTAAACTCTTACATATGTGATTTGGTCTTAACACTAGTGAAAAATATCCACACATTATTTCCACTCAATTATATTTCAAGACTAAATCATAATGCCCTAAAAAGACATTTCATTTGGGAACACATCTATCTATTTATTTCACTAAACATTAAAATAGCCACATCGATATTATTTCAGAATTATATAAAACTAATGCTAATTTAAATTAACTCACGTGTCATGTCTTTGTGTTCTTCTGTGTGGGTACACAGGGCGCCTCGTTTTGTTCTCTCTTGTCTGGACTGATACTTAAGAAGGGCCACATGCTGGTTCGCTATTTCTTTTTATAGGCACTAGGCTAATCACTCAACTTACTGCGCGCTGGGCGTATTAATCTTGGCTACTTAAATATCACACGCGATTATCGCTTTAGGAATAGCGAAAACACAAATAAAACCTACAGCTATTTAATATAACACACGAATATCAAATATGACTCACAACTATACACCACAATTTAATTTCTAGGCATTATTAGGGCCTAATTACATATCTTCTACTTCAGATTTTTCACAACCCAGGCTCGCGCCGTCACGTGAGCTGACAGTCACGTGGGCCGACCGAAAATATATGGGCGACAAACATGCCTTGAACCGAAGTGGGGGTGGGGCCTCAGGGGTGTCTTCCCGGCCCCATCACAGTATCGTTTTGTGAGATACGTACCGTGTTAATTGGAATTCAGGCAAATCGTTGCATTCGCGTTATCCAAGCCCATATTTTCCCCGTTTAATACCCAGAAGAATATTACGCTGTGTATACTCAGGGAGAATAATTATTCAGAGAGGCTAACATTGGTGGATGAACAGCGAGACAACGCGACTGTTAATCTTCCAACCCAGTGTACTTAGCAGAGGCATTTGTTCTTTTTATTTTGTCTAAAGTTCGTGGTACGAAGCTATCAGACTGTTCGTGGTACGAAGCTGCAAGACTAAAGTTTCTACGCCACTAGTTGTGAGTCAAGAGTAGGGATTCAACACTAACCACCTACATTGGACGAGTTGTGTGAAGAAGTGCCCTCATCACAAAAGAATTGACGAAACCACGGCTGCAGGACTCACTTAGACCAGCTAAGTTCTTATTAAAGGAAACAGCAAAAGGACACATTTTTTAATAAATCCTCAACCCCTGTCTCAGTGAAGACACTTTTTATATACATCTAAAATTCACCATCATTCCATCGTTATTTTAACCTGTTAAAGACATTGATTATTACATTTATTACATGTTATTTTAAAACTAAACAATCATTGTTGATTAATTTATTATGAGGCGTGTTCAAATGAAACCCGCCCGTGATACGCCAAGTGGACATTTGTAGGAGGAGCATGATGACGTCACATCTGACATAATAAGCACATACGAATGTACAAGTGTGTAAGTGTTCATTCTCCTAGTATTCATTGGTTGTGCTGCAGACCGTTAAAATAATGGCCGGTGTGATACGGAATCCGTCCAAGGTCGATCAGCGAGCGATGATCCAGTTCCTAACGGCCGAAGGATGTCGACCAGTCGACATTCATCGCCGAATGAAAGCAGTGTATGGTGACAAAAGTGTGTCTAAGACTACAGTGAAAGACTGGGCACGAATGTTTCGAGAAGGACGTCAGTTAACGAAAAATCTTCCGCGGCCAGGTCAGGTGCATATTGTTGCGACAGAAGAAGCCATCGCCGAGATTGATGCAGCAATACGGGTGGACCGTCGTCGGAGCTTACGTTCGCTAGCAGAGGAATTCGCTGTGTCTCTTGGGACAGTTCAAATGGTGGTTAGGAAGAAACTGAAGTATCGAAAGGTGTGTTCACAATGGGTCCCACGGATGCTGACCGATCACCATAAGGAAGAACGCATGGGGTGGAGTTTGAACCACCTGCTGCGTTACAAAGAGGAGGGTGATGCATTTATGTTGCGTATAGTGGCAGGCGATGAGTCGTGGTGCCACCACTTTAAGCCGTGCAGCAAAACAGCGAGCATGCAAAGGAAACATCCCGGATCACCAAAACCCAAAAAATTAAAGTCACAGATTTCCGCCGGTAAGGTTATGCTGACCGCATTTTTTGACCATGAAGGGCTTCTATTGGTAGACTTTAAAGAGCTTGGTGTGAACATCAATGCCATCCGCTACAAAGACACACTAGACAACCTGCATTCAGCCATCAAGAATAAAAGACCCGGCATGCTTTCGTGTGGTGTGATTATGTTGCACGACAATGCTCGTCCACATGTTGTGAACATTGTGTAGGAAGCGTTAGCAAGGAAAAGGTGGGAAGTTCTGCCACACCCAGCCTACAGCCCCGATGTGTCACCATGTGACTTTCATTTGTTCGGACCCTCAAAAAAATCTTTAAAGGGACAACGGTTCGACTCCGATGCAGACGTCAGGTCCTCTGTGACCAAATGGTTCAATAAGCAACCAAAGTCATTTTTCTCGGACGGCATCCGCCGTCTACCCAAGCAGTGGGATGCGGGTCTGAATGCCTATGGTGACTATTTCTAAAGAACTCCAGTGAGTACTTGCTTCATAACAATTGCTGTATTTAATTTTACTACTCCTGCTGATGTACCTTACATATATTTGTTATAAAACCACTGGGACGGGTTTCATTTGAACACGCCTCGCATAATAGTTGCCCATCGCAAGCGAAGATGGCGACAGCTTCAGACTTGATTTGCGACACATCCGTGCCGTGATCTCATGTGGCTAATTAGTCCTATTTTGGTCCTGCAGGCCCTGCCACATACGGGGCACACGTGATTAGAGTCGATAGTAGTGTTGCTGTGCATTCTGACCTTTCTTGCAGCACGCTTGCCTTCTGCATTATCAGCTAAACTCTGTTCTGCAATGCGAGCGCCTTGAGTAATGTTTGTCCGCCAGGCACAGCGATCATGTGCGATAGTCTCCCAGGAGGAGACATCAATTTTGAAGCTGCTCAACGATGCTTTCAGTGTGTCTTTGAAGCGTTTCTTTTGTCCGCCTACTGTTTGCTTACCCATGGAGAGTTCGCTGTACATCAACTGCTTTGGGAGGCGTTTTTCGGGCATGCGAACATGTACGGCCCATCTAATTTGGGCCATCTGCAGCAATGTGTAGATGTTTGAGATATGTGCTCTGTTGAGGACCTAAGAATTAGATACTCTATAATGCCACTTGATCCTGATAATCCTGCGAAGACAGCTCATGTGGAAATGATTAAGCTTCTTGGCGTGTCTGCTATACACTGTCCATGGTTCACAGGCATACAGGTGGGTAGTGAGCACTATTGCATGATATACTTTTATCTTGGTGGCGGCACTAATTCCTTGTCGATCCCAGACATTTACTCTTAGTCTTCCAAAAGCCGCACTTGCCTTTGCAATTCTGTTGTTGACCTCGGCGTCGATATTCGCATTTTTGGTAAGGGTACTGCCTAGATAAGTGAAGATGTCCACCACTTGGAGACGTTGGTTCTTTACTGTGATATTTGGTTCACAGTAAGGTTTCCCGTATGAAAGCAAATGTATGAGCAAGACTCTTTAATATATATACAGCTAGACATTTATTTACATCTATAGAGCAAATACTTATAAAGAATGTCGCTGGATTACACCAGCTGGGGGCTTGAAAGGGCTAAAACCATTGCTTCATTCTTGACGAAAGGCGACGGATCAGATATAAGTTAATAGTGCTCTGCCCTATGCAACATTGTTCTTGACTTCTGAAAACATCTACCTACCTAGAGATAGAAGCATCATTATCCTTCTATCTACAACTCTGCCAAGGGTAATCCTGTGAGAAGGGAGACACCTTTGAAGGTCCATATTAGATACTCTTGAGTGTTGGTCACTGGTGGACCACTACTACTACTGCAGAGCTAAGGGGACGCAATCCGTGACAGGGACTATATAAATGGTTTGCATGTTTCCAGGATAGAGTAGCAGAATAGTCTAAACCCTGGCACAAGCAGTCATACGGGTGTCATCGCTGATTGATTGATTCGTGGACTCTGCACAAACAAACTGGTGTTTATTTTGTGCATGGAATACTCGGTTCAACCCCATATGAGTTAATATTTGAGTATTTAGTGTTCTTTATTCTGTATAGGTCATAAAATTTTTTTTTTTTTTTGTAGACGGCAAATTCACTGACGTTTGGTATGGTGTTTCCTATGTATGTGGTATTTATGGTGTATCCCCTTCCATAGTCTTAAGTATATTTCCCTTTACCCTGTCGCGTTTTCAGGTGTGTATACATTGATTTGAGCGTCCGATTGACTGAGTGGTTAGAGCTCTGGTCTCTCGCGGGAAAGGTGTCGGTTCGATTCACGATATCGACACGCTTCAGTATATCCAGATGCAAATGGGTACCTGACTGCACTTGAGTTAGGGAAGGAAAAGGCAACGAGGAAGGGAGCTGGTTACCCCACTTCTCTAGTATAGTGAGGCCTTTAACACTTCACTTCACTGCGGCAGTATCTGCGATGGGACTACCTTTTTACCTTATATATTGATTTATTGTATTTTTTCTTCTTATGTATTTATTGTAACTGAAATGATCTCAATTATTTTTCTTAGGCATGTGCTGATTTTTTTATGTTTGTCATTTTATCTTTGTTTCTCGTAATGAATCTTAACATTCATATATATATATATATATATATATATATATATATATATATATATATATATATATATATATATATATATATATATATATATATATATATATATATATATATATATATATATATATATATATATATATATATATCATCTCAACCTGTAACCCGTCATGGGTCGTAGAGGTGCCATGGTGGAAGCATCAGCAGACAGGGTCCTCCAAAGCTCTCTATCCTCAGCAATGCGTACAAGTGTGGAAAAACCGTGTCCTGTCCATTCTTTGATGTTATCAGCCGAGGATTTTCTTTGCCTTCCTCTTCTCCATTTACCTTCGACTGTTCCCGGGAGGAACCCCCTATATATATATATATATATATATATCTTTCAGCACATGACAATCAACATGAGAAGGTCACATTGATTAAAAGGTTCTTACAAAACGTCTCTGGAAAAGGCTAAATAATCAGTGAGAAATATATTCTGTTTATTTTCTCCTGATTTCTTATGGAGAACATGACAAAATTTCTCCACGAGGGTTCTAGCAAGCTCATTTATGTAATACATTTACAGCTTTGAGGGTCGTCCGCATATGATGTCACTCAATTTTCACCATTTTAATCCCCCCCCCCCCCCCCCCCTCCTTTGTAATTTTTCGTCCCAAAAAATGGGCGAAATTGTGTGGCTATGCATTATTGGCCTTTACTTATCAGATCCCATTTTTACCGATTTTTTTTACGTCGGTTTCTCACTCAAAATAGTACACGCGAAAAAAAAAAGTAGCGCTCGACAAATAAAAAGTGCGTAAAAATTGGTGTGCGTGAGCCCTCACCCGATGTACAAATATGAAAACTTGAATATTTTTGTTTAAACCACTTATTATCAGGGAACACTCTTTGAAAACAATCCACGCACTTTCACACGAAATGTTGTCATCAAAGAACTTTTAAAATGAATCTAAAATAACATAATTCTCGCCGTGTGTACGTTGGTCACAGCTGAGGAATGCAACCGTGTTGAAAAATTGTATTGTTTCCATTATATATACTCTCCCGAAAATAGTTACAATCAACAAAGAAAAGCGTTCAAATGACGGTGTTCATGAACCGTTTGATTACACTGTATAATGGAAAGAAACCAAAAACACTCTAAGAATGTACTTCTATCTGCTCATCTGGGAACAGAAACAGCACACTATAATTAAGAATCCATCAAGTTTGACGGGTTATTGCTAGTATAATTATAATTATTGCACAGTGTTTTATATTTTATGAAAAGGATTGGGACGGTGATTTGCCTAATCTCTCAGTATTCGAAGCAACTATACCAGCTACCACCATTTTGTTCTTCAATGCATCATGTCACTGTGTTCCTTGTTGCAGGGAAAAGTCTTATCTGTTCAGTCATTTTCTTAATTGTTCCTCTCCAGTTTAGATTTTTAGACTTTCTATACCCATCCTTCGTTACATTTGCCGAAGGCATCGGCAACAAAGCACGATCTCCGCAACTCCCGCGATAATTCTGATTCGTTGTATATTTCATATTATATTTGCAAGATGTGGTTGAAATATCCGGTCACCCTGGTTGAGCCACCATGCCATGGAAGAGGCAAGGGATGTTCCTTAGGAAAGAGCGACAGTCATGGCGGATAGCGTGAAAGAGAAGGACAATGAATATTGAAGATGTGGAAGATTTTAAGTAGAAACAGCAACGAGCTATCAATAACTTCAAGGGCTTGGCAAGAGAAGCCAAGGAAATAGTATCGGAGGCCGTTGTGACACATGTGTGCACTAACAAAACAAAACAGAAATTCTGGTCCTTACATCGAAGAATGAGTAGGAAAAGTTTAAGCCAACCAATTCCTAATATTCTCTGCTCGACAGGACTAAGCTTTAAGACCAAAGCCGAAAAGGGACTTGTATTACTTAAACGTTATATTACTTAGACAGATAAAGGTGATAAAGCTGCCCGCCAAGAAATTAAAGACCGTGTCTTGGAGTGCAATTTAAGAGGGGAGATGTATTTCGACCTTATATCTGAAGAAGATGTTGTGCAAACTTTAGAAGCCAGTAGAAACACTGCCCCGGATCCTGATGGTGTAAAGTATTACCACATACAACAGCTGTATGACAGAGATATTAAGAATGGGGTAAGGGATTTCAACACCAGTGTAGTGACTGCTGAGGTGCCGGAAGACTGGCTATAGAGTTACCTACGGCCACTTCCTAAACCTTGTAAAGACCCCACACTTCTAAGCAGTTATAGAATTATCACACTACAGAATGTCTACGGTAAACTACTAGATAAGATAGTAGCACCAAAAATAATCAATCATCTCGAAAATGCACAGATCCTACCTTATATCCTCAGAAGCTATATGCACATGAAAGTAACACGGGGTAAAGATGGAACATTTTCTTATGATGTGTACGAGAGGTTCCAGGGTAAGCGAGAAACGGGTGCTGCAGAAATTGACCTAGAGGATGCTTATAACAGTGTGAACTTTGCAATATTAATGAACTGTGTAATGGCTTGCGGTGTTAACCTTTGGCTAACAAGATGGATAGCAGCTGCCTTTACTGACAGATCGGTGGCATATCGCTTGGGAACATGGACATTAGACTCAATGCGCACTTGCCCAGGACTAACCTAGGATTCTCCACTATCACCGGTGCTGTTTAATATCTACACAGCAAAAGTAGCCACCATTCAGCCAACTGGGTTTGGACGAACATTGACTTTTGCTGATGATATACTCATTTACAGAACTGGCTTTGACCGACAGGAAATGGTTAATAGCATACATGGGACACTACAGGAGTTGTTTAAACTGTTCGAGGAAACTGGCTCCAAAGTCAATCCCAACAAGGCCTGCATGATGTGCTGCTTCTTTAACAACTCGATAGTTAAAACAGACCTTGCCGAAATTTTTCTCAATGGACAGAAAATTGAAAGGTCAGAAAAGCGGAAGTACCTTTGAAAGAATAGGACTACTTCTCCCTCGGGCATCCGTTAGATCAGGGGCGGCAACTGGTCGATCTTGACTACAGACCCCAGAGGATCATTTGGTGGATCTCTAGGTGGCGGAAAGGGGTGTGGGAATGTTATACCTAGGTAAATTACCGACTAGCTTTTTCCTTCCGGCACTTAAAAGTGTGGTATCCTCGAGTTTAAAAATACTTGCAGAACATTCCCAGAGAAATCCCGCCAGCTGATTAAAATTCCTCGTTCAGCTTCAGATTTCCACCTTAATGACTCTAATAAAGGCAGTAGTCAACTCAAGGTTCCTGACATCTTTATTTGAAGTGAAGTTACTATTTTGTAAAATATAATTTAGTTTGAATTGTTCACCGCTCTGTCCATGAAATTGTATCAGGCACATATAAAAGTAGGGAGCCGTGGTAGCATAGTGGTTAGTGCACTGGCTTCCTAGCGCAGTGGTCTATGGTTCGATCCCCAGATGAGGTGGGAATTTTTTAGGCCACAAACGACTCCTGAGTCGACCCAGCCCCAAATGGGTACCAGAGCAACTCTGGGAAGGTTAACGCGGCCGGCGTGATGCCGACCACATCACCCCTAGTGTGCCGACGGTCAAGATAATATGGGCCTAACACCATATTCCCAATATGCCTCAATGGGCGTGTAACGGGATCCTTTACCTTTTTCTGCTGCAGACCCTGATGACGGGACTAATTCTCGTGTGGTCAATTATCTTGATGATTATATTGATGATTATATTGATGTATTGGCTATAAACTATGTAGCAACCGGTCAAAACTGACATAAGGAGAAGTGAAAAAAGCAATGGACTGAAATTTGAATAATTAATTAACAGTCGTTGTATCACAACATGTTTTGTAAAATGCATGGATATCTATTAAAATATTGCTTTGGCACGTATTCCAAAAACACATATCGACATGAGCAACCAAATCAGCCAGTTTACTGCAAATGTCACGAACTCTATGTATTATTTACAACTAAATATAAAAATAACATACTTAACTGTACTCACTCGAAATACAAATGGGAACAATTTCATAAATTGTTTCCATATATACAAAAAACAGCATGAGTAATTCTCGGACTTGAGGCATTATTAAAGATGGGGACGTATTGCGCATTATTTCAAAAGGCGAACAATTTAGGTTCCTGACCGAAATGTTTCGAAAAATGGACCATGAAAAAGTGCAAGTTTGGCGGCAAGATGTGTGATGATAAGACGACACAGCGTAGACATTTCTTTATATGAGAACAATGACGCTAATAATAACCGACGGACCGCGTGTCTAGGTTAAACGTGTACCATCCCGTCAAACTTCGCAAATGCCGAACCAACAACAAATAAGATAAAAGAATGAATAAACGTTTAACAAGTTTGAACTAGTTTAATCTTAATCACAGAAATCGTCATGTTAGATAAATGATGACCTCTGTACAGACGTGTGTGAAGTCAATATGTTACTAGATATAATTACAATCTTACGGTACTGACAAAACCATGAACGTGTAAGCGAGAAAATAATAAAAGGTGGATGTGCTAGGTAGCTATTAAATGTGAGAGTGGATAGAAAGTGGGTTGTATACTCAAATATTATCGAAGCATTTCTATGCAGCTTTACCACACATTGCCGCAAACTGTATTGGAAACAGTGTTACAAATTCAATGACAAAAGAAAACAAGAAACAAAAGTCAGTTTTATCTTAAATAGGAAGCATCGTTTGTCATCTGGCTACCCAGCAGACGATATTAGAAGTTTCGCGATGATATCAGATCCTACCCATGGGTCTTTCGTAGATAATTGTCATACGTTTTAAATCTGAATAACGAAATGTCAGCTTGAGTCTGAAATAGAAGGCATTGTAAGTATAAGTCTGGGACGCTTGTAGATTTCAGAGAACCCACCTTCCATTTCTTCCTAACTTGTAATTCATAATGTTCCCTCACTGTGATATTATTATCAATATAAATTTCCATATTTTCGGCATCTCTAATATGCGCAAGAAGGATATAATTAAAATCATTTGCTATTATTCGCACTTACAGCTTTAATATTATAAAAATACAGTATTTAAAAAAATAATAACACTAGAGCTACCGTAGTAAAAATATTTGTTTGGGAAGGGTGTGGTGGAGAATTAAGATATATGCCTTTCAATTTGGACAATACCTGTAATTTTTAACATCAGGGTGCATAATCGAAAAGTTACACAAAAGCTGAATTAATGAAGCTAAAAGCAATACCTCTAAACTAGCGGCAGGTAACTAGGGAGCTGTGGACATCTACTTTAGGAACACTGAGCTCTCTAAAGTTCTAGCTTGATAAAAACCATGCCCGTTTTCAAGTTTCGAGGAGGCATTTCAAGGAGACATTTCTAGGGAACATTTTGAGGAGACATTACGAGGAGACATTTCAAGGAGACATTACGAGGAGACATTTCAAGGAGACATTACGAGGAGACATTTCAAGGAGACATTTCGAGGAAGGAGGCGTCGGGCTCATATTTAAACGCTAGGCTGCTGCGGAATATTACTACACACATTGCTATTTCAATACCGCATTTATAACAAAAAAATATTGTTTTATGTTTGTCAACACACATTATTATAAATATAACCACTAAAAAACATAACAAGTACTATTGTACATACCATGAGTTCGGCTCTTGCTTGACAAGGCAAGGCAGCATTGGCAGCACACATTACAGCAGCAAATAACAACGTCACATTGAGGAACTCCAGCGGTAAAGACAGTAATGTCCACTGCCTTCGCCGCGTGGAGTCCCAGAGAACAATGGTGAATATTAAACAACGCCCCTCTTATTTTAATTATCATAATCAAGGTTCAAATCTTTCAAGTATTTCACTGAGATGTGGACCAAAGTTTGCAAGTTTATTTTGTCACACCCCCTTGCTCCCCCGTTTGACGTTTACTTATTGGCCTAAAGTGATTGATACCGCAGGTTATAGATAACTAGCTGTTAGTACCCGGCACTGCCCGGATTTTCTAGTACGGTTTATGAAACTTACATACGTAAGTTACACACATGGAAGTTACATAATTTACAATTAATATATCTGACTACATCGTGTCATATTTAATTATCGTTATTTTCTACATTTATTATTGCAACATTATTACAGTGCATTTTGATAAACAATATTTTCGGTGTTGCCGCCTGGGGCATAAATAAATAAATTTCTTGGTGTGCCCACCCTGGAGCAAGCAACATATAGCTGTCCGTATGAAAAGCACGCATTTTCCAAGTTAATGCCTGCTACCTTAAGTGACTGCACTTGGGCATTGTTTATTGTCATTGCAAATGCAAGACGTACAGGATATTGCAGTCGCTTGAAATCAAAAGGCATGTCAGTTGGGATCAGAGGAATGCGTGGAATGAATGCTTCTTCTCCTGTGGCATAACCTGTTAATATTGTTGCTTCTATCACGTTTGGCATAAGGTTCTTAACACAAAGTCTGGTTCCATTACACAATTTGGGCGGATCAAGATTTCGCAGCAATAATATCGATGCACCAGTTTTTAAGATTAAGTTGTGCGGTGGAATTCCAATTGGTTCCAATGAGTTCAGGAACTCAGTCGGATAAAATACAACCATCTGGCTGTCTATGACAGTGTCAGTGGCTCAGCCCTGGATTCGGCAGTTCTAATAAGTTGTTTAGTAAGTCGCACTTCATGCTGTTGAGGGCTTTCTATAGCCCTGGATTCGGCCTCTCTAATTCGATTTTTATTAAGCCGAGTTTCATTCTCTTGAAGAGTCTCAGTTTCTCTTACTAATTTAACTTCCTTAGACTTGGGATTGATTTTTCCATTAGATTTTCTTTTCTTCAGTGGCATACATTCAGATGGGTACTCACGTTTAACAATGGAAATAGAAAATTTCAAAAAAATCAACATGAATCAAATTTGACGCAGCTGCAACATCATTGTGTGGATAGCCGGAAGTTATTTAAACAACCAGCCTAAAGCCAGACATTTTCTAAATTTTGGTACTACGCGGGGACATAGATTTATAAAAGAAAATTCTGAAGTACCGACATACAATAAGTGAAAGCGAATGAATGCATACATCTGCTTTTTCAATCAAAATAAACATACATTAACATGAATTGAATACATACAAGGTATTTGACAAAAAGCCACCAGCTTATTTTTATTATTTTGTGTAACCAAAGAGGTAGAAACCAAATTATGTTACCTGGCAACATGAGACAAAATTACTTCAATTTAAACAGTCTTTCAACGATTATAACTATTGAATAATCTTGTTTTCTGCAACAACTAAAGTTTTTACTATAAAATTACATAAAAATAATTGCACCGAAAAAAAGAGACTATCGAGTGAGTTTGGTTTTTACATATGTTGATACAGTTGTTTTACAATTTAAATTCGTTTGACGATGTATTTTTAAAATGCTTTAAAAAAAATAACAATCTTGTTAGATTTTTTTTATTTTTTTTTAATACCCCGTCTGGGGCTCAAAGTGAGGTCTAATGACTTTATTGAGTTAAATGTGTAAAATTGTGTGATCCCGGCCCTGGCTAAGACACTTTGATCTTAGCCAAAAGGCCGATAAACGATAAGCTTGTTAGATTAAACACGCACAGAGGATGCTGGTCCTTGCAGAATTTTAATTGGTTTTAATATATGTATCAATACAGCTCCAATGCAATTTGAAACTGCGTGGCAAAATCAGTGCCATTAAAATTACGTAGTTAAAAAAAAGGAAGTGCTACATAAAACTGATTAATTTTCTCTATTTCCCCTTAAAATAGAAGTATGTAACTAAATATTTTTAATTGTGTTGTAAAATATGCAAACGTATGGTTATTAATTACAAACATAAAATAATAGTTTTAACATTTGTGTTACGTCCCTTGGTATCTCTTGGATGTCTGTTTATTTCATTGTGACCCCTTGAGAATTAAATGGCTTCGTTACATTTTATAGAAAAACTTTAAATAAAATCTGTCATAATTTCAATATTAAATTATGAAATAACTGCACGGCGTTACACGGCAGTAATTAAAGAGACTCTCTGCCAAAATTCATTGAGAAATAATAAGGCATGTGGATTTGTATTAAGAACATAGAAGCAAACAAAAAACTGTATTTTGCCTTTTATTTATATAGATAGTTAAATTGTAATTAAAAATGTCATTATGACAAAGGTTAAATAATATAACAAAAAACACAGCGCTAAAGATGGAAGATAGATATTTTTGAAGTGTAATCAGGCGAACGTTAGAACACTTTAGTAATTGTCGAGATATTTACATTTGTGGATCTGTATTAAACGAAAAAGTTTTTTTTTTCACAATTGTTGATTTGTATCTTCTTTGCTCGCCCTCAGAAGTCAACTTGAATATGTTCAAAGAAAGCAGTAGTCAGTTTGAGGCTGTTGACATCTCCTTGGAGCTTTTCTAGGAATAGTACTGGTGATGGCCATATGCGCTTTCTCTGTTCCTCATATGTTGGACACCTTTGAAATAGATGCTCAGCATTATGCTTGTGTCACGTTGAGGTAGCTTTCCCCTTTCATTTGCCAATCTGTCAGCCAGCCTCTTCATTTCGGGGATGTTGCAGTGAGAAGGGATCCACTGTATCACAACTGAATTGCTGACACAGTTTGTGAAGTGTTACTCTTAAGTCATCCAGGTAGGCATTATTTTGATTCTTCAGCGTTGCAATCACTGACAGCGCGTCTGAGAAGGTAGGTACTTCTGTCTCTGAGCTTTCTTCTGTCATTTGGACTTCTGCTGCACTGCGTAAGGCCTCTACTCTGAAGATATTCAAGAATTTTCCTGTTGCGACTGACAGCATTTTACGTGCCATTTCTTTAACTCAGAAAGACTTCTAAACCCCCATCTTCTGTTGCATTTATTTCTGATCCATCTGTGTAAGCATGGATCCAGGTGTGTCTTGGGTAATGTTTCTATGTCTACCACAAATAGTCGGGTCGCCTTGTACTGGTACCACAAACTTTAGAGGGAATAAAAGAACAAATCCGCTGCTAAGTCTTTGTTTTCTGATGTTAATCAGGAGCCTTTCCCGCTGTCCGTCAGCCGTTTGTTTTCTTCGATTTTTTACTCTCTCTCTCTCTCTCTCTCTCTCTCTCTCTCTCTCTCTGAGCGTATATCATATCACTTAAGGGCTATGATGAAAACTCACAATTATTTCAGTTAATTTAATGAAAAATTTGTGACTGGACAGCGGCAAGTGGGTTGTGCCTGAAGCAACATATTAAGTTTATATACATTCACACAATGATAATATACAACTATACACATGTTGATGTAATCGTCACTCATTCCCTGCTCCATTTGGAATCTGTGGTTCCCTCTGCTTTTGGTTCTCTGAGAGAACCCGCATGAAGCAATCACCATCGCTTGCTGTGGTGGTTCATGAATGTATCATTTTCACATGCTGAGGTTGCCAGCCTCGTATAGACTTTACCACTACCAGCAAGTATAAGTAGATCAAATTCAAAGCATACAAAATATGTTACAAATCACCTCAATAAGTGAGAAATCTTAGACTTCTTGCTCAGGTAAATAGTCTTGGCAACTTGATATAAATGCCTAGAACACACGCCGGGGTATTTAGTTCTCTTAAAAATACCTCTGCGACTTTGTGAGTAAGTCCTGTATAAATCTGGTTTCTGTATAAATAACTTAGGGTTCCCTTGCTATAGGGTTCAGAAGTGTTTTTCTAAATCCGGTACTATACAAAGTCAGAATCTTAACTTCTATTGCTTCCTGGCTTCAGTCCGAGCTGTCTACTTGACGATTTCGGGAATGCAGTGTCGTATGTCTAAAAAGTCCTACATTATATCTCAGACTTCACCTATGCACTCTTGTTGTCTGCTACTTGGCAACTCCCAGTCAGAGCGATTGTATATGACAACTCGAATTGCCAAACCAATGGCATTCAAAGTACATCTTATGATAGAGTAGTGCGTATGGAATTTTTTGCGTGACTCACACGTTTGAGAATTTAAACAGCCACTTTCCATACATGGAATTGCGATTTCGTTAAAGTGTTGGTAAAGTTTACTTATATCACACTTCCTGGTCACTTTTCAAAATGTCTTCCTAGATTGCGTTTATCTATAATCACATATCCCAAGTCATTTGGAAGTTTGATAACTTATTTTATCAGACTCTGCCAATCTCTTGTATCACATGACCTGTCGCAATCCGACTACCTGTCTAGACAAATCGGGATCTATACAATTAAACTGGTATGGCAAGTCCATTCTACTGTCGGATCGGAAGTGATTATGCAATCTTGAACAAACACCTTATGCTCGCATTTACCTGGTGTCAATGTGGTAATTTAATGATTCAATTAATCTCTCAGGGATACGCGATTATCTGGCCCTGTCATGCATCGAAGCTTGAAACGTGAACAATGATAGTAGGAAAAAAGAGTAACAATTGTGAGTAGAGCATAGGCACGAAATTATGTGCGTTAAATGTGCCGAAATAATAGATAATAAAGGCGATGAGAGGAAATTACGAAAAAGCAACGAGCCGTACTGTCACAGTCATTTATGTGAGTATCCTGTTATTAAACTATTTGTTAATTGAAATCAATGGCATCATAAGTGTACCCATTTTTAGAGATTGCATCCACTTTTTCATGTGTGAACAGAGGAGGTAACTGAAAGAATACAGAAATTACGGAGTTGTCCTGACTGTTGTATTTACAGCATTTACTAAAAAAATAAAATAACATCTAAAAGATCATTATGATCATTTGGTTATTTATATATGGAGTTTTAGAAGGTGATGAAATGTTATACGCAGAGCTGGCCCAAAGGGATTTGCCAAGGTCTCGTGATGGCTCGTCCCCCCTCCCCACATTTTCATGATAAAGAAAACAGGTAAAGGATCCAGTTACACGCCGGAATATTGGGAATATGGTGTCAGGCCAATATTTTCTTCACCACCGGCACAATAGGGGCGATGTCGTCAGCATCACACCGACATTTTCATTATGTGCAGAAGTAAATGCACTCTTACGAGGCTCAGTTTCCTCCTGTTGACTTGAATGGTCCGCAACCAGACGATACGTCAAGGTCTTAAAAACCCAACCCCCGCAGACCCAAGCAGAAAAGTCCCAACTAAGATGGTTTTGCCATGTCTGCAGAATGGGAGCAAAGGATCCAGACCTCCAGGACGACCCAGAGTCCGCTGGGAGGACAACATAAGACAATCTCTGAAGGACCGAGTACTAGAATGGAACCAGGCCAGGAGGAAGACAGCCGATTGGATAGTAAGGCGCTCTCTCTTCCAAAGCTCTACACCTCACGGTAGAAGAGGAACGACTATATAAGTAAGTGAGACTTGAAATATACTGTAATTATCGCAAGTGAAGTTCGCTGTAGTATTTAAAAAAACCAAACAATTTTGTTTTTAAAAATATTATTGAAGGTAATTATGTCTGTATTCATGTTGAATTACAAAACGGCGCTCAATATGCTGTGTGTTTTTGTTTGTTTGTTTGTTTGTTTGTTAAAGGAATAATATAGACATGTAGAAACATGATCCGATTCATTCATTCATAACCCTCCACTCCCAAAGGAGCATAGGCCTTCAACAAACACACGCCAAGTCCTCTTGTCACGTGCCATCATCTCAAGTTCTTTCCACGTTCTCCTTATCATGTTCACCTCTGTTTCCAGCTCTCTTCTCCATGTGCTTCTTGGTCTACCTCTGCTTCTCTTGCCCTGTGGATTCCAGAATAAGATCCGATTCATATAAGTAAATAATTATTTAATGTGAAATTTTCTGTTTAATGGTTCTTTTTATTTTTAAATTTAAATTTTTTTTTTTTTAAATACCTTGTACGTTTCGGTGCCTCTCTAATGTCGGTGTCCAAAGCAGCTTCACCGCAAGAACCGCACGAAAACCGACTGTGGTTGTGCCAATGTGTTTTTGTGTGTATGTTGGATTCTCCGTCTCTGAAAAATATGTATATGTGCTGTGACTTTTGACCTCTTCTATATGGTGTGTTTACATGGAATGGAAAAGAATGAAATGGCCACAGGTTCAGTCCCCTCCTCTCTATCCCTGGTGGCTCGGGGCGACTGAACCCCTAGAGCTGCCCGTACTTGCGCTACAGCTGAAGACACTATTTGTTCCCGACGCGCTAAACAGTGCACTCAGCTGTTATCTTCTTGCAAGTAGCTGCATGGACCACACCGTGCTATCTCTACACTTTTACCAATTAACTGCCACAACGATTATCTCGAATGATACAGGACTGCACTTAAGACAAGAGTCCTTGAAGTTATAGATAGTGAAAACAATCCAACTTAATCATATTTCCTTAACTCCGTGCCTTCCATCTAACTATGTTCGGACGAATGTCATGTGTTTAATAGCCAGTCTGTCGTTTTTTGTTTGTTTGTCTTTTTTTAAAAAATAGGATGTAAATTATTTAGAGGAAAACGTTTGCCGCCTGGCCGTAGACTTTTACGAAACAGCAGTAGGGCCTACTATTGTCCAAAAATTGTTCGAGTAATGTGTAACCTGAAATAGATAGATAGATAGATAGATAGATAGACAAATAGATAGATAGATAGATAGATATATAGACAAATAGATAGACAGACAAATAGATAGATAGATAGATAGATAGATAGATAGATAGATAGATAGATAGATAGATAGATAGATAGATAGATAGATAGATAGATAGATAGATAGATAGATAGATGATAGATAGATAGATAGATAGATAGACAGACAGACAGACAGACAGACAGACAGACAGACAGACAGACAGACAGACAGACAGATAGATAGATAGATAGATAGATAGATAGATAGATAGATAGATAGATAGATAGATAGATAGATAGATAGATAGATAGATAGATAGATAGATAGATAGATAGATAGATAGATGATAGATAGATAGATAGATAGATAGATAGATAGACAGACAGACAGACAGACAGACAGACAGACAGACAGACAGACAGACAGACAGACAGATAGATAGATAGATAGATAGATAGATAGATAGATAGATAGATAGATAGATAGATAGATAGATAGATAGATAGATAGATAGATAGATAGATAGATAGATAGATAGATAGATAGATAGATAGATAGATAGATAGATAGATATGTGACAGTGCGAAGACGATGTGTCAAGAAGAATAAGAATTCGTGTGTAATGTTGTCGTCACTCTCTCTGGCCTACTTTCACACACGTTCCGCAGTCACAGAAAAACTCTCTTGATAACAGGGGGTCCCACTTTTATTAATGGAAACCCTATCAGGTAGCATATGAATTATACAGAAAACAATGTTGTCCACAAGTTTACTTTCTGTAGGTAATTCCTATACAACACCATTTAACCAAGATATTTAGGTATTCTCTACGTAACACCATATAACCCAGCACAGACTGCTAGACTCTCTGAAATAAAATGAAACAAAATAAACTAGCATCGTACTAATGGACAAACATCATCTACGTAATAATACATACATATGTGTGAAAACTTGCAAGTATATGCGCTTATATGTCCATGTGTGTGTGTGTGTTTTGTGTGTGTGGTGTTGCACATGTATGAAAATATGCTAGTAGATGCGCTTAAATGACCATGTGTGTGTGTGTGTGTGTGTGTTGTGTGTGTTGTGTGTTCATGCAGGTCTGTGTATGTGTAATCATACAATAAACAAATCTCAGTCAACAATAATGCCTTCATACTCCTACTAATTACTAACTACATCATCACGCGAGAGAAAACGTAAATGACACACTTCTATCTATGATGAAATATTCCACACAGCGCACTAGTCTAAATGACATCAATTTATCAGTATGTGAGAGGCCTAGCTGCTCTAAAGAACAAGCAGATATATACTCTATTCTTACAGCTCTATACTAAATGTAATAGGCCTAGGCTACTCACGGAGCTAGAAGGTACGCTAATCTTTCTCTCACAATAATCACTGATGTAAAATTAACCACACTTAGGCTCACAAGAATGCAATATAGCTATTACTTAACACTACACAAATAATAATAATAATAATGGTAATAAGTACAAACTTGTATACAGCGCAATGCTGCGACACTAGAATTCCTCTTATAAATCCACTTAGTACTTTACACATTTAACACACAGTCTCACGGTTGAAAATAGCGATGAGATATACGTGAAACTACACTAGAAAACACATACGTCGCAAATCAGACAAATTCTAAAAAGCAATAAATCCTAAACCTAAAACGTCTACTATTACTTTATATTAAGTATTATAAAATGTTTTCATACCTCAATGTCGTTAGCTCTCTTAGCACAGACGCAACTATGCAACAGCCCAAACCTCACTTGGTTATCGTACGAGGGCGCGTTTTGCACAAGAAGACAATCTGGCTACTTCTCAGCTCTGACTGAAGCCTTCAACTCTTTTAGTTTAAATCTTACCTATACTCCCCGGTACCTTATGATAGCCACGTCAAAATGTCAGGCAAAGCTCCGCCCATCCCTCTAGGGAGCAAATCCCTGAGTCCTATGCTCAGTTTGGATGACATGAGATCACATCTTAGTGAAGATTATCTTCTTAATCGACACAACTCAAGGTCCGCCCTCTAGTGGCAACACTCCCACGATATCTGTTGCCCGAGTCACACGGTTTTGTGCTCAAAAAGGTGTTTTCCTCTGGTGTCAGACAGCGCCGAGATGTCTAAAGCCAAGGGCCGTCTCCCATTACATCTTCTGCGTCTCACACGTTTGTCTTCTTCACGGATGGCAAAGGTGTTTCGTTTAAATCGCCCATTCCCGTGTGAGAATGCCAACATGAGCGCAAATATGCACCGTAGACCAGATCATAAATGAATTACCCAGTCTAAAATTGCATCCTTCTGGCCACACGGTCACAGATAGATAGATAGATAGATAGATAGATAGATAGATAGATAGATATATAGATAGATAGATAGATAGATAGATAGATAGATAGATAGATAGATAGATAGATAGATAGATAGATAGATAGATAGATAGATAGATAGATAGATAGATAGATAGATAGATAGATGCACTGCGCTAGGAAACAATAGACTTATTCTGTCTCTGAACCGACGCCCCGGTAACTTAGACCGGACAAAAATATTTATCTCCATGTTATTACCAATTCTTTATATCTTCTTTTTACCATATACATTAATGACCTTCCACTTCACATCAAGCACTCATCCTGTGATCTGTTTGCGGACGACTGTACTGTTTACAAGAGTGATACAAGTTGTAAAACACTCGAACTATCGTTACAAAAGGATACAGATAATCTGATTAAGTGAAGCAACGGTAATCGCATGCTAATAAATATCATTAAAACAAAATGCATGTTGATATCAACTAGACAAAAATTACAATATTCAGAGAAAACAACACTTCAGATCTACATTGGTACCTCACTAATTGAAAACGTTAATGAACATAAAACTCTAGGTATAATCGTTGACCAGCATCTAAATTGGAACTCACATGTACATGCACTGACCAAGCAAACGGCACAGAAAGTTTACCAGTTAACTAAAATCAAACATTTCCTAGATGAAGATGCACGAAAATTGTTCTATATATCTCACATACAAGCAAACCTTGACTATTGCTCCACAATCTGGGATGGTTGCTCAATGTCCAACACAAAGAGACTCCGTTCACTACAAAAGCGTGCAGTGCGTCTAGTCTCCGACAACTGCCTAACTCATTGTGTCGATCTCTATAAAAATCTCCAAATACTGCCCTTAATAAAGCTCCTTCTGTTTAACACAGCTATATTTGTTCACAAAATCCTGTCACACAATGCTCCAGCATATCTGTGGCCAATATTCAATTATAATGAAAGACGCAGTCAACGGTTTAACAGATTGCAAGAGCCCAAACCTAGGCTTGACTTATTCAAGAAAAGCTTAGCGTATTCTGCTGCTCATCTTTGGAATAGTCTTCCACATAACCTAAGAAACAACCTCAGTCCCGATTCATACAATCATAGACTTTTTGAATACTTTCTGAATTCTGATTACATGCCCCCCTAATCGGATTATCTGTTCTTATAACATCAACTGTAGGTTCTGTCACGTAGACAGTGACTTAATTTATTTTTCCATCTCGTCTCAATGTTATTACTCTTTTAATGTTCGGTTTTCCGAGACATTTTGTATTTTCGTTTCTTTCATATTCTACCTACATTTTTCTCCTTCTCAAACCCCACCCGAGGTGTTTACGTTCCGGCCTGTAGCGGCCAGCGTAGCGGTAACGTAACGTTATCTAAACTCACCTGTGGTCCGAAAAGTGGGAATTTCTCTGGTCGCTCTAAGTCTTTTGATGACGAGCGGCTGGTACCCTTTGAGGCCTGGGTAACGAGTGTGATCTGTTTCAGGGGAAGATAACAATCGCGGTCAGTCTTTGGGTTTTCGCCCCTTAGACAAGATAGAGCATAATGTTATGCATTTCTCTACCTGGGGAACTTTCGCACGATTTCTGTTGTCTTTTGATGTAGTCTCTAAGAGAAACCTCTGTCTACTCTTATTACGTTACACGCCGATACATCTGTAGAAATATGCAGGCCAGGTGTCCGGGGGGAGCGTCCTCTGTAATCTATAAGAGTAGACGGGTTTTAATAGACAAAGACATTCGTGAATTTTCCTGGCCCGTAGATGACCATCATGAGATAGGCAGACTTTAAGAGAACTAAAATGTTAAGGCCTTTCTCTAGTCATTTTCGGGGTGAGTTGACCTATCTTATAATATGATATATTCATGTTACAGAGTTATATTTATATCTGATAGGGAGGTGACTTCATCTAGTAATTTAATTCAGTGATAGTGTTGTGCCGTATTCAGCCTTTATTAAGTGGTGCTTAAACTGTTACGGTTTATCATGGGTTAAATGTTAAACTTACAATAACAGATATTAGGCGTAGAATCAGTCCACAGATGCTTATCATGGGTTAAGAATAGGCTAAATTAACTGTCATTTCTGTAAGATAAAGTCAGGTGTGGATTGTTCACTGTAAAACTGAATAGTGAGATGCAGGTAATAACTCTGGATTATAGGAGATAGTCACTTATTCCTTTCTGATAGATATTTCTAGTGGCAAGGGAGGATCATTTTATGCTTACTTGTGTGGCTAGGCACTAGTCTATCACTTTCACTGAAAGCAGTCACCAGGCATAGATATAATTATATCTTATGATCTAGCCACAACTGTATTATTATAGCAAGAACATTGCATTTTCTATGTACTCATTTGTAGGATATTAATATTTTGTTTCCCCAAAGGGACATATGACTTATTTGGTAATGTCAAATGCTGTAATCTGTTTATGTAAATTCATTTAATGTTGTAAGATGAATAAGCATATTCATTTAACTGTAACTACAGGTTAGGTTTCCTGTATGTTGAGATTGGGAGAAGAGGAGTAGATTTTTGATGTCAGAACATTTACTGACAGGTACCTGGGGGTGCAAAAGATATTAAGCCTATGCGGGCACATGCTATAATTGATAGAATGGAAGGAGCGGAGCATAACTAGGTTATAAAGCATTAGATTGATTTTATCGTTGCTTGAGGTAAAAGGTGTCTTTTTGGGTCTCAGTTTCAGGGGATACCGAATTGCTAGTCTAGTTTCCAGTCAGACGAAGAATGTCACATTCTCTTCGTTCTAGAGGGATTCTGAGTACATCTAGCGTCACGAGTCGTCAACCCGTTCCTGAATCCAAACCCCTTTTGTCAACGCCAAGTAAAGCTCACGCACTGCAACGAGCCAACGCTAAATCTGGAATCATCAAAAGCAGTAGTAGTTCTCTACTCGCCTATTGGATTACCAGTCAGAGCATTTCGGCTTCCAGCATATCAATCAGCCCAGGTCTATAGCAGAATCTGATAGCACCAAGCCTTTGTGTGCCTAAACGGGGCACGGTCAGCAAGCCCAACCAGCCACGGGTCAAAAGCAAGCCCAACCAGGATTTGGACAGAGTTCCAGCCCCCCTCACGCCATTAGAGGTCACCAACGTTTAGCACCAACAAGGAAAGTTTTGTAGGCTAGTCCCTCACGAAGGATCTACAAGTAATACACTTTCTGGAGCTAGCTTTTGGTCCCACGACCGCGGAAAGGCTGTCGCTCAGTTTGTTTATTCGATCAGCAAGAGATAAATAGAGTCTTCCAGACCACCTCGCGCAATTAATGAGGAATCACCAATGATAGCGCCTATACAGTGATTTTATTCAGGTTAATTCCATCACCCATGTAGGATATGTACGAAAAAAACACTTACTGGAGCTATTTCATATGGTCCCCGAAAACGGACGGACTGACACTCGATTTATTTATCTCTATGTGTTCTACAGGTTTTATGAATGGTGATCTGTGTGTTTATTGGTGTATTTTGCGTATTTGATGACTATTGATGATTTGATGACTATTGATGATTGAAATTGCTGATGATTTTTTTGACGTCATTTATGATGTTATGATGAGATGCATTATTTTCATGCTTTTCTTCATTTAATAAAGTTTACACCTTTATTAATACGCTGTTCACGACCTTTCCATCCATAAGTAACTTGTATTAGCTCTCTACTATAATCTCTATGTATGATAAGAGAAAAGAGCGAGAGCAGGAGGTGCTTAGACAGACATAAGTGAGTTGAGGCTTGGAGAGAGAGATCATTTTGATAAATCTTCTTCCAGGTTGTCTCAAGTCCATCTCCTATTTACACCTTTCTGTGTGTGTAATCTATAACTCTGTCAGTCCACTCTCCCTTGTCGATTTTACTACTGTTGTCCAACTCGACAAATACTCTACCACTTTAACTCAACCACGACAGGTTCTAATGGCGATGTTTGTACTTTTCAACATATGTTATGTAATGCTTATAAGTAATTAATGTTAATATGAGTGTGCTATATTATTATTTAAATTTACACCGTTGAATTCCTTGAAATTGATATGTAAAAGGCATATGAGAATAAATGAATTCAGGATGAAAGGTGAGCGAAAGGAAGGGCAGAATGTCAGACGGGTCTGTGTGCCCAAATCTCAACCCTTTGAAAATAAAGTTCGTTCGTTTACCCGTTTTATTATATGTACTTAATTTTGTGTTATATTTGTGTAATTTTTTATTTGTTATTTTTTTGCAGGCATTTATTGTTACGCATAAGTTTTTTAATATAGTGCAGTTATTGTGATGCTCTGGACCACACATAGAAAGCGCACAAATACACATTATTTAGTGTAACACCACGCAACGAAAGGGGACACACACATTAGGTAATATAACATATTAACACCACACAAAGACAGTTCACAGACATCTTAGATTGATGTAACACTACCTAACAACCCACGTACACTTAACTGTTCGATATGTGTATCTTTTCTTATTGTCAAATCTCTCTCTCTCTCTCTCTCTCTCTCTCTCTCTTTCTCTCTCTCTATGGTTCTGCTGCTGTAACCCCCCCTCTTCCCCCCCCCCCTTCCCCCGATTCCATGTCCTATTCTCTCGACGTATACCTCATATCGTCACAAACTAAGAGCAAACATCATCAGCAAGTCGATTCCCCATTGGCCTCTACCGAAGGGTTTGTAACGCCCCCGTCCAATCAAAATGACTGCACAGAATAAAACCCCATGTAGGAGCTGTGACGACCCTTAATGAACTTGCGCGACGACACCTCCTCAATTATTTATGAAAAGCTGTACTCTGTTATTGTTGGACACAAGAGAATTAGATTGTGGCGCCGGTAGAACAATTGCGCGATAAATGCCATCTGTTAAAAACAATAATTGCAGGTCATAAAAACATATAAAGAGATTGGCTTGATATTATGATCTCGATCGAGGGGACGGTACTTCACATTAACTTATTAAAGCGTTAGTGGAGTAGTCTCCCATCATAACGGGCAGCGTTGGCCAATAGGTTATTGTTATTAGCGCTATATTTGAAGTGTCTACACCAGGGGCGGACTGATCTGTCGGTCAAACGGGTAGTGCCTCAGGACCCACAGCAGTAGGTGGTCCAGTCTCCTTTATCCTCCATATAGCTTAAAATATCATTATCACCACCTGTCAGTTCCCCACCAAGGATCGGCCTTCAACAAACTTCTGCCAAATGTTCTTATCCTTGTCATCAGGTCAAGGTCATCTAGAGAAAACAACTGTCAAGTAAACAATCCCGTATTGCCCGGGGGGCCAAAATGATTGCCAGTCCACCTCTGGTCTACATTTATGCCGGACAACCTACATTTTTGTTAATTCATACCACGTTTGACGACTGAAAATCGAGTGCTCCACACTACTAAATAAAATGTGTATCGAAATGTGCGATGTTTTGCGGGAATACAACATACAATTGTTAATAAGCTGTACTCTCGCAATCCTTAAGCTTTACATAGAACTTCCTCGCTAAGAACTATACTAACTGGCGCAGGTAATCATATTTCATCACAAACGTCTGTCGGTAGTCGAGTAAGAGAACGAACGAACGAACGAACGAACGAACTTTATTTTCAAAGGGTTGAGAATTGGGCACGCAGGCCCGTCTGACATTCTGCCCTTCCTTTCTCCCGTCTTTTATACTGATTTCATTTATTCTCACATACAATTTACCCATCAATTCAAGGAATTCAACGTTGTACAGGTAAAATAATAGCATACTCACATTCACAGTATCTAATTATAAACATGAAATAAAATATGTTGAAAAGTACAAACTAAGTATTACCATGAAACAAAATATGTTGAAAAGCACTAACATCATCATTAAACCTACACTCGATATTATACCATTTGTTCGGAAAAATAATCATATTAGGGGGGCAGATAATCAGAACTCATAAAGTATTCGAAAAGTTTACGATTGTATGAATAGGGACTGAGGTTGTTATGTTTTAGATAATGTGGAAGATAGTTCCAAAGATGAGCAGCAGAGAAAGCTAAGCTTTTCTTGAATAAGTCAAGCCTAGGCTTGGGCACTTGTATTTTGTTAAGGCGTTGACTGCGTCTTTCACTGTATTTGAACATTGGCCACAGATATGTTGGAGCATTCTGTGACAGGATTTTGTGAACAAATTTAGCTTTGTTGAACAGAAAGCGCTTTCTTAGAGGCAGTATTTTGAGATATTTATATAGATCTACACACTGTGTTTGGCAGTTGTCAGAAACTAGACGCACTGCACGCTTTTGTAGTGAATGGAGTCTTTTTGTGTTGGACATAGAACAACCATCCCAGATTGTGGAGCAATAGTCAAGGTTTGTTTGTATGTGAGATACATAGAACAATTTTCGTGCATCTTCATCTAGGAAATGTTTGATTTTAGCTAACTGGTAAACTTTCTGTGCCGTTTGCTTAGTCAGTGCATGAACATGTGAGTTCCAATTAAGATGCTGGTCAACGACTATTCCTAGAGTTTTATGTTCATTAACGTTTTCAATTGGTGAGGTACCAATATAGATCTGAAGTGTTGTTTTCTCAGAATTTTGTAATTTTTGTCTAGTTGATATTAACATGCACTTTGTTTTAATTATATTAATTAGCATGCGATTTCCGATGCTCCACTTAATCAGATTGTCTGTATCTTTTTGTAACGATAGTTCGAGTGTGTTGCAACTTGTATCACTCGTGTAGATAGTACAGTCATCAGCAAATAGGTCACAGGATGCGTGTTCGACGTGTAATGGAAGGTCATTAATGTATATGGCAAAAAGTAGAGGCCCAAGAATAGAGCCCTGAGGAACGCCGGTATTTATTATGGTTGGGTATGAGCAAGAGTTATTGTAAGAAACTACATGTTTTCTGTCTGACAGGAATGATTTAATTATCGTCACTAGTTGAAGGTTTACTTTTGATGTTTCTAGTTTTCTAATTAAAATAGCGTGATCTATCATATCAAATGCTTTTTTAAAGTCTACAAAAACTGCCCCACATATGTTATCGTTATTAATATTTAAGTGCCAGTTGTCAATCATCTTAGTTAGAGCTGTGTGACATGAATGTTTAGGTCTAAACCCCGACTGACTATCAATTAGCAAGCCGTTGTTAACTAGGTGTTGTAGTGTTATTTTATGTATGTGTTTTTCTAGTGGTTTGGATAGCGATGATATTAAGGAGATTGGCCTATAGTTACCAAGGTTATTATTGTCGGAAGAGCCAGGTTTTAAGAGAGGATATACCTTAGCGACTTTAAAGTGCCACGGAAAGTAGCTCCGTGCGATACATTGATTGTATATGTATGTAAGCGAATCACTAATAGCTGGAGCCGCATAACGCAGTATTCGATTACTGACTCCGTCAAGTCCTGATGAGTTATTATCTTTAAGTCCTAGAAGATAGTTATACACTTCATTAACTGTCATAAACGGAATGTTGGATGGGATTGTGTTGGTACATTTGTTCTCACAAAATACTGACAGCCTGCCTAAGTCACAAGGTGAATTTGGTATTGTAGATTTAAGACTGTTTATTTCTGCCTGAAGGTAATTGCTGAAGTCTGTGGGAGTAAATGAAGTATTAGGGGTTGACGAGACTGACAGATTTCGCTTGTTCGCTAAGGTATTGATTGCTTTCCATATATCTTTACTGTTTGTTTTGTTCTGAACCAAATTTTTAAAGTAATTCTTTTTTTCTCTACGAATTAAATATTGCACGTTGTTCCTCTGTTCTCTGTATATGTTAAAGTCCTTGTTTTTGTGAGCTTGATCTCTCTGCCTCATGGCGTCTAGCACTGCTTGTGTGATCCAAGGAGATTTGACCTGTCGTTTCACACGAACTTCTTTAGTTGGTGCGTGGTTATCAAACACACAAAGAAAGATACGTGTCCAATGGGCAATGGCGTCGTCGGGATCAGAAAGCTGGTAAACACTGGCAAGAGGTGCAGTTCGCAAATCATGTAAAAATAGTTCACGGTTGAAATGTTTAAAACTTCTAAATTTAATACTGATATGTTTATTTCTTGGAGCTTTATATTTATTCTTTGACCACGTGCAACATATAGGGTAGTGGTCACTCATCGCGACAGTAGGAACAGAGCATTCTATAATATTGTCTGCACAGGTGACGTAGATGTGGTCAATTATTGTGGATGATGCATTTGTTACCCTGGTAGGCTGGTTGACTATTTGTTTTAGGTTGTAAGATAGGATGATGTTTTCCCATGTTTGGTTTATGTTGCGCATGTCGATGTTGAAATCGCCTAGAAGAATAATTTCTTTGGCAGTGGTAAATACTTTATCCATCATAGTGGTGAAATCTTCATACCAGATGGCTCCTGCACTGGGATTTCTATAAAGATACCCGACTAGAAATTGTCCCTGAGTCGGTAGTTTTATTTCTAACCATATGCACTCGGTCTCTGCTGTCTCTAAATCGCTTCTGCGGCGATAACTAATAGAAGTGGAAATATATACTACAATACCTGTTTCTAGCTTTCTACTTGAGTCTCGCCGAACTGTTTTAGAACTATTTAGGGCAATTTCACCATCTGATATTTTGTCGTTTAAGCGACTTTCGGAAAGTCCAAAAACATGAAAATTTTTATTTAGAATTTGTGTAAGCTCAGGAAGTTTGCCTAATAAATGGTAAATGTTCAGGTGGCCCAGCCGTAGACCATCCTTAATTAGCCATTGTGTCTGATAGGTATGCATTTTATTTTGGCGAGTGGTTTAAAAAGGAAAATAACAAAAGCAATTTTAAATACGAACCCACGAAAATTTAAACTAATTAACGTCACCAAGTAAGTGAAAATGCAAATGTTAGTACTTAACGTACGAACACTTGGTACAAGTATTGCTAAAAAATCACAATTAACTGAAATTGTCAGTAGTATATTAAAATAGTCACACAACAGTAGGCACGCACGTTTTCACACCACAACACTAAAATTCTAACAAAGTAATTAAGCAATACTGAGAGGATACGAATTAAAAAAAAAGTAAAATGAAAAAATCTTGCAAATTATGAAAAGAACTGTCGAAGGCCTGTAGCCAATGAAATTAAAGTGTTTTGAGAAAGTAACAAAGTACTTATTACTTTATGCGTCACAGTAATCAATTAATTTTTCAGGGGAGAGACGGCTTTGGTCGCAGGGATTAAGTCAATGAAAAAAAAAAATGAGTGGATTAATCATCGATAATGGATGTCTCTGTCAGGTACATAGTAAGGCCCGCGTTGCACAGACATCATTAGTGCTTGGCTGAGTGATGCTGGACTGAATTGCATCAGGTAGCCAAGTTCTGGGTTCCACTGAGCACGATCAGAAAGGCTACGGGAGGAAGCTTGACGACTGTAGATTTCGTCTGCAGTGGTTACAACACTTGTAGGAGATTTTTGGGTCTGTGACATTGTGGCACTGCTTCTTGAACTGTCATATAATGTGTTTGTGAGGGGCTGTCTTATAGGTAGTGGAGGAAACATAACATCGTAACGTTCGGCTTCCTGGCTGTAGGTGGCGTTCTGTTTGTTGTTAGGTACTTTGTTGGTTACAGGAGCGCTTCTTTGAGGGGCGGGTAAGGTGTGTTGTGCATTTTCATGAAGGGCTGATCTCATGGTAGATCGGTTTGCGTTCTCTGTGTCTGGTGGGTTGTCGTGTTGCGTTCGCTGCGGGTACTTGATGTTTTTTGCTAGAATGCTGCTACCTAGTTTTGATGTATGTATTTGATCTATGTAAAGGCGTTTCTTTGGTGCTCCAGAGTTGCTTGTGAAGAAAGGAGTGTTGTTGATATAGCCAATGTTGTTGTGTTCACAATAGCTCTGGATTGTCTTGTTGTTGGTGTCGGCTACGCGACGTTGGAAGCCATAGCAAGGTGGAATAATGGATGACATAAAAATGGAGGTGTTAGGAAATTTTTGTTTTATTGTTGTGGCCAGTTTGGAAATCGCCGAAGGGTTAACGCTGTGTCCATTCATTATGTCGTTGATCCCTACATGTACTGTTGTTCTTGTAATATTATGATGTATGTCGAACCTATGAATTCTATCAATTAATCTTTCAGTTCCAGCTCCAGGTATCGCTAAAACTGAGACAGTTTCCTCTTTTGAAGTAGACATCCGATCATTGTAAATGCCTTTTAGGAGAGAGTCGCCAATTATAACATGTGTTGTTTTACTACATGGTTGTTGATTCGGCTTTCGTTTTGATTCTTGTTGCCGCCATTGATTTTCCTCGTGTGAATCGTCCTGAATAGTCTGGGTGTTTTCATCGGATGGTTGTGGTGTCAGTATCTGATCTGGTAGCGGCGTTAGTGCTTGTTCATTTTGTACTGAACTCTGGTTAAGGGCGGTAAACCTGTTGCTTACTTTTACACTAATAGGGTAAGCTTCGTGCGCACGTGTATCCTCAACTTTTTTGATGTTACGTTGGTGCTCCTTGCGGCGTTTGTTTGATGTATGTTCTTTGGATGGATCTCCAGAAGCTCAGGTACTATAAGAGTATGTTCCGAGTGCTTTGTTTTATAAATCGAAAAATCGCTTCGTAGTTGCTCGACGACGTGTTTCATATTGGAATTATCTTCTCTCAGATGCAGTATTTCCTGTTTGAGTAGTTCGTTTTCTGTGCTGATTGATTTATAGACATTAGTCGTCAGATCGGCAATTAGTGTTCGAAGGGTGTCCTCCATTTTTAGCATCAGCTCCTGGCAGCACTGCGCATTTATCATGTGAGTGACTTCTGGGTGATTTTCACGTGATAATGTTTCATCTGTTTGTGTGCTAGTGTCTTTAGGGCCCATTGGATATTCTATGGCCAGTATAGGTTGAGAAAATGGAGTATTTGCTACTGTGTCGCTCATTGGAAGGTCGCGTGCTGCGGGAGGCAAAGTGGATGTATTTGTGGGAGAGTGTATGCTAGAGTTAATGTTGATGATTTCGCTATCAGCAGATGAGACGCTGTCAGCTGATGATGTGATGTCTATTGCGAGCTGAGGTAAACATATTGTCGAGTCCAATTGTGTGGTACAAATTATGTTTTGTGCAGGCTCATTTAAACTGACAAAGTCCGTTGCCAGCCATGATTCAATAACAGTAGGAGTTGCTTGGACCATTATCTTGTTTTTTGTATGATAAAGGTGCACAGATAGTAGTGGTGTTGTGATGAAATCTTCTACAAAGGCACCTTGTTTATCTGCTCTCGTCTCGACATGGTCATTCTGGTAGTGTTTGGTACACGTTGTGCGAAATGCCTCATAATGATATGTATTGTGGAAGAGTACAGTAGCACATTTACCGTCATTTGCTACTTTAAAGGTTAAATCCGACTCTTTGTTACATCCACGCAGTTTAACGCGAACAGCTCTGCTTTGGTCTAGGCTGTAATTTTTCATAGAGGTCGGGCGCAATCTACAGTCCCTAGCGGTTTTCATTACCTGCGAGCCATGACCGATCTCTAGGTGTGACATGTTTACATGCCACTGGGATTAATTGCCAGCGAAATACGTTGCCCTCTGTTCAAGAGGGTCTGATAGTCAACAAAAAAAAAAAAAAAAAAAAAAAAAAAAAAACTGAAAAATACACTGGCCGACCGTCTCTTCTTTACAGCGGTCAGTAACGAGTCACGGGGTCATTTTTAAAAGCTTTGTCGAAGGCATTTACAGTCCAAAAGTGAATACACCGGTATAAAAATCCGGATACGACGATGCTGTTGTTCCCGCTCGCCATAATCACATTACATTCTTAGTGGGCGGACAAGCCCTGTGTTTAGCGTTCTGGCTATTGTTCCCTGGCCAGAAGGTCACCAACAAAGTTTGGAATGTTGAAGTAGTTTTCCATTTATCGAAAAATGGTGGCAGACACGATGAACGCTCCTACCGTCATTCCATACAGAAAAAACACAATATTTATACGTGAATTTAACACAATTACAAAATAAACTATTTCACTGTATGTCAAACAAAACCGCCAACACATGGATATATAAACCATCCATATTAAATGGGAACAACTTCAATAAAATATCCGAAATGTAGAGCCAAATAAAAACACGTCCGCACAATAGGGCATAATCTGCAAGATGTCGCCGTTTCTTTTTTTTTTTTATGGTTAAGATTCTCTACTTTGTGTATGGTCTTTTATTGTTCAACGTTTATCGACCACTTCACTTCTCAACGGCAGTTTCTGCTATGGGACTAGGTTTATCTCCTACATGTTGTACACTATAACACAACAACATTATACACAGTTGTAAATTGTTGCTACGTCAGCGAACATTTCAGTTCGATTTCTCTGTCTAATAATAAACGGTTTAAATGTTGAATTATGATATTCGTCTCCAAGTTCAGTTTAGATGCATGTGGAGACTGGTGGCAGGGTTTCATCATTCCCAGCTTAGAGTAGTCAGATTTTTTCAAACAATGGTGGCAAGTTGTCGTGAGCACGATCAAGTTTGTTAAGTTAACGTCTCATATCTCTCTTTTGTTAACGTTTCATACCTCTCTTTTGTTAACGTTTCATACCTCTCTTTTGTTAACGTTTCATACCTCTCCCTAGAAAGAACATATGGCCGTCGCCAGTACCATTCCTGAAAAAACTCTATGGAGAAGCAAATAGCCTCAAGCTGTCACTGCTTTCTTTGAAAATATTCAAGTTGACGTCTGAGAGTGTAAGAAGAAGAAGAATGTCTCTCTCTGTCTTTCAGTTGCTTGTCTGCGACAGGTATTTCCTTTCGATCTCTGCTATTGTGTCTTTCAGTTGCTTGTCTGGGACAAGTATTTCCTTTCGATCTCTGCTATTGTGTCTTTAGTTATCAGTTATGTTCTCCATCAGATTTGATTTCCACATCTGTTTTGATTTTCCTGTCGAATCCAGAAAATAAACTGTCATGTGCTACTACCTAGTGACATCCTTACGTATATTCCTTGCTTTAAAGAGCTTGAGAGATTACAAGGTATTTAATCTGTAACATGGGCCTTAATATAACCGATGAATTTGGTATCTAGGTCGAACAAAATGAGGTAAAACTTTAGAAATGTTGATAACATCCACGTCTGCTACTTCAGTTATTATTACTATTGCTGCTACTATTACTGGTACTGCTGCTATTACTACTGTTGCTGCTAGTAGTATTGATACCACAACTGTAGTATATACAAAATACAAAGACCGTACAGACTTTCATAAATAAGACCTTTCGCAGAAAAGAAGAGTTGAAATGGTCACCAAGGTTACCAATGTGGAACTGAAAACAAGAAAAACCAGCGGAACAAGATGAGAGAATAGCAAATTGTCATTGGACAACGTGCACAATGAACAGCTGATAGCGTTACAAGACAGTCCTTGTTCTATATTTCCCTGGGAAGCACTAGTTTTGTGGTGCCTAGTTGGCAGGGAGGGTAGTATGATTCGCTTTCATAGCTACGCGGTGTTACCGTTCGGATGGTCCTGGGATCAATTCTTCGGCGAGCCTATCACTTCTGCTGTTTTCCTCTTGTCTAGTTTTCTACTTTTTTTTTTCTCACAGTGTCTGAAACATACCTTTATGTGTGTAATGTTTATTAATTCCCAGGGGGAGGGAAACATAAGGAGACCAAAGAGACACAGAGAAGGAAATTAAACATAGCCATGTAAGAGGAAAAGAGGACATAGAGCGACCCAGAACGACAGCACAGGAAAAGAATCAGTCACCCTTTAGCTCCCCAAGAAGCAAAGGCCTTCAACAAACTTCATTACAAAAGGAAAGGAATATTTGGTGATCATTTGTTCAAGGGCACTACTCCAACTGGAGCTACAAGGTAACGAGAGTGCTCATTAACGACACATATAGAAATATGGACGAGAGCCAGACAAACACCAAACTGTCTAAGCCATCAGAAAAATCTGTTTATTTTCTTTTTTCTTTTTCTTTCTGTATCTATTATTATTTCTAATTTTCGTTCTCATGCTGTCACAAGTGGAGAAAAAGAGTCTGTCTGCGACAAGACAAAAATATGAGTGAGCAGTGAAATAATAGATGTGCGTCTGAAATAGAGAACGTGAATGTTGAGTGGAAGTTTAACAGTCAAGAGTACAAAGCTGATAAACAATCTTTTATCCAGCCACACGGATTTCTTTTAAATGTTAACCCCACTCACCTTCTCTTCCACACATATATCACAAATAAATGTATATTGAGTAAGGTACTCATAGACAACACGTGACTTCACATTCAACAATAACAAATAAGAGATAGAAAGAAAAAAATTCTGATCTGCAATAGTTTTCTATGTTTAATTAAAGTAAAAATAAAAAAAATAAACAAAATAGTATGCCTAAGCGATGTCAGGGAAACCGAGTAAATCCACAATTACTAACTTAAAGAAAACCAAACAACAGAAACACCTCAAACCAATTCTAGTTTATAATCTAGAATGGCAGCGTAAGTTGAATAACAATAATTAGGAAATCCACAGGAGGTACCTGGAATAACACAAACACCCACTACTAATCTATGTCCCGTCAACAGTCCTCAGTCTCTACGGCAAGACGACCGTGATCTAGGCTACACAGAAAAACCCAACAAAACAAAACCCAAAGAAACGATGCTGAGAGGTAAACAGTCTCTCTTATAAGCACAACCAAGCACTCCCTCGATTATTCATTAACTTCCACCCCGTCTATGAGTCCCTGAGTCTATATTTTCCCTTTACCGTCAGCGATGTATATTCCTCTAAACTTGAAAAAAACTACTTTCCTTTTCCCTTTCTCTCTTCAGACGAGATTTGGAAATCAATTTAATCCAAGAATGACAGACGTCAGTGGAGAATATATCCATGGCTGACTCAAATATAAATAAACCCTGATATACAGCGGGTTGAACAAGTCCAAACTCATGTTTTGTGAAGGCAATGCGCCCTAACATAACCGAGAGACGCTGGCCAGTCACAATCTGACTGTGCGTTGAGAAAACAGGGCCAAAGCTACCTACATATGAGGTTAGGGTTGGCGCACTTATCTGATGTTTGGTGAGCTTGAGCGTTGGTTGTCTCTGGGGTTTGCTGCGGCTGGAGCTTGTGGTACTAGCAGCTGTGTACTGAAATCAGTGTACTGCAAGAAATGGTTTAGGTTCCAAAAAAAACCAAACTGGACCCAAATCGGGAACCCAATCGGAAAGGTGACTACCGGCCATGACTTAATAACTCTTGCAAGCTTTTCCCCTGGTGGCGTATGAAAGTTTTTTTTTTTCACTGAAAAGACACACAATGCATACGACGCCATGAGTTCCTAGCCTAGATTAGGGCCTAAATACACACATTATATATATTTTGACAGATACTTTTTACATTAAAATCAACAGACCACGCTCCCAGCACCCACATTTTCTAGGAAAGTCAAACCGGTCCGCGCCGGCTGATCCACTCACACACACAACCATCTCCCCTTCCTGTGGTATCGACCAATCAATCAGCAAGCAAAACGCCGGTGACTGTGCAGACCAGACGAACGCACACATGGATTACATAAATAGGTCTAAGGCTTGAATGTAAACAAATCCGGTGCCCTGTTGAGCATGACCTAACTCGACCTGGGTGAAAATTTCCGCCCACAAGGCGTCTTTTACAAAATTAATAACAACACTACAAGGCCCATATCGGATTACCACCTTGGGGCTGATACACACAAAATAAAAATCAATATTTACAAATATGACACCTGACAATAAACCTATACTCGAACTCATAGTTAACTCTCTCTGTAGGTTATACAATATATATCTCTAGTAGAAAAAGAAATCTTTCAAGGAACTCGTAGCAGCCCTTTAGAGTGGTGTTTACAGTTGTCTAGGCAAAATTGATATAAACCCACCCTCACAGTCTTTTTTAAAAAGTACTGAAAGGCACATTTTAGGTAATTTAGTGGTGAGTAGCGAACTTAAAATTTATTCACTTGCTCGTTATGAAAGTTGATAGAAAAATGCACCACTATACGCGTTCGCCCCTGAATGATAAGTTCTTAATGCACAACTATCTAAGCACTTAGTACTCTTACCGATGAAAAGAATTCCAGTATCACCAAACAGTAGCTGGTCGACTGTACTTATTAATTCGACAACGCCAACTCTACTTAGAATTTCCTGAAGGTATTAAGTGCCAGACCAAGTGAGATTCTAAATTGCCTCCGGCCGTCTCACTTTTCTAACTCCTGTGTATTCAGACTGAGTCCATATAGCAAGATCGTCAGGATGTAGTGCCCTGTGGATGTATGGTGTGAATAGCTTTGGCAGGTCGTCTATGAAGATGATAAAGAGTGTTGGGGATAGTACCTGTGGGACCCCTTCTGGTATGACAACCATTAAGTTTTTCTGTCCCTGGAGTTTAACTCTTGCATGTCTTCCACGTAAAAAGTTATTAATCCACTGTAGCATTCTGCTACCGATTCCTTTCTGGACTAGTTTTAGCAGGAGGCCCTCTTTCCAGACTTTATCAAATGCCTTTGTGAGATCAAAGAAAGCAGCTAGGAGTTTGGACTTTTTCTGGAAAGCATCTTCAATTTATTGGGCGAGATATGCTGTATGATCGTCAGTGCTTCTGTGTTTTCTGAGGCCTGATTGACAGTCATCTAGTAGCTTATTTTCTTCAAGGTAATTTCCAAGCCTATTGTTGACCATCCTTTCCATTACTTTGTCCAGGCAGCTTAACAGGCTGATGGGGCTGTAGCTTGATTTGTTAATTTTTGATTTTCCTTTCTTTGCAACTGGTATTATTTCTGCCTCTTTCCATTCTTCTGGGAAGATCCCTTGTGTCCACGACTCATAAATAAAATTGAAGAGTGGGCAAAAACCTGGGGTGTCCAAATAAAGAAGAATAAGACTGTAAATACACTCTTCTCCGTCTCCACCAAACCTGAAATCTACACTCTCACACTGGACAACACTCAACTGCCAAAAAAGGAAAACCCTGTATACCTGGGATTAAAATTTGAAGAAAAAAAACAACTGACATGAAATATCCGAACAATTCTGGAATTTGGAATGGACACCTATGCCACAGCAGCAAATACAAACCTCCAGAGGCTGGAAAAAATACAGAATGCAGGACTCAGAATCATTACGGGAGGACTAAGAAGTACAACAATAACAACAATGGAAGCAACAGCAGAACTGCAAAATCTTAGAGAACACAGAGATGAGAAAATCACCATCATGACATAAAAATTCAGTCGCCTTAAACAGCATACCATGCTGGAGAAAATAAAAGAATGTTAAGGATAGATTTGGGATGCAGATAAAATAGTGTGGCATGTTACTACACGCTAGCACATTTCCATTTTTATGTGAGGAACTGTGTTCGCCTGTAGACAAACTACGGTTTGCACGAAGCGTCCACCCGTGGTGAGCGAGGCGTTCACCCGTGTTGAGCGATGGTCAACTAGTGACGTTTTCTGTCACATGTCGTGGCGTTCAGTGTGTTAATTAATTGGACTTCCGTCTTTGTTTTTGCGTCCGAGAGAGATGTAATTTTTCGAGCTCCGGGATAATGGAGCGTGATTTATAAATATATATTGTGGCATTGTTGATTTTCGGAGGCCGCCACGTTATGTGTAAGATGGTTCATAAAACTTATCTAGAAGTTCATACCATAAATTACTACAAGTAACTTTGAGATAATGAGGCAACTAATATTTTGTTTGGCCTGATTTCGTCTGCCGCATTACTTTGGTTTTGTGGATTGCCCGAACCTTTAGTACAACGGCCAGGATTGAGTGGAGATGAGAGGAGTGTATTATTATTATATTATTGCCACTTAACGATGCCTAACGTTTGAACCTTACTGACGGACCAGGGATAATCTACTACGCTTATCCATTGCCATGTACTTTTGATGTTTGATGGACGTTATTGTGAAGTGACTGTATGTATTAAATGTCAACCATGTTTTCCCGTGGACCTGTTCACCTACCGGCTTTTGTTATGTATACAGACAATATTGTCCTGAATGAACACCTGCTATCATTCGCGTGTCCATGCATGATCCTCTAAATTATTCCACCGTAACACAATATAATTTGGTGGCCAATGTTGGGATCGAACCCACGACATTCACGTTATTAGCACGAAATCGTGCGCTGAGAAGGTATGCCGTCGCAGTGGAATGAGAAACATGGTGATTAATCTGCCGTCTGTGCGTCGTGACTGGCTTAAACGGTGCATCATACTGCATATGCTGAGTATGATGTTTATCGGAAATCGATCCCATCGGTTTGGAGCATTTCGTAGATGACTGCTCATAAGGTACCGCTAAACCTTCTTTAACAGATGTAATGGGTCTAGTATGATCAGGTAAGTTTCTACTATCATTATCATCAACCTTACATGTAGCAATCAGACTCTTATTAGTACATTTTGCGTCAACTTTGATGATCTTATCTGCATTTTTATGATCAGTTTCATTCTGATCATGTCGCCATGACTTGTTCCCAGAATTGGCAGTATTGTCTCTAGAACCTCTGGCATAAGAGTGCTTGCGAGGGAAGTTGTACTTGCCTCGAAATGATTTTACTTTTTGAGGTTGTGATGACTTATTAGAGTAACAATTAGCACCGCCGGCATGACGTACAATAGGTTTGTCATAACGACTGTGGGACAACAAATTTTTGTGTAACACCACATCTAGCAACCCATCAACCATTTTTCTTAACTTAGAAATGTCTTCACTTTGCCTCTTATTTTCTTCTTCAAGGTTCACATTTTTACTCTTCTCCTCCGTGAGTTATTTCTCAATTTTAGCCATCTTTTCTTTCTCCATAGTTAATTCTTCTACTCTCAATTCCTCATCTAATTGTATCTGATCTCTTGCTACATCTAACATGTTAACCTTTGATCTTAAATCAGAAATCTCAGATTTCAGTATTTGAATCTCTGCTACCTGTGCATCACAGTCTATCTTTAAAGCAGTATTAAGCTTAGTTAGTTCACCATAGACACTCTTATCAAATTCCAGGACGGACACTTTTTCCTCGTACTCTAATTTCATCTGCTGTAGCTCACTCGCAAGAGATTTTTCCTTACATTTATGATCCTCTGTCGTTTGTTCCTCCTGAACAACGTCGTCGCGTATAGCGCGGTGTATGTTATTTAATACCTGGCCATGTGGCACATGTAGGTATTTTGATAAAAAAAACAGAAGATGTACACGCAGTAATTGTGCCAAGTCCGTGGCAATATTTATACGAGGAATAGAATGAAAATTCCAACTCACAAAGTCCTCCAAATCTGATGCCGCCTGACATAAAAAACGATTCATCACATATTCCTCAAGTGCTGGGCCTTGAAGTCTATTATCCCTACCATCCTGGAGCAGCACCTCCAGCACAGAGATCATGTCATCCGTAGACATTTTAAATTCTTACCGAGACTCACTAAGTCTATTAATTATCAGCAAATTGCTTTACAATTTATTTTTTTCAACAACAAAAATATTTTTTTTGGGTTAATATTATATACTGCTGTGCCCTAAAGAACTTACTTAGTTAAGGTAGTCAGTGTACCAAATTACTGATGCTTTGCAACAGCATCAATGCAAATGACTTATCAATATTATTGACCAATAATATCAAAATGTATCATGAAGAAAACAAAACACTGGTGAGAGAAAAAAAATAATGCACAAGAACATAATTTATGGAACTAAACAAGAATACAAGTACAAGTGACCAAGACAATGTAATAATAGCAGCAAGTAAACGAAAAAAATGCAAATGAGAAACTAAGAAGAAAACAACAAATAGAACAGACTTACTGCTTAAAAAAAAGGACAGGACCTGCAACAATATATATAAATGTAAACAAGTGATAGAAGGTTAGACTAGCATCACAAACAGAATGGTTGTCAACTAAGGAGAAGAAAACAAAACCAACACACTACAAAAACTGACAACTAAAAGGACGGAGCAGCACACCTAACCAAATTAGGTCAAACTAAACAGGCATTGAACTAAACGTCGGTGAGAAAACTCGTGCCGGAAATTTCCCTGCTTGAGAAATGTAAGCAAAACCTATAGAAATATCTGCTGAGCGGTCATTTTACAATGACATGTGTCGCTAACAACAGATTTGTACAAAGACATAGAAAACCAAGAAAACGAATAACACAGATGTAACAAAAAGGCTTACACCACGGCAAAGATACAAGAGTGTATTAACTAGCACTTATCTTATCGTAATCCGATCAGATGCAAGTCCGGAAAAAGGCGTCAACACTGGAAAACTCTGTCCCTCAATACAAGAGAAGCACGGATGAAATGTAAACAAATACACGGTCGCAGTCAGATGAGCATCATAAAATGTGTAGACCTCGTGGCATGGTGGAACGTCTTAACCGGACGTTAAAGCAGTTATTAAGCAAGGTTACAGTGAAATATCCTCAAGATTGGGACAGGGTTTTACCCACCGTACTGTTCGCATACCGTGAGGTAGCGAATGAACAGACCGGTTTCTCGCCTTTTGAGCTTGTGTTTTGAGCTCAACCTCGAGGTCCCATGTCACTTGTTAAGGACCTACTCATAGACTCAGAGATGACTCAGGACATCTAGTCATCGTATGAATACGCCGTTAACCTCCGGCGTAACATTATAGATGCATGCCAACTGGCTGCAGCTTCTTCTGAGGCTGCTAAAGCAAGATCACGCCATTTCCAAAATCGCAATAGACGATTACGTCAACTATTACCTGGCGATGAAGCTTTTGTATTGCTTCCAAGGAAAGAAAATAGACTTTTAATTGCTTGAAATGGTCCATATAAAGTGTTGTCACGCATTTCTGATGTTGACTATATCTTAGAGATAAAAGGGAAAAGGAAGACCTTCCACATAAACATGTTTAAGGAATTCCACACTAGACCGGAACATCTTCAAGCCATCTTTCAAGCAGTTGATGAGCACCCTAGGCCTGCTACTCACTACTCTGCATTATCGGTAATTCAGGAAGAAGAATCGTCTTTTCCGGATGTTCCCATGAACTTACCTGTCTTTCCTCTTCAATCGATTGAGACATGGAACGATGTCGCTATTTGTCCAGCTTTGTCTTCTGAACCACATTCCCAAGTCTCTAGTCTTCTACAATCTTTTCCAGATGTCCTTACAGACATCCCAGGTCGTACATCAGTCATTTCGCATGACATCATCCTTACAGATGATCGACCAATTCGTCTATGCCCCTATCCGGTCCCTATTCACTACCAGCACCAGGTTGAAGAAGAATTAAAACAAATGCTTAATTTAGGAATTATAGAACCTTCCAACGCCCCTTACACATCACCTATGGTCATCGTTTGTAAGAAAGACAAGAATATCAGATTATGTGTAGATTACCGGAAGCTGAATAACATCACAGTCTTCGATGCTGAACCCTTACCCCTACTTGATAATCTTTTGTCTCGTCTCACCAAGGCCCTTTTCTTTACTAAAATTGACCTTACCAAGGGATACTGGCAAGTTCCCTTGACTGATAGAGCAAAACCACTCACTGCCTTTGCTACACAACGGGGTCTGTATCAGTGGAATGTGATGCCTTTCGGACTTATGAACGCCCCGGCTACCTTTGTCCGTATGATGAGAAAAATTCTCGCTCATCGGTCCGATATAATCACATACATAGATGACATCTGTCTATTCAGTTCCACTTGGGATGAACACTTCTTAGGTTTACATTCTCTTCTGGACACTTTACGTCTCTATCACCTAACAGCCAAGCCCTCAAAGATCTTTATTGCCTTTGAGGAAATTTCATTCTTGGGACATAAGGTGGGTCACGGGTGTCTTCAGACCGTGCCACAGAATGTTTCCAAAATTCTAAAATTGTCTGTGCCCACTACTAAGAAGCAAGTTCGTAGTCTTCTCGGCTTAATTCAATATTACAGTAAATTTATACCCAACTTGTCTTCCATCACTGCAGACCTCTCTGCCTTGCTAAAAAAAGGCTTACCGAACCACGTGCACTGGACACCAGAGTGCCAGGCTGCGTTACATTATATTCAAAATATTTTTTCTGTGCCACCTATTTTGAGGTTACCAGATACAAATCTGACTTATCTCCGCACAGATGCTAGTTCAAAAGGTATCGGCGCATCACTGATGCAAGAATTTGAGGGAAGATTACATCCAACCCTCTACATATCCAGAAAGCTCAATGATGCAGAAAGGAAGTACCCAGTTATAGAAAGGGAGCTGCTGGCTGTTATCTGGGCGGTAGTCAAGCTGGAGCGATATTTGTTGGGCGCCCCTTTCATCATACAGTCAGACCAGAAATCCCTTTCCTCATTGAAGAAGGCGAATCACAAGAACCCAAAGCTAGCCCGGTTCGCCATCCTGCTTCAACCTTTTCAGTATGAAATCGAGGCAATACCAGGGTCTGCAAATGTGGTCGCAGATGCTTTATCGAGATGCCCACAGCTCGAACTTGAAGATTCATATTGATTTAGTTAATTGACTTTATATTACACATGTGTGAAACCATGGTGTTTATCCCCTACTAGTCACTATGACAAAGGACGATGAAGACACGAACACTAAGTTAAAACCATTCATATTAACATTTGTGATTTGCATGACTTTGAGATAATCATTATTCACTTTAACTAGTGGTACAATGAACAGTATTATACTACTTGCAGACATGAACAATTTCCAACTACGACATCATGTTATTATTCTGGAATGCACATTCACATTAATTAAGATTGCTATATTTATGCTACAAATCTAGTCCTGACACGGATAGTTTGGAGTATGATTACATTATTGCAAGTTTATTTTGGACATTACTTGTCTTCCCACAACGTACAAAAGGTACTTAGAGCAGAATAAGTAAGTAATGTAATAATTGTGTTAATTAGTTATACTTGCGTTCTTGTACTATTTTTTTTCCTCCCTGCTTTCTCTTTTTGTGAGATATTCATGTACTTTAGTTACATTAATTTCATATCGCATTGCTTCATATCTTATTTGATCTGTCATGTGTGAATTGCGTTTAAGCTTAATTTTAGGATTTTTGACAGCATTGTTACTTGGAGATATAACCTTCTAAATTATTTTTTAAAATTATTATTCATTCATTTTTGAATTTTTGATTTGGATTTTTGTTATTATTTATTTTATATACCTCATACCATTTTCATATATTCATGCTATTTCTTTGATATGTTTATTGTAAACTCACATGATCATACATTTATGTATTCTTTTGTTACATCATTGGAATATCGACTGTATATGACTTGTTACTTATTGACATATGACTGTTTATGACTGATGACAAATTCGTCTAGCATTATATTTGATAATAAATTACATTATGCAGACTGACTGCGACTAGATTATTTTCAATATGGCTCAATATTTGTGATACGATCAATTTTGGCCGAGATTTCCGCATAGGAAATATTTAAATTGGAAAAAAACACGAAATAAATTTATTTTTTTTTTTTACACCGCGAAGGGGGTGATATTTTAAGGATAGATTTGGGATGCAGATAAAATAGTGTGGCATGTTACTACACGCTAGCACATTTCCATTTTTATGTGAGGAACTGTGTTCGCCTGTAGACAAACTACGGTTTGCACGAAGCGTCCACCCGTGGTGAGCGAGGCGTTCACCCGTGTTGAGCGATGGTCAACTAGTGACGTTTTCTGTCACATGTCGTGGCGTTCAGTGTGTTAATTAATTGGGCTTCCGTCTTTGTGTTTGCGTCCGAGAGAGATGTAATTTTTCGAGCTCCGGGATAATGGAGCGTGATTTATAAATATATATTGTGGCATTGTTGATTTTCGGAGGCCGCCACGTTATGTGTAAGATGGTTCATAAAACTTATCTAGAAGTTCATACCATAAATTACTACAAGTAACTTTGAGATAATGAGGCAACTAATATTTTGTTTGGCCTGATTTCGTCTGCCGCATTACTTTGGTTTTGTGGATTGCCCGAACCTTTAGTACAACGGCCAGGATTGAGTGGAGATGAGAGGAGTGTATTATTATTATATTATTGCCACTTAACGATGCCTAACGTTTGAACCTTACTGACGGACCAGGGATAATCTACTACGCTTATCCATTGCCATGTACTTTTGATGTTTGATGGACGTTATTGTGAAGTGACTGTATGTATTAAATGTCAACCATGTTTTCCCGTGGACCTGTTCACCTACCGGCTTTTGTTATGTATACAGACAATATTGTCCTGAATGAACACCTGCTATCATTCGCGTGTCCATGCATGATCCTCTAAATTATTCCACCGTAACAAAGAACTAACCGAAAACCGACTGAAAAGATCAAGCATCAACCACCTATCAAGACAGCTAATAGTTGCCAATGGAGAAGTAACCTTAAACAACCCAGAGGAATAAAAGCAGTTCGTAGCATACTAGACCATCGCAAACACCATACCCACGTACACTGTACACCTTACAATCCCAGACATTGAGAACAGAACTGTGGAGGCTCTCACTATTCTGTAAACGAAAACACTGGATCACCCCAACAACCAATACCCTAGTCCACAGTGGATTCATGTCTTCACTGGCGGATCTTCAGAAAAACAGAGAGGAAAGGAGGAGCAGGGATCCAAATACTAATGCCAAACGCTCCAAATACAGAAAAGTCAATTTCTACTGGAGAACTCTCAACAAACTACAGGGCAGAGCTACAGACAATCCTAGAGGCTACAAAGATACAGGAGGAACAAAGACTCAAAGGATCAAATATAGTCTTCTTATGCGACTGTGTGTCAATTCTCCAGACTATTCAAAATGAACGTAAAGATCTCTTAACAAGAACAGCCATAGACCCAGCTGTCCATCAACAACAAAGTTTCACTGCAGTGGGTGAGTGGCAAAAGCAAGCACCCAGAAGGAACAGTTTAACCACAGAGTCTCGCTGAAGGAAGCAAAGACACTCCTCAAAAGAAAGTACAAAATGGATCCAGAGAACAGGCAGCAATTACCCACAGGACCCAATCCTAAAGCTAAACAGAACACAGCAAACCACCATTTTTAAGCTCCGCACAGGACACTGCAGATTAAAAACCCACCTCCACAAAATGAAAGCTGCCCCAGCTGATCAGTGCAAGTGCCGAAATCGAACCCCCCCCCCCCCCCCCCCCCCCCCCCCCCCCCCCCCCCCCCCCCCCCCCCCCCCCCGACTCCGGAACATATTCTGCAAACGTGCCATCTCTTTGGTGACTTGAGCGCTGAAACCTGGCCCCTGGAGACGAAAATGGAAAAGAAACTGTAGGACATCCGCGAGGACCTCCTGCCGACGACTGGATTCATGGAAGCAACTCATCTCCTTGTTTAGATTGCTGAGCATAGGAAACAGATTGAAAAAGAAGAAGATTCTAAATTTATATCAAACAAAGTCCACGGATGTTTCGGCCATCTGTGGTTAGCAAATCTACTGCCCTGGTTGCGTGCATAACGTGACGCAACAACTGCGGAAGGCCACGGGGAAATGTTCTCGTGTTCCGTGACGAAAGCGGGCTACAAGGAAGACTAACATCTCTTGCTTAATAGGTTCTACCCCTGCAGGGACATATAAAAGGCAACGGCTTTCCCCGGGGCTAATAAAGACCAGGGAACTCTGCCGCTCTTCTAGAAGAAAGAGAGTGCCAAGTTCTAACTCGGGTTCAAAGAACAATAAGAAATATGCCGCATACCGCGACAAAGAGTTACGGACGCATCAAACATTTCTCCTACCAATATTTAGGAAACATGAGAGGACAGCCGATCCCCTCCCCACTCACTCCGCGCACGAGAAAAGGGGAGTGAACCTGTCCGATTAAAGTGACAGGCTAGTTGTTACGTGCAGTCTTTGATATCTTACAATATTATACATTGGTATTCTTGTTATCTTCGCAAATATTTTGAAAGCAAAATAGTGCTTAAGGGAAAGTCATTATTGTGTTACTTCCCTTGAAAGTTGTGTCGGCTCTTTCGATCAAACTCCGCGGATAAATCCATTTTTCTGCGATTTATTCGTTGTTTGGGTAATAATAGATTGTTCTTGCTTCAGAATATCTATGGCCTGAATTTATGTGTATTGTTTGTCTGAGTAGGACGAGTCTGTCTTATATCTGTATATCTTTACATATTTAAGTCGAACTATATGTTCTGTTGTCTCTAGAGAGGTCGAAGGCTATTCGGCGGATGTGTCGCTAGAGTGTGGTGTGATTTGGCTTCGTCCTGATAGGGACTGTGTGTTTTCCATGTCGGCCTGTCGCCGGGGAAAAAGTGATCTCAGTATTTGTGGGGAAGGTGATAGTTGTCTAAACCTATCGTGTATGCTTTACCCCAGTGTTTAGTCGTATTGCCAAGGAATGGCAGTTTCATAATTCCTATACCAAGGTAATCAAAGATACTCTTATGAACTCTCGATCGAAGCCACCATTTTCGATAGTTACGATTTGAATGTCTAAGAGAATATATTTGACTCGATGAAAACGACTTCGATTCCTAGCAGCACTATATCCTGTAGATTGCAGTCAATTGTTCATGATCAAATCTACAGAGCAATGAAATGTTTTATGAATGACTAACTTTAGGACAGATTCATTATCTGTATCCAAACGTGAGTGACAGCTCACGAGTGAAGCCATCTTGGAACCAAAACATGTAGTGACTTTCAAGAAGAGAAAAGGGATGCCCGTATTATCGCTTGATCAGTCCAGAGATCACTGCTACACATGAGAACCCATTGCTAGCGGTTCAATATTATTATATGGAAAAATATGTGCTGAACATTATGTTGAAGAATCGTCGCTAGACGAGATTAGGTTTAGAAGCCATCTGAAATATTGTTTATAAGCTGACGTGCTCAGTCAGTGAAGTCAGATGATATATATGTATGGGCGATACTGAGTGCTTGGCTACTGACAGTCCATTATACACTTATTCTACATGAGTGCCCATGTAACATTGCAAGACCATTTATCCACTGTACTATGATGTATTATGGCAACCTGTGATTTGTCACTATCTGTGCTGTCGAGTGTGTACGTCCAATTAAACTTTAGAAAAGGTACACAGTCGTTGGTGTCGATGACTTCCAGCCATACATGAGTGTGAGAAAAGAACATTTTTTTTTGTCAACACCACGAACCTTTATCATCATTCGCACATTATACACTCAATCCATGTCTACACACCACTGCGTAGGTCAAGTTGACATTCCATACACTACAGTGGAGCAAACAACACCATAGAGATCTTATCAACTGATGATGATGATGATGTCTGCTTCCATCCACTTATATCTATCTTTTGGTGGATATCATTAACGGGAATAAAAATCCAACGTTATCCAACTTTATCAACTGGTGGACCAGCTTTCTGGGTTTGACCTCGCAGAAGTTCAGAAGTCAACAGATTACCGATACCAGACCGTTTCCTGTGGCTGATACGACACACTTGCAGTATTGGTTTGCTCTTTGTCAACACTTCGTCACGTGACCAGTCAGGTGAATGCAGTATGTAGGTCAGCGTTGTTGACATTTTTTACATTAGACATTATAGAGTTTCACAGAACAGTTGGATCAATTCTTGTCAATGTTAACAGGAAGACAGTATGAGTGAACTAAGAAGTCCTATTTTCATCGATGGATCTTCTTGTTTTCTGTATATGAACTTTAATATTTAAGGCCAGAATGTTTAATTGAATAAAGTGGCAGTTTGTTTATTTTCATAAAAATAACTTTGCCATTACTGTAAAACTGAGCCTATTTTGCAACACATACTATCATACACATAATTTATATATATTTATGTTTACATGTTATTTGTTTGTATAGTATGTTAGTTTCTATGTCAGCGGGTTGTGTTTAAGGTTGGGCGGCGTCCTCACAACAGAATATCCCACGTCATAGAGGGTCCGTTGTGGGCGTTTTCTATAGGTGCAATTTTCTTGATTGAAAATTTGCTGCGACAACTGTTGCTTTTGTGTTAGCTGTGAAGTCTGTAATTATTGTTATTTTTGTAATATTTCTTTGTTCTTTAGTTTTGTTTTGATTTGTTTGTAATTTGTTGGTCTAACCTTTTCTATCTTTCAGTTCTATTCACAATTTATATTCATATATTGTGACGTCATTTGTGTTGTTATTCTTTGCAGATTCAGTGATTATTTTCATTGATTTCCCTATTTGATTTATTTTGATTTCTGCAAACGTTCTTGTATTGTCAGTCCTATTTGTACTTTATGTATTCTGTTGGTTGACATATGTTTTATATAGGTATATTTCATAAGACACAATTGCCTGTGCACTGCACTTGGATTATGGTATAAACCAGTACCTGATTATTATTACTATTATACAAGACCTTATTAAAGGCTTGTGACCCACAGATATTGGGATAGTATACTGATTAATCAAGTCATTGAGAACTTGTGGTATTATTATTGATTCAGGTGATTAGTATTATTGTTAGACATCATGGCTACATTAGAATACTTCATTACACAAGGGAAAGCCCTTGATAAGACTGGTCAACAATTAGAGCAATGGGCAGTTGCTCAATATGACAAAGCATTAGCTGCAGAAGAGAGAAGAGCTATGGCAGAAGAGAAAAGATTAGCTGCAGAAGAAAGAAAAGCTATGGCGGAAGAGAAAAGATTAGAAAGAGAAGCTGAGGCTGCTGCTGAACAAAAGAAATTGCAGATGCAGGTAGAGGAAAGGAGATTTGAAGCTGAACAAAAAAAATTGGAAAGAGAAGCTGCGGCTGAACAAAAAAGATTAGACAGTGAAGCTGAACAAAAAAAATTGGAAAGAGAAGCTGCGGCTGAACAAAAAAGATTAGACAGTGAAGCTGAACAAAAAAGATTAGACAGGGAAGCTGAACAAAAAAGATTAGACAGGGAAGCTGAACAAAAAAGATTAGACAGAGAGGCTGAAGAAAAAAAAGCAATAAGAGAACATGAATTTGAGTTGGAGAAATTGAGATTGACAAGTATGAGTAATGTTAATCAGGCATCTATTGGTAATGGTAAACCTTCTACTTACAAGGTTAAGGTTCCACCGTTCAATCAGTCCAGTGACGATATTACATTCTGGCTGGATAGATTTGAACGTTCTTGTCGTACACATAATGTGGATAAATCACAATACGCTAATCAATTATCAGAAAACTTGAAAGGTGAATCTTTGACTAGATTATGCCTTGTAGGAGAAGCAGATAAGGATAATTATGATGTCATTAGGGCGGCTTTGATAAAAAAATATCAGCTAAGTGAGGAAGGCTATCGCCTTTTATTTAAAACGATGGTACCTGAGACGGGTGTAGAATTCTCAGAATTCACTGCAAAGGCACGTCTCACAGTTGATCGTTGGATTGAGCTTTCCAAAACAGAAAAAACGTATGAAGGACTTATGGATTTGTTGCTCAGAGATAAGATTATGTCATGTGTGAACAAACCTTTCCTTGAATTTATACATGAGCGTAAACCCAAATCTCTAAAAGAAATGGAAGAATATTGTTCCCAATATGTCACTGCACACCCCGACGTGACTTTTGGCAACACTAAGATTAAGGAGAGTATGCCAGTTGCTTCAGCAACACCATACAATCCCAATTATTCACACAGATTTCAGGGACCTCAAAACAGATTTGATAAAAAAGGTAACCATAATAGTTATCAAAACCAAGGTAACCAATCATTTCAGGGTTCTTCTTCAAAGAACTGGAGACGACCTGATAGCTCTCGACACAGGGGTGGTCATAATTATAGGAATTTCCGTAGAGGAAGTAATTATAGAAACTATCAGGGTTATCCGTCTTGGAGTCAACAAGATCATAATTACAGAGATACTCATTATAATGAATATGATAATGGTAACCAAGGGAACTATGACTCAAACCCAAATAGGGGTTACAATAGAGGTAACAATAACTACAGAGGTGATAATAACCGAGGTAGATCTCAAAACAAAAGACATAAACCACATTTTCAGGCAAACTCTGCACAACAAGAGTCCCATGAAGCCTATAAACAGAGTAAAGATAATAATGATGCTAGTAATATGGCATGTGCCGCTTTTGATTTTGGGAGAGCATCTCAGTGCCCCCAATGCAAAACGTTATTTGAGCCAACCACAGTGTCTACTTTAAGCTGTGGCCATCCTCTTCCTGCTCTTCCAGCATCAGTCGCGCATGATGGAAGAGGTTCTCTTGTCTTACATAAGGGTTTAGTGAATAACAATCCAGTCTCTGTGCTATTTGATTCTGGATGCACCACAATTGGTGTTAGGCAGTCACTCGTAGATCCTTCCCGTGCCACTGGACAAGTAGTCAAATGTGTAACATTTGGCGGCACATTAGAGAAATACTCTACTGCTATCATTAGGATTGCTACTCCTTTCTTTACAGGAGATGTACACGCATGTCTTCTTCCGAATCCGATCGCTGACCTCATCATCGGTCGCATTCATGGAGTCAAGGAATGCACTCCGCAACAAATTTCCACGTGGGAAAGGCAAAACATGCAGATTGCTAACGCTGTAGTCACTAGAGCTCAGGCTCTTAATATGCCTCAAACTTCATCTATTGAAGATAATGAAGTGCATAACCAAGATAATCCCTTGGTAATTTCTCGTGACTCGTTTATAAAACAGCAAGAAGATGATCCCACTCTGAAGAAATTCTTCATTCTTGCAACTAAAGGTGATCCGAATAAAGACACAAGTCGTAAATCGTGGATTACAAAGAAGAATGGCGTACTTGTACGTATGGTTCAAGACTCCATTACGTCAAGTCATTCTCAAATCCTGGTTCCCAAGAATTTGAGAGTTAAAATTTTGCAGCACGCTCACGACTCTCAGTGTGCTGGACACATGGGTTTTTCCCGTACTAAGTCAAGAGTCCTTGCGGCTTTCTTTTGGCCATTGGTAAACAAGGACATACGGATTTATTGTCGATCTTGTAAAGTATGTCAGGAAGTTAAATCCAAAGGTCCACGGCATGCTGCACCCATTCAGGCGGCGGACATTCCTATTCGGCCGTTTCAAAAAATGGCCATAGACATTATTGGTCCATTTAAGATCAAGTCTGCCAGAGGACATCAGTTTATCTTGACGTGTGTTGATATGTGCACACGTTGGCCAGAGGCTATTCCTCTGAAGAGCATTACTACTGCTGATATTGCAGATGCTCTTTGGCTTATATTTTCTCGTCTGGGGTTCCCCGGAGAAATATTGTCAGACCATGGCACCCAACTAATATCAGATACCATGTCTCAAGTAATGTCTACTCTGCAGATAGATAGATCTTTAAGTAGTATCTACCATCCAATGTCTAATGGTATGGTCGAACGCCTTAATAGAACACTTAAAAAACTTACTGGGGAAGATAACTGAGGATCATCCTCAAGACTGGGACAGAGTTTTACCTGCGGCCCTCTTCGCTTACAGAGAGGTACCCAATGAACATACGGGATTTTCTCCCTTTGAACTCGTCTTTGGCGCGCGTCCGCGTGGCCCTATGTCGTTGCTTCACGATCTCATAACATCTGACAATATTGACGATGACACAAAGTCATCCTACGAATATGTCATCGCGTTGAGACAAAAAATTATCGAAGCATGCAAATTAGCAACTTCTTCTTCTGAATTTGCGAAACAGAAGGCAAGGCAATTTGCCAATAAGAAGAGATGCTTACGACAACTTTGTCCTGGTGACAAAGCATTTGTATTACTACCTTGTAGGGAAAACAGATTACTTATTTCTTGGAAAGGTCCGTACGATATAATATCGAAAATTTCCGATGTCGACTATATTGTCGATATTGATGGGAAGCATAAAACCTTCCACATCAATATGCTTACTGAATTCCATGAACGTCCGGATTATTTGCAACCCATTTTCCAAGCAACGGACAATTCTCCAGTACAACATGGTCATTACTCATCACTGTCCGTGATACAGGATGAGGAAACAAGTTTTTCAGATGTAAATCTTCCTCTTCCAATGATCCCACTTCATTCCAGTGAATCATGGAAGAACGTTACTGTCTCTCCTGATTTGTCTCTAGGAGAACAGCGACAAGTTTCAACTATGTTGCAAACATTTCAGGATGTACTCACTGACATCCCTGGACAAACGAATGTCATTCAACATGACATTGTTCTAACTGACCATACTCCTATTAGGGTTAGACCTTATCCTATACCTATACATTTTCAAGCACAGGTCGAGAAAGAGTTGGATGAGATGATAGATTTGAAAATAATCGAACCATCCACCTCTGCATATTCTTCGCCGATGGTTATTGTGCGTAAAAAAAGACAATAACATACGTCTTTGCGTTGACTATCGAAAATTGAATCAAGTAACTAAGTTCGATGCCGAACCTATGCCTTTACTGGAAGAGCTACTTACTCGACTCTCCAAATCTCATTTTTTCACTAAACTTGATTTGTCTAAAGGATATTGGCAAGTTCCTTTATCTGAACGCGCCAAACCTCTCACGGCTTTTTCAACACCTAGAGGTTTGTTCCAATGGAATTTTATGCCTTTCGGTCTTATGAACGCACCAGCTACGTTCGTACGCATGATGCGCCGAATCCTATCTTATCGGTCAGATGTCATTGCATATCTAGACGACATCTGTCTTTTCAGCGATACTTGGGAAGATCACTATTCAGGGTTAGATGAATTGCTGTCTACTTTGCGTGAGCACAACCTGACAGCGAAACCCTCTAAAGCCTATATTGGTTTTAGCGAAATTTCTTTCCTAGGCCACCGAGTTGGTCATGGTTTCCTAAAGACAGAGGACCATAATACTAGTAAGATACTTAACATCTCAATCCCTAAGACTAAAAAAACAGGTGAGAAGTCTGTTAGGTCTTATTCAATTTTATGGCAGATTCATTCAGAATCTATCCTCTATCATGGCACCTCTCTCAACACTTCTAAAGAAAGGTTCGCCTAATGTGGTCCACTGGTCTCAGGAATGCCAATGCTCTCTGGATAAGATTAAAACACTGTTTTCAACACCACCTATTTTAGTGCTACCCACTAAAGATAAGACATTCGTTCTTCGTAGTGACGCTTCATCCACTGGGATTGGAGCGGCACTAATGCAAGAGTACTCTGGAACTCTGCATCCTGTAATGTATATTTCCAGAAAACTTAATGCGGCAGAAAGGAATTATTCGGTTTTAGACCGTGAGCTATTAGCTATGGTTTGGTCGATCCTCAAACTACAGAGATTCCTTCTATGCGCACATTTCATAGTAGAAACCGACCAAAAAGCTCTTACTGCTATACAGAGTAAGAATTTGAAGAGCTCGAGGTCTACTCGATATGCAATTGCTCTTCAACCTTTTCATTTCTCTGTGCGAGCTATTCGTGGATCAGATAATGTGATGGCAGACATTCTGTCAAGATGCCCACATGATTCCACATAACTATTAGGGCTTAGACTTCTTGATATGTCTAGTTCTATAGTAGTTCCTTTTCTATATCATGATAGATACACATTTGTAATTTAATAATATAATGATTGTATCACTACATAGCGGTTCATTGATGTTTATTCACCGCTGTGCTTTGATGATTTTTTCTTCATAAATCATAAATTTAAGATATCTAATACGAAATGATGATATGAATTTTTTAGGCATTGTGTAATTGCCAGAATTGTATTATACTTTGATGACACCTTCCTGGAAAAATATACTTGTAGAGAAATAATTTCTCTCAGTTTATGAGACACATTCTCACCAGTCGCTCCATAAGTCGACTTAGCCTCATATTAGGCGTTATAGGTATTCCTGATATTTTCATCTGCGCATTATTCATGCGTTGTGAGCCTATTGTACGTTGCTCCTAGATGTATTTCAAAAAGAAAAAAAAAAATGTTCCATTTTTTTTTTCCCGGGAGGTGTGGTAAGACTGTTACGTGCAGTCTTTGATATCTTACAATATTATACATTGGTATTCTTGTTATCTTCGCAAATATTTTGAAAGCAAAATAGTGCTTAAGGGAAAGTCATTATTGTGTTACTTCCCTTGAAAGTTGTGTCGGCTCTTTCGATCAAACTCCGCGGATAAATCCATTTTTCTGCGATTTATTCGTTGTTTGGGTAATAATAGATTGTTCTTGCTTCAGAATATCTATGGCCTGAATTTATGTGTATTGTTTGTCTGAGTAGGACGAGTCTGTCTTATATCTGTATATCTTTACATATTTAAGTCGAACTATATGTTCTGTTGTCTCTAGAGAGGTCGAAGGCTATTCGGCGGATGTGTCGCTAGAGTGTGGTGTGATTTGGCTTCGTCCTGATAGGGACTGTGTGTTTTCCATGTCGGCCTGTCGCCGGGGAAAAAGTGATCTCAGTATTTGTGGGGAAGGTGATAGTTGTCTAAACCTATCGTGTATGCTTTACCCCAGTGTTTAGTCGTATTGCCAAGGAATGGCAGTTTCATAATTCCTATACCAAGGTAATCAAAGATACTCTTATGAACTCTCGATCGAAGCCACCATTTTCGATAGTTACGATTTGAATGTCTAAGAGAATATATTTGACTCGATGAAAACAACTTCGATTCCTAGCAGCACTATATCCTGTAGATTGCAGTCAATTGTTCATGATCAAATCTACAGAGCAATGAAATGTTTTATGAATGACTAACTTTAGGACAGATTCATTATCTGTATCCAAACGTGAGTGACAGCTCACGAGTGAAGCCATCTTGGAACCAAAACATGTAGTGACTTTCAAGAAGAGAAAAGGGATGCCCGTATTATCGCTTGATCAGTCCAGAGATCACTGCTACACATGAGAACCCATTGCTAGCGGTTCAATATTATTATATGGAAAAATATGTGCTGAACATTATGTTGAAGAATCGTCGCTAGACGAGATTAGGTTTAGAAGCCATCTGAAATATTGTTTATAAGCTGACGTGCTCAGTCAGTGAAGTCAGATGATATATATGTATGGGCGATACTGAGTGCTTGGCTACTGACAGTCCATTATACACTTATTCTACATGAGTGCCCATGTAACATTGCAAGACCATTTATCCACTGTACTATGATGTATTATGGCAACCTGTGATTTGTCACTATCTGTGCTGTCGAGTGTGTACGTCCAATTAAACTTTAGAAAAGGTACACAGTCGTTGGTGTCGATGACTTCCAGCCATACATGAGTGTGAGAAAAGAACATTTTTTTTGTCAACACCACGAACCTTTATCATCATTCGCACATTATACACTCAATCCATGTCTACACACCACTGCGTAGGTCAAGTTGACATTCCATACACTACAGTGGAGCAAACAACACCATAGAGATCTTATCAACTGATGATGATGATGATGTCTGCTTCCATCCACTTATATCTATCTTTTGGTGGATATCATTAACGGGAATAAAAATCCAACTTTATCAACCTTATCACTAGTTACCCCACTTACAGCTACAGAAGACAGAAAAAAGAAGAAAATTTTGGCGGGCAAAAATTCAAGAACAGATGAGGGGAATTCTTAACCCACCCTACTGCCAGAATTTACTTAGCCAAGCGTCACACATGCGTATTTCCATAAAACCATGTTAGTTAGTTATGTCAGTGTCACATACTCTTTGGGTCGATCTCGTGTCCTCTCCGGCCGTATTCAGTTACATTTGTTGTGCGTACTGATTACGTGAAATTTTAGTGGTCGGCACATTTATTCCTCTGCTATCAAGCAGATATTAGCTATTTTCTAATCACCTTACACTCCTTTCCGTATTAATTCGTCTTGTCTGTTTACCTGACTATCCCTGCTGAGAGAGTAGACAGGTGATACAATATTGACTGACAGTCATGTTGGTAAAATTCTAGTGTACCAAACTTTGGCCGCGCCGGATTAGCACGACGTACGCATAGCCAACTTATTTAGCGCTGATATGCGAATGGGATTCCCTAATACTGTCTTTAAGAGTCACAGCCCAGATGATTACACAAGGGTCGGTGTTTGCACAAGAACGGGGAGATAAATTGCCCTTCTACGGACATATTAAAGACATGCACCTGAAAAACGGAATGAGGTAATAGCATCTGGACTGTAGTATTACGAAGATATTACTTGTGATAAAAGTAAGAAGTTATTTGTAATCACTGACGAGAATATTCGGAGGTTTCAGGCCCATATTTTAAAGAAATGACCCTTTAAATAACATGCAGAATTTTCCTATGAGGAAAGTTTGTGAAGAGACGCCATCAAACCACGCATGATTGTAACTATTGGCCGGCATTCGAGATGTAGGAATAACTACATTTCTGATTGGGGCGTGGTCTAATAGTAAACAACACGTGCCAGGAACGAAAGGCGGAATATAACTTAACACTTTTGCAGTGTATAGCACTGTGAAATTCAACTCGTCAAGACACAACTAGACCTGCCAGAGTTAAGAATAGAATCAGAATTCATTTATCGTACCGGACTTGTTTGAACTTCTTGAGAACTTAAGAGCCCAGGAAAACTCTACCATTATTAACAATGAAATTCAGAATCTGAGACACGGAGTCAAGAGCTTATTATAAAGTAACACCACAGAACACGTCTGTGATCCCAAAGTCAATTTGGGTCTGTGGTACCAACTAAGGGTACTATCTCTGGAACAAGTGAGGGTATAAGTAGCCTGAAGTCGACGCTAGATACCATCATCAGACGGGTCTTAGAGACGCGGGACCAACTTGGTAGTTACTCCGTGACACTTCATGGAACGTGCTACAACTTTCAAACTTGACCAGTGACGAGTGTGATCTAGTCATCTATCTACAAAGAACCAAACATCTGCTGGAGCAGAACAGTCAAACCCGTTGGCAGGTAAGTAGAAACATAAAAGCTGCCAAGTGAATTATCCAGTTTTTAACGCCATAACATCACCAAGTGATGACAACTTTTTCTAGAATTATTCATTTTTATAACTGTTAAAACATAATTGATTATCAAATTTATTGCTTGTAAAAAGCCAAGTCTAAAGTTCATTTAATCATTTTGAATGTACTACATCCGTATGCCTTAGATAATTTCTTAAATACACTTAAACAGAGCTATACAATAATAATAAGAGGAATTTCGCTGAATTATTTCAGCTAGGGGTTTGAACGAGCTAACGAATTATAAGATAACCCTATCCTTCGCAAAATTTGACGGCAGATACTAGAGTTTACATTTGCTCAGCCTCATGCAGCATTGTTCTCGCTTTCTGAATATCTTGTGAAAACTGCCTTGAGGTAGAAGCACCATTATCCTTCTATCTCAACTCTGTCATGAGTAAACTTGTGCAAAGGTAGACACCTTTGAAAACCCCCATTAGTTACTCTTGAGTTTTGGCCACTGTTGGACCACTACTGCAGAGCTAAGGGGGGGCAACCGGTGACAGTCAGTATATTTTCTGCGATATGTAGATACAAAGAAAATCTCTTTCATTTTTCTACGGCATCTTAAAACTAAGTTAAACTCATTGAATTTAATTTTTGTTTTCATCCACAAAATTTCCCTTTCATCTTTTTTTAATTCCCCTCGTGTAATCATGCTACCGCTGTTTCGTAATTTCACTACCAGTTTAGAAAAAAATATTTTTCTTTTTACCTCTTCTTATTTTTATTTTGCGACATCTCTTCTATTGTATCTTATTTAATCTATTTTTTTCCACCAATTATTTCTTCCACAGACAATATATTTCAATATTGTCTGTTTCTCATTTTATTTCCCATATTGAAGTACACAGCGTCATATGGCATTGCTTATTATACCATCCCCAGAGTATGACAAATAGACAAGACAACTATGGATAGGTATGAAAGGGGTAAAAAGCTGTAGAAAGACCTCGAAAGCATGACGCGAGACTGGGACATGAAGGTCTACGTTCCTGGGGGAATGGGAGGGTAATGAATCAATATAATGAGTTCCATTTCTCCATTTTGGACCCATCATTTATCTCATCTAATAAATACATTCTCGACTTGGATGCGATAATGTTGCACTTTTATTCACTCAGAATGTTACTTTTATTTATTTATTTATTTTAATACGAAGAGGGCTCCAGCAAGACTATAGGAAATGATGGAGTGTGTCACGTAGGGTTTATATTCATTTAATTTCCTACATCTTCTTCCTATTCTTTCACCCGAATTCTCTCTTTTATTATCTCTGTATTTCCTTTTTCCTGTATATTTTTCATCCATTCGTTTTGCGAATATTATTTTCATATAATTCGCAAACTTTACCTGTTTTCCTTTCTCTAAAACTGAGAATCGCACCTGGGTGGTATTGCGTACATGTGAACTCGTCTGACGGTGTAATCATCAAAGATGCGATCGCAAGAAGAAGAAGAAGAGTACATGTCAGTCGCGCTGGTCGGATGATAGGCGTGAATTTACAGCATTCGCTAGACATTCGTCTGATGGTCTCTGGCCTGGGGCGTGAAAATTCACCCGAGGGACATGGAAAGTAGACAGAGAGTCTGCATTTCAGTAAACGCATGAGGTTTTTCGTCAGAAAAAAACCCGGCTTAGCGTGAAAATCCACTCCGCACTGCAGACGGTGGTCTGAGATTTGCAACTCATGCAAGCCCTCGGCCACTGATGGCTGTTACGTCACGCGATAAGCGGACGAAGGTGTTATACGGACAGGGGAGACTATTTCGCTTGGCGAAATAAGATTAGGATCCTGTGTCCGATTTTAAAGATATTGGCCAAGTTTGAAACTTTAATTTCATTCTCGCTCATAGACTCACAGTAGATAGGTTGCTCGTAAACAGAATAGCTGTTAGCGAAGATCTCAGTTTGTTTCGGCAATTTGTCGAACTTCTAGACTTCCAGAAATATTTTCAGCATTTTTATTCTTAAGTTGTGCGACTACCTGTAATTCTGTGGTTGAGGTAATTAATATGATAGATATATAGATTTTGTGAGTGTTAAAGTGTTTAATCGCTTAATTCATTTTAATCTATTTCTTTAGCGCAGAAGAGAAATAAAGTGGTAGGCTATTATATTTTCTAGGGAAGCATTCAGTGGAAAGCAGAATAAAATTAAAATTTCTAGCTTATAACGGCAATTGTAGCTATTTATGAATTTAATTTAACCGCTAATACTCAGTCGAGTGTATTTTTCTAAACTAACGTATAACTCTAGAATCGAGCCTCATGAATGGTGACGGAATACGCACGTGTTCCTAATTTATGAGGATTGCTGATTTTTAAATATAACTTACGTCACGGGAAGTTTAAATGATAAGCAAAGCTCTTTGCTTGCAAGTTTAAATGTAAGTTATAACCAGTACAGATTCTGTTTATTATATTATATGTGTTATTTTTCCTCCACACAGTGAAAGTTTTGGGGTGACCCTAACTTTACCAGCACCTAGTAGTAGTTTCCATACTTGTGAAGAAATAGACAGTCCTTATTTTGAACCACGTGGGTTTCTTAAGTACCACTGGTCTAAACAGTGCATATGCAACCCGAGTTAGCCAGAAATACTATATCCCAATAACGGGTTTTCAAAGACTGTAATGATAAATACTGGACCTTGGAGCCAGATCTTAATTTCTTCTAGAAACTCTACGTAATTTTTCTGCCTGGTGGCGCGAAATACTTCTAGTATTAACTAACATTTCCCGACTATATATATATATTTTTTGTGGACAAATCTGTGGTGTGACTAAAGTGAATCCTATACTGAGGGAAGGCACCGACCGGACATTCATCATTTCTAGAAACCTACGCTATTGACACTGTGCTCTGCTAACTCCCGCGCCTGGAATAATTGTTAGGTGACTTAATCAGACATTTGAACAAATTTGCACACCCAAGTAGTCGTTCCCGGAGACTCCGAGTTAAATACGTCTTTTGGAACTGGGGACTTCTTGGCAGAAGACTGCATTTTTTGAGTCTGTGTGAAAATCTAAAATCAGTGTGTTCCAAGAGGCAGCGAGCAAAGTCGTGAGTACATGTATGAGAGGCCATGGCGGAATGAATGAGTGTACGCTGGTTTGAGTGATATTTTCACTATTATATCTTCGACACCCTGTTGCTGTCCTAATTTTTTTTTTCAATCTGCATAATTTGTTGCTAAGGCTAGAGTTCTTGTGTTTTTGTCTTAGGTTAAATCAGATTTTTTTCAAACTCTGTGCATATAATTACGAGATAAAACAAAGAAAACTCTTAGACTCAAACCCTATGTATCTGTGACTCGGGCGCCATCATCTGTTCTCTTAACGGGGCCGGGCTAAACCTAGAGTTAACACTATAACGGGGCTATCATCCTTGCAACATTTCCTTGAATTTTTATGACTATGTGTATATGTATTTTCCTTGATGTACTTTCTTTGATGTTGTGAGCCGATTTTTCCTGATATTAAAATCGCTCTTGAACTTAATAATAGTGTTTGGTCAGCTCGTTCTAGATAATATATATATCATTGTTATAGTTTTCCCACGTCTGTGTGTTTACCTGTCGTCACGTGTATGTGCGTGCCTGTGAGTGATAGAAATATACGTAATATGTATATTGGTGTAGTCTGTCTGACGCTGTAACAACTGTTGTAGAAGATAGGTGAGAGAGAGAAGAATTCTTTTCGCTTTCAGAGACAGCCACTATATCAAAATCTATCATCTCACGTGTGTGGAAATTCTATTACCTTTCACTAACTCTCACTGAGTCTATCACCTATTCAAACCTATTCAGAAGGGACCAAACCTAGTCTTAATTCTCCTATCGAAAATCTACGACAGAGTGAATAAATTTAGGTAATTTTTGGTTTGGTTTTAAGAACCATATAAATTGCACACGGACAACTCCAGCAGTGCTCCGACATTCTCCTTTTGAGTAATTCCTCCATTTACGTAATGTATAAAGTTTAACTAGGACCAAAAATATTACAGCCCACGTTGCAACCAGGTAGTTTTCCTCAGGCGTTGGTCTTACGAGAACGACGCAGGCACGTGAACTAATCAACATGCATGATAAAGGCATTAAGGAATGAAAACACGAATGTTATTGCTGCATGTTAGTGCGATTCATACTACTTAATTAAAGAAGCTTAACCACTTCCATACAGTCTGTCTCAGAAAGGTGATTAACATCAAATGGCAAGACAAGATCCCGGATACCGACGTTCTTGACAGAGCTGGTATCTCTAGAATCGATACTATTCTGATGCAGTCACAGATTCGTTGGGCATGTGACGTAGTCCGCATGCCAGACCATCGGCTGCCAAAAATACTCTTTTATGGTGAGTTACAAAATGGTAAACGCTCCCATGGTGGCCAAAATAAGCGCTTCAATGGCACGCTGAAGACTTCATTAAAAACCTTTGGCATAAACCCTGACACTTAGGAAGCTGCTGCGCAAGACCGAACCGCTTGGCGAACATCTCTTCGTGAAGGTGCCGCGGCATGGGAGTCATCCAGAAAAGCAGCAGCGAAACAGCGGAGTAAGGCTAGAAAAGCCAGTGAAATAAAACCTTCACCTGAAGCGAACATTCCCTGCACATACTGTCCAAGATCTTTCTAGGCCCTCATCGGGCTCATCGGTGATCTTCGTACCCATAGACAAACCTAACATATTCCTAATAATTGGATGATCACAGTGGTCTTCATCACACACTTGATGGACGAACAACACTTATTGCCAAGAAGAGATCAAGTGATTATTTTTTGACTAAAAACCTGTTCAACAAAGTGAAAATCGGAGTTTAGGAAGAAACTGTATGTCGACAATAGAAACCTGAGACGGACTGCCAGCTTAGTTATTTGAAAGTGAACGAAGAAGAAGAAGATGGCGAAGAAGAACCAGCTATTGCAGACTGTTAAAATATTGAAAATCAGACAGACAGATATGTGTCCATGTGGGGAGAACAAACAAACAGTAGAACATGTCCTCCAAGACTGTCGGTTCTATGAGAGAGGCATATATATATATATATATATATATATATTCTTATATATATATATATATATATATATATATATATATCTATATATATATATATATATATATATATATATATATATATATATATATATATATATATATATATATATAATCTTATAAATATAGAAGAGGTGTTAAGAATAGACAGACCTAGGGAACTGCATAATATAGTCAAACAATATTTAACACGAACAAATGTTAATATTAGTGGCTGGGAATGTGAAGTCTGATGCTGTTCTTACAATGCATATGACTTTTAACAGATGAAAGTCAATTAAATATCTGTTAAAGTCAGTTATATAACTGGAACTACCAGGCCTTTACACCTTCCATTTTAATATTATTCTTGTTCAGTGTTTCTTCTTGATTTTTTTTTTTTTTTTTAAATTTATTTAACGTATTAGCATAATTGTGATTGTCCCTATTTACAATGATTTGACAAATGTGATGCCACTTTTTCATATCGGCAGTTGTTCATATTATTTGGAATTGAAAACAATATATATCCTAATTATAACCCATCAGAGGTTGAACGGGATATTTTTCTTCATTAATTTAAAAAAAAAAAAAAAAATCTTACTGGATGCTTATTCTCGCTACTAACCCTGGTATTGTCCAGCCGAAAATGGCGTCTACGTCGTTCAGCCTCGTTTTCGATTCTGACATAGTTCGCGTAACTCTCTATATCAAGGGGCACAATGTAGGATCAGAAGCATATAAAATTGTATCACCTCGCAGGAATATAAAGCTGAGTAAAGTTTTAGGAAGATTAAAATAAGATTTGCGCTATGATAAGTTCTCATAGACAGAAATATATTAACTATAAAGTCATTGAGAGTTAGTACTGTGTCAGTGTGGAAGTTTTCTATGAAAGATGGCCAGATAGAATGAGTGTAAGTATGAAAGTACCAAAACTGCCCAGATAATCTCACTGAAAGTTGGCTCAGGGAAAATTTGAGGAAAATGTAAATGTAATTTCCGCAGGAAGAAAATAGTGTGAGAATCAATGGCAGATCTTTTTAAAGGCATATTGAAAATTAACTGTCTCTTAGCAGCTTGAGAATACTCTGAATAGACTAAGTGCTAGTAGGTATCCAAGCCACTATTACCTATGACACTGATTTATTGGAAAGCCCCCCTATTGATTAAATACAAAGATGACTTACAGTATTAGACATCACTGTAACACCACAGAAAAGTCAGTAAACTAATATTGATGTTAGAAAATTACAATGAGACTTTACTGATAAAATAAATGTCATATATATATATATACTGAAGCACATTAAAAACGCACCACTATTATATATACTGATGCCGAGAAGCTGGAAAAAAAAGTGTGGGAATGGATTTTCCCCGTGTTTGTCATGAGTTAGAGAGCGAATGGCTGCTGGAATGGAAAGTTCATGATTCAACCCACAGGTTTGTGTACAGACTACATGAAAACAATGAAAGTTACACGTGCAACACGATTCCCAACAGCTATGACCCTGAAAATGTGTACGCGTTGTGGCAGTATACTCGGTATAAAAAGGCCGTTGAGACAAAACACCCAGTACATGTGCTTGAAATGCCACGACAATCTGAAAACGACCGCCAACGAGCCATTGGTATGTTGGAGACCGGAATGAGCTCGCGGGCCATTGCCAGAGGGATGAATTGCCACCACAGCACCATTGTACGTCTCGATGAACGTTACGGAACCACTGGCAGTGCCCGGGATAGACTCATGACCAACCACGAGTTACTACCCCTGCGCAAGATCGTCATATTGTGCTGAGTCACCTAAGGAATCGTTCTCTCCCAGCAAGTCAAACAGCAAGAGCAATAGTGGGTAAACGTGGGCAAGTCTCTCGAATGACAGTCATACGACGACTCAGAGATACAGGCCTTACTGCAAGACGACCTTATGTTGGGCCAAACTTGACTCACAGACATCGTCAGCAGCGCCTGCAATGGGCAGAGCAACATGTCAGATGGACTAGACTGCTGTGGATTGCTGTCCTATTCACAGACGAGAGCAGATTGAACATATCCTTTGCTGATGGACGTATGCGGATTTGGCGACGGTGTGGAGAGCGCTTTGCAGATTGCTGTGTTCGTCAGCACAACCGATTTGGAGGTGGCAGTATTCACATTTGGGGAGGATTCAGTTTTCACCATCGCTTGCCTCTTCACGTCTTCCGTGGAAATGTTAATGCTGTGACATATCGAGATGAGGTTCTGGATGCATTGGTTGCTCCTGCGTTCACAAATTATCCAGACTTGCAGCTTCTCCAGCAGGATAACGCACGTGCGCACACCGCATGCATTACGCAGCAATATCTACAGCAGCAGAACATTGTGACGATTGATTGGCCTGCACTATCACCAGACATGTCCCCTATAGAACATCTGTGGGACGAGCTTGGACGCAGAGTTTACAGGCAAGGTTCTCCAGCTAATCTGCAACAGCTCGAAGCTGCTCTTACGTGTGAATGGGACTTGATTCCCCGGAATTTCCTTCAGAGACTTGTGCGTTCCATGCGGAGCCGCCGCCAAGCTTGTTTGCAAGCACACGTTGGACATACCAGATACTGAGGATAGTGTGAATGAATTTTTGTATTGGTTGCATTTTTGGTTTTCTCCCTTGCCTGCACAGAATGCAATGAATTTCATAACAATCAAATGTACAAATTAATGACCAGCATGGATTCATAGGAAAATGAATAAAGATTCAAAATATGTAAACTTGTAAACACTTATATTTACATTTCACACTCTGTTCCTGGATTATACAGGTGGTGCGTTTTTAATGTGCTTCAGTATGTATATATATATATATATATATATATATATATATATATATATATATATATATATATATATATATATATATATATATATATATATATATATATATATATATATATATATATATATATATATATATATATATATATATATATATATATATATAATAATAATAATAATAATAATAGCCCCTTCAGTCATAACTGACTATGGGAATGCGCCCCTGATGTGACAGCCGTGTGTGTGTAGAATATGTATAAATCAAATATGTATAGAATTTAAGATAATTAAGAATGACTAAAGTGCAATCACGTCTATAAAGTTACCAACAATTTGTCACAGGACTTATAGAATTTCACTTCTTGATTAGGACTTTGAAGAAGTTGATTTCAATTGAGTTTACAACAATTATTGATAATTCATCATTCGGACATTTATGAAGTTGTGCTGAAAAGAGTTCAGTTAAGTGGTTGGTTCTTGGTGGTGTGGCTTATCTGGATCTATGACTACTGTCACGGTCACTCCCTGATTTCTCCAGGTCAGGGAAAAGGGTTGTGCGTTAGGTGTAGAACTATCTCAGGGTTGTGAAGCTTTCTTTCCCAGATCCAGGTTTCTCGTCATCGATGAAGACGGAAGCTCCTGATGTAGACTACCCTAAAGAACTGGGGAAGATACACTATGACTTCGGTAATCCTCCATTTGGGAGAGATTAATTATTCACAGTACAGACCAATATGTGTCTTTTGTACTGTTGGCTCTACAATTTATACATGTGAGACAAACAATATGTAAGCATACAACACACCTTAAGGTTATTTACCGTTTTTCATAAGTCAATAAATCAGATATATCATAAGAGATATCTTCTACATCACCGTTAGCTACCATCAGTAATATTCCCCCATAACACATGGTGTCTGCTTAATATCAATCATGTTCACCAAAGTATTGCAATAAATCAAAACTCTTGTTACACTCAGAATTCAATGTTTCTGGTTCTACTCATTATAAAAAATGAAATGTACAATGGTACAAAGCCATTCATACTTCTGTAATATTATTACGCATCTCATAGAAGAAAAAAAAAAGAAAACAAACAACGACGTCATAGAAAAGCTAGGAATTAAAAGAGAAGTTATGAATGATACACACACAATTAGATAGATAAAAGATGTTGTACGTAAACAGAGACGATATTAGAAGTAAATGTTGACTGCAGACGAGTTAGAGAAAGACACTGCCATCAGTAAGGTAATGTAATATCAAGAGATGGACAGAAATGAATAAAGGTACAAGACTGCAGACGTTGGAGATCGTGTGCAGCCTAATGTCGACACCGAGCTCTGATCTAAACTGCTAGATCACACTGTCCCAGTTTCTTGTTCCCCATATTGCCCCCTCCAACCACACAAGCTTATAATGTACTTTAAACTTGTAAATAAGATTGTAATGTGAGATTATGGGATTATTCTATTACAAGAATCAGCTCGAGTACACTTAATCTCACGTAGAAGTAAACAAATAGAACAGATTATAGTCTCATTGCATTATTTTTTTAACATAATTACTCCACGCATATTTTTCTTTCTCTCCTGACGTCAAGCTAACTTGGTATTGCCTATCAATTTTTGCGACCTATGTGTGAGGTAAATGCCATCATATTCTCGGATAGTGAAAACGAAAGAACAACTGAGTTCGATAGACTTTACACCTAATTAAAATCAACATAAACTCTTAATCCTGGCTGATTTGGGTTAGTTGGAGGAAAGGCGGAATGGCATCACGTGGGTGATACTATATTCATTATGGCGACAGTCGGATAAGGTATTCATGAACTTTGTCAACAAGCAGGTCTTCTGTGTATTTTTACCAATACAATAAAAACAACTATTACGATGGTCGTGTTTGAGAATCGGAAATTAGTGCTAAAGTAACCGAACATTTTCTGCTACAGTCTGATCAGTTATGGGTAACACTTACAGTATTGACTGTCTGGTTTGTTTGTCTAATTTACTTTATGCCATTATTACACAAACAGCATTACTACAAAGCTGAGATTTTTTATGTCCTGAAGACAGCACCATTTCTTCTGAGATGTCTCCGCCTTTCATCCCATTTCCACGTTTCGCACATGATATAAATCCTGCAGTCTCTAATTTCTGCTTCTACGTGTGAAGATAAAGTTCGTTTGCTCTATCTGATTATGCTCTTGAGTTAGGGAGGGCAAAGAAAAACACACGGAGTCACTACTCACTCAATAGCAGACTGTTCAAATATTTCAGGAGTTCTGATTCTATGCTACCCTAATGTGATTATAATCGAATTATTGTCTGATTAACTGTATAGATGTGTTGGATTTGTTTATTTGTGTGTTTGTTTTTTGGTTTTTTTTGCCTCTATTGTTGTTGTTTTTTTCTTATTTTCATTACGTTCTTGTTTGTTTAAAAAAAACACACTGATCATGATTGGGTACTGTCAATGTATGCTGTTATATTGCCTTTATAATGCTGCATGCCTTTAAATTAATGCTTAAAGTAACATGTGGGAATGAAAGGGTATAGTATGCAATATAAGTGTGAGGGGAAGGGCAAAATGTTAGACGGTTCTGCGCGCCCAATTCTTAACCCTTTGAAAAAAAAGTTCGTTCGTTTTCGTCTGTTCGTTAAAAGTTCAAACTTTCCATGTGCCAGATCTTGAGTCAGCAACCCAAAGGGTAAGAAGGCGATGGCGATATACAAGATACACGTTGAGGAAACCCGTTGATAATATTACCAGGCAGTCCTTGTACTAGAATCACCAGGGTGAGGGAGGCAGACGTATATAGAAAAATATAGCGAGAGAAGACATAAATGAAAATGATAAGGAACACATGAAAAGAACTTGAGCTGGCGACAGTTGGGTTAGGCATACCTTTGTTGAAGAGCGACAGGTGGGTTAGGCATACCTTTGTTGAAGAGCGACAGGTGGGTTTGGCATACCTTTGTTGAAGAGCGACAGGTGGGTTAGGCATACCTTTGTTGAAGAGCGACAGGTGGGTTAGGCATACCTTTGTTGAAGAGCGACAGGTGGGTTTGGCATACCTTTGTTGAAGAGCGACAGGTGGGTTAGGCATACCTTTGTTGAAGAGCGACAGGTGGGTTTGGCATACCTTTGTTGAAGACTTAATGCTCTTTGGGAAGCTAAATGAATTACTATGTTGAAGTTGATATTGCAAATCAGTAAATTATTTTCTTCTTACAATCTCTAGATAGTCTAAAACAATGAATCTTCAACTCAAATGCCTCAATGGTTCTATCGTATAAGATGTGAGATATTCATACAATAAGTATAATAATAGTAAGAAAGATATAGACTTTCATAAATAGGTTTCAGCGCAGAATAGAAAGGTCGAAATGGTATGACAGGATTACCATATGGAACTGATGGAAAGAAATAATCAAATACTGGTTGAATAAGATGTGAAAGGAAGACGCACGCGTTGGATAAGATTCCCACTGAGGAAAAAAAAAAACGTTTATAAACAAACAAAGCACATATTGTTCTGGAGTCACCATGGTGAGAGAGACAGAAGGAGACCAAGATATGGAAAGTGGAATTTAGGCATACAAATGGAGGGGATACAGATGATATAGGAAACAAGCTTGAGCAAACGGCACAGGGAGTAAATTCTTGACCTGTATTTGTTGATGCCCAGCGTTCCAGTCAGATAATTAAAGTAATGAATGAATAAACTTTAAAATGATCTTACACGCTTATTAATGTGCACTTGCCAGATGTAGGATTTAATACTACTTTTACTGTTACTGCTACTACTACTACTACTACTACTTATATTAATAATAATACAAATAATAATAAATAATACAAATAATAATAATGCGACAAGATGTTTGCCTGCGATTTAGGATCTTTTACTTTGTGTGTAGTTGCTCGGCCTAGGAATTGCCTAACATCACGCGAGAAGCTAAGTAAACGAACAGGAGAAATGAGAATTTAAGACCTACAAGCTGAGAGAAGTTAAGACCAGATATCAGGGGCTTATTGCTACAGCAGTGAGGAACACAGAAGAACAACCTGATGACTTGGAAACCCTCTGGCTTAAATTCAGGAACATCATAAAGACAGCTGCAACAGAAGCATGTGGTGAAGTCCGACTTGGAAAGAAGAGAAAGAGGACACCTTGGTGGACAGAGGAAGTTAATAAGAGAGAAAATAAGAGAGAAGAAAAAAGCATGGAAACCATACTTAGAAGCTAAAAACACAGCAGGAAGAACAGAGAAATATAGAGAATATGCGATACTCAGAACTGACACAAAGAACAAGGTTCTAGCAGCAAAACAGAAGTCCTGGGAAGAATTTGGAGAACACCTAGAAAACGATGCTCAAGAAAACCAGAAAATCAAGATGGGCAAAGCAGCAGGGCTTGATGGTATAACACCAGCAATGGTTAAAATCATGGGATCATGAGGGTCCTACAGTCAGCTTCGATTGGGAGATTACTATCATAAAACCGATTTTTAAAAAGAGTGACAACCGACAATGTGGAAACCATAGAGACATATCCCTTTGAGTATCCATGGGAAAAGCTACTCTAGAATCCTGGAGCAGAGACTCATACGCCTAGCTGAGCCACAAATGGATGAGGTCCAATGTGGCTTCCGAGCAAACCGAAGTACTCAAGACCTAATCTTCAGACAGCTGAGTGAAAAGGCCCTTGCTTATAAGAGTGAGATGCATCCTAGTTTCTTAGATCTGGAAAAGGCGTTTGACAATATCCCTTGGAGCAAACTTTGGGACTGTTTGGCAAGGAAGAACATTTCAGCACCTCTGATTCATGCTATACAAAGCTTCTACAAGTCTTGCAGAAATTATGTGAGGACAGCAAACCATACGTTAGAAGAGTTCAGGACCACCACTGATGAGAGACAAAGTGATATCCAGTCACCTTATCTTTTCATACTCCTCATGGACGATGTCATCAAGGCATGTGGTGAGAGGACAAGAAAGTATTCAGTGGGGTGCTGGAAGATGAGACATGTATGTATTTCAGAGCTGGAATTTGCTCATGATGTTGCCCTGACTTCTAAATCAGAGGCCCATCTTCAACCCAACCTGCAAGTCTGGAAGGAAGAGCTGGAGAAGAGAGGGATGATCATCAGCAGCTCTAAAACAAAAACCATGGTGACATCACGAGAGGAAAGAAGGCATCAGATTAAGCTCGGAGAACAGGTCCTGGAGCAGGTCAACCACTTTAAATACCTCAGAGCTGTCATAGACTGGAATGGAGGCATCAAAGAAGGGTTGGTTACCCAGAGTAGCTGCTGTGAGACTTTTTCAGGCCATAAATCGAGGATTCCTCAACAAAAGAGAAGTTGGCAAGAAGACGGAGACGGCTCTATACCGCTCCATTTATGTCCCAGTCTTGACGTATGGATGCGAGTCATGGGCAATGACTACAACCCACAAAAGCCAGATTCAAACCTCAGAAATGAGGTATCTAAGCAAGGTTATTGAAGTATCAAGAAGAGACTTGGTCCGCAACCAGACGATACGTCAAGGCCTAAAAACCCAACCCCTGCATACCCAAGTAGAACAGTCCCAACTTAGATGGTTTTTCAATGTCTGCAGAATGGGAGAAAATCGACTACCACAACAAGCATGGGAAACTAAGAGCCAGGAATCCAGACCTCCAGGACGACCCAGCGTACACTGTGAGGACAACATTAGACAATCTTTGAAGGATCGAAGACTAGAATGGAGCCAGGCCAGGCGGAAGACAGCCGATAGGATAGTATGGCACTCTTTCTTCCAAATAGCAGCTGGGAGATTAAACTTTGAAAAAGGGAGATTAGGACGGAGCTAGGATGCTCCTAGGGGAGCTGAAGGGTGATGATAATGAACATGGATCATGGTGGTGATGATGGTGATGCAGATGATGATGATAATGAGAATGAGAATGTGGAGGAAGACAGAGATAAAAAAAAGTTAATGAACTAACCGATTACATCGCACAGGAAATACGAGTCAAGGGCAATGACTACAATTCCAAATGAGCGATACAAGCAGATGGAACAACGGTGCTGATCAACCAACTCGTAAATAAGAACTCGGCTGATTCTGGACACAAGAGATCTCAAGAAAGTAAATGATGTTCTACCTTATGGTTCTTTATGGAGCATACGCCATCTGCAAAGTCATGACAACCCTTGCTGCCCAGCTAAATCCGTTTAAGCTATTTCCATGTCTTTGTTTTTTTGTTATCGATTTCATGCCTGTTCCTATTTTTTTCTCCCTCACTTTTAGATCTTCCTGATTTTCTCTTACGCTTAGGATCCCTGAATAATACTGCTGTGTAATGCTATCAACATCATTTCTCAAGCTCATACTATCGAGTGTTGTGACGAGATGGTAAAAATTGTGGTGTATCTAGATGATATCATGTGATAGTGCCAGACAAGAATTCTGGACTAAGAGAAATACCCCCGTCTCAGAAAAGAACACTGGTGTATGGATGGCACAGGTTATAGTCAAGCTGTAAAGTACTCTTGTCCAAATAATGATGCAACAGATCAAGAACCAATGGTGCCCTTTCGTACAGACTACCTGATGCTTAAACTATAATGAAATTCAAATGTAAAAATTCAAATTTGAACACAAAGGAATTTACAAAGTCAGATATATAAATTAAACAAAATAAAATGGTATGAAATCAGTTTTACAAGTTAACGGTACACAGGAAACAAGGGACATTTTGGGTTTTACCCTTCGTCAGCCTCAGTTACGAACAGGTGACAAGGACGAGAATTACATATAGGTACTACAAAAATAAATGATGATGAGGAACACACCAAATGAGCGATACAAGCAGATGGAACAACGGTGCTGAGCGACACGAGAACAATAATAATGCAAGAAAATCGTAAAACCAGAAAGACGTATCGAAACAAGAAAGTAAATAATCAACAAAACGAAGACAGGAATGAACAACACTATTAAAACAAGCAAAACGTCACTTAGCTGGATCCAAGAATGAAACACTTAAGATGGCTGTGAAAATAAGCGTCACGCGGAAGTGACGTATGAGCTAGTGACGGCTAAAAACATACAAAAGGATACGAAACGAACCAAAGCAAAAACAAAGATCAGAAAAACAACGACAGAAGAAATAAAGAAGTATGAAGCAGAGAGAGAAGCCATCAGAATTTATGCAAAATGATGCTGGACATTAAGGCCCTCAGAAGATAAAACGCCCATTTGAAAAATGAGACGACTCTCCAATGAAAAGCGAATTCGGTCATCACCGACACATGAAAGGAGGGCAGTGACATAAATATCAGAATTACCTGAATGGTCAGGCCTATTGAAATAAAGGGCCACCGGTAAAGGTTTGCCATGATATATGTCATTTAAGCGCTTACGAAGCCTATCTGCCAAACGTCCGCCAGGTTCACCAATATAGGTAATGCCACACCTCTTGCAGATGATAGCATAAATCAGGTATCTGGATTCGCGCGTGAAAGACTCTCTAATGACAAATTTACCGTTCAGAAAAGAAACTGACTGAGTTTGGAGTACAAAAGGACAAGTCTTACAAATGCGGCGGTGGCATGGTTTAGTACCAAAGTGAGAAGGACTAGTTTGTTACAAGCGACTGTGTACAAGAATATCCATAAAATGCTTATGCCTACGATATGTCCCAAAAGAGGTATCACGAAACAGCTCTCTGGTATCAGGATCAGCGTGGAGAATAGGCAGATGACGAAACATAATTTTTTTCACCGCAAACAGTGGGGATGGAAAGTTAAGACAAGTTTGAGTCAAATGTAGTAGTAGGTTTGGCAGTAAGTGCTACCTGACGAGTAACGTGACTAATGCGATTAAGAGCATCAGATAAAACTCTTTCAGGATAGTGACGTCGGCGAAAAAACTCAAGCAATTCTTGAGCTCGTTTACGGAAATCATCTTCATCGTGACATATCCGACGTAAGCGTAGAAGTTGAGAAAAGGGAATGACATTTTTACCGCTGAGAGGGTGAGAAGAGGTGTAAAGAAGAAAACCATGAGCGTCAGTAGGTTTATAGAAGACAGAAGTAGCAAGGTCAGTAGGGGTAATATTGACAGTAAGGTCAAGAAAGTTAATTTGATGGCAGGATGGAAATTGTCAACTAGTTAATTAATCTATGGAGGTTAACTTCAGGCATGTCTGTGACTCCAATTCCATCGTCAATGTAGCGACGTTAAAACTCCGGTAATGGTCCATCGTAATTTTGAAGCACCAATTATTCAAAGTGACCCAGGAAGAGGCAAACATAACTTCGGCCCATTTTGGTGCCCATAGCAACGCCACTAATTTGATTAAAGAACTGACCATTGAATTCAAAAGAGTTGAGAGTAAGAACCAATTCCGCAAGGCGAAGAAGAGGATCTGTGCTAACAGTAAGGTCAGTGCGTCGGTATAGAAAAAATGGTAGTGCTTTAAGACCATCAGAATGGGGAATAGAAGTATAAAGCGAACAAACATCCAGAAGGAAAAGACGGTAAGTGTGGTCAGGCGTGAATTGGATGGAATCGAAGGTAGTGATAGCACGGGTAGTGTCCTTCAAGTAAGAAGTTAGATTGGCCACTAAGGGTAGCAAAATACTAGCCAGAAATTCAGAGATACGTTCAGTGGGACAAGAGCAGGCTGAAACAATGGGTCGACCCGGACTGTCAATTTTATGACCTTAGGAAGCATGTAGAAGGAAGGTTTACCTAGACTACATTCAACAATATGGAGAGACAAAGCACTAGAAGGAAGGAGGTCATCATGGATGAGATCACGAATAGTAGCATGAACAGTAAGATTATGGCGGACTGTAGCATCACCAGAACTAGGTGAGTAGAAGGTGGAGTTGACGAGCTGTGAAACTCCTTCTTGAATATACAAGTCCTTTCGCCAAACTACCACAGCACCACTTTTGTCGGCAGGTTTGATGATAATGTCATCCCGTTTTTTAAGGAAAAAACTCAGAAGTAGTCAGGTTAGATCGACGGAGACGGGGTAGAGAAAGTTGATTAATTGTCATGTAAAGTGTTGGCAATATATAAATCAAGAGCAGCAGAAGTACCTAGAGCAGGAGCCCAGTCTTGCTTGGGTTTATCAAAATGACGAAAGATGTCCTGGTCGGGCTGGGAATCATTACCCTTTCTATGGTAATATTTGAGACGCATGCGACGATCGAAGCGGTAGACATCTTGGAGCACAGAATATTTATCAAATGTCGAACGAAGAGGAACAAACTTAAGACCTTTACTCAGGACAGACAATTCATCAGGAGACAGCTGTAGATCAGGAGGAATGCAAATAACTTTAGTAGAAGTTTGAATAGAGGACGCTGAAGATTCAGAAGAAACATGAGGACGGAGGCGACGCAATTTTTCTTTTTTATGCGTGCTCAGCCGAGTGTAGAGCTCCTTATTGGTATTTTGAATAATAGTACGAATAGGAGGCAACGCTGTCGGGCACGAATAAGTCAGTAGACGAAGTTTGTGAGTGAGGTTGGATTTCAAAGTTCCAAGTCCCAAGGTAAAATTAATGAATCAATTCATTTATACTTAATTTCTTTTCTTCTTGTCTTCAGAATGAATAAGAATGAATTGTATATGCTGATATATTGCACAACAATTCACAGTTTCCAATTATATTTACACTAATAAAGTGTCACTGGAATAACAGATTTCCTGCAAACTGTTCTTTGTTTCAATAAAGTTTCTTCATTGACAACTCGCTCTTAAATTGCAAGAATAGTTCATGTATTGTTGAACTTATCTTTACAAGTCTCTTGGGCTACTGGACTGCAATGTCCCAGACCAGAGTTGATAGGTTTACACACGATGATGAAACTCTCCACTGATGTTCTCATACATTAGATATAACAATGAATATGAGTGGTCCCACTGCAGTGCTCCTTGACAATTAGGCAGGATTACACTAGGAATTCCCACTTCTGAGTTCCTTTATGTAGATCTAGTTTGATCTTATGACAAACAATACAGAGCCCGTGAATAGCATCTTATTATGATATCCACAAGTCTACTGTGGTGGGTGTGAGTGTCTCTGATTGTGACGGTATTGCCTCCCCTGCTTTGCAGTAGTAGTCCAACAGTGGCCAAAAACTCAAGAGTATCTATTATATGCTTCAATGGAGCCTATCTTTACACAAGATTACTTTTGGCAGAAATGTAGATAGAAGAGTAGTAAAGCTTGTATCACATGGGAGTCTTCATTAGATATTCAGATAAGCGAAAACAATGCTGGCTGTTGCTGAGCACGTTAATTCTGTAATCTGCTGACAACTTTTGTGAAGGATATAAGCACTTATTACTTTCAGCTCGTTTAAGCCCCCACCCCTGATTTACTCAGTGGAATTCTTTTATTCTAGTATAGTTCTGTTTAGAGTGTGTGTAGTACATTGACTGAGACAAACATGCAGTAACTTTAAAATGATTTAAATCGAAGTTAAATTTGTAACTATACAAATAACAAAATTTAATAATCACTTTAGTTGTTAACAGTTGGAAATAATTTGAATAGTTATGGATCAAGAAAAGTATCATCACAGTCTTTAGGCAATGTGAGATATTGCAATAAGTTCAAGTGGCAGAACATATTTTAACTTAGCTGCCAATGACGGTTCTGCTCTTTCTTATGGGTTGGTTCTTTTCACTCTGCTCAGGCTCGTCTCTGATCAAGGTTGTCGGTGGTAGCTCGTTTCCCTGAAACGTCAAGGAGAGTCTACCACGAGGATCCTTCGTCTTAAAGCTTAGACCATGGTCCCCTTCTTGTTCCAGAGATAGTACTGTGATAGGGTGGGCGAGAAGATGATGATGTTGTGATATGTGATCATTCTCTTTTCACACTCCCAACCGACCCGATTCAACAATAAAACTCTGATTCTTGAGGCAGGGGCTGTATTTATTTTTACAACCCTATCAGTGACATTTAAACACACGAAGTAACCATTAAACAAATAAACCAACAAACCAAACACCAAACAAACACCAAGCCTGTGCTCGATTGCTAATCTGAAGAAGCAAACAAAGCAACGACTAGTTAAAATCATAGTTAAATAATGATACTCTCACCTGCCAAACAGTCCTTCCACGCCACCTGACACCCTCAACTATCACACACGCACACACTCATGCGTGTCGTCCAATGCGACTAGTATGGTGTTGTGCATGAGGCTGGCAATCTCACCGTGTAACATCGGTTGCTACCGAAACCACTACTGCAAGAGCACACACTCAGCTATCACACACACACTCATGCATGTCGTCCAATGAGACTAGTATGGTGTTGTGCATGAGGCTGGCAATCTCACCGTGTAACATCAGTTGCTACCGAAACCACTACTGCAAGAGCATCTGAATGATTCATGCGGAGGCAAACCACACTGGTGGCCCCATGCTCCCTCAGGAGCGGAGAAGAGAAATATATATCTCCAAGTGAGCCCACGTGCTCTCACAAACCATTCTTCACATAAAAATAATTGAATAATAATAAAATATGTATCAACTAGAATTAAACAATATGTACAACCAATACTCTCCGTAATGGGCATAAACCACTACCTCGCAACTGATCCTTCTCAATATTCATTACTGCATTCTGAACATGTTGTAAGTGACGACTGGTGCGCCTGGCAAAAAGCGTGTCGTATATGACCCCTGATGAGATTGGGAACTCATCACATGAAACACATCGTTACCGTTACCGAAACAACCACTGCAATAGCATAAAAATGCTTCTTGTGGGCCTGTAATGGACACCAGCTGCATTGGTGTTTCCATGCTCTGCTAGGAGCAAACAGAGAAACACCTCTGTCTCCAAGTGCCTTACGCACTAAGGAGTGGCCCTAATCTCACCAGAAATCTAAATGACTATTCTCGCCTCAAAGTAACCCACCAAAGATAAACAGTAGAATAATCAATAATCGTGACATACACTTAATTACTCTTACATTAAAGAATAAAATATAATTATTCTTGACTTTAACAAAACTGGAATTAAATTCATCACCTAAACGAGATCTTAACACGAAAACTATCTCTTTCCTGTACTGGGGAAAATTATCTTAATCTGCTTTTGCCCACGTGTCAATTCACACAGTATAAAATAGCGTAACATAGCGTGTTACATGCAGACTCCTCGTGCCGCTTTTATACAGTCATCACCACGTGGCTGCCATCTTGCTATTTTGCTAACAAATCAATATTATCTAAATTCAAGTAATAGATCGCTTCTATGCCTGGTTTCATGTATGAAATATTTTCATCTTATATTTGCCTTTCTGGTGAATGAAATAATTGCTCTGTGATTTGGGCTTAGCGTGCCTAATAAAACCTTCCCAGACATTATTTTCCATCATCTATCATTTCAAGACTAAATCATAATGTCCTGGAAGAAATATCCTTCAGAATTATCTATTTATTTCACTAAACATTAAAACAGCCACGCTCAATATAATTTCAGAATTATAGAAAACTAATGCTAATCTAAATTAACTCACGTGCTCAAGGCATTTACAGCTTGGCTCTGGTGTTTAACTTCGTTTGTTCTCTCTGGGCGGCTTTTGCCCGCTATCTCTTTATATAGGCTCTAGGCTAATCACTCAACTTTAGTGCGCTGCGCGGATTAATTGCGCCACGCAAATAACACACGCGATTATCGCTCTAGAAATAGCGAAAACACAAATAAAACCTACAGCTATTTAATATAACACACAACTATCAAATATAACTAATTTTTAGGCTTTATTATGGCCTAGTAATACATCTTCTACTGAGTCAGACTCTTCACATCCCAGCGTGCTGCGCGCACATCGAAAATATATGGGCGATAAATATGCCTTGAACATGAAGGGGGCGTCTGGGGTGTCTTTACGGCCCCATCACAGTACTTTCTGTTGGTACCACCAATAACTATGGTAAAAGAATAGAACGAAACGCTCTTCTGAGTATGGCGTTTTCCACCCCATAGTTATGGGTTCCTATCTTCAGACTTTACCCTCGATGAGAATTAAATATAATCCCTCGGGATAAAACTTTCTTTACATTTAAATAGAATAGCTTTCATAGTTCCTTTATACTTAAATGAAAAGGTAAATAATACAGATAGAGTCTGCTTACATATACATCTCCACTGATTGAAAAGTGTTCAAAATATAAATTGACTATGTTTTCATTTATGTTTACACTGATTGAAACGTTTGAAACTTCCATTACTTTAAAATGAATATTTTCACATAGACATTTACACTGGTTTAAAGCTTGAAAACTTACATTAATTTTAAAGTGAATATGTTTATTGGGACATTTACACTACATTGAAAATATAAGTATTATACTTAGAATGTACATCATTTCTTTCATCTTTCCCTCCCTGCTCCATAGGGAACCTGGAACTACTTTATGCTTTTAGTTCTCTCTATGAAACTATCAATAAAGCAATCATCCGCCTGTGCAGTGGTGGTTCATGAATCATCATTCTATACGCTGAGGTCTCCAGCCTCAAATGACTTTGACATCCAATAGCGAGTTTCGCACATTAGACTTCACATGGTAATATATACATATATATGTTAGTTCACAGGTTAGTAATAAAATATTAAATGTAAATCACAACTTACGCCAATTCTGACTCACATACTTTTTGCTGAGGTGAATAAAATAGACTTGAATCGGCCTCTTACACGCGTCTGGGGTGTCGTTAATTTGAACTTCAGTTCCCTCTGACTCCGTGTCTTTCTTCAGTTTCTTAGTCCCGGTGTTCTTTATTAAAATGTAGAGATTTCCTGTGCTTTGTACGTCTTATTTGCGTCTTCAATAAAAGGCCCGGTTAAAAAAAGGAATTATAAATCTACTCTTCACTCTGGCGAGGTCTGATGTTGTCTTGGCGAGCGTGAAATTCACAGTGAAATAAAACTGCGAAATGGTCAGACTATATTCCTATCTTTCCACGCATTGTTGTTATGAATCTAATCAGAAAAATCCAATCATTTCAAATCATGCAGATAGGGTGTGATATTTTCAAAATAGTCCCACGTGAAATAGGATGCGTGCCTACAAAGGTCACGTATTACCATATATGGACATCTGATGCCTTGCATACACTCTCACGGACAGATCGGGGAACTCACATGACAACATGTGTAAGCTGTAATACTTATTACTTTATTAGAAAGTAATGTTGTCATAACAAGTCGGCTCGGAAGCGATTATGTCACAATTGTCAGCCCACATGCGTCACACAGACAGTAGTCTCGTTATCTGTCGTATGAGTACGCAAAAACTCCGTGTCTGCCCGTCTGGGTTACCAAACGACTCGTCTTATCAGCGGTTCAATGTAAACACGCCGGCGACTTTCTTATCTCAGTTGCTCACCGCATGCCAGGATGACCGAGTAACAAACATATGACATCACAGAGAGGAGAGTCGAATGATTTGATAAAATCAAATATCTGCTACTTAGCAGAAAAATAACAACGAAAGAAAGAAAGAAAAGTGTGATACTTGAGAGCACATAATAAAAATCAGTACTATAAATATACCGATACCGCCGGAGAGAAACCAAGATCGATAAGGGCCGCCCCGTTTTGTCACACTGATGTTGCATATGTATGAATGCATACATGTGATTGTTTACATGTACAGTTTGACAGGTTTCTACTGTGTAATTCTAGAACATAATACATCATAATACATTTTGATTCAATTTATTATTTACATTCAAGCTAGGTTTACTTAGTCCTTTTCTACTGCTTCTTCTTCCTGTCAACTTCTAATACGTTTAGAGTGATCCTTAACGATTAACCAACAGTGAGTATCTGGTTTGGTTTCCTTCCTTCCATTCATCTACACATGTCTTTAAAATGTTCATTCATTGAATCATTAATCATGTACGAGATTACACAATATCATATCTTGAATAACCTGAAAGAAATATTTGCATTATACGTACAAATATATTTACAGTAATCCAACTTACCGCTCTAGCTCTCAAAAATTACACAACTGGACAATTGACTTGGTCAAGGCAGGCTGCCACAATACACAAATAGTGAAAGTAGTCGTGACAAGCTCTTTCCTCTGTCCGTCACGCAAAAACTGATTTTGTGTGTGTCCACATTCAAATTTAGCGCGGCTTAAATAGCTTTGCATCCGGCGTAAGTTAGAAATGTGACGTCACCAGAACTAGGTGTGAGATTGTACTTGACTGAACTGGTACGTTTTGGTCATCTGTGCTTTACATTCCACACGGTTTTTCGTCGTGCTCATCTCCTACACCAGCTATCGTTTGCATCCTTATCTCCTTTTATCACGCAGAAGTGTAGCTTTCTTTCCATATATAGTTTTATTAAATCTGTTCAGCTTTCGATTTGCTATCCTTTGCAAAAGTGACTTTTATCCCTATTTGCTAACAACTTGACACACTTACTTGCTAATTTCTCCGAAAATACAACACGCATTACACTTTCCAATACATCCACACATACATTGTTTCCTCCTTGGACAAAAGGATTAAGTAGAATTTCAATATGTCAATCAGTTTTATTATACTTCCACTGAAACGATGCAGTCCTAACACAAATGTTTCGGCGTTGTACCACCAGGTATGGTTCCCCGGGTGTCAGCGTTTGAAGAAATGTTTACGGCCGGAAATTTGACTGAATAGCCTGAACGGCTCCTGTGATAAACCCTCTGTGGATGGGAAGGAGCGAAGCTCCTGACCGGGTTGGAAGGAAAGTCCTCAGGTTCCCCAGCCTCGCAATGACATGTCATTGGGCCGAAGGGTGAAAGCCCAAGTGCCGCTGGTTAAGGAAAAAAAAAAAAAAAAAAATGCAGTCCTAACACAAATGTTTTCGCTGCCATATTTCCAGTGTAAGTTAGGCATCGCGTTGTCTGCGAGCCCAGCAGAACATGCGCGAATCTGATTGGACGCTATTTCAGAAACACTACTAGGCGCTTCCAGTGTGTGTCTTTTCATTCTTCGACAAGTGTCTCCTCTTTACTTCATGTTCCACTCGCACTTGTCTCATTTTCGTGTTCTGCTCTACATTCTCAATCGTGTCATAATTTTTCATTTCTTAAATTCTGATCGTTCGGTTGGCAAGCGGTTAGAGCACTTGCGTCACGGCGACATGTTACTCCGTTCCGACATAAAAAACTGGCAGCGTTACGCTTCAGTCTACCCTGCAGTAAATGAGTACCGGACTCTGCTCTTGAGTTAGGAAGGCAAAGGCAGCAAGGAAGGGAACTGGTCACTTCTACCTCATAAAGCTGGACTTAGTATAGTGAAATCTCTAACACATCACTCCCCTACGACCATATGTGCTATGAGACTGCTGTTACCTTTTTTATATTCTGCTCAAATACCCATATATGAAAGCTTTAGATAATAAAGACAAAATTGTTGATGACAGTCGATAGGGCACTCAACGACAATTATGACTTAAGACATAACCCCTGTCTAATTCCGCATATAATCGTATACCAGTCTGTCATCTGATATTCTCACAGTGCGTCCCTCAGGTCCTTGATTATATCTATCTATCTATTCATGTGTTCCTAATCTGTGTGTATCTATCTAACACGGTGTTCCTTATCTCAGTAAGCTCATACATAATTCTCTTGACAAAAACAAAATGTCGTCTCTTTATCTACATATAGAATGTATGTTATTCCTCATTATATTTGCAACCACTTCCCAAAGCAGTAATAAAACACGCGCTAAAAGTTTTTATTTTTTTATGCTTTTATTACATAGGGAAATATATGGAAACGAAAGAATTTGAAGAGCACTCTCCATAAAAGTCTTTATCACGGGTTACCTCCTGTAAAGTGTAGTTAGTTTGGACTCCACTGTAAAGTGTTCGATATGTGTGGACTGGTCACAGCTAACTCACTCCAATCACTGTAAAGTTATGTAGCGGTGTAAAGTGAGTCAACGATGGCTGGTAGTACTGTTGATTGTATGGTTACAATCGTGTTCAAAGGGGTGCTGTCACCGTGAAGACAAACACAGGTCAACTCGACCTACACAGGGTAGTGTAAACATTGAAGTGAGAGTGCATTGTACGCGAATGGTAGAATGGTTCTGAAGAGTTGACAACTTGGTAGCAATGTATTCATACTCTCACATTTAGAAGTCAAGGATTACAGGGACTACTGTGGTCTTTTTATAACGTTTAATGAGACGCACACTGGAACAGTACGTGTATGGTTACAGGAACACATGACGACATAAACAGCAGAGTGTTGATCAATGGTGTATCATCTTAAGTTAGCATTCATGCTGAATAATCTCATACTGGAACATTTGTAGACAAGCATTCAGAGTTCCATAGTCAATACAAATATATATATATCAGGTTGTACTGACAGATCACGTCAGTTTATACATAATGTTCATAGTGACTCCTGTACAGAATCTCTCTTAGCATGAGTGTAGCTTGTACTCTAGTGGAGATTTCTTCAAATAGCATTTAGTACATATCTTCGGAGTAAATGCTAAATCTCCCATAATAGATCTTTCTTTCATAACTGTGATCTCTGGATCATTATCGGGCAGTAAGGGACATCCCTGTTCTCTGATGAATGATTGACAATAATTCGGATTCCAAGATGGCTTCCTTGGTCCTTAATATCGCTCACACAACGGTGAGACGACAAAACTTCTAGAAAGATTCAATTCATAAGGATATCAAAGTTTCCACCAATATCAGCATTATCTGTCCTCATAATTGCTGTGTAGAAACCTTATTAGTGCTGCTAGACGATATGTCGTTCTGACATATAAACATACGTAGATTCATGTAGGCCTAAACATAACCCATCGTAAGCCTAGGAACGAAGTCAGTAAAAGTACGTTTACCTTGGCCAAGAATAAATAGCAAGCACAAAAACACTTTTCTGGCGTAATAGAAACAATACTGGGGAACACATAGACTAAAACAGTCCTAGAAGACACAATCTTCTTCCCCATGATAACTTGAGATCACAAAACTCTGGACCGCTCGACATGGCGTCCCGCCAGACATCATAACCGAAGAACCCCCTCTCTTATCTTCATCTGCTGAGCGTGAAAGAAGAAATAATCCAGCCAAGACACACAAAGATAACATGATATAAGACCGAATCGTCTCAAACAGACAAACAGTAAACCTAGATTCGGACTTTCAATATTCCTGCAAAACCTTAAGCGAGAAAAATCTGTTTCAATTATAATAGACATAAAATGATATAAATCTAGATTCCTCCGCTTGTTCAATCCACGGAAACAAAACAGGAACAGATCACTCAAAGAATAAAATACACATTTACCATTCTGAGTTATTCCCCTTCTTAAAAGTTGTAAGTTCATAAATAAATATCCTTTTATCAAACAGATAGTTACATTTTCATTTGTAATCGTATCAACTGTAATCTGTGCGACATATAAAAAATATGTACGCAACAGACTACCGCAACCCCCCGGAAAAAAAAAATGCAATTTTTTTTTCTCTGAGAGCCACATAAAATAGGCCCCCCAACGCACATATGATGCGCAGATGAGAAGTATCAAGAATTTATAAAGCCAGATTAAGGCAAAGTCGCATTATAGGTCGACTGGTGAGAATATATATCTCAACATCTCAGAGAAAGTATTTCTCTAAGTGTAAACATTTCCAGGGAGTTGCCACCAATGCTTACTACCATATTGGCAATGACACAATGCATACAATAATTTCAATAACCATTTCATATTAGGTATCATAAGTTCACGATTGGCAAAAGAAACATCATCCAAGAATTAGCAGTGAATCAAAATAAGTGAACCGCTAAGTATTTATACAATCACCAAATCATATATTACAAATGTGTACTCATTTTGATATAGAAGAAAAAGAATAACTGATGTAAAGTTATACATGTTAGGAAAGTCCAATATTTAACAGTTAAGTGGCATCATGTGGGCATCTCGACAGAATGTCCGCCATCACATTTTCTGAACCACGGATAGCTCGTACCGAGAAATGAAAAGGTTGAAGAGCGATCACGTATCGAGTTGATCTCGAGCTCTTCAAGTTCTTACTTTGGATAGCAGTAAGAGCTTTCTGGTCAGTTTCCACTATGAAATGTGCACCAAGAAGGAATCTTTGAAGTTTGAGAATTGACCAAACCATCGCCAATAATTCCCGGTCTAAAACCGAGTAATTCCTTTCTGCAGCATTAAGTTTTCTGGATATGTACATTACAGGATGCAGAGTTCCAGAGTACTCTTGCATTAGTGCCGCTCCAATCCCAGTGGATGAAGCGTCACTACGAAGAACAAATGTCTTATCTGTAGTAGGTAACACTAAAATAGGTGGTGTTGAAAACATAGTTTTGATCTTATCTAGTGAGAATTGGCATTCCTGAGACCAGTGAACCATATTAGGCGACCCTTTCTTTAGTAGTGTCGAAAGAGGTGCCATGATAGAGGACAGATTCGGAATGAATCGTCCATAAAATTGTATGAGACCTAAAAGACTTCGCACTTGCTTTTTAGTCTTAGGGATAGAGATGTTAAGTATCTTAGTGATATTATGGTCCTCTGTCTTCAGGAAACCATGACCTACTCGATGGCCTAGGAAAGCAATTTCGCTAAAACCAATGCAAGCTTTAGATGGTTTTGCTGTCAGGTTATGCTCGCGTAGAGTTGATAATAATTCAACTAACCCTGAATAGTGATCTTCCCAAGTATCGCTGAAAAGACAGATGTCGTCTAGATAAGCAATGACATCTGACCGATACGATAGGATTCGACGCATCATGCGTACGAATGTAGCTGGTGCGTTCATAAGGTCGAAAGGCATAAAATTCCATTGGAAAAGGCCTCTAGGAGTAGAAAAAGCGGTAAGAGGTTTGGCGCGTTCGGATAATGGAACTTGCCAATATCCTTTAGACAAATCAAGTTTAGTGAAAAAATGAGATTTAGAAAGTCGAGTAAGTAGCTCTTCTAGTAAAGGCATAGGTTCAGCATCAAACTTCGTCACTTGATTCAATTTGCGATAGTCGACGCAAAGACGTATGTTATTTCTTTTTTTCGAACAATAACCATCGGCGAAGAATAAGCAGAAGTGGATGGTTCGATTATTTGTAAATCTATCATTTCATCTAACTCCTTTTCAACCTGTGCTTGAAAATGTATAGGGATAGGGTAAGGTCTAACCCTAATAGGAGTGTGTTCAGGTAGAATAATGTCATGCTCAATGACATGAGTTTGCCCAGGGATGTCAGTGAGGACATCCTGAAATGTTTGTAACATAGCCGAAACCTGTCGCTGTTCTCCTAGAGACAAATCAGGAGAAACAGTAACGTCTTTCCATGATTCACTAGAATGAAGTGGTATCATTGGAAGCGGAAGATTAACATCCGAAAAACTTGTTTCCTCATCCTGTATAACGGACAGTGATGAGTAATGACCATGTTGAACTGGAGAATCGTCCGTTGCCTGGAAAATAGGCTGTAAATAGTCAGGACGTTCATGGAATTCCGGAAGCATATTGATGTGGAAGGTTTTATGCTTCCCGTTAATATCGACAATATAGTCAACATCTGAAATTTTCGATATTATATCGTACGGACCTTTCCAAGAAATAAGGAGTCTATTTTCCCTACAAGGTAGCAAAACAAATGCTTTGTCACCAGGACAAAGTTGTCGTAAAGTTCTTTTCTTATTAGCAAATTGCCTTGCCTTCTGTTTAGCAAATTCAGAAGAGGACGTTGCTAATTTGCATGCTTCGATAATTTTTTCTCTCAGCGTGATGACATATTCGTAAGAGGATTTCGTGTCATCGTCAATATTGTCCGCTGTTATGAGATCATGAAGCAAAGACATAGGGCCGCGCGGTCGCGCGCCAAAGACAAGTTCAAAGGGAGAAAATCCTGTATGTTCATTGGGGACCTCCCTGTAAGCGAAGAGGGCCGCGGGTAGAACCCTGTCCCAATCTTGAGGATGATCCTCAGTTATCTTTCCTAATAAGTTCTTAAGTGTTCTATTTAGCCGTTCTACCATCCCATTGGACATAGGATGATAGATGCTACTCAAAGATCTCTCTATCTGTAGAGTAGACATTACTTGAGACATGGTATCCGATATTAGTTGGGTGCCATGATCTGATAATATTTCTCCGGGGAATCCCAGACGAGAAATTATAAGCCAAAGAGCATCTGCAATGTCAGCAGTAGTAATGCTCTTCAGAGGGATAGCCTCTGGCCAACGTGTGCACATGTCCACACACGTTAAGATAAACTGATGTCCTCTAGCAGATTTGATCTTAAATGGACCAATGATGTCTATCGCCATCTTCTGAAATGGTCGAATAGGAATGTCTGCAGCCTGAATAGGCGCAGCATGACGAGGACCTTTGAATTTGACTTCTTGACATACTTTACAAGATCGACAATAGATCCGTATGTCCTTATTCACGAAAGGCCAAAAGAAAGCCGCAAGAACTCTTGACTTTGTACGGGAGAAACCCATGTGTCCAGCACACTGAGAGTCGTGTGCATGTTGTAAAATTTTAACTCTCAACTTCTTGGGTACAAGAATCTGAGAATGACTTGAATTAGTGGAGTCTTGCACCATACGTACAAGTACACCATTCTTCATTGTAATCCAAGATTTACGCTTGGTATCTCTATTCGGATCACCTTTCGTTACAAGAGTGAAGAATTTCTTAAGAGTCGGATCCTCTTCTTGTTGTTTTATAAACGAGTCACGAGAAATTACCAAGGGATCATCTTGGTTATGCACTTCAATATCTTCAGTAGATGAAGTTTCAGGCATATTGCGAGCTTGAGCTCTTGTGACTACAGCATTAGCAGTTTGCATATTTTGCTTTTCCCAAACGGAAATTTGTTGCGGAGTGCATTCCTTGACTCCGTGAATGCGACCGATGATAAGATCAGCGATCGGATTCGGCAAAAGACATGCGTGTACATCTCCTGTGAAGAAAGGAGTAGCAATCCTAATGATAGCGGTAGAGTATTTCTCTATGGTGCCGCCAAATGTTACGCATTTGACTACTTTGCCTGTATCATGAGAAGGATCTATGAGTGACTGCCTAACACCAATTGTTGTGCATCCAGAATCAAAAAGTACTGAGACTGGATTGTCATTTACTAAACCTTTGTGTAAGATCAGAGAACCTCTTCCATCATGCGCGATTGACGCAGGAAGAGCGGGAAGAGGATAGCCACAGCTTAAAGTAGACACTGTGGTTGTCTCAAATAATGTTTTGCATTGGGGGCACTTAGATGCTCTCCCAAAATCAAAAGCGGCACATGCCATATTATTAGAGTCATCATTATCTTTATTTTGTTTATAGGCTTCGTGGGACTCTTGCTGTGCAGAGTTCGCCTGGTAATGAGATGTATGTTTTTTGTATTGTGCTCTACCTCTGTTATTATTGCCTCTGTAATTATCCTTGTTTCCACTGTTATAACCCCTACTTGGGTTTGAGTCATAGTTCCTTTGGTTACTATTATCATATTCATTATAATGAGTATCTCTGTAATTATGGTCTTGTTGTCTCCATGATGGAAAACTTGGATAATTTCTATAATGACTTCCTTTGCGAACGTTCCCATAATTATGACCGCCCCTGAATCGAGGGCTGTCGGCTCGTCTCCAGGTATTCGAAGAAGAACCCTGAAATGATTGGTTACCTTGGTTCTGATAACCGTTATGGCTACCTTTTTTATTAAACCTATTTTGAGGTTCTTGGAATCTGTGTGAGTGATTAGGGTTGTATGGTGTTGCTGAAGCAACTGGCATACCTTCCCTAACCTTAGTATTGCTAATAGCTACGTCTGGATGTGCAGTGACGTATTGGGTACAATACTGTTCCATTTCTTTTAGTGTCTTGGGTTTACGCTCATGTAAGAATTCAAGGAATGGTTTATTTATACTTGACATAAACTTATCTCTGAGAATCAAGTCCATAAGGGCTTCATATGTCTTTTCTGTTTTGGACAGCTCAATCCAACGATCAAATGTAAGACGTGTCCTTGCAATGAATTCTGAGAATTCTACCCCTGCCTCAGGAACCATTGTCTTAAACAAATTCCGATAACCTTCTTCAGATAACTGGTACTTCTTTAATAAGGCTGCCCTAATAACATCATAATTATCCTTGTCAGCCTCTTCAACCAAACTTAAACTAGTCAGAGAATCACCTTTCAAATTTTCTGACAACTGGTTAGCATATTGTGATTTGTCCACATTATGGGCTCGACAAGAGCGTTCAAATCTATTTAACCAGAATGTTATGTCATCACTGGAAGGATTGAACCCTGGTACCTTGACCTTGTAAGTAAAGGGTTTACCATTACCACCAGATGCTTGATTAACATTACTTATGTTTGTTAATTTTAACTTTTCTAACTCAAATGCTAAAAGTTCTTTTTGGTGTTCATGTTCTCTCATTGCTTTTTTCTCTTCAGCAGCAGCAGCAGCAGCTTTTCTGTCTTCTGCAGCAGCTTCATCTTTTCTTTTTTCTTTCTCCATTTCCATCTGGAATCTTTTTTCCTCAGTCTGTATCTGCAATTTCTTTTGTTCAGCTTCTCTTTCTAATCTTTTCTCTTCAACCAGAGCTTTTCTCTCTTCAGCAGCAGCAGCAGCTTTTCTCTCTTCAGCAGCAGCTTTTCTCTCTTCAGCAGCAGCAGCAGCTTTTCTCTCTTCAGCAGCAGCTTTTCTCTCTTCAGCAGCTAATGCTTTGTCATATTGAGCAACTGCCCATTGTTCTAAGTCTATACCAGTCTTATCAAGGGATCTCCCTTGTGCAATAAAGTATTCTAATGTAGACATGATGTCTGACAATGACACTACTCACTTGAAACAATAATAATAAAATATATATTTCAAGGTAATATAGCAAAAAGTTCTTAATCACTGGATTAATCAGCACACTATCACAATGTCTGTGTGAGACAAGCCTTATCAAGGTCTTGTATATTTCTTTGAAAAATAACAATTATAAATTGCTGCAACACTCTATAACATAAGTGCAATGCACAAGAAATAGTGTCTTATCTAATCAACTGTGTACCTTTAGTAACAGCCATTAGTCATCAGTTGATTCTTTCACATAAATCCATATGATCAACTATATTTTAAATAATGTATGTCGATCAAGAACATAACAAAACAATTATACAAGACAACATGGAAACATTTGCGGAAATCAAATAAATCAAATGGAAAAAACAATACAAAATAAACCGCAAGAGGATAACAACACAAATAACGCCACAGTATATAAATATAATTGTTGTATGAAACTGAAAGATAGAAAAGTGTAGACCAACAAATTACAAACAAATCAAAACAAAACTAAAGAATGTGAAGAAAATTCCGAAAACAACACTGACCATATCGTCACAACTAACAAAAAATAGCAACAGCAGTCGCTTTGCAAATTCCAGTATCGGAAATTTGCACACCCTATAGAAAACGCTCACGATAGACGACCTCTATCACGTGGTATGATCTAGGGAGACTCGGCCCAACCGAAACAACAACCCGCAGAATACAAACAAATATCACATATAAACATGTAAACATAAATGTACATATAGCATAAATATTCATAATATAATGTAATGTAATATGTTGCAGATAGAATGTGTTGCGAAGAAGGCTCAGTTATACGCAATAATGCTACAGTACTATGGTACTTTATTAAACAATTAAATCTGGCCTAAATCATAAAAGTTCAACACAAACTATGGCAGTGCAGGAGAATCCACTGTTTACAGTTCCTCAGAATCACAAGTAAGACTTCTCGCTTCAGTTGCACTGTACATTTTGCAAACACTGTCAAATATATGTTCCAACACTGATATGTAATGCTGTCTGTTCTATGGCAAATGTCCATCAACAAAAAATGTCAACAAACGCTGACCTAGTTACTGTATACCTCGATAGGACAGGTCGCGCTGACATCGACTGCAAAGTTGTACTGCCGGTGTTTACGTGTGTCGTAACAGGCCCCAAGGAATGGTCTGGTCTCAGTAGCTGACGTCTCAAAAATGTCCACTGTGCAGGTTGACCCAGGAAGCTGGCACACCACTGTAAAGTGTAGTTAGTTTGGACTCCACTGTAAAGTGTTCGATATGTGTGGACTGGTCACAGCTAACTCACTCCAATCACTGTAAAGTTATGTAGCGGTGTAAAGTGAGTCAACGATGGCTGGTAGTACTGTTGATTGTATGGTTACAATCGTGTTCAAAGGGGTGCTGTCACCGTGAAGACAAACACAGGTCAACTCGACCTACACAGGGTAGTGTAAACATTGAAGTGAGAGTGCATTGTACGCGAATGGTAGAATGGTTCTGAAGAGTTGACAACTTGGTAGCAATGTATTCATACTCTCACATTTAGAAGTCAAGGATTACAGGGACTACTGTGGTCTTTTTATAACGTTTAATGAGGCGCACACTGGAACAGTACGTGTATGGTTACAGGAACACATGACGACATAAACAGCAGAGTGTTAATCAATGGTGTATCATCTTAAGTTAGCATTCATGCTGAATAATCTCATACTGGAACATTTGTAGACAAGCATTCAGAGTTCCATAGTCAATACAAATATATATATCAGGTTGTACTGACAGATCACGTCAGTTTATACATAATGTTCATAGTGACTCCTGTACAGAATCTCTCTTAGCATGAGTGTAGCTTGTACTCTAGTGGAGATTTCTTCAAATAGCATTTAGTACATATCTTCGGAGTAAATGCTAAATCTCCCATAATAGATCTTTCTTTCATAACTGTGATCTCTGGATCATTATCGGGTAGTAAGGGACATCCCTGTTCTCTGATGAATGATTGACAATAATTCGGATTCCAAGATGGCTTCCTTGGTCCTTAATATCGCTCACACAACGGTGAGACGACAAAACTTCTAGAAAGATTCAATTCATAAGGATATCAAAGTTTCCACCAATATCAGCATTATCTGTCCTCATAATTGCTGTGTAGAAACCTTATTAGTGCTGCTAGACGATATGTCGTTCTGACATATAAACATACGTAGATTCATGTAGGCCTAAACATAACCCATCGTAAGCCTAGGAACGAAGTCAGTAAAAGTACGTTTACCTTGGCCAAGAATAAATAGCAAGCACAAAAACACTTTTCTGGCGTAATAGAAACAATACTGGGGAACACATAGACTAAAACAGTCCTAGAAGACACAATCTTCTTCCCCATGATAACTTGAGATCACAAAACTCTGGACCGCTCGACATGGCGTCCCGCCAGACATCATAACCGAAGAACCCCCTCTCTTATCTTCATCCGCTGAGCGTGTAAGAAGAAATAATCCAGCCAAGACACACAAAGATAACATGATATAAGACCGAATCGTCTCAAACAGACAAACAGTAAACCTAGATTCGGACTTTCAATATTCCTGCAAAACCTTAAGCGAGAACAATCTGTTTCCAGCTATAATAATAATAATAATAATAAATTCTTTAAGCACCAAACACGGCGCATAAGGCAGAAACCAGTGCTCTCCAGGTTGTTCGTTGTGACGCCACTCCTCTTAGCTCTTGCACATTATTTAGGCCCAACGTTCTTCCTTCTCTTATTATTGTTCTTCTGAGTGTTTCTTTTGGTCTTCCTTTTTTCCTCTTACCCTCAGGAACCCAAGTGAGCGCCTGTAGTGGTATTCTGTTGTTTTGCATTCGTAGGACATGACCGATATATGACCATCGTCTTTTCCTTATATAGTCGGAGACATATTTCTGCCTAGAGTCTTCTCTTATTTGTCGATTAGTCTTGAATTCTTTCCAACTGATGTTCATGAGTTTTCTAAGACATTTGTTCTCGAATGTATTCAGCTTGTTCTCCAATGATTTTGTTATTTTCCAACTCTCACAGCCGTATGTTAACACTGAGATAACATTTGAATTAAACAGACGAAGCTTGGTATGTATATTCAATGATCGTAATTTCCAAATGTTAGATAATCTATTGAAGGCGCTAGCTGCCAAAGCAATTCTAGTATGGATTTCTCTTGTTGTGTCACCATCCTGAGTCATTTTACTGCCTAAATAATTGAAACTTTCAACTTTCTGTAGTTTTTCCCCGTTCAAGATGATATCAAAGGTCTCGTTAGAAAAGTTCATAGCTTTAGTTTTAGAGGCATTTATTTGGAGACCAATTTTAACCGAGAGATGACACAAATTATTTATTGCTTCTTGGGATTGTCTTGGTGTTGAACTTAAGAATGCTACATCATCTGCGAAATCCAGGTCCCCGAGGAATTTTCCATTTGTCCATTTTATACCCAATTGTTCATTGTGGGTATAGTTTCTCATAACCCAATCAATAGCTATTCCAAAAAGTAGTGGTGACATAATACAGCCTTGTTTAACCCCTGTTTCTACTGTAAACCATTCTGTATTCCCTTTATTTGTTCTAACACAACATCTTGCATTGTCATATAGCGCTTTGATTATATTCACATATTTTGTTGGAAAACCATAGATTGTAAGTATCTTCCACAATGATGGGCGGTGTAGACTATCAAAGGCTTTTTGAAAATCGACGAAGGTGATAATAAGTGGCGATTGCCTTTCTACTGATTCTTCTATAATTGTTCTTAGTGTGAATATTTGATCAATACATGATCGTTTCGGCCTGAAACCCGCTTGTTCTTCTCTGATCTTTTCGTCAGCATGCAATTTAAGTCTTTCTAACATCATGCAACATAATAATTTTCCAGGTACTGATAATAGAGATATACCACGCCAGTTATTACAGTCTGATAGATCACCTTTCTTCGGTAACTTTACAATAATACTGTCTTTCCATTGTTGTGGTGGTTGTTCTTCTCTCCATACTTCATTTATAATATCTAAAATTCTCAAGCTATAATAGACATAAAATGATATAAATCTAGATTCCTCCGCTTGTTCAATCCACGGAAACAAAACAGGAACCGATCACTCAAAGAATAAAATATACATTTACCATTCTGAGTTATTCCCCTTCTTAAAAGTTGTAAGTTCATAAATAAATATCCTTTTATCAAACAGATAGTTACATTTTCATTTGTAATCGTATCAACTGTAATCTGTGCGACATATAAAAAATATGTACGCAACACCTCCCCTTTTCTCTGCAGTAGTGGCCCAACAGTGGCCAAAACCTAGAATATCTAATGTTGGTCTTCAAAGGTGTCTACCTTCGCACCAGATTACTCTTAGCAGAGTTGTAGATAGAAGGATAATGATGCTTCTACCTCGAAGGCGTATTCACAAGATATTTCAGAAGTCAAGAACAATGCTGAATTAGTCTGAGCACTATTACGATTCTAGTATATATCCAGTCATTCAATCATTCAGAGCATCGCACTGACCACGCGAATGATAAAGAGTTTTCTTCAGGATGAAAACTAACAACATGAGCCGGCAGGTGGTTTGGTCCACAGGCAAACATCATTTATTATATTGACTTCACAGGACGATTCCATCAACGTGAAAGATAAAAATGCATGGCATGAAAAAAGAGCATATAGGCCATATCCGTGTTTATAACACAATGTCATTTGTCAATCAATTATCCTCAAAACTTGGCAATCAATTTGTTAAGATTTCTTTCGCTTTGACTCTGGCCTTTGTGACAAGCAGTGCGGGTAAATTCCCAGCACCCAAGCAATGAGGCAGAAGTTAGTAAGTCGAGGAAACAATAAATACGGTACTTCCCTGCACACATATGGTAAAAAAACTTCTGGTTAAGCTTCGGGAACCATCATGATGATTGATCAATAGGGGCAACCTTCAAAATATATACCTTGCCACTAACATATCTCCAAAATCTAGGAGCATGGAGAATAAACCGTCTATCTTTTGACGAATCCAGAATATCCACCGGCGCACGTGAAAATCGTTATTCTTCAAAGCCCCTGAAGCGTTCAATGAAAATACAAAGTTGTGCAAAAATTATAGTTGACCACCGACAGACACATTACCTCACAAATAACTGGACATATGTCTGGGTGTGTAGCAATAACGTAAACCCTATTAATTCTAACCTTAACAAGCACGTTAACTTTTTATCTGACCCGCTGCCTTTTGGGAAGATGTATATTGTATGATTTAGCTCGTTCAAGCCCCCAGCTGCTTTATTTCAGCAAAATTCCTCTTATTATTATTATGATTCTTATTGGCTCTTCAGATGTAGATATAACTATACATATTAAATTCCGGATTCCCACGTGTGCCTTTCGCTCTGTAATAATTAATTCAACTCTGAATTTGTCAAAACCAACATATACAAATTTAATGATCAATTACTTTAACACTTGTAATTAAATATGACTGGTGATTATGAAAAATAATTAGGTTTCTTCACCGAAGAGTCTTTAGGCTTGATGCATTTACAACAAAAAAGGGCGGTTGTTTTTCGCCTGTTAAAAATGGGACTTGCAAAAATGTTGAAGTGCCGATGCTGCTTTTCCGCAGATTCGTCTCTGTGGTGAGGGGCACGTTTCCAGACCCGTTCAGGAAGTAACCGCTCCTGGTCGAGGCAAGAATCTTCAAGTGTCGATCTCAAGCTTCGAACCATAGTCTAGCAGTACAGCAAACGGTCTCTCTGGTTCGCCTCGTACTGGTACCACACACTTTAGAGGGAATAAAAGAACAATTCTGCTGCTAAATATTTCTTTCACTGATATTAATCAGGCGCCTTTTCCCGCTGTCCGTCAGCCATTTGTTTTCTCAGATTTTTTACTATCCCTGAGCGTATACATATCACTCAGGGCATGTGAAGAAAAATCACTTGTATGCCAGTTAATTTAAGTCAAGTCAAGATGGAGACGAAGAGTATTCAACAATGACTGAATTCCAAGAACATGATCATCCCAAGATTCACGGAAAAGGCAAATGTCATCAATGTAGGTGATGATGTCATCACGACTAGAGAAAAATTTTCTCGTATGATCAAAAGTCGCAGGCGCGTTGACTAGTCCAAAAGACATAAAATTGAAATGGAACAATCTTAAAGGTGTAGCGAAAGCTGTGTAGGGTTTTGCTCTATCCGACAGACGTACCTGTCAATATCCTTCAGATAAATTAAATTTACTGAAAAAGGTTGCTGTAGATAGTCTATCCAACAAAGAATCTAACAAAGGTAGAGGTTCCACATCCATAATAGTTACACTATTCAAACGTCTGAAATCAATGCAGATCCGAATGGATATGTCTTTCTTTCTAATTAAAACCATTGGAAAACTGTATGGAGAGAGAGATCAAGAAATTATATTTAATTTTGTCATATCTTCTATTTCTTTTTGTACCTGTGATTGAAAATGCACAGGGATAGGACACGGTTTAAGCTTGGTTGGTCTGAAATCCGTAAGTAGAATATCATGTTCAATGATATTTGTACGACCAGGAATATCCGTGAGCACGTCAGGAAAAACATTCGGAGTCTGTGGCTCGTAACCAGAGTTGGGGCACTGTACGAAGGATGGCCACCGACCGTGCAAAGTGGAATCAATTTGTTGTTGCCCTACAAGACGCCACTAGGCGTGATGGCCACTGACTGCTTTGACGGTCGGTGGTTAAGGATCGAAGAAGAAGAAGACGTCAGGAAAAGATTGTAGTAACAGAGAAATCGGATCCTTTTGATATGAAGCAAGATTTGGTGAAATACATCTCTCCAAGTCTCAGTAGATGAAAGAGGTAAAGTAGGTAGAGATAAAAGAGACTCAGGAATATTTGGTAATTCCGACAACACTTCCTGTATGACAGCTAAGGACGAGCGACGATCAATAGGCTCGTCGATAGCCTCAAAAACTGGTTTAAAATGTGGAGGACGAGAATGAAATTGTTGCAGCATGTTGATGTGAAAGGTCTTTTCCTTTCCTTTAATAGATATAATGTAGTCAACATCTGACAATCTTTCAAGTACAGTATATGGTCCTCTCCAAGATACAAGTGATTTATTGTCTTTATTGTGTAACAATACATAGGCCTCACCACCTGGCCATAATTGGCGCAGCTTTCTGTTCTGGTTAACAAATAATCTTGCCTTAAGTTTAGCTTTCTCTGACGCTTCGACTGCTATCTGGCATGCGTCGATAATTTTTTTTCTGAAGTTAACCACGTATTGGTAGGAGCTTTGGACATCCTCAGGCATGTCAACTCCAACTAATAACTGTTTCAGTATAGACATGGGCCTTCTTGGTTTGGCACCGAAGACTAACTCAAACGGCGCAAATCCTGTATGTTCGTTCGGTATCTCACGATAAGCGAACAATACAGCTGGGAGCACTCTATCCCAGTCCTGCGGGTATTTCGCAGTTACTTTCCCAAGCATTTGTTTAAGACAGCGATTTAAGCGCTCAATTTTTCCGTTTGAAATTGGGTGATACACACTACTAAGTGATCTGTATCTCGAATTCATTCATAACTTGAGTCATAACGTCAGAAACAAACTGAGTTCCCCGATCTGATAATATGTTTTCGGGAAAACTCAATCAACTGAAAATTAAAAATAGTGCATCAGCTACATCTGTAGTTGATATTGTTTTTAGAGGAATAGCCTCTGGCCAGCGTGTGCACATATCAATGCACGTTAGTACATAACGGTGGCCTCTAGCAGACGTGACTGGTAGTGGACCTATAAGGTCGATTGCCATTTTTGCGAATGGACGCAAAGATATGTCTGACGCCTGGATAGGCACCTCCGGCTTGGAGCGTTTTGCTGCCACATCTTGGCTTTTCACATCTTTTGTCATCCCAGGCCAAAAGAAATGAGACACAACCCTCTGTTTTGTCCTGGCAATCCCTAAATGTCCTGCACGATTAACATCGTGAGACACATGGTCGAAAACTAGCAGGCACCATAATTTGTTTTTTAACTGGTGTTGGATCTTTGAAATTACGAATCAAGATCCCATTCTTGATTGAAAACCAGTGTAAGGAATTATCATTATACTCTACATCATCAGACTTGGCAACCTGAAAAATTTTTCTTAACGAATCATTTTCATTTTGCATCTTTGCAAATGATTCTTTGTCAATAAGTTCAACCTGTAAATCATCTTCATTAGTCCCCTCCTCATCATTCACTTCTTCAATTTGTACCTGTTCATTCAACTTTGCACGAGACTGAGCTCGGGTAGTAACAGCATTTGCCATTAGCATACGTTGCTGTTCCCATTTTAAAATATCTCTTGCTATGTCATCTAATCTCTTCACTTCCTTTGCATGCTCAGTGAGAGCAAATGTTCTTAGAGCTTCTTCCTCCAATCCACATTCCTTCCCAATCTTAACAAAAGATTCCAGGGTAGCCATATTTTACTATTATTGTGACTCAAACATGTCCAATGATAAGTTAATTAATATATATTTACTCTGTGATCAATATCACCAACAAATATTTCACCAATAAATATCAATCAACTGCAATGAACTATAGATGGTACAGTAGGAGCACACAAAAAATAGCAATACAAACAAGATTACAGAAGAACAGTAGAAAGAGCCAACACAAGAAAATACTAAGGAATGAACTAAGGCAGACATTTATGAAATGTATAAAAATGAAAAAATTGGCTTTACCACACTCATGACACTACAATCACAATTTCACAACATATAATACATCTAATAACTGAAGAATAGTAAGATCAGGTGCAATAATTTTACAAACATTAATGAAAAATAAACCAAATAAAAATACAATCAACTTGACAACAAATACAAATTTTCAACAACAAAAAACATGGCAAAACAACTAACAAAAATGGCTATAGTAAACTCGTTAGTAGCAGTGAAACAAACAGCTTTGTAACGCCGGCCCCCACTATCCGAGAAAACTATACAATGATCCTAAAGAACAACCAAGAATTCACGACCAGAGGATTGGTATTGTGAATTAATGGTTCCCTCGCCAACCAAACCCACCTAGCAAACGAACATGTAGTTACATAGATACATACAAAAATGTAAAAAAGAAGAAGCCTGCCAAACAGATTCTTTAAAGTCAAACTGCTGGATCATTAAATTTACTTATCTGTCTGAAAAAAAAATTCTTCCTGGGTCCAATTTCTGATCCACAAGGAGAGGTGATCTACTAATGCAGCGACCAGGGTTAGGTTTAGGTTTCAAATACTGTATCTGCACACTCGACTAGGACCGCCATTTTGTCAGCCGTTCTCTTGAGAAACTTCATAAAAATTACTTGAGTACATGCCATCATCAGGCAAAAAACAGCATTGTAGCTCCGTAATGATGTTCAAAAAAATCGTCTGCCTCCAGGGACTTCACCTTCGGCAGCTGATACTTGAATAATTTTGATAACAATTAAAGTTCTTTCATCCTCACACGGTCTGACAGGTCAGCAGACGATACTCTTGTACGCTAGGCATGGTACCCTAATCGTGCTAAAAAACAGTCCCCAGACTTGAAGAATACATTTGGGCACATTTCAAACAATTCAAAATGGATGATTCTTGATCCCGGCTTGATGCCAACATCTATTGATGCGTGCCGCCAATCATTTGTAGCAATATAATATTCGGAACAATGTCCGTGGCCAAAAAAACACATATATGGGTATGTCGACAGACACGTTTCAACTTGAATTATAATACAAGTGTAACTCCTCTTCAACGTTCACAGGATACAATTTATTCATGTACAGTTACATAGCTTCATCAATTATATCAATATTTTTCACGCCCAATGGCAAAGGCAGTAGTATGCAGTCTTCATAATGTCGTAAGGCAGTCCGTTCCGCTATGGAGACGCTGTCCTTGCATTTTCAACAGTTTAATATATTTGATATATTCGACACAATAATAGAAAGTAGTTCCTGACATTCAAAGAAGCTAGGAACACCTCAACAGAGTATATTCGTGCCCTAGTGATGGTAAAATTCAGCTAAAACACAGTAGACTGCAGGAGCAAACACACATGCGATCTCTCGCATTAAAACACAATCTGTCTTGCAGACGATAAAACCCCACTTCCGCTAAATTGGCGTCTGCTACAGTTCTTTCCCGGCATGACGTCATTTCCGGTTATTGTGAGTAAATCCGTAATACAATATAAGAAATGAAGATACTTCACACATAATCGTTATGAATTTTACTCATAATAGCGACTAAGGGTTGTTACTGCAGTCTTGTTTGATTGATGCTGTTTCTTAGCAAATTCTTTACTTTTCCTTCTCACTTCAGAAGTCACATGGCATTTGAACTCATGTTGGGTGGACGACAAATCGTTTACTATTTGGGGAAGGGTTGTTATTTAAAATAGATGGATAGTTTCACTAATTACCTGTATCGTCGGAATTGATTGCATCACATGTTCCGGTCAATATTGTCATAAGCAAGGATCGCAATCTCAGGTCAGCCCAGCCATTTAGACAAAGAAGTTAATCTTGTGAGCAACTATCCTTTTCCTAATTCTACAATATGTCCCGTCTTATCTTTCCACATTGTCGGAAACAAATGGTAATTCTACGGTTTTTTCGAACCAATTACCTCTTTTTCTAGCAAAACACGCCAGTCCCATACCCTTCTTTAAGATAAGAGACCCTTAATTTATTATCGCAATTCACTGAACTGACTTTTCACAATTAAGAGATAAACATGCAACGAGTGGTAGATCCCTGAAATCTGGTGTTTATCTGAAGGGAGTGTACACCCGACGAAAAATAATTATCGGTAAATAAAGAGCGAAAAAGGAAGATAGAAAAATGATGGCAGAACAAATGAATGATTGAACATGAAGTTATGTCACACCAAAGAAGTGGAACTGATGGCAAGAGCCAGAAACGTGCCCGTGGTACAAGAAGTGAGAAGAAGGGTTGACGCTGATGTCACAGAAAACCTACATAAACGCTACGACACATTTTAAAGAACAAGGCTTCACTTGTGGCCTTTACAAATGACAATACATTTTCCTTGCCACTTTTTGATACCACAGGAAAACAAAGGCTAAATAGGTCACCCCCCAACAAAACCTAACATTTAAAATATCAAATAATCAAGTAAAGGGATTGCGGAAATTGGAGAGCAGTGATATAGTCGAAGATTACACAGTTGGGAGTTAAGGTGGTGGCAGAGGCGACACTAGTATAAAAGTAAGCGAGTAATTCTACAAATATCACTCTGAGCTTATTATTACGACAACTTTCCACGGAAGGCAAATGTTGGCAGCAGTATCAGTGGAACTCTATAGCATAACAGATGAAAACTCGACAAATTAATAGCAGTTAGAAAAACAAAAACAGTTCAGTCATAAAGGAAGCGCGGAGAGAAAGTATAGAAACACATTTACAACGTAAGTAATAACACAGCCTGTTGTTCTCTTTCTGTTCATAAACAGCTGTACGTTATTTGTAATTATGTGATATTGCTTATGTCTGTTCATGCGTTTGTGATTTCCTTCTTTTTTTATATGAACAATGTTCAATGGTTTTAATGCTGTTAATGTTTTCCCTATTCAAGCCTATGCCTTGAATAAATAAAATCCTAAATTAACGCAATCAGATGGCATAAATACTGCCTAAGCTGTGAACGATTTTATAGTGGTGTTCGTTTTTAATACAAGCTAACTGAATGGTGTATGAAAGCCAGAATCATTGCACTATATTTTATAATATTGCACTTAACACAGCTAATTACATTCGCATTATATTTGGTACAATAAGTGAAATAAACAAAGTAAAATATCATATTTTACTTTGTTTCAACCTTTGTTTAATTTTTTTTTTCATTTTTTTTTTTTTTTGCTTTGATTGTTTTACTTGGACAAGGAAGGCGAAAAAATTGCATGCGTTGAAAAGAAATGATCAAAAATTAAATGTATTTTTTGAAAGAGATATTAAAGTAACTTCGTTCAGAATCAACAATATGAATTACAAGCACAATGCTCAGTCTTCTGAATGAGATGTAGATGTTGATATGTTAAAACCTTGGCATTAGTATTTCTCTCTTCCTGATGAAAGGATACAGTATACATGATGAAAGAGAGAGGAAGGGCTGAATGTCAGATGGGACTGCGTGCCCAATTCTTAACCCTTTGAAAAAAAGTTCGTTCGTTCGTTCGTTCCCCCCCCCCATCTTCCCCCCCCCCCCCCCCCCTTTTTTTTTCTCCATTGTATTGACTCGTAGGCTAGCTGGTTTTCTATTAAATGTGTTCGTCCACTTTTCACCAGTTGACTTCCAAGGAACCTAACTTACAAGTGGAACTGACTTTTTTTTTTTTTTTACCTAAAAAAAAAACATGTAAAATTTCAAGCAATGTTTTAGAGGTGTACAAGTAAATCACTTATTGCTCTCTTTATACCAGAGGTCGGCAATCAGTCGATAGCGATTTGTCGGTAGATTCCAGTGCATGATTTGATAGATCTTTAAGCGATTGTCGGGAAAAAAGACACTTTTTAAACTACAGAAATTGTGGACTACACCTCTCCCGCCAGCATTTAAAATCGTCTTCTTCTTCTTCTTTGATCCTTAGCCGCCGACCGTCAAAGCAGTCAGTGGCCATCACGCCTGGTGGCGTCTTGTAGGGCAACAACAAATTGATTCCACTTTGCTCGGTCGGTGGCCATCCTTCGTACAGTGCCCCAACTCTGGTTCATTCTTTGCATCTCAGCCTCCACAGTCCTCCGCCAGGTTGTTTTTGGTCGGCCTCTCTTTCGTTTTCCTTCAGGGGTCCAAAGCATAGCTGTTCTTGTGATGGCATCGGGGTCTCTTCTGAGGACATGGCCAACCCAGCTCCAGCGTCTGCCAGCTATAATGGTGTGCATGTCTTCTTGCTTGCTACGAGTAAGCAGATCTTGGTTAGTGATGGTATTCGGCCAAAAGATTCGGTGAATTTTTCTTAGGCATGTTGTGTGAAAAGAGGACAATTTCGACATTTCCTTCTCTGTAACTCTCCAGCATTCCGCACCATAGAGAAGCACAGAAAGCACACAGCTCTGATATAATCTGAATTTTGTGCTTGTGCTGTATTGGGAGGACTTCCAGATGTTGTTTAGGCTAAAGAAGGCTGTTCTTGCCTTATTCATTCTGATGTTGATGTCTTTGCCTGCCCCGCCGTCTGGTGTTACCATGCTTCCTAGGTATGTGAAGGTATCTGTCTGTACCAGTTGCTGATTCCTTACTGATAAGGGCTCAGGGTTGCTCACACTGAGCGTCATGACCTCAGACTTCTTTAAATTGATGTTCAAGCCCACCTGCTGGCTAAACTTATTAAGTCTATCCGTTTTTTCCTGGATGTGTTGATGTGAATGTGCTAGTAGTGCAATGTCATCTGCATATTCCAGATCTTTCAATGTAGAAAATGTTGTCCATCTTATTCCTCTTGGACTGCCCTCTGTTGTCTGGCGCATAACCCAGTCTATGACTGTTAAAAATAGAGTGGTTGATAAGGTGCATCCCTGTCCTACTCCTGTCTTCACCTCAAAGGTTAGGTTGCTCTGCCCAACACTACACGTAAAGTTGGCATAGAGGCTTTTTATGATTGACACTATGCAGCTTGGAATTTAATAAGCCCTCAGTATTTTCAATAAACTGTCCCTATGTATGCTGTCAAAAGCCTTTTCAAAATCAACGAAGTTAATGTAAAGCTGTCTTTGCCATTCTGAGCACTGCTCTATAATGTTCCTAAGAGTGAATATATGATCTACACATCTTCTGTTCTTTCTAAATCCTGCTTGTTTCTTCCTCAGTTTGTGGTCTACTGCCTTTGAAATTTGTATAATTATCCTGCATAGTATTTTGCTGGGAACTGAGAGAAGAGTGATTCCTCTCCAATTATTGCAGTCTGCAAGATCTCCCTTCTTGGGCAATTTGACAATTATTCCTTTGTTCCACTCTGATGGTGTTGTCCCCGTTTTCCAGACTTGTGCAAATAGTGGTTCTAATAGTTCTGCTGCTAGCTCAGGGTCTGTCTTAGATAGCTCTGCATTTAAGTTATCATGGCCCGGAGCTTTGCCGTTCTTTAACCCTTTGATTGCTGTGATGATTTCTTCTTTTCGTGGAATGTCTGTATTCCCATCTAGATCGTTTTCAGCTTCAGGAACATTCAATTGTGTCTCTGGTGGTTCCTTGTTCAGAGTTTCTCTAAAGTGCTCTGCCCATCTTGTTTCCCGTCCCTCTGCTGTCGTGATGAGATTACCTTGCTTATCTCTTACTAATGTAATATTGTTTGCACCTCGTTTTCCGCTGGTGAATTTAGTTATTTTGTATACTGTGCATTTAAAATCGTGGTTTCCCCGAAATAAAGGTACCTTTTCTGCATTCTCAGTGAAAACTCTCGAGCTGGCTAAAATATTTTCGTGAATTTTTCACCACGTGATTGCAACGGGCTCTTTTCTGTTTAATGTTAATCACCTCCTTTCCCCCTAAAATTGCAAACACACACACACACATGTAGTAGATCTTTAGAGGGCTGAGTGTTACTAAAGTAGGTCTCAAAAGCTCCTGGGTTGCCAACGCCAGCTTTATACCCTCAAGCAGTGCTTCTTAACCAGAGGTGCATGTACCCCCCTGGGGGAGCTAGACACACCTTCAGTGGGTGCGAGACCTGCCAGATATTTTAGAAGGCAAATCATCATAAACTTAGAATAATACACACAACTCAAATGTGTTTGTACAAAATAACAGCGACAACATGAGTCAAATACTGAATCTTAGTTACCATTTTGTGAATACCATTGTCTCAACACATTTGTTTCTCTTATTTTTTAGCACATTTTACGAGCTAGTCGATAATGGGATTCGAGGCTTCTTAAGATGCTGTAAACTGGTACGTGGCTTAATAAGATGCTATAAGGAGGTACAAGGCAGAACAACTTTAAAGTAGTCAATTAGACCGTTGTTTAAATCTGGAGCAGATAAAATATGTTTATCACTTTGAGGAAGGTTTCCATCCCCTCTTTTTCGGCACTTCTCTAGATTTGTGGTGTTCCATTTTCAATCAACCTGGTGTCGCTCCCTGTGGCATCTAAAGGAACAAATAAATAATAAAAGAACTGCTCCCTTGAGCATGTCCTAACAGGCGACTAATATGAGGTTGTACATGGGGCTGACAACGTCATCATGTAAAACAGGTTGCCACAGAACCCGCCTCATGAATGCGTTGGTACATGGCAACCTCATCAAGTAAAACAGGTTGCCACAGAACCCGCCTCATCAATGTGTTGGTGCAGACTTCCTGCTAAGCGAACGAGCTGCAATTGTGTCACCATTCTCCATAGGAAGTGAAAAGGGAAACAGATTATAAATCAGACATACCATCGTTGTCGTCGTGTTTAATAATTACAGGACACAATATCATTTCTAATCTTGCTATCCTGACCCTTGACTATCACTGACCTGTCAGTTTTGTATTTTGTTTTTTTTAATCCACCTTGCCGTAAAGAGACGTGGGGAATTGATGTTTTCATTATTGAGCCACGTGTATTATATGGACTGATGTGAAACCGTGTTGATGTATTGACTGATGTGAAACCGCGTTGATGCAAGGTTTCTGTAAACAGTATGTCCATCTGTCTCTTGCTCTTTCTCGTGACATGAAATCAGATCAGCTACTGCTGTATGTACATACTGATAACTGGACGAGATCCATTCTCGCGAGATGGCCAAACCGGTTATTGTCAATCTCTCTCTATACTTGATGTAGGATGTAGTTGTTATAATTTGCCTATTGTCATAATGTCTCATTCTGTTTCTCCTGGTAACATTAATGGCTTATCGTAGTCATGCACCTTGAACCTATTGGACATCATGTTTGACACTGATAGCAAAGAGTTGGTAAGAATATACTATTTATCAGTTGTCGTTTAGTTTCCATAGTGATATTCTAATGTTTGAGTAGCTGTGACAGATTTATAAGTAAGTGCAAGGATTTTTTGACATTTTATTTCAATTTTTCTGCCGAGTCTTCCATGTTCTGTGAAAATGCAGCCTAGATACTTTGAGCTTAACATTGTTGACATGTATGTTAAGTGGGCCTGGTAATCTGTTCATCTTCATAGTTTCAATCTTCGATGACCTAATTTCTTATTATATCTTCCCCAAATTGCATTAAGTGCATTTATATGGTTTAGCAATTTAACACCATCCTCGTACGTTGGGCATCTGAAAAAAGTAAGTTATTCACTGAGTCATGATTTTTATTTTCTGGGATTTTTTGATGTTGTTCGTCATGAAAGAACTAACTGTGCAAAATAGATTATTTACATAAACAAGAAAGAGGATTGTCTGTTTTTATTAGATAGAAGTGGAAAGTAACAACATTCTTACACTGGCACATGTGACAGAGTGCGCCAACGATAGAATATTAATATGACATACAGTACTCACGGATGCCAAGAGGACACTGGCGATGGATTAGACATACACTAAGCAAACTTGTTGATAGCACTACAAGGCAGTCGTTGATAGGGAACTCTCAGGGGAATAGAGAAGATGCAGACTGAACAATACATGGAGCAAATAACTAGAGGCATAAATGAAAATGACGAGGAATACACAGAAAGAGCTTAAAGTAACGTCACGTGACAGGAGGTGATGACATGTCTAAGGGAGCTAAGGGGTATTGGCTGACTGAATGATTAATTTATTTATACAATACCTAGACTACGAGGTAGAAAGGAAAGAGAGACATTGTAACTCCATCGTCTGCAACGTTTAATGGCGCGTTTCTTTATTTTTGTGACTTGAGATCCATGGAAGCATATTCTTCTAGTGTCATCAGCAATTATTACGTTATGATTATAGACAAACATCCTTTTGTTTTGTGTTACATCTTTCTGTCCTGGTACACAAGTATTTTTATGTATGTTGTCACAGAGTGCTCGAAGATTTTGTCTAGATTATTTTAAAATTCCTTACTTTTCTTTTCCTTCACATTTTGTCTGTTTTCTCTACGGAAATATTTGCACCTGCGATCGTTTCTTTAGCTGTTTTTTAAGTCTTCACTAATAGTCCTGTCATACGATCCAAATTCTATCTTCTTCAACTAAGGCACTTAAAAGCATTTCTTTAAGGACGTCTCTACGATTTATTCGCTTAGTCGAAACGACAGTGGTTCTCAGAGTATCATATTTCCGTGTTCAGTGGTCAACTGAAAACCGCCACGATAAATCTTGGTACGTGCTTGAGCAAGAGACGGGAAATAATTAACTCTTGGCGTGGGAACAGAAATGTTTTAACTTCATGCAAACGAATGCTGAGTTTTAAGATCACTTGCTGATTAAACCGTTGGAAGACAACGCACGCTTATAGAAGAGAAGCCTCAACTTACCTCATATCTACAAGTATATGTGATTGAGAGTAAACGCTACTAAAGTTCTATTTCTTAAGCTGTGGATAAGTCCTGAGCGGTAAGCGCTACTCAAGGCTGGAAAGTGTTAATGAATTCGAATACTTAGGATCAATCATCAACAGCTCTAACGACTGTGCAGTAGAAATTAAAAGAAGACTTGCAATTGCTTCTGTCCACCAAAAAACACAGAAGACTTGCAATTGCTTTGACATAAGCAAAGTAATACAGAAATGAAAAATAACGAAGAACTATGGCAAGGCACAAACAGCAAAGAAAATTTACAAAAGTTACAACTGCTTCAGAGCTATGTGATATTCCACAAGTAGAACAAAGTTACAAATCATACGGCTGCGAGACTTGGACACTCAATAAGACAGTTGCAAAAAAGATTACATCATTCGAAATGAAATGCTACAGAGGGATGTTGAGAATACCCTGGACAGAAAAAAAGACCAACAGAGAAGTACTGCACTCACTAAATGTACAGGAACATTGGCTCCTAAATACCATCGCAATAAGGAAGCTGAAATTTTTCGGTCATATAAAAAGACATAATAGTCTGGAAAAAACAGTGATGGAAGGCATGGTCCCTGGAAAAAAGGGGAAGGGGTCGACCTAGACGACGGTGGACCCAGGACATCACAGAGAGTCTGAACTTGTCTTTGGCTGATGCAGGTCGACTTGCCCAGAATCGTGATGCGTTCAGAGCAGCTGTAATGGAGACAACGTTCTGGAAAGAATACGTCACATGATGATGAATATCAAGGGATTAGTTAATGGATGTAAAGTGTGAAATACTAAATATTGTAGTTTTATTTCTTTACATTAGATTGATAGCTATTTTGCATTTATGTATTATGAATGTTACTGATGCATTATAATGATGTAAGTACTGGCTAGTATGTGAAAGTACTACATTCTAATTATATTGGGAATGTGATGAAACAAACAAAAACTGTTGTGAACGAGAGAAGAACCATGTTGTTTAATGGACGAGTGAATGAAATATTCCTCCAATGCCGTCACGCATGGACGCACACGGCCAGGCGTCTGCTTATAACAAAGGTTGACCTGACCGACCCGACCTGATTTTGAGACTACTGCTAGACAGGAATTTGTAAACAAATGGACAGTCGCCTTTAAGGGAAAAGACTGACGTTACGGTTTCAGGTAAATATATTATTAGGCACCATTCTGAGACGAAATGTCCAGAGTGGCTGTAGTTAATATATCTGTATAAAAACAGAAGATTGTGATTGCCTGTATTGTCTTTCACAGCCCAGTTGCAGAATCCTAGCCAGCTTCTGGATTTTGATTGCTGTAAATTGTTGCGAGTAAAACGCCTAGTTGCTCTATGCTACGGAGAGAACTAGTGCTTACATCTCAAACCCTCTAGCGGTGATCACAAGTCAGCAACCCTGAGCAGTCTACAGCATATAAGCCTCCAACACATCGTCAGCACCTGAACATCATAACCCAACTGCACAACCAGGTTAACGAAAAGCCTAGTCATCTCTTGGACTGTAGCCCCACTGAATCAAATTCTCCAGTTGGTAATCCCTACCTACTGGGACGCCCAGGAGAAGTCCAAGCAGATAAGTCTACGTAAAACCCAGACCACAATCAGAATTCACTTATCCACGAAATAGCCATAGGAATAAACTTTCGTCAGTGAGGAAAATAGCCTCTTATTCTTATCTGAACCAAAGACACTGACAGTTCTAAATTTTCTAGTCACCAAATTCTTCTTCTCTTTTCTCATCAATGGTTTCTAAACTTGTCATTCCTTTCTGCTTATTCCATGTGTTGTGCGTTTGTTGATCATAATCATTGTCGCCTAGAATAGCATTATGAATGTTATTCATTATGAAACCATGTTGGACGTGTACGTACCGTTCCACAAAAGTACGAAACACTCCACCTAGTAAGTCTGCTATGTCCCTAGCTATAATCATATGTGGGACAGAATGAAAATTAACATCCACAAAATCTGCTAAATCGGATGCCGTACGATATAAAAATTTATCTAATACCAAATCTTCAAGGTCTGGGCCCTGAAAACCAATATTCCTACCTTCTTGGAGGAGATCCCCCAACATAGACCCTATGTTTGACGTAGACGTTTTATCTACTTTTCTAACATTGACAAAATTGTCTTGAACCGCTATGTTGTTTTGAACATCCGCCTGTACCCTTGAGGCATTATGTAAGTCAGTAGTATGCTTTATATTCTGTAAATTCTGGAACTTGAACTCTTCTAAACAATGTAGCAATTTCTCATCCTGAATTACCCCTTCTTGGGTATTATCTTTTAATCTCAATAATGAACCCTCAGATTTAGGCGTATGACTCTGAGACATATGTGTACAATCTGTACTTAAAATGGAATTAACACTATCCAACTTACTATCTACATTGTCCACCTCTCGTATCTCCTCATTTACATCCACCAACTTCTGTTGTATTTTATTCTCTAATTCGAGTATCCTCTTCTGTAGCTCCTCTAATTTTGCCTGACGTTCTTCTTCTAAAACCTCAATACGACTTATTTCTGCTTCAACTTCTTCATCACTAAACCTCAAATTATTCATAGCCGAATGTATCCTAATATATGATCTTAAATGGTTACCATCCATACCAAGTTCCCGTCCGTTCACTATAATTTGCTCTAAAGTTAACATGGTAAATATATGTATCTATGACTCTCTTAGTCAATCAACTCATAGATGCAATAAAGTATGGTTAATCAATATAATCAACCACAATATTCTAGTACTATTAGTTGTAAGTAATTTGTGATCTATAATAATCAACAATAAAATCTATGTAGTTATTGTACTTATTGAACGTATGAATAGTCAATCTAAATAATTACAATATTATTGAACTTTTATTCGTAAGTTCCATAAATCTATAATATTTTGTAAAAATATTATATATACCCACTAATATCTATCATAAATAGTTATGATAGTTAGTTATCTAAGGTGCTGAAATTATATCATGCACTTAATATTAGTATTCAATAATTATGGGTATTATCCCTAAATAATTAGGTTATTTAATCTTTAATAGTTACTAAGTTCACACTGTAGTACTGAGAAAGTGTACTAATTAACATTTAATATGTCTTAATATGTTATAAATTTATAATAATTAATCATTGTATATTATGTCATAATCATGAGCTATAAAGTGCATTGCCTATTTCTTGGACCACCACTGCAAATTGGTGCAAAGTCCCTAATTCCTCCTTAAAACTCATAAAAATTTAATCATATTAATCTACACTCTTATTAATGAATAAATTATAGCATTAATATTAAATTATAAATGGATGAGATGAAGACAAACAACACAATTTGTTAACCAAGGATTACAGAACAGTATTACCATACGACAAAGACATTTTCACAATAAAAATGCATTTATAACTAAGTTGAATAAACAGGAAGTGAGAGATCAAAGAATGAACTGAATAGAAAATTAACCTGCGTACACACAAATTAGTGACGTATACATGGACTCATTAACGGTTGTACAAAAACTAAAAACTGAATGATAGTAAGGTCAGAAAAAACACGATAGGTTACAAACATTGTTACAGAACTGAATAAAAATTAGAACTAAATACACTAGAATACCCCAGTTATATCACGACTAGACACCTAACATGCAAGGTCAATTAATTGCAAATACGAACGAACAAAAATCATCGGAAAGCCATCGATGGGTTCTTCGTAGAAATGCAATTAACTAACGGCCTTAAGAACAATTAAAATCAGTTCGTGGCATCCAAGGAGCCATAGAATTGATTTCAATCCGCCGCCCATCCATACCCACGAATAAGGGACAACATCAACGGAAAAAACAGATATAACATATATATATATATAACAAATAGAGTGGACATGCCTGCACAGAGAAATGGACTCAGTATTGTGCTATCTGAATGACAACCGTCCTAAATCTAGACTTATCTTTAAAAGGCACCGGCGATGTCAAGTTCATCAACGGACTAGATTAATGCCTAGTACTGTTTGCTCCTTGTTGGCTGATAACCGTATTCCATCGTCTGGTCTTGTTGATCATGTAAATTTTCATCAAACCTGGAATGCGTTGAAGGTTGTACTTTCGAAGCGCGGCATCTACGCATGATGTAGTGACGTCAGATTGGCATTTCGTAGTCATGCGTTTAACGTCGTATTTATGCAAATCATGTGACTTTCTTGTAATCGTAAACAGTTTGTGAAAGTATGTAAACAAGAAAAATTTTCCTTTTTCTTTCGTTCCCCAGCGATGGCCAACCCAATTCTGCTGCGGTCGGAAAATTAGCCCAACGGATTGTTGAAAGCTTGATAGTCAATCGTGGTAACTTGGTTTACAGTTCATCATTTTCGCATCGTGCCTTCGATGTTAATTACGCGAAAGTGGATTTAAATACTTTGAAAACCATGATAGTAATTATTGAATTCCCAAATGTTCATAGACGGGATAAGTCATGTCTAGAGTCCAAACAAACAATTTATTATACATTCTGTAGACATCGTACGTTGATCATGAATTACATCACAAATATAAATTAGAATCCTATGTTGAGTTAGCTATCTTGCATATCAGTCCTTTGTCTCGTACATCTGAATTACTGTAGGCAGAACGACATAACTATATGCACGCGTGGTTGGTAATCCCAACGACCGACAGTGAGATTATGCGTCTGGCACTAGTATAACTAAAACGGACTGTTAATTCATCTCGACAAGGTTTAGTCAATTACTAACCTGTAACTTCATCTTTCTTCATCATAACATTGGACTGACCCATGTCCATAATAAAATACAATATAACTGTGTGGCACTCCATGCCCGACACTATAATACTACAAGGACACGTCTTCTCGGTTTGACGGTCATTCAAGAAAGGGTCCCGTCTCTTGGTCACGGTGCGTGACTACCAACGCTGAAACGTCACAGCGTTCACTAGGCTAATAATACTTTTACATTACATTAAACGTTGTAACCCCTAAAATCGCATGCTGCTAACCTCTAGCAGACAATGCCAATTAAATTACCGTAACAATGTCAACATTGATTTTATATTTCTACTGTAATTAAAGTAATTATGTACATTCTGTAACTCACCATCATTCTGAGTTTGACTTAGTAGATTGTATGTTCTGTTCAGAAAAACATTCTCAACCCTCTTTGTATTACTTGTTACTACTAGTTCATCTTCAAAAAGATTTGAGTAAGAAAGAGTTAGTCGTCACCAGAAAAATACAAGAGTTGGCAGTCTAAAGGTGAGAGAATCACTGACACCAACCTGTGCCCTTCTGTTAACTCTTTCCCTCAACACTAGCTCACCTCTGTGAAAACTAATGTCTAACGGTCGATGTGCTTTCTACACATCTTCCTTACTATACAAAACTCTTTATGTGACAATTGAATTCTTATTCAACGTCAATTGGAGTTCACCATCAACTATATCTGCGACAAATTGGGGTCTCAGTCCGGAATCTTACCTTTGGTGACCTATCTGCAGAAGAATTGTTGAATCTTTAACTAGTAGTCTATCAATACTTTGGAGTAGAATCTATTATATATCCCTAGACAATGAAAACTTCTTATATTTTCTGAGCAGAATTGTGGAATTACACAGTAGAATAAAGAAAGTGAAATCTGAATGGTCCTGAAATTAATTAATAATTTATTTAATTAATTAAGTTACTTAGATTAATTAAGTTTATTAAGTTAATTAGTGGCTTAAGGTAACTAAGTGTACAAGTTGATGATTGTGTGTGAAAGACTGGCTGCAATTGTAATACCTTACTTCAGAAGAAATAAGAGTATACACAGGGTTAAAAATAAATCAATTATACTTGAGTCTGGCTCAAGTTAATAATATCTTAATTCAGTAGAAATAAGTATATTATTAAACTATCAATTATACTAGTCTCCTGAAAAGGGATACATTACGTCAGTAGACTTAATAGTATTACCTCGAGCCTCAGTAAATTGATTAGTGGTTATTATTACAATACTTCATAGAATTATTAGTAATAATCGGTAGCAAGTGTAGCGTCTGTCTAAAGTTAATAATACCTTAGATCAGCAGAAATCAGTATTATTAAAATATCAATTATACTAGCATCTGTAAAGGGATACATTACGTCAGTAGACTTAATAGTATTACCTCGAGCTTATGTAAATTGATCAGTGGTTTATTATTACAATACTTCATAGAATTATTAGTAATAACTGGAAACTAGTGCAGCGAATGCTGAGAGATTGAATTACCTACCCAGCGATCTAAAATGAACGCAGTAGCGGAACTAAGAGCTCAATTTTTCCAATATCTGATAGATCACAAAGTGACCGATTCCATAAAAATTATAAGATGTCTAGATACATGGATAAGTGACACTTATTTGAAAGGCAATGAAAGAGGTTACTCGAGAAAGTTAATTGCGAAACATGTCTTAGAACAGGCAGAACTTTTCACGAGAACAGAGATGGAAATGATAGAGAGTGATGAAAAATGGACTCGCGACTGGAACGAGAAGGAAGCCAAGGGGAAGGAAGAGGCCAGAAGCAGTGAAGCTTATGAGAAGGAACAGCCGGAAGCTCAACCCTACCTTAAGTTGAAGACGCCGCCACTGGAAACTCAAAACTCGCCAGGAGATTTGAAACCCATGATTAGTCATGAGGCCACGGAATCCCAGAGCCCCACTCCCAGGTCAGATGAACCATTATTTCAAGAGAAGCACCCTCTGCTCCACAGGAAGCGCAACTTAGTACTCAGAGCCCATGTTTAGGCAAAGCAGAGAGGCGGACATCGAACTCGATAAGTCATGACCCTTTTGTGAAGGTACCTACGCACATAAATGCTGGCAGTATGAGGAAAAGTACACACTCGTCAGGAACACGTCAGAAAAGAAATTTCCCAGACACCCCGAACATCTCTAATGAACAACAACATGCCTTTGCTAAATCTCAGAAAGCACACAAAGACCGATTTCATAACCACAACAAAAGCGCTCAGGACTACAAAAACACTAGAAACCGGAGGAATGGAGACTGTAAAGAATTGTCTAAGCAGACAGATAACTTCAGTAACGGCCCCATCCCGCGATTAATGTCATCTGGGCAACAAAAGGACAGAGAGCTTAATAGTAGCCCAGAGGAACCTCTCATTGTTGACACTTACGGAGTGAACGACAAGGGAAGTTACATAGTTCTAGGAGAACTGAAACAGCCTTTGATGGTACACGCGGAACCACCAAAAGGGCTGATAAAACATGTGACTCATAGAGACACAATGGGCTCTTTAATTAGAGTCTTAGACCCGGTTCAGAAGAAAACTTTTTTACCTGTGACTTTATGCTCCAAGCCTGACCCTTTCATACCTCAGTGCACGGATGAAAATGAGAGAGTTCATACTTCTGCTGAGAAGCCATTCTATAACAGCTTCCCTAATCTCAAGGGGACGATTAATTTTACAGAAGGAGATGCATATTTTCAAATTAGAGGAGATACACCAGGGTCATTGAAAGATCCAAACAAAATTTTGCTTGAGAAAATCACAACAGTGATAGGAAAAGCCCAGGCTGAAAACCATTCAGCAGAGACTGAGGTACAAGATACGCCTGTGGTTGAGAAAGGAATGGACAGAAAGTGGAAGGGAGAGAATGACACCCGCATTAAACCACCTGTGCTCACAGCTAAAAAGTTGATTTTCACCCACCAAAAACTGCCTCGTTCATACCTGAACGCCAGTTACCCTCAATCTTGGTGTGGTTTGTCAAGGAACAAGTTATCTGAAAACTTCGGATGTTTCGGAAACTTGAGAGTTGCTATTTATAACCCACGTAGGGCATGGAAAACTTTCAATCCAGAAAGAAAGAACGGGACTGCTGACTGTCTGAGCAGGTCAAACATAGCAGCAGACTTAAGGAGATACATGAGGCCCTATGTCTCATTGAAGAGACACAAGCGCGGATTTCATTGTTACCGTGACAAAGGATGTTTTGCACGCCCATTCAAGCGGGCCACGGAACAATGGCAGACTAAGCGCAGCGAACGGACACCAGATAGTGGACGGACTGAACGTCTTTTGTATGGAAAGGTGAATGAGTACAGCATTTTGGCAAGACGAACAGACCCAGAACGAATTACGAAAGTTGGCTCATTGAGAACTCAGAACAGGGATTCTCAAAATGTAGAGACATGGCCAAGTGGAGCGTTAGCAAGCGGACAAGGGTCGAGAGAATTGAAAAGTTGGGTGACAGAAGGAATTTATAATTTAGACAAAGACCTTCTCTCGTTGAATAGTTTGCAACTATTTTAAATTGGGGAGTATCTGTCACAGAGTGCTCGAAGATTTTGTCTAGATTATTTTAAAATTCCTTACTATTCTTTTCCTTCACATTTTGTCTGTTTTCTCTACGGAAATATTTGCACCTGCGATCGTTTCTTTAGCTGTTTTTCAAGTCTTCACTAATAGTCCTGTCATACGATCCAAATTCTATCTTCTTCAACTAAGGCACTTAAAAGCATTTCTTTAAGGACGTCTGTACGATTTATTCGCTTAGTCGAAACGACAGTGGTTCTCAGAGTATCATATTTCCGTGTTCAGTGGTCAACTGAAAACCGCCACGATAAATCTTGGTACGTGCTTGAGCAAGAGACGGGAAATAATTAACTCTTGGCGTGGGAACAGAAATGTTTTAACTTCATGCAAACGAATGCTGAGTTTTAAGATCACTTGCTGATTAAACCGTTGGAAGACAACGCACGCTTATAGAAGAGAAGCCTCAACTTACCTCATATCTACAAGTATATGTGATTGAGAGTAAACGCTACTAAAGTTCTATTTCTTAAGCTGTGGATAAGTCCTGAGCGGTAAGCAAATTCTTAGTATTCTATTAATTAGCTAACTCTAATATCAAGGGATTAGTTAATGGATGTAAAGTGTGAAATACTAAATATTGTGGTTTTTTTTCTTTACATTAGATTGATAGCTATTTTGCATTTATGTATTATGAATGTTATTGATGCATTATAATGATGTAAGTACTGGCTAGTATTTGAAAGTACTACATTCTAATTATATTGGGAATGTGATGAAACAAACAAAAACTGTTGTGAACGAGAGAAGAACCATGTTGTTCAATGGACGAGTGAATGAAATATTCCTCCAATGCCGTCACGCATGGACGCACACGGCCAGGCGTCTGCTTATAACAAAGGTTGACCTGACCGACCCGACCTGATTGTGAGACTACTGCTAGACAGGAATTTGTAAACAAATGGACAGTCGCCTTTAAGGGAAAAGACTGACGTTACGGTTTCAGGTAAATATATTATTAGGCACCATTCTGAGACGAAATGTCCAGAGTGGCTGTAGTTAATATATCTGTATAAAAACAGAAGATTGTGATTGCCTGTATTGTCTTCCACAGCCCAGTTGCAGAATCCTAGCCAGTTTCTGGATTTTGATTGCTGTAAATTGTTGCGAGTAAAACGCCTAGTTGCTCTATGCTACGGAGAGAACTAGTGCTTACATCTCAAACCCTCTAGCGGTGATCACAAGTCAGCAACCCTGAGCAGTCTACTGCATATAAGCCTCCAACACATCGTCAGCACCTGAACATCATAACCCAACTGCACAACCAGGTTAACGAAAAGCCTAGTCATCTCTTGGACTGTAGCCCCACTGAATCAAATTCTCCAGTTGGTAATCCCTACTTACTGGGACGCCCAGGAGAAGTCCAAGCAGATAAGTCTACGTAAAACCCAGACCACAATCAGAATTCACTTATCCACGAAATAGCCATAAGAATAAACTTTCGTCAGTGAGGAAAATAGCCTCTTATTCTTATCTGAACCAAAGACACTGACAGTTCTAAATTTTCTAGTATTTTTTTTTTCAAATTACATGTCAACATTGATTTTATATTTCTACTGTAATTAAAGTAATTATGTACATTCTGTAACTCACCATCATTCTGAGTTTGACTTAGTAGATTGTATGTTCTGTTCAGAAAAACATTCTCAACCCTCTTTGTATTACTTGTTACTACTAGTTCATCTTCAAAAAGATTTGAGTAAGAAAGAGTTAGTCGTCGCCAGAAAAATACAAGAGTTGGCAGTCTAAAGGTGAGAGAATCACTGACACCAACCTGTGCCCTTCTGTTAACTCTTTCCCTCAACACTAGCTCACCTCTGTGAAAACTAGTGTCTAAAGGTCGATGTGCTTTCTACACATCTTCCTTACTATACAAAACTCTTTATGCGACAATTGAATTCTCATTCAACGTCAATTGGAGTTCACCATCAACTATATCTGCGACATATGTGTGGAATTTACCCTCTAGTGACGAGGCACTTACCTTTCAACCAAAACTTAAGTCCCTTTGTTATATTCAACCGTAGTTGCCCATTAAAAAAAAGGAGAACTCTGTTAAATGGAGTACATCTTTAGATACTAAGTCAAGAAAAGGACTAAAAGTATCTATCTGCTGTGACAGTAAGGCCTACTACCCCAGCATTATCCGTGCCCAATGAAATAAGTTCATAAATTTTAGTAGCACCAATCGAAACCATCGACGGTGGCAAGAACTCACACCACCTTTCAGCTAACTAAAAGTTAAACATCCTAAGGAGAGTTCCGGATAGAACGCCTCGGCGAAGGTTGTATCTGTACATGTGTGTTGAGAAGCCATGTTTGAGCGGTCTCATCTGTGCAGAACAACCAAGGCATTTCTAAGTTTTGATTCTTGAAGTTCTTCAAAATGAAGTTAGGTTGTGTTAAAGTTTAATGCTATCATTCATAGAACAGAATAAAGGCAGTCGCTATATTCTGAACTAGGAGCAAAGACTAAGTAAGATAGTAACTGAAGTAAGTACCTCTCGATTTTATCTCTGTCCCCATCTAGAATTTATTTTGTTAGGGGAAGAAACCGAAGAACTGCTATAAATCAGTAGAAAGGACAGAAGCTGGAGAAATATTAAATTTAGTTAAAAAAACAGAGGCTCAACTACTTTTACTGAACGTTTTGGAGAAGAAGGTCAAGGTATCCTATGTCATGTCATGAAGCGACATGGGATTTTTGTATCTCACACGCTTATATTGAGAGACGGAAAAATACTGGTACATATAGAGTTAGTTAGTTGCTTATCCTTTACAGGACGTGGCAATCAACTCCAGCTTTTACTGGCTGTTTGTGATTTTTCTAGGCAATTTTTGTCATTCAGTAGTTTGCCATTGCTTTCTAAACGGTACGGTGCTTATACCATTGTTAAAAATCCACACAAAGCGATCTGCTACCAAACCGCCTGTAGCAGGTTTCGAACCTGGTATATCTGGATTATGAAACTGCGTTCATATCTATTAGGCCACAGACGCCGACAAGGTACATATAGAAAGCACCTTCAAATGAAAGAAATTGATGTGGTACCAGCTGCATTTGTTCATTATGTTTTTATGTAAATAAACTATGTTATTTGACTCGGTTCAATTATGCAGATTTTGTCAAGCTGAGTTCAAAGTTCCAGTTCTATTAATTAGTACACCCCTATACCACAAAATAACAACTATCGAGAGACGAACGAACCTGTTATACATCTACAAGAATAAACATCTCTAGCGGACGGCTAGTAAACTAACTTGTCAGATAGTAAGAAGCAATACTGTACCTGCAAACTGTCACACAGTATTTATAAAGAAGTGACCCGATCATTAACGACTTAACCACGGACATATAATCAGTAAATATCGCGGTCACACTGCTTGCAAGATAATGCCCTCAAAAGGGCTTGTCCAGAAAACAACTAACAGCTACACCAAACTTGCCCGTACCTCCTCAGAGTTGAGCGAACATCGGCTAAAAAGAAACTGAAGTGTGAATACATGTATGTGTACATTTTCCGCGTAGTAATAATTTAAGTATAATATAAACGTATATCCGGCGTGATGCTGACCACGTCATCGCTAGTGTACCGATGGTCAAGAAAATATGGGCCTAACACCATATTCCCAATATGCCTCAATGGGCGTGTAACGGGATCCTCCCTTAATATAAATGTTATGTATTCGTCGTCACCTGTTATCTCCCCAAGGATCATGGGCCTTTAATAAACTTATACCAAATCTTCCTGGCCAGGTCAATCAGCTCAGTGTCTTTCCATAATCTTCCTCATCCCTTGCTTTTGTGTCTCCAGCTTTCTTGTGCATGCGTTCTTCGGTTCCTCGTCCCTCTTTTTCCCTGTGGAGTCCAGAACAAGTATTGCCTTGTGAAGCTATTAACATGTTTTCTTCATGTGTGTCTCATCCACCAATAGCGTATTCTTGCCATCTCTTGTTCCACTTGTACTTTTCTCATTCTTGTCATCAGTTTTACTTAAAAGATATTTTTAAAACGCATACATTTTAGCCCAACTGGAATTCTATCTGGAAGGTCAAAATATAACTAAAACATTTAATAAAATAAATGCATACATTGCCCACTTTTGTATTTTTCTGTCATGTGAAGCATGAAAAACTGAACTAGTATAAACTGTAGACATGCGGAACACATTTCTGTATTATCTTCACGCAGTATTATTTTACCATATAAATAAATATTAGACAAACATAAAGGTATGTTTTCAGGCACTCGTAAGAAATAAAGAAGTAGAAAACTAGACAACAGAAAAACAACAGACGTGAGTGGCCTACCATTTGCTGTATTTGAGAAAGTACCTATATACTGTACGTTATTCTACCTCTTAAGTATGTAAGAAGGTAAATTGTTTGAAATGTATATTAGAATGAGAAGATACACCTTTTAAAAATGTTTTAATAAAGGTACTCTGTGAAGAAGTATGTATGAAAGCTTTTTTTTTTCTTTATGTGCTGATTTATGTGAAAATGTGTTTATATTCTTTCCAAACAATCTGACTTTAGGAAACATTCTTAGAATCTTTTGGCCGAATACCATCACCAACACCAATACCATCACCAGCACCAATACCATCACCAACACCAATACCATCACCAACCAAGATCTGCTTACTCGAAGCAACCAAGGGGGCATGCACACCATCATAGCTGGCAGACGCTAAAGTTGGGTTGGTCATGTCCTCAGAAGAGACCCCGATGCCATCACAAGAACAGCTATACTATGGACCCCTGAAGGAAAGCGAAAGAGAGGCCGACCAAAACAACTTGACAGAGAACTGTGGAGGCCGAGATGCAAAGAATGAACCAGAGCTGGGGCGCTGCACGATGGATGGCCGCCGACCGAGCAAAGTGGAAGCAGTTTGTTGCTGCCCTACAAGACGCCACCAAGCGTGATGGCCACTGACTGCTTTGACAGTTAGCTGCTAAGGATCAAAGAAGAATTAGAAGTGTTTATATATTTCAGTACTCTAGATGCATTTGTGAAAATGTACAAACTAATGATGTAAATGGAAGTGTGAAACAATGGGCTGATTGTATGACATACCGACGTGTCCAATTCTCAATCCTTTTACAGATAAATTTCCTCCCTTCATTCTGTCGGTCCATCAGTTAATCACTATATCCATCCATCCATCCATCCACCTATCCATCCATCTATCTATCCATCTATCCATCTATCTATCCATCTATCTATCTATCTATCTATCTATCTATCTATCTATCTATCTATCTATCTATCTATCTATCTATCTATCTATCTATCTATCTATCTATCTATCTATCTATCTATCTATCTATCTATCTATCTATCTATCTATCTATATGTGTCCGCGTGTCTGTGTTTCGGCCACTATATATATATATATATATATATATATATATATATATATATATATATATATATATATATCTCTATATATATATATATATATATATATATATATATATATCAAAGACAGCTTTACATTAATTTTGTTGATTTTGAAAAGGCTTTCGACAGCATACATAGGGACAGTTTATGGAAAATACTGAGGGCTTATGGAATTCCAAGCTGCATAGTGTCAATCATAAAAAGCCTCTATGCCAACTTTACGTGTAGCGTTGGGCAGAGCAACCTAATCTTTGAGGTGAAGACAGGAGTAAGACAGGGATGCCCCTTATCAACCACTCTATTTTTAACAGCCATAGACTGGGTGATGCGCCAGACAACAGAGGGCAGTCCAAGAGGAATAAGATGGACAACATTTTCTACATTGGAAGATCTGGAATATGCAGATGACATTGCACTACTAGCACATTCACATCAACACATCCAGGAAAAAACGGATAGACTTAATAAGTTTAGCCAGCAGGTGGGCTTGAATATCAATTTAAAGAAGTCTGAGGTCATGACGCTCAATGTGAGCAACCCTGAGCCCATATCAGTAAGGAATCAGCAATTGGTACAGACAGATACCTTCACATACCTAGGAAGCATAGTAACACCAGATGGCGGGGCAGGCAAAGACATCAACATCAGAATGAATAAGGCAAATACAGCCTTCTTTAGCCTAAACAACATCTGGAAGTCCTCCCAATACAGCACAAAATTAAGATTATATCAGAGCTGTGTGCTTTCTGTGCTTCTCTATGGTGCGGAATGCTGGAGAGTTACAGAGAAGGAAATGTCGAAATTGTCCTCTTTTCACACAACATTCATTCATAACCCTCCACTCCCAAAGGAGCATAGGCCTTCAACAAACACATGCCAAGTCCTCCTGTCTCGTGCCATCATCTCAAGTTCTTTCCATGTTCTCCTCATCATTTTCACCTCTGTTTCCAACTCTCTTCTCCATGTACTTCTTGGTCTTCCTCTGCCTCTCTTGCCCTGGGGGTTCCAGAACAAGGAATGCCTTGTAATGCTATCAACAGGTTTCCTCAGTGTGTGTCCTATCCATCGCTATCGTCTTCCTCTCATCTCTTGTTCCACTGGCACTTGTCTAGTTCTTGTCATCAGTTCCACGTTGGTAACCTTGTCATACCATTTTAATCCCTCTATTCCACGCAAGCACCCATCAATGAAAGTCTGTAGCTTTTTGGTTGTTGTCTTTGTTGTTCTCCATGTCTCCGAGCCATACAATAGGACTGACTTCACATTTGAGTTGAAGATTCTTATTTTTTTCACACAACATGCCTAAGACAAATTCACCGAATCTTTTGGCCAAATACCATCACTAACCAAGATCTGCTTACTCGTAGCAAGCAAGAGGACATGCACACCATCATAGCTGGCAGACGCTGGAGCTGGGTTGGTCATGTCCTCAGAAGAGACCCCGATGCCATCACAAGAACAGCTATGCTTTGGACCCCTGAAGGAAAACGAAAGACAGGCCGACCAAAAACAACCTGGCGGAGGACTGTGGAGGCTGAGATGCAAAGAATGAACCAGAGTTGGGGCACTGTACGAAGGATGGCCACCGACCGAGCAAAGTGGAATCAATTTGTTGTTGCCCTACAAGACGCCACTAGGCGTGATGGCCACTGACTGCTTTAACGGTCGGCGGCTAAGGACCAAAGAAGAAAAAAGATATATATATATATATATATATATATATATATATATATATATATATATATATATATATATATATATATATATATATATATATATATACATTCATACATATTTGCCGAAACTGCATGTCGTACCTCTGTCGTAAAATATTTAAAATGTATGCATGCATAGCTTGCTTTTATAAATATATCTTTATTCTGATGTAATCATTAACCCACGAGGGACACAACCGAGACTATCAGTACACGTTGCCTGTACACTCTTCACAAGACTGAGCCAATGGAAATATCTGTTTACATACGACATTTGATGTGAAGACAAAAATGCTGATAACTGATTACTAATGTCCCCCTTTTTTTTTGGGGGGGGGGGGGGGGGGCCGTTCTCTTGTCATAAAATTGATAATGTTTTTTCCTGAAATATTAGCCTGTTAGCCACAATATTCCCTGTGTGTGTGTGTTTTTTTTTTCATCCTCGGGTTTTAAACTAAAAATACTGAATAACTTGACATTTTCAGAATGGTTTGTATTACGCATATAACAAAACGGCCGTAGAGGATATGACACTTATATTGACACCAGAATATCCAGTTACGTTAATGTAATAAGATCAGGACGTTTGATTTTCACTAAAGGTTGTTTTTTATATTACAGCAATGTCCACAATTTATGTTTGTAAACTCTTCTTTCTCATACTTGCCGTTGTGTCTTCAGTGAAATCCTCAATTCTAATTTTCAGCAGAATAAAATACAAGTGTAAATGTTCTGATATTTAAAAACATGTTTTTAAGGCAGAGAATAATATCGTAGTTCTTGGACCCGTGCTATCGTCCTAGTTAGAATTTTCTTGATAACGTTCGTCTGAAACAATCGCACCAACTTTTCAGGAAAATACGGCAACGGATTTATGTGTAATATAAACGCACATTATTAAATTGTTAATTAATATGAAACAAATATAAAGGTATGTTATCAGGCACTCGTAGGAAATAAAGAAGTAGAACACTAGACAACAGAAAAACAACAGACATGAGTGGCTTACCCAGGATTTGAACACTGAACCTTCCGTGCGACAACCCCGCTATTAAATTGTTGCTTTATGCTCATAGCTCTGCTTTTTCATAGTTTATTATATGCGTAATTGCATTCTTGATCTGCATCTAATTTAATAGCCCTTGCCCCGAGGTGCTTCTAATTTGTTAGCCTAACCCCATCTTGCTTCTTTTTTGTGAACCCTAACCCCGATCTCCTCTATGTTGCCAGCATTAGTGCCGAACTGTTTCTATTTGTTAGTCCTATTCTCGATCTGCAACCATTTTATTCGTCCTATTAACCGATTTGCTTCTATAATGTTGGCCCTATTCCCGATCTGCTTTTTGTTTTGTAGCCTTTGTCATACATGTTTCTAATTTTTTAGCCCTATCCTGACCTCCTCTATTTTGCTAGCCTGCGCGCTGAACTGTTTCTATTTTGTTAGCCCTATTCCCGATCTGCTTCTATAATGTTAGCCCTATTCCGGATCTGGTTCTATAATGTTAGCCTTATTTCCTATCTGCTTCTATAATGTTAGCCCCATTGCCGATATGCTTCTATAATGTTAGCCCTATTCCCGATCTGCTTCTATAATGTTAGCCCTATTCCGGATCTGGTTCTATAATGTTAGCCTTATTTCCTATCTGCTTCTATAATGTTAGCCCCATTGCCGATATGCTTCTATAATGTTAGCCCTATTCCCGATCAGCTTTTGTTTTGTAGCCCTTATCATTCATGGTTCTCATTTGTTAGCCTTATCCCGACCTCCTCCCTTTTGTTAACCTTAGCCCCGAACAGCTTCTATTTTGTTAGCCGTATTCCCGATCTGCTTCTATAATGTTAGCCCCATTCCCGGTTTGCTTCTATAATGTCAGCCCTATTCCCGATCTGCTTTAATTTTGTAGCACTTGCCCATACCTGCTTCTAGTTTATTAGCCCTTGACCAGACCTGCTTCTATTTTGTTAACCCCGCATTTGACTGTGTTCTTCTGCCTGTTTGCTAGTTTATTTCATGGTTTTATGTAATTTTGTAATATATGGTTGTAATGATATTTACATTAAAACTATCTGTTATTTCTCTGAGTTTTTTCTTCAATCTCTGAATCCTTCCAGACAAGACATGCCCACTTCCCAGGTTTGCAGAATCATGACAACCGTTCTACTTATTATCGCAGTCACATGTTGCTTTCTGAGGGACCACGTGACAGGAAGTCCCATATCTGTTGAAAAGCGCAGCATCCATCGGTATCCAAGGGCGAAGTACCGTGTAGGATACATGTTTGGAAAGAGATCCCCTACAGAGCAAACGTCCTCTGCATTGTTTGATGCTATTTCACGGTGAGTGATTGGACCTAGAGTGTATTTGTTTCTTAAATTTCACTTTTGTTACGCTTTTCGCAAAGCACATTCCGTTTTAAATACACGCACCAAGTATAATAATTTTAGGGTGAATTGATGACCTCTCTGTCTGGAGTATACTTTATGAAAGGACATCTATTCGTGCACTTTAGTGTTTGTAGTGAATTTCGAAATACAATATCTAAATTAATATATATTGCTCAAAACAATGGTAAATGTTACAAACATACCCATTGCCCGTTCCTTCCGAAAAGTGGGTTAAATGTGTTCACTATAGTCACGACTTGCACGTGAAAAGCAAATTTCAGCAATGTTATCAACAGGCTTTGCCATAGGAAGCATTTTCAAACATGCATTATTTCCCATTCCCCCACGTGCATTTGATTGACCTTGGAGGTACAAACACGTAACACATATTTGATTTATTGTCAGATTAACAAATATTGTTTAAGCATGCAACAAAATGCAGCAAAACCTTTTTGACTGAGTGTTCAGGTTTTTAAAAAAACAGCATAGTTGAAATGACCTAAAAATTGAAAGTGGCCTTTAACTTTTTTGAGCAGTATATAACAGTATAGGGCATAAAGGCAAAAGAAAAAAAAGTACACAAGAATTTTCTGCTGAAACGGTTGGTATCGCCTACGCCTTCAGATTATTATTTGCTAACGAATAGCCGAACAAAACGGTACCCCAAATTTTTCAAATTCGTCCTTGACATAAACAACCACTTTTTCTAGTTCTAAGAAATTGTGCTTAAAATGCATTGTGGAACGAGGAAAGGCAAGGATAGATGAAATGCTAATTCGTTTCGCATTGATTTTAAACTAAAAGCCAACTCTAGCACAGCAGCACGCTTTGCCTTAGGGGGGTTTCCCCAAATACAATGAAAAAAGTTAGAATTGTGGACACTACGTCATGTAAACATCTTCTTCTCTTCTCTTCTTCCGTCCTTAGCCAAAGACCGACCAAGCAGTCAGAGGCCATCACGCCTTGTGGCGTCTTAAGGGCAACAGCAGATTGATTTTCTCTGTTGTAGTTTCCCATCACGCCTAGCGGCGTCTTTAGGGTAACAACAAATAGATCCATCTGCCGTTGTTTCCGTAATCGGTGTGACAAGCCAACGGGTGATCACCCCATTGGGCTCATGTAAACATGTTAAGCTCTTATTATGAATGACCTAAGCTCTCGTAATTATCTCGTAAGTACATGAGAAGAGAAGTGAACAGGAGGTAGTTTAAAAATAAACAACTAACATGGAAAAAAAGATAGAATTTTGAACCAAACCACATAGCCCTTTAAAAATTGTATATTCGTGTACCTGAAGACTTGCTGACCAAGAATATGTTATTAGTTATATAAATGGTCCCTTAACTAATTAAATATTGATAAAACAATACATAGAGATCAGAGATACTGTCAGGTCAAGTCATATCTGCTTAGATTGGATCGCATATTTTTGAGGAAAAAAGTAGGTGACAGATAGGCTAGGATAGTACAGTGAATCTGATTGGGTCGCATTTGAAGGGAGACTAAATATTATTGGCTGACTTTTGAATAAACATAAATAGCCTAAGTAATGTAGGAAAAGTTTGAATGATATTTTTTTAAAAGACTGTTTACCCTTGTAAAATTAATAGCGATTGGCTAACTGAATCGATATTGTCAGAATAAGCGTTAAGGGGACGCCATTTTAAAGAAAATTTTAAACAGTGATAGATGAGAGCAGGCTGTGCTTTAAAATATAAGTTATAAGCAGCCTGGGCAATACGACAGATCGAAACTGTGTCAGTCATCTTCTCTGTGTGTATTTCATTGAACATTGTGGTAAGCTTGACATTTATTAACCTGTATTTTATATAAAAATTGAATGTGAAATAATAATATATGTCTAGACATGAGTGGGTCTATAGCGAACATGAGGCAAAGCCTAAAGATTGATCCACCATGTGATAGACTGTCAGAAAGGTGTAAAACTACAAGAATAGGTATGATTGTCATAAAGGAGCATAACACCTATCCTATTCTATGGAAGAGATTACAGCTGGAATTGCAGTGGCGTTGTAACTATTAGGGAAAGGAATACTGGTGTACAATGTCACATCAAAAGAAAATGGTGGCATAGGTTTGTATAAGGATATGATCATTTTGTTTGTTTGTAATGTACCTGTCCTTAACTGTGGACTATTAGTGTATGCTAGATATTACGAAGGATGCATACCTTCACATTTCAGAGATCCTGGGTACTGACGTTAATGTGGTACCAAACGCTTGAAAATTGATTGATTCAGGACTCTGCCTGTTTACTGCGAGCCCATGCTAGTGGCCATTGCCTATCAAACAGGGAACAGATTGTCAAGCGAGCAGAGGAAAGGTTCAACATACATTCTACTGCCCAGTTAAGTTCTCGTTCGGCACCTGAAAGCTCAAACTACAGAACTTTAAAAGAACGATCTAATAACAGTGAAAAAAACTGGGGCAAATATTTAATAGTTCCACAAGTGACAAAATAGAAACAAACAATTCCAGAAGGACATGATTAAAACAACAACCTAGTATTACCACCAGTATTACCTTAAAGTAGGAGAACACTTACCAACGGGCTGATCACCCGTTTGCCAGTCACTTCGATTACGGAAACAACAGCAAATGGATTGATTTGCCGTTGCCCTAAAGACGCCAATAGGCGTGATGGGAAACAGTGGCAAAGAAAACCTATCTGCTGTTGCCCTAAGACGCCACTAGGCGTAATGGCCACTGACTGCTTTGACGGTCGGTGGCTAAGGACGGAAGAAGAAGAAGAAGAAGAAGGATAATAAAACTGTAAAAATCTTATTTACACAAAATTCAACCACAGTCTTAAATAAGATAGCCTTTTAAAGTGTCGTTTGTATGTTATTGTGGTAGTACTGTGTGCTGTTGTGAATAATAAACTATTTGTTTGTATGTTTGTTAATTATTGTGCTTCACACTCTACATTCATAACCCTAGACACAACACGAAGTCATTTAATATACTAATATAGATACATTTAGAATGAGATAAAGGGGTGGTAGCGGAAAGGCACCCTGAAAAGTTCACAATACTATTGAGTAAATTCAGGGATCTTCATAGCTAATCTCATTTATTATAATACTAATACATAACAACAATTCATAACATCAAAATCCACCACAGTGTTGAAGAAAAACAACAAGATGATAGGATATTTAAAAGCGCAAAATATAAACCCATTGATAAATCATATGTGTGTGTGTGTGTGTGTGCGTGCGTGCGTGCGTGCGTGCGTGCGTGCGTGTGTGTGTGTGTGTGTGTGTGTGTGAAAATCATAAAAGACAGAACAACCAGTTTTCTTGGCCGATATTTTTTTTTTCTTCCCAGTCTCCAACTATTTTATACTCGTAAAAAATGTTTTAATTTATAAACTAAACATATTCAGAATCCTCATTCATTTTCCTTTTTAAATATATATAACATGACTATATTTGTTAAAAACTTTGAAATAACTGACACTTACTTGCGTAAAACATGGGAAAACCCCCACGTCCTGAAAGAGCTTACTAGGTAAGAGAATGGGCTTTCTGCAAATAAGAATTCTGCTAAGGAATTCGACCAACGCAACAATCATGATTTCTCTTTACACTCAAAGAACGCGGAGTGAAAATTGCAGCTTGTTCTACATCCCAACGCCTGTGTCGTAGATTTTTGATAGGAGAATTAAGACTTGGGTTGTTCCCTTCTGAATAGATTAGAATAAGTGATAGTCACAGTGAGAGATGATAATAGAAAAGAGATTTCCACGAGTAAGATGGTAGAATGTGATAGAGGCTGTCTCTGAGATCGAGAAATCTTCTCTCTCTCTGCCTACCTTCTACGACAGATTTAGAGGAGTTAGACAGTCTAAACACATATATATTTTTTAATATATCTCTATCCACTCACGTGCATGCACATTCAAGTGACGACAGTTAAACACACAGACGTGGGAAAAACTATAACAGTGATTATATAGATATTTTGGAACGAAACTGACCGACACGCTGGAATAATTATTGAGTAGTTTAATTATCATAACAAACTTCTCTCACAACATACAAAATTACATGAAAGCATATACAAATAGTCATAAAAATCAAGGAATTGCTACAAGAAATGATAGACCCACAGTTATGATCTTCCCTCGATGTTTATGATAGGAAACTCTTTACAGAGCGATACAACAGGAAGCAATCTGATCATCAGAAGAATGTCCCCCGTCCGACAAGTGTTTCGGCCCTACATACTCCTTTACACTCTAAGGGGGGCGGGCCCACTTGGGTCATGACTCCCAAGCGTCTCAGCCTCCTGTTCTCTTGTATCGAAAATGAACCCATTTCACTTATGGTAGCAACTTTAATCCACAACTCCGCCAGCCGTGGAGGCTATTGTGAAAGTAACAAAGAGAAGACAAATTATTCCGTTCACTCCGTAGCACATCACAACTACGGACACACACTGAGTCACCTGCGCGAAGCCCATAAGACTTGACACTTCCCGCTCGCCAATGAAATTCTTCCTGTCACCCCTTATAGTATACATCGCCTGTCGCCTCTCAGCCACAGCCCTTTCACTAGTACACCTAAAAACTCAGCGTATTGTGGATTTAGAAAAATTCCTGGTGTTTTCTGTACCGCAGCGTTTATTGTCACGATTTCCATTGCCCATTGCGGTTGTTCCACAGCCAGCCTGATGCCTTTTCGGCAGTTTTACTAAGCCTCTTCAGTGCCCTTGTTCTCAACTGTCCCTTCAGCCCCAACAGTTTCAATAGATCATACACTGATGCAGCCACAAGCCCTCTTGCGCCCACTTCAACAGCCATGACCCTTGCAATGAACCCATCGTGTCACAGATCCGCGGCCAGATCACTATACTTGGCCGCTTTGAACGAATGTTGCTCGTCTAATCTGGATTCAAATGGCACGGTCAGTTCAATCAGTATGACCTGAAGCGTTGCTGAAGAATGAAGCACTATATCCGGCCGTCTCCGCGATTTTCTGATACTATCTGGATATGCCCCTCGTCCAGGTAGGTCTACCGCCATCTCCCAGTCATTTGCACAGTCAAGAAGAGATGGTAAACTGCTACCAGGTTTACTCGGTTTGGGGTGTGCTGACTTTCCTGCCCTCAGAAAGTATGTATTTCCGGTGCTCGGCCCGGGTTTGCTATTCGCCTTCATCCTTGCCAGATCTATTGTCACAGCAAGCTCATTTAGCACTTTGTTATGGCACCAAGTGTATCGCCCTTGCCCTAATGCCACCTTACACGCTGAGAGCAGTGTTGGACGAGGTCCTCCAAACAAAAACCCCGATGGAGACAACAATAAAGTCAAATTATATATATATTGTGGTGTACAGGGTACATATATATATATATATATATATATATATATATATATATATATATATATATATATATATAGATAGATAGATATATATATATATATATATATATATATATATACTGAAGCACATTAAAAACGCACCACTATTATATATATACTGATGCCGAGAAGCTGGAAAAAAAGTGTGGGAATGGATTTTCCCCGTGTTTGCCAAGAGGTAGAGAGCGAATGGCTGCTGGAATGGAAAATGCATGATTCAACCCACGGGTTTGTGTACAGACTACATGAAAACGATGAAAGTTACACGTGCAACACGATTCCAAACAGCTATGACCCTGAAAATGTGTACACGTTGTGGCAGTATACTCGGTATAAAAAGGCCGTTGAGACGAAATACCCAGTACATGTGCTTGAAATGCCACGACTATCTGAAAACGACCGCCAACGAGCCATTGGTATGCTGGAGACCGGAATGAGCTCGCGGGCCATTGCCAGAAGGATGAATTGCCACCACATCACTATTGTACGTTTCAATGAACGTTACGGAACCACTGGCAGTGCCCGGGATAGACTTCGGAGTGGAAAACCACGAGTTACTACCCCTGCGCAAGATCGTCATATTGTGCTGAGTTACCTAAGGAATCGTACTCTCCCGGCAAGTCAAACAGCAAGAGCAATAGTGGGTACACATGGGCAAGTCTCTTGAATGACAGTCATACGACAACTCAGAGATACAGGCCTTACTGCAAGACGACCTTATGTTGGGCCAAACTTGACTCACAGACATCGTCAGCAGCGCCTGCAATGGGCAGAGCAACAGGTCAGATGGACTAGACTGCAGTGGAATGCTGTCCTATTCACAGACGAGAGCAGATTCAACATATCCTTTGCTGATGGACGTATGCGGATTTAGCGACGGTGTGGAGAGCGCTTTGCAGATTGCTTTGTCAACTGATTTGGAGGTGGCAGTATTCACATTTGGGGATGATTCAGTTTTCACCATCGCTTGCCTCTTCACGTCTTCCGTGGAAATGTTAATGCTGTGACATATCGAGATGAGGTTCTGGATGCACTGGTTGCTGTTGCGTTCACAATTTATCCAGACTTGCAGCTTCTCCAGCAGGATAACGCACGTGCATTTTTTTGTATTTTTGGTTTTCTCCCTTGCCTGCACAGAATGCAATGAATTTCATAACAATCAAATGTACAAATTAATGACCAGCATGGATTCATAGGAAAATGAATAAAGATTCCAAATGTGTAAACTTGTAAACACTTATATTTACATTTCACACTCTGTTCCTGGATTATACAGGTGGTGCGTTTTTAATGTGCTTCAGTATATATACCACTCCAACTATTTTTGTTAAAATTATAGACATATTTAGGCAAAATCCTTAATATTGGAGCTGCTTTCTGTGTTGAAATATTGCAGAGAGAAATTTATTTTCGGGAGATATAGAATCAACTCTTCGTGATCCTCACTTATCACTATCTAGTAGAGAATATTCTCTTCTTCTCCATATCTTGAATAGGTCTCGCTCATCTTAACGAACTAATTGTCTGACGACCCTCTTAATATTAATATCTCTTGGGTCATAATTACTTATTTAGCAATCATGATACGGCGTGACACACTTTGAGAACAGTGTTCACATAACATGTCTTTGTGTTTGGAATGTTGAGTATTGTTCAAATCAATGTGTACAACAAATTGCTTAAGAAATCGCCACTGCAAAAGTACACCAATATTTGGTGAAGGCTGTCACAAGAGAGTTTTATGATCATTAAATTTTCTATATTATTCTTTCTTTCTTCCACCCGTATCCTCTATTTTATTATCACTCTCTATCCTTTTCCGGTATTTTATGCATCCGTTCGTTTGCGATAAATATTTTTTTTCCCATTTTCACTTTGCCGGTTTCGTTTTCTCATTTAGGAACGCAGTAGATTACCTAACGCGTCAGTCCCTTGCACGAGATAATTTTAGGTGGGATTTCAGTCCATCAGACATGATGAGCAGACAAATTGTCTACATTTGCACCTGTCACGCGAGTTTCCTTGGCTGAGTTGCTCGGGGAAGGTGTGAATCGCGCCAGACAGGCTCGCTCAGAGCAGACATTTGTCTGGAGATTTCCATCTGACAAATAGTTTTACGGCTAAGTTGCTCGGTGCAGTGTGGTAACTGCCACCTAAGGGGACGTACCGTCTACATTTTCACCGGACACAGCGTTTCTTCAGGCCAGTCGCTCGGAGTGAAGTGTGATATGACACTCATGCAGCGTGCTGGTATGAGAAAAAAAGTCTGGGTTTTTCCATGACACTCACGCATTCGTTCAGAATGGCCATTTTCTTGACGTAGGGTTCGGTTTAAGATTTAACCGGAGCTCCTAGACTTCTAATAAATATATCAGCGTATAATTCTAAAGTGTGCGATTACCTGTAGTTATGTGTTGAGGTAAATATATTATATTAAGTATCTAATATTTTGTGAAGTGTTTAAAGTGATAATCGCTTATTTCATATTTCACTAGTTAGATTTGGTGCAGAGTGCTTAATTTATATAGTCTGTATTATTTTATAGTGACGAGTTACAGTGGAAAACAGAAATTATAATTTCTAGCTTAAAACCAGGTAGCTATCAGGAATTAAATTTAACTGCTAAATGATCAGACGAGAATATATTTTAAAATTAACTTATAACTGAAATGCTACATCAGTGAGTATTGACGGGATACGTAAGTATTCCTAATTCATGATGATTGATTTTATGTATATAACATATTTTACGGGAAGTTTTAAATGAAAAGTCAAGCTGTAAGCTTGCAGTTTAAAAATGTAAGTTATAACGAGTACCTAGTATGTATAATTATTTGCCCCCCACTGCTCATCATCCGACTTTCCCCATTTCACAAGGTTGGTGGCCGACGGCAGCAGGTCATACATTGATCTAACAACGAAGCTGAGCCTAAGAGGTGCCATATGCCATATATCATTCCATGTCAAGCACCTCTGCAGGGCTCCTTCCCATGTAGTCCATTGACCTTGTTGGACCTGCTACACTGCTTTTTGCAACCTCTTATCATTCTCAGCTCCTCGTATCTCCTGAACTACCATGTCTCTGCGCTCCCTGCTTGATGCCTTGGACCACCAGCGGATGTCTCCATGACCAAATCCCCGTCTATTCGTTTGTGTGTATCCGATTACCTCCCTCAGTTTGAGTGACTCTTGGGTAGCATCAACAGCTTCTTCCACTCTCCACTTCCTTCCCGTTTTCAGTGTGGGCTGAATGGACTTAACCACGTCATCAGCTGACTCGCGTAGCATCATTGCAAGCCTTGCCTTTCCAACTTTGTACTCTTCAACAACTGACTTGAAAGGAAGCAGAAGTTTTGACTTTTTGCAGTACAGTGCTACATCTGACAGACCTGGTGGTACCCCTAGCCACTTTCTCATGAACTTGTTGACCTTCTGCTCCATAGCTTCCACTGTACTTGTGCTTATTTCATATATAAGCAGTGGCCACAGCAACTTCGGTATCAACATGAACTGGAGGCACCACAGTTTGAACTTTCCCAGGAGTCTGCTTTGGTCTATGATCTGTAGCCCTCTGTCTGCCATTTCTATTGTCTGTTGCACTGCCTTCGAGTCTTTTAATGAGGCATCGTACACCCTGCCAAGACTTTTAACAGGTTCCTCAATGACAGTAGGGATTCTTTGGTTGGAAACCATGAATATGTCCTCTGCTATCTTCCCTTTCCTGGCTGATAGGCTTCTCGACTTCTTGGGTTCGAAGCTCATTCTGCACCAGCTGACTAGTTCATCCAGGCGTTCTAACATCCTCCGGGCCTGATGTTCATCTGATGTCAGAATTGTTGAGTCTTCCATGAATGCTTTGAGCGGTGGCATGTGACACATTCCACCGAGCTTTAGACCTATAGCCATTCCTTCAGCCGCATTGAGGATTACCTGCATAGCCATCACGAATAGTATCAGAGAGATGGTACACCCCATCGCAATTCCAACTTCAAGGCCAATCCACTTCGTTGTGTACTCTCTGGTTGAAAATCTGACAGCAAACTCTGCGAAATACAGCTTCAGCATTGGTGCAATCTCTTGTGGAACATGATACATTTCTAGGGCCTGCCACAACATCTGGTGTGGAACGGATCCATAAGCATTCGCTAGATCCAACCAGATTACATGGAGGTTTGTTCTGTCAGACTTTGCCTTTTGGATTGCTTCCCAGATCATTGTGGCATGCTCTAGACATCCTGGTGTACCTGGGATACCTCCTTTCTGAATGGTAGTGTCAATGTACCCATTTGCCAGGAGGTATGTAGTGAGTCTTTTCGCCATCACTGAGAAGAATATCTTCCCTTCCACATTGAGTAGTGAGATTGGCCTGAACTGACTGATGTCTGTGGAATTTTGCTCCTTCGGGATGTAGACTCCGTTCGCCTTTCTCCATTCCTTGCTTACAAGCTGGGCTTTCCACGCATTCTTCAGTAAACGGAGCAGTCGTTTGAGCACTTCAGGGCATCTCTTATACACCACATATGGAACACCATTAGGACCTGGAACTGACTTGCACCGAGCTTTCTGAACAATGCTTTCTACCTCTTGCACCGTTGGGGGCTTGGTGTTAAATTCAGCTCCTGGCTTACTCGGCCATTTAAGGCCTGCCATGCTGCTGAGCGGCTCATCTCTGCGACCATCTGAATATGTCATTCTAAGGTGTTCTTCCAGGTCTTCTTTCTTGATGTTTAGCGTACCCGACCGTGGCTGCTCAAACAGTTCTTTGGCAAACTTGAAGGGCTCCCTGAAGAATCTTTCCCTATCCCTTGGAGTCTTCCTTCTCTTCTTGCACAACCTTTCTGCTCTACAAAGGGCATTATGTTAGCCTTTCAGGTGCTCCCAAACCTGTCGTAACCCTTCCTTCTCTGTGGCAACTGCATTCTTGAAAAGTTTTCGGACATGCTACTTCTATTTCCTGAATTCTTCTATTTTAATTTGTCTTCTACTTTTTCGTGGTGGGTTACTTTCCCTTGCCTCCCTCACTCCGAACACTTTGCGACAGTGCAGATATATTATGTCGCCGAAGATTTCTAGCTTCTTCTCCAAAGTTATCGGCTTCAGGTTGTTATCCAACTCTTTTGCCAAGGCTTCGTCCAGCTGTTCCCAAGCCCTTTTGCACTGGCAGGTGGAAACTTGATTGCATCTCTCTTCCCGTCCAAGAAGTGTGTGAGATCATCATCAGGTAGATCAACTTGAATGTACTCAGCACTGTGGATTGACTCCTGGCTGCGTTCTTCTAACGTCTTATCCGTCGAGACAGAGCGCTGTTGATCTCCCCAGATGACCTCCCACACCCCTTTTTCGTTCGGTGGATTTTCATTCCTCTCTGAGTAGAGAATTCCCTACCACAGGCACATGGAAATTCCAGCCTCGATGTTTAGCCCACAGTCCTGTTAGGAGAAAGATAATAGCCCAAAGAGTCACAGATACATATGATTTGGTCTAATATTTTCCTCGTTTTTTTCCAAGGTATGGACAGACTGGATATCTCTGCTCTATTCTAAGGGAATTATGGTTAGCAATACTTGCATAAAGAAAGTTAAGACAGCAAAATGGGTGCCAAATTACAACAATAAAGAAACACTCAGACCTGCATTCACTCTATTTACTCAGCCGTGGCCACGTGCACTCATGCATACTTACAGATTTGTTAACAGCATCTGGAAACATAATTTTTAGGACATTCACATACAGAATCGTCTATGGCAGTCTTTGACCAAGAAATCCCCAGTTCCAAAAAGACGGGTTGAATTCTCTGCTCCCGGGAACGATTCCTTGGGTGTTCTTATTTTTCGGATGTCTGTTTAGGTCACATTAAAATTGTCCAGGCACGAACATTAACAACGAGCACAGTGTCAATAGCTTAGGTTTCTAGAAATGAGGAATGTCAGATCGGTGTCTACTTTCAGAAAAGGACTATCTTTGGTCACAACACCACTAGTTAAAACTCCGTCGGAATGTTACTGGCGTTAATATGTTACTTGCCACATAGACTAAAAATGTACTTGAGTTGTTTCTCAGGAAGAATTAAATATGGCGCGATAGGCCTGTTACTTCATTTAACCTATAGGGTACTTGTAAAGATTATGCACCAAGGCTTTCAAGGAAAAAGTTTTAGTTCTTCACAGATATCACTCATCAGTACTTAACGCTGGCAAAGTTAGGGTTAACCCCAATATTCACTGAATAAAGGAAAAAAAACACGTATAAAATAATTATACATACTAGGTACTCGTTATAACTTATATTTTTAAACTGCAAGCTTACAGCTTGACTTATCATTTAAAACTTCCCGTAAAATATGTTATATACATAAAATCAATCATCATGAATTAGGAATACTTACGTATCCCGTCAATACTCACTGATGTAGCATTTCAGTTATAAGTTAATTTTAAAATATATTCTCGTCTGATCATTTAGCAGTAAAATTTAATTCCTGATAGCTACCTGGTTTTAAGCTAGAAATTATAATTTCTGTTTTCCACTGTAACTCGTCACTATAAAATAATACAGACTATATAAATTAAGCACTCTGCACCAAATCTAACTAGTGAAATATGAAATAAGCGATTATCAATTTAAACACTTCACAAAATATTAGATACTTAATATAATATATTTACCTCAACACATAACTACAGGTAATCGCACACTTTAGAATTATACGCTGATATATTTACGTCAAAACCTACGTTCAGAAAAACTGGCCATTCTGAACGAATGCGTGAGTGTTCATGGAAAAACCCCAGAACTTTTTTTAATCTCCCCTTACACCTAGTACCTTACGCATGCCGTAAACTGCCAGTGTCTTTGATATCACCATTCTGAACGAATGCAGTGTCATGGAAAAACCCAGACTTTTTTTTTCATACCAGCACTGCATGAGTGTCATATCTTCACTCCGAACTGGCCTGAAGAAACGCTGTGTCCGGTGAAAATGTAGACGGTACGTCCCCTTAGGTGGCAGTTACCACACTGCACCGAGCAACTTAGCCGTAAAACTATTTGTCAGATGGAAATCTCCAGACAAATGTCTGCTCTGAGCGAGCCTGTCTGGCGCGATTCACACCTTCCCCGAGCAACTCAGCCAAGGAAACTCGCGTGACAGGTGCAAATGTAGACAATTTGTCTGCTCATCATGTCTGATGGACTGAAATCCCACCTAAAATTATCTCGTGCAAGGGACTGACGCGTTAGGTAATCTACTGCGTTCCTAAATGAGAAAACGAAACCGGCAAAGTGAAAATGGGAAAAAAAATATTTATCGCAAACGAACGGATGCATAAAATACCGGAAAAGGATAGAGAGTGATAATAAAATAGAGGATACGGGTGGAAGAAAGAAAGAATAATATAGAAAATTTAATGATCATAAAACTCTCTTGTGACAGCCTTCACCAAATATTGGTGTACTTTTGCAGTGGCGATTTCTTAAGCAATTTGTTGTACACATTGATTTGAACAATACTCAACATTCCAAACACAAAGACATGTTATGTGAACACTGTTCTCAAAGTGTGTCACGCCGTATCATGATTGCTAAATAAGTAATTATGACCCAAGAGATATTAATATTAAGAGGGTCGTCAGACAATTAGTTCGTTAAGATGAGCGAGACCTATTCAAGATATGGAGAAGAAGAGAATATTCTCTACTAGATAGTGATAAGTGAGGATCACGAAGAGTTGATTCTATATCTCCCGAAAATAAATTTCTCTCTGCAATATTTCAACACAGAAAGCAGCTCCAATATTAAGGATTTTGCCTAAATATGTCTATAATTTTAACAAAAATAGTTGGAGTGGTATATATACTGAAGCACATTAAAAACGCACCACCTGTATAATCCAGGAACAGAGTGTGAAATGTAAATATAAGTGTTTACAAGTTTACACATTTGGAATCTTTATTCATTTTCCTATGAATCCATGCTGGTCATTAATTTGTACATTTGATTGTTATGAAATTCATTGCATTCTGTGCAGGCAAGGGAGAAAACCAAAAATACAAAAAAATGCACGTGCGTTATCCTGCTGGAGAAGCTGCAAGTCTGGATAAATTGTGAACGCAACAGCAACCAGTGCATCCAGAACCTCATCTCGATATGTCACAGCATTAACATTTCCACGGAAGACGTGAAGAGGCAAGCGATGGTGAAAACTGAATCATCCCCAAATGTGATTACTGCCACCTCCAAATCGGTTGACACAGCAATCTGCAAAGCGCTCTCCACACCGTCGCTAAATCCGCATACGTCCATCAGCAAAGGATATGTTGAATCTGCTCTCGTCTGTGAATAGGACAGCATTCCACTGCAGTCTAGTCCATCGGACCTGTTGCTCTGCCCATTGCAGGCGCTGCTGACGATGTCTGTGAGTCAAGTTTGGCCCAACATAAGGTCGTCTTGCAGTAAGGCCTGTATCTCTGAGTTGTCGTATGACTGTCATTCAAGAGACTTGCCCATGTGTACCCACTATTGCTCTTGCTGTTTGACTTGCCGGGAGAGTACGATTCCTTAGGTAACTCAGCACAATATGACGATCTTGCGCAGGGGTAGTAACTCGTGGTTTTCCACTCCGAAGTCTATCCCGGGCACTGCCAGTGATTCCGTAACGTTCATTGAGACGTACAATAGTGATGTGGTGGCAATTCATCCTTCTGGCAATGGCCCGCGAGCTCATTCCGGTCTCCAGCATACCAATGGCTCGTTGGCGGTCGTTTTCAGATAGTCGTGGCATTTCAAGCACATGTACTGGGTGTTTTGTCTCAACGGCCTTTTTATACCGAGTATACTGCCACAACGCGTACACATTTTCAGGGTCATAGCTGTTTGGAATCGTGTTGCACGTGTAACTTTCATCGTTTTCATGTAGTCTGTACACAAACCCGTGGGTTGAATCATGCACTTTCCATTCCAGCAGCCATTCGCTCTCTACCTCTTGGCAAACACGGGGAAAATCCATTCCCACACTTTTTTTTCCAGCTTCTCGGCATCAGTATATATAATAGTGGTGCGTTTTTAATGTGCTTCAGTATATATACATATATATATATATATATATATATATATATATATATATATATATATATATATATATATATATATATATATAGATATAGATATAGATATAGATATAGATATAGATATATATAGATATATGTACCCTGTACACCACAATATATATATAATTTGACTTTATTGTTGTCTCCATCGGGGTTTTTTTTTGGAGGACCTCGTCCAAGAGTTTAAAACAAATCACGAATGCGCAACTTAGGGGTCTGTGGGCATCTTATTTTAGGTCGGTCTGTGTTGAGGAATGCAGTGTGTAAGGATCCGTCTTGTTTCCATTCTTCTTCTCATAAGCTACAGCGATGAAAACAACGACATGAGCCAACATAAATCGAATTCAGTAAACTGACAAAAAAGCTTCAAAAGGCAGTCCATGTTCTAGAATCCCCTCGGTAAAGAAGGTGGAGAGAGACTAAAATGAACTTGGAGAAGAGAACTACAAATAAATAGAATAGATAAAGAAGTCATGGATTTACTTGCGGATGGTACAGAACAAGAGGATTTGGCGTGAATGTTGTGAAGGTCTGTGCTTGTTGGGACGCTGAAGACTAAGGAATGAAAGTAAAAAGATAGAAATTACTAAAATTAGTGAAATCTACGTAGATGTTTATATTATTGTCAATGTTGTTTCAAACTTATGATAAATAAGACAAACAGAATTGTAAATAAAACGAAACTGGACGCGGAATGGCCTTGATGACAGCCTAATATAGTTTTTTTAAAGACAAACCCCGTGATTGAATACATTTGAACACCTTTTTGGAGCAAGGAAATTATATGTACTCTATAAATGAATGTACCTACAAATAGTTTTTGTTTATTTTAAAGTACAGACGGAACCAACATATCTTTTAAGCTTAAAATAAGTATGAACACTTAATAATCTACAGCAAAAATATAAATACAATTGTGATAACAATGGAATAAAGTCAACACTCTCTGCAGTGGAAGTAGATAAACTATGGTAAGTTTAAGAACATGAATTATCAGGTCTCCACAAACAATAAATAAATAAAACGGAAATTTAGTAAAAAGCTAATGTCAACAACAGAGGATAGTGTGGAAGAAATTAAAAACAAACACATATAGGTATTGAGAATTGACAAGGACGTACAGAGAAGCAAAGAAAGAGGACGTAAAATATGTAAGAACAACTACAACTATACAGTAGGAAACACTGAAATTATACAAAGCTCCTGCAAACGTATAAAGGTGGTAGTAAGGGAATTAAACTCATGATATAAAACTGGTGTACACAGGAGATGGTCCCCAGAGGAAGACAAGGCAGTAATCACGTTTAATAATACGGAAATGTGAACAAAATATGGTAAACTTTTCGATATACGAACGAAAGTATGAATAACGTCCAAAAAGTACTAAATAAAAATAGCGTGCAAATGAACAAACACAATGCTGACGGCTATTTGTTCCGTGACTTCTTGTTGTAATAAGTTGGATTATCTGTGATACATGTCGATAGTGGTGTATTGTGCATGCAGTTTTAACAATCATCACACAAGTTTTTGATGTCTTGCAATGATAATATTGCTGACGGATTATGATACAGATACACCGAGCAAGTAACCCGGCAAAACATGACGAGAAATGATTATGCTGGGCTCCTATTGCTGCATGCCCTAATGACTGCACTACTTTTCTAGTGGTCATTTTATTTATTTCTACACCATTTCAACTTCATTGATTCGTTGTAGTCCAACTCATGACACACCACCAATAAATTGAAATGCCTGGAAATGTTGAAATGAGTGTTCAATTTATCTTTCGCGGTGCAATGAGCACCTTTTTCGTTTTTTTCCGGAAAGGAGTAGTGGCGGGAGTAGTTTTCGTTGTTCGTTACAGGACACCGTTTTACTTAGACAACTAGAAATACTAGGATGAGGCTAGTAAGTGAAGGAAGCTTTGAATGCAAGTTTAAAGAAAGCAATTCAATTTCTTTGGACATGAGAAGGGAAAAACTGGGGTATATTGTGACAACAGAAAATATTTCTGGTCAAAAAACGATAAATGACAACACAGAGATAAGATACTAGTCAGTTTGAAAGTGGCACGGAAAGAAGCCAACAACATAATTCAACAAAACTGGGACAGGAGGCTGTGGAAAGACATGATCGCCTACATCATCTGGCAAAGTACTTGAAGAAAAAGATGGTGATATAATCAGTGATATTGCTATTATAATGTTGACTGATGATTTGTTCGCTTTTTCTTTATTTTTCTATTCTTTTTCCACTCTTTAAGCAGTAAGGGCCACAACTTCAGTTGGTCCCACAGTAAGGGTCACAAATTCAGTTTGTTCTACAGTAAGGACCACAACTTCCGTTGTTTCCTTTGCTGAGAAGTCCTGCACAATTTTACCTTACCTGTGGCAATTTTTTGTTTTTTTTATTAATGTGATGACTTTCTAGTTTAACTGCTTTTCTTGTCATGTGTGGTAGGCTTATTGATTCCATTATTTTTCCCATGGTAAAAGAGATATACAAGGATACGTTTGCACCCTGGTTTCATTGCAAAATCAATAAATTGTAGTTCTTATATATTTATTGTGTTTTTCACTTTCTCATATTCAACATGACTACTATCCGTCTTTTTAGGAATCTGATTACAAGGAATGAGCTGGAGTCTTTAATAATGCGGAACCCTGAGATTCTGAGTGAAATATCAACAATACTGGACAAAAATGGTAATGGTTGAGTTAATGGTCTTAGTTAGGGCGACACTAGTGTTATTACTGAGGAAAGATAGTGGTATTGTGACTGTGGTCAGGTGACTCTGGTCATGTGGGTAATGTGCTTTCTAGTTTTGACGTTTTATGCTAATCAAAAAGTCATTTTTTAAAGTGTACCTTTGAAAATAATTATTGTTCATTCTAATACCTTATTATCCTACTGATCCAAGGCGTCTTAAAAGTATATCAAATACTACAGAGCGGCAGGGACACCTCAAGTAACCATACGTCTTATTAGTGGCTATACAATAAGTTCTGAAAGCAAGGACCTCAACCAACAGAAATGGAATACAGTAGACAGAATAGCGCGATGATCTAGATTCTGCTGCCGACCTGCGTCTTCTGTCCTCTCCGTAACCAGATGCAAGACAAAATAAAAATACTTGACAATAGGTCGCAACAAGGAAGGGTGAAAATACACAAGGACAAGACACATATTATGAAGATAGATGCCGCAAATGATATCAAGACTGTATTTGAAGTAACACCACAAGATATACAATCTTGGCAGCAAACCAGACGAAGCTGGAGGAACGGACAAAAATATCATCTCCAAAATAAAATTAAGAATCTTCAACTTGAATGTCAAGTCAGGACTGTGATAAAGCCAACAAAAAATGTATAATGGAATGCTTTTGATTCTATTTGCCTGCGCAAATATCTCTCCTGAAACAGAATTAATGATCTTTTTTTTCTATAATAAAGATCCCATCATTATTCATCATCGTCATTTCGTTGTGGCTCCATGTGAAGCATAGAGCTATCATTGATGCTGGTTGTGTCGCAGCACACGTGCACTACATCATTCATGTACCTTGCAACGGTCGTTTATATAAGAGTATATTTTATATGTCCAGATTGCAAGCCGCATGCACAACTTCATGTTAGTGGCGTCACTCGACAAAACTAAGAAATCATAATGATTTTCTTTCTTTATCTCGTTAGAGACCCACGATTACTACACTTGTTCTAATATATATGTTTGATAATTTCTTTCAAGCTTTCAAATTCGGTAATGTGTAAAACTATTTTTACAAGTACCACCACCTACTCCTCAGATGACGGCTACATTTCGGTACCTGACCTTTTGTGAAATTCTACAGCGAATCATTTGCCGACGTCGTTCAAGATCTGAGGTCACAGGACTGTTCAATTTATGCGATACGTTTATGGGACACATGATGAAGCTCTAATTTTTAATTACATTTTCTACGATTTGTCACGAATAAAGATCGTTTTCCATCAGTGAAAAGAAAATGATTGTTTTCTGAGTTTTGCTGTTTGAGAGAACGTAAAAATCGTGTCTGAGACAAATATAATATTGGATTAGATTGTTGTTGGCACAAGACGGGAAATAGCAGTAACTTGCCCGTTGTACGTATCTTGCCCAACTGGCGTAGGGCAAGGCGACAGGGGCTCTTTCCGACAGTGGGAAATATTCTATGATCACATTCGATAGCTACCGAACGCTTCACGCAGAGCAACCCCCAGCCACTTAGGTGCTTTCCCGCCTCTATCTGCTCTCCGCCACTGCTCCCATGCAGATAGAGTATATTGCACGTAGCAAAAACAAGACATTCAGGCTTAATACAAAGCAAACCAGTTGTATATTTTCTACGAACAACTGATAGATGGCAAAAGAACAGCTGGCGGACCACAGCTAGGGTTCAAAGATGTGCACAAGTGAGACATGAACGTCCTAGACGAAAACCCAGCAACCTGGGAGGACTAAGCTGCACTTCGCACCAAGTGGAGATGTACCAACGGTGTCGCCTCAAATTGGGCGAAGAGAGGCTCTTACAAACAAATAGGAGAGAAAACAAATCAAGCCGAAAGTATCACCAGGAAAGACGTTGCTAAGGGTTATCATCTGAACGGCGCATCACCACCACAGTCAGTTATGACCAACAACTACTATTAATACTATTTAGAAGAGAAGAATAAGCAAATCAGCAATAAAACATATTCAGCTAAACGTAAAACAACAGTTTCAAAAACATGTGTAATTTAATAAACAAAAACAAACATAAAACTATAAAGCAAGCATCATTAAAACGTGATGCTAGAAAGAAAATTAAAAGCAAAAACAAAATATTAAACATAAACACGTGAAAACACCTAGAAAGAAAATGATTATTCTGTAGATAGCCAAGAAATAAAAAAGAAACATCAAACTATCTTGTAAATAACTATCACCACGAACAATGAAATGTAGATAACATTATGATGCAAATAAAAAACGAAATAGAAGATAATGTAACACTGAATACCTTAATTATAAGAGATGACTGAGGAAAATAAGCTCATCTGAAGATGTTTCGTTGTCCTCCCATTTCTTTAAAAAAGATAAAAACAGTCTACCTGTATAGACCTGAACCTCTTCTTTGAAACGGTTCCTGTTTACTTACTGTAGAATCTACTTTATTCACCGTTGAAGTCGTTATAAACTATGCTGCATACATGGTGTATGGGTTGTAATAATATGCCGTGGTTAACAACTGTCAATAAAGTTAATTTAACTGTTATCAACTTCAGTCGGGCTTATATATGGCCGACACAAATTCAACATTATGAAACAAGGGTGTAGTCTGAAGTACTGACCACAACTGACAAAAGGATGTAAGTCGAGTCCATTTTCTTGACGAAGACGCAGACAATTTATTACAGACGTTAGTACAAATTCAAACGTAATATTCATAAGCATGCATCAACAATTGTAGATTACTTCTTTGATATGACAGTTCATATTGTTCTCGTTCCTTCCATTTTTTGTATTAATCATGACCTTGATCAACATCTTATAATAAAGACCGACCCTTCAAGGACGGTGACCGACCTTCATGGTAATAATTTCTTCTTGGCTTGATTGGAGCCTACACGCCACGAAGGGGCTTCTGGAGTAATCCATAAAAATGCAATAGTAATCATTGAAAATATTCGGTGTACGTCTGGAACCCACTAGCAATACGACCTGTGGTTCGTATTGAAGTCCAGCCAGATCGAAACACGTCAGAAGGAATGACGAGAAAATATCATATAATTAATGTACACATATCGCCCTACCTTGGCCGATACAACTGTGCTCCACTCCGGAGACTTTAAATACCTTATGAAGGCTTCCCAATATCTGGGCAAGCAAGCTTGAACAATAGTTCACACAAAATCCATGATCGACACCGGTCATGGCCATCAGATCACTCCTTACGTCATTGCTCTTTTTTCCAACCCCCTATTCGCGCACCGCGTTGCGCCTCCTTTTCACTAATGTGTTTGACAGTGCGTAAATAATGAATTATATATATACTTACTCAAATGTGCCCCCACATTTAAATTACGCGCGCAAAAAGGACGCAACACTTACCTTCCTTCCTTCTCTTGTCCAGTGACCTAGGTGAATGCTGTGGCATTGTATTATGTTGAACATATGTGTCTTATGTCAGTATTTGTGTCTACTTAGGAATTTACAAGTAAACCCGCATTTTTAATACAAGACTGGAAACTTAGGAATTTGATCACAAGCTATGGGGAATTAAACAAAAGTTTTCCCAGGCCAGTGATTTCGCAGAACATCCGCCGTCAGAGGAATTAACTCTAATTTCCCAGACCAAGTCATAGCGGAATTAAACAAAAGTTTTTCCAGGCCAGTGATTTCGCAGAACACCCGCCGTCAGAGGAATTAACTCTAATTTCCAGACCTAAGTGATTCGAAGTATCTAATACAGAGCTGTGTCCAGTCTAAATATGTGCAAGGAGATTGTGTATTCCCAAAATGTTGGGGTAAGTGTAAAAAATTTATTTACTAATGTAAATTTTAGAGGTTTCTTGCTAAGGGGTTATATACGAGGCTGGCAACCTCAACATGTAAAAATAGTATATGCGTGAACCACTACTGCAAGAGCTGGTGATTGTTTCTGACTAGTCGGGTGGAAACCCGACAGCAGAGGTGACCCAATGTGATTTGCTGGAGAGGTTATGATGGTAAATGATACAAAGGATAGATATAGAGGTGTAACCGTGTGAGGTCCAGCTATGTAAGACCTTGAGTCTAGTGGTTGATGATGAGTCTCAAGGGACCTAACGCTACCTCTCAAGATCTCACACGGTGTTGTGATGTTCTAATGTATGGTGTTTGATGTGACTAGTGTCTAGGGGATGCTATGTAATGATTGTACACCAAACCAACACAGTATAACTCTTTAATAAAAAGCTTAATAACTCTGAGGTTAAAGTTTCAAATTTAGAATGATTTTTCTTTTTACAATTTTTAATATGCCTGCCCTGCAATCTCTTTTGGGACAGGTCTTTCAAAAAAACTGAAGAAAATGTATGTTACACGAAAGTGAACTGAAATAAGGACTCTGGGTCCAAACACACTATTAATATTATAATGTTCCTTCAGGTGTTTTCACAGAATGTTCACTACTCAATGATTAGGTGAGTCATGTATTAGAATAGCTGGTTTGTGTCATCATATACCCCAGAGAGAGTTTCTGTTATATAATAGGGAAACCTTTATTCCGATAAGATGTCAGTTTGCCTGGTCTGTGGCACATAACCTGCAATTTCCTTCGTGAAGCTTCAATATAGGATATGGCTCTGCAAAAGCTCCACTTGATAATGATATAGGATAAGCTGGACTAGAGACTTTGTTGTCTTCAAATCGTACCTCAGCTTTCCTGTCACCAGCTGGTAACAGGAGACAAAACATCTGAAATGATTAAAGACACCCTGGCCTTTTCATCTCTGTTTATTTTCCCTTTACTCTCTACCTGACAAGATGGGGTTCAGCCTCGTGTGCAGACAAGTGCACCAGCCCTTAATTTATATGACTCACATCATATCGTGACCACCTCTCAGGTCCATATGGCAGATACGCCCCTGTCATTTCCATATTTTTATTCAACACAAATTACTAGGAGTATGTATATCTCCTTATTCACATATGATGGCTTTTATGCTATTTCAAAATATAAACGCTCCAGGCAATGAATAGTGTTCATCGAACACGGAGGCTTGCTAATCTACTTTAGTAATACAATAATTTTTAATCACAACAAGGCAATATTCAAACATGTATCAAATATATATATATACCCAACTGTCTCTTAGGCATGTCATACACTTTCCCAATTTTTGCCTTTGCCAACATACAAAATAATATAAATATTCTTCTTACCAGAATTCAATGAAATAAGCAAAGGTTAGATGGATGGCACAAGTTCAGTAGTGCTGCTGTCTAGACTGTGTCAAACACTTTTAGTTTTAATATTACACACTTCTAGTATCACATCAACCTGCTTCAGGGACTGATTCAGACAAATGGCGTCCTACCCCTCTAAATGGTTACTAATATAGAATGCATTAGCCAATGGTAGCCAGCACATTTGAATTTTGAAAATAAAATCCGAATATTTGCAGCACAAGTCAAAAAACAGACTTGATTCTTGGGTTTTACCAAGTTCTGCCTCTCACTCATTTCAAAATTCCACTGCAAAACCTGTTTGTCTCCCCCTTGTCTACCCCTCCTTTGCATATACCGATACCCTAGCTGGCTTTTTCCCAAGGACACTTCAAAAGTTACTTTTGTGAATGCAAAAACGGAGCATGCGTTTGTCGGTCTGTCAAAACCGAAACCGTCTTTTGTCACTAACTTTCTTATTCTCTGTCCGATTTAATATTTTAAAGCATATACTTTTTCAGGGGAATCTAAGCTATTAAACCGCTAAGTTTTATTTGTGTAGTATTAAAATTAAAGAATTACATAAAATTTCCATATCAGTGTCCGCTGGTTTCCATTTCATCCTTTCTCATATTATGGAAAACGAGCGTCAAGTAAACACAAATCTTATTGTGTGTGTGTGTGTGTATATATATCGTTCACTGTGTGCCTTACAGTTAGACGATAGCATTTGACTTTTGCGGGTATTTTTTAAATTTTCCAATCTTGCGTCTAAGCTTTCGAACACCTCTCCCTATCCGCCGCGCACTGTCGTTTCGAGCGGCAAGCTCGAACATCTAACACTTGGCGAACCAGCCTGTGTCCATTCTCTCACTTTCATACGTCCTTTTTATGCCTCCCCGTGTTTTGAATCGTACTATCTTTCTAGGCAGTACTAAACTTGGGGTTTTCAAAATAGTTTCAGTTAACCCTTGACGTGTCGAATAAAGTCCAATACTTTTTACCACGGCAATACGGTTTTCACAGTACGCTCTTATCTCAATGCTATGAATGGCGTTGATACAGAGGACGCGTTACACTCAACTATTCCTATTTCTACTTATGTTATTATGACTTTAATAGTTATAATTAACAATTTTAGCGCTGTATCAATGTATTTCACTACACATCTCCCCACCTAAAGAACATGCCGAATGCAAGTTCCAAAAACAGTGATACACATAGATAAAATTTAAGTCAACCTGACTTTACTCTGCCCTTATATTGTTCATGGATTTTTGCAGGTGGGTCAATTCAAAGTAAGCACGACTCAAGAAATCTGCCCCAGACCTCTGCAATCCAAGAATCTATTTCAGCTGCAGATATTACTGTCTGTCTTATGCTGATATCAATCACTATTCACCATTCCTCTTCACCGAGTCTGTCCTATGACATATTCAGAGAAAATTGGTGTCTCTCAAATTTGCAATAATTATGAGGGGATAATCTATAAAATGGTGATGACAGAGTTATGCGGGGCTTCCAGTAATCTCATTATCAGCCTATATAAAACATTCGGAATATCCTCAATCAAAGAGGCAACTCAGGGATTCATTATGTTCCTCCGAAATGTTCACAGCCAACACTTTGACTGCGCGTCGGCTTGACTGAATATGGAAACTCCCTGTACTATTTTTCATAGATGATTCTATAATGTGCCACTCAAATGGAGGCCCTATACACCAACCATATTATCCGCCTTTCGTTAATTTGGTGATATAATATAATATATAGGGAAATGAATGTTTCTGCACCAGAAATCAATTCGCCCCCTTATTAGCATAGTTATAATATGTGGGTAATCTCTAGCCAGGGTCCGTACAATACTTCCCCGTGGACTGTGTAGGGTCGGTTACTACCACTGTCACCGGTGCCCTGATAATGCTAACTTAATAGTCGTATTGTGAAGCGATTGGGTTCCTCTCCCAATTCCTCAATCGCCCACTCCCCACTTTTCTTATGTTAACCTTTTGTATCGGTTTCAAATTTGGCGGATTATCATCAATGTTAATTTGAGCTAGTTCCCGAACTGCGGCTTCAAAATGTACCTGGGATAACTGGGTTTTGTCTATGCGTTCTCTTTGTGCCATACGCAGAGATGCTAATGTAAACTTTTTCGGGGAAGACGGTTTTTGAAAAGGGGCGTTCCTATTCACTTTATCTACCGTTTCCTTATTAATTTTATTTATCCTTTTATTTTTAGGCCCATGTTTTTCTCCACACTGCTTACTTAGCAGGGGCGTATTATTTTTCCACCTTGTGGAATCTACCTTGCAACACTGGTCGCAGGCCTCGACAAATTTTTTAATGTCTTCAGCTACGCCTGGCCAGAAAAATGACACAGCTACATTTTGACAAGTAGTACCTAGTTTCTCATGTTCCCCATATGCACCATCATGTCTTTGCTTCATAGCGTGTTCCCTATACTTCCAGGGTAATACTAACTGTCCCCGTCCTTTGGATCCTGCCTTAGCTTTCCTGTAAAGCAGTCCCTCCTTCAGATAAAATTGTCCTTTTCTAGGGATGTTATGGTTATTTGGCAATTTGCCAAAGCAAGGTTTTAAGGATTTGTCCTTTGCCTGGGCCTTTCTCATCTGTTTATGAGAATAACTTAGTGGTGGTATTTCCTCCCTACTAGGGGTCGACCTGACCTGGAGCGTGGCCATTACCACAGGTTTTATAGGGCTCCCTAGAAACACATACTTACTTCCTAACACCAGCGGGTAATTAGGGTCGTCGCATACTGCAGCTTTAATTACTCCTTCCACGTACCTTGTCTTGACCTCGATCTCGGCAACGGGAAGTGTTATGGTGGCTATTCCCTTTACGGCCCCTTGTATCTCCACTTTCTCCGTGGTATACTGGTCAGGGTGCACCAGGGTTGCACTCACAACAGAGTCATATTCCAATCCGGAATCATAATGGCACCTGACTCTGGCACCATTACATATCACTTCTTCACAGATGGGGGGATGTTGAGGTTCCTGCTGTTCAATAGCCAGGTCCTTCTTTCTCTCCTTGTCCACTGTTTTCATGCTTGCAGCGCGGTATGGAGGAACTTTCCTACCACCTTCCATTGTATTTGGATTTTGCATCCTATAGTTTTTTTTCCCCTTTTTCTTCTGGTTTTAAGGGTTTCCGTTCATTGAATTGCGGGTTTTTGTCACTATGATCAGATCTTGGCCTATCCCATGTTTGGTTACCTCTGAGGTTTTGATCCCTAGTTTTTTTGTTATGATACTCATCTGGGTCTTGGGGGGTTTTATTACTCTCAAACTGTTTGTATCTATGCAGTTGAAGTTCCATTTCTTTTAATCTTACTTCATGTTCTCTTTCTAACCTTCTTTCTTCTCTATCCATAAATTTGTCACATTCTGATGTCACATATGAAATAAGACCTTGCCCCTCCATTCCCATTTCTCTTGCAGCCTGAACAGCAGCAGATCTAAACTTGGCCAAATCTGCCATCTTATCAATCTTAAAATGTTATAATTGTACTACAACAATAATAAATATCAATTCTAATTAACTATTCCAGGCTCTGACACCTTATCAACCTCCGAACTCCTGGGTAATAATTATGATGGGGATTCCCTGGGTTATTTATATGGTGTTCCTAAGTATAATCAGGAGACCCCAAATTATGTGATTAATTTAAATCCCGGGACCGAGCTACCCAATTTATGTAGCAATGTGATTTGCTGGAGAGGTTATGATGGTAAATGATACAAAGGATAGATATAGAGGTGTAACCGTGTGAGGTCCAGCTATGTAAGACCTTGAGTCTAGTGGTTGATGATGAGTCTCAAGGGACCTAACGCTACCTCTCAAGATCTCACACGGTGTTGTGATGTTCTAATGTATGGTGTTTGATGTGACTAGTGTCTAGGGGATGCAATGTAATGATTGTACACCAAACCAACACAGTATAACTCTTTAATAAAAAGCTTAATAACTCTGAGGTTAAAGTTTCAAATTTAGAATGATTTTTCTTTTTACAATTTTTAATATGCCTGCCCTGCAATCTCTTTTGGGACAGGTCTTTCAAAAAAAACTGAAGAAAATGTATGTTACACGAAAGTGAACTGAAATAAGGACTCTGGGTCCAAACACACTATTAATATTATAATGTTCCTTCAGGTGTTTTCACAGAATGTTCACTACTCAATGATTAGGTGAGTCATGTATTAGAATAGCTGGTTTGTGTCATCATATACCCCAGAGAGTTTCTGTTATATAATAGGGAAACCTTTTGTCAGTTTGCCTGGTCTGTGGCACATAACCTGCAATTTCCTTCGTGAAGCTTCAATATAGGATATGGCTCTGCAAAAGCTCCACTTGATAATGATATAGGATAAGCTGGACTAGAGACTTTGTTGTCTTCAAATCGTACCTCAGCTTTCCTGTCACCAGCTGGTAACAGGAGACAAAACATCTGAAATGATTAAAGACACCCTGGCCTTTTCATCTCTGTTTATTTTCCCTTTACTCTCTACCTGACAAGATGGGGTTCAGCCTCGTGTGCAGACAAGTGCACCAGCCCTTAATTTATATGACTCACATCATATCGTGACCACCTCTCAGGTCCATATGGCAGATACGCCCCTGTCATTTCCATATTTTTATTCAACACAAATTACTAGGAGTATGTATATCTCCTTATTCACATATGATGGCTTTTATGCTATTTCAAAATATAAACGCTCCAGGCAATGAATAGTGTTCATCGAACACGGAGGCTTGCTAATCTACTTTAGTAATACAATAATTTTTAATCACAACAAGGCAATATTCAAACATGTATCAAATATATATATATATATACCCACTGTCTCTTAGGCATGTCATACACTTTCCCAATTTTTGCCTTTGCCAACATACAAAATAATATAAATATTCTTCTTACCAGAATTCAATGAAATAAGCAAAGGTTAGATGGATGGCACAAGTTCAGTAGTGCTGCTGTCTAGACTGTGTCAAACACTTTTAGTTTTAATATTACACACTTCTAGTATCACATCAACCTGCTTCAGGGACTGATTCAGACAAATGGCGTCCTACCCCTCTAAATGGTTACTAATATAGAATGCATTAGCCAATGGTAGCCAGCACATTTGAATTTTGAAAATAAAATCCGAATATTTGCAGCACAAGTCAAAAAAACAGACTTGATTCTTGGGTTTTACCAAGTTCTGCCTCTCACTCATTTCAAAATTCCACTGCAAAACCTGTTTGTCTCCCCCTTGTCTACCCCTCCTTTGCATATACCGATACCCTAGCTGGCTTTTTCCCAAGGACACTTCAAAAGTTACTTTTGTGAATGCAAAAACGGAGCATGCGTTTGTCGGTCTGTCAAAACCGAAACCGTCTTTTGTCACTAACTTTCTTATTCTCTGTCCGATTTAATATTTTAAAGCATATACTTTTTCAGGGGAATCTAAGCTATTAAACCGCTAAGTTTTATTTGTGTAGTATTAAAATTAAAGAATTACATAAAATTTCCATATCAGTGTCCGCTGGTTTCCATTTCATCCTTTCTCATATTATGGAAAACGAGCGTCAAGTAAACACAAATCTTATTGTGTGTGTATATATCGTTCACTGTGTGCCTTACAGTTAGACGATAGCATTTGACTTTTGCGGGTATTTTTTAAATTTTTTAATCTTGCGTCTAAGCTTTCGAACACCTCTCCCTATCCGCCGCGCACTGTCGTTTCGAGCGGCAAGCTCGAACATCTAACACTTGGCGAACAAGCAGCCTGTGTCCATTCTCTCACTTTCATACGTCCTTTTTATGCCTCCCCGTGTTTTGAATCGTACTATCTTTCTAGGCAGTACTAAACTTGGGGTTTTCAAAATAGTTTCAGTTAACCCTTGACGTGTCGAATAAAGTCCAATACTTTTTACCACGGCAATACGGTTTTCACAGTACGCTCTTATCTCAATGCTATGAATGGCGTTGATACAGAGGACGCGTTACACTCAACTATTCCTATTTCTACTTATGTTATTATGACTTTAATAGTTATAATTAACAATTTTAGCGCTGTATCAATGTATTTCACTACACATCTCCCCACCTAAAGAACATGCCGAATGCAAGTTCCAAAAACAGTGATACACATAGATAAAATTTAAGTCAACCTGACTTTACTCTGCCCTTATATTGTTCATGGATTTTTGCAGGTGGGTCAATTCAAAGTAAGCACGACTCAAGAAATCTGCCCCAGACCTCTGCAATCCAAGAATCTATTTCAGCTGCAGATATTACTGTCTGTCTTATGCTGATATCAATCACTATTCACCATTCCTCTTCACCGAGTCTGTCCTATGACATATTCAGAGAAAATTGGTGTCTCTCAAATTTGCAATAATTATGAGGGGATAATCTATAAAATGGTGATGACAGAGTTATGCGGGGCTTCCAGTAATCTCATTATCAGCCTATATAAAACATTCGGAATATCCTCAATCAAAGAGGCAACTCAGGGATTCATTATGTTCCTCCGAAATGTTCACAGCCAACACTTTGACTGCGCGTCGGCTTGACTGAATATGGAAACTCCCTGTACTATTTTTCATAGATGATTCTATAATGTGCCACTCAAATGGAGGCCCTATACACCAACCATATTATCCGCCTTTCGTTAATTTGGTGATATAATATAATATATGGGGAAATGAATGTTTCTGCACCAGAAATCAATTCGCCCCATTTTAGCATAGTTATAATATGTGGGTAATCTCTAGCCAGGGTCCGTACAATACTTCCCCGTGGACTGTGTAGGGTCGGTTACTACCACTGTCACCGGTGCCCTGATAATGCTAACTTAATAGTCGTATTGTGAAGCGATTGGGTTCCTCTCCCAATTCCTCAATCGCCCACTCCCCACTTTTCTTATGTTAACCTTTTGTATCGGTTTCAAATTTGGCGGATTATCATCAATGTTAATTTGAGCTAGTTCCCGAACTGCGGCTTCAAAATGTACCTGGGATAACTGGGTTTTGTCTATGCGTTCTCTTTGTGCCATACGCAGAGATGCTAATGTAAACTTTTTCGGGGAAGACGGTTTTTGAAAAGGGGCGTTCCTATTCACTTTATCTACCGTTTCCTTATTAATTTTATTTATCCTTTTATTTTTAGGCCCATGTTTTTCTCCACACTGCTTACTTAGCAGGGGCGTATTATTTTTCCACCTTGTGGAATCTACCTTGCAACACTGGTCGCAGGCCTCGACAAAATTTTTTAATGTCTTCAGCTACGCCTGGCCAGAAAAATGACACAGCTACATTTTGACAAGTAGTACCTAGTTTCTCATGTTCCCCATATGCACCATCATGTCTTTGCTTCATAGCGTGTTCCCTATACTTCCAGGGTAATACTAACTGTCCCCGTCCTTTGGATCCTGCCTTAGCTTTCCTGTAAAGCAGTCCCTCCTTCAGATAAAATTGTCCTTTTCTAGGGATGTTATGGTTATTTGGCAATTTGCCAAAGCAAGGTTTTAAGGATTTGTCCTTTGCCTGGGCCTTTCTCATCTGTTTATGAGAATAACTTAGTGGTGGTATTTCCTCCCTACTAGGGGTCGACCTGACCTGGAGCGTGGCCATTACCACAGGTTTTATAGGGCTCCCTAGAAACACATACTTACTTCCTAACACCAGCGGGTAATTAGGGTCGTCGCATACTGCAGCTTTAATTACTCCTTCCACGTACCTTGTCTTGACCTCGATCTCGGCAACGGGAAGTGTTATGGTGGCTATTCCCTTTACGGCCCCTTGTATCTCCACTTTCTCCGTGGTATACTGGTCAGGGTGCACCAGGGTTGCACTCACAACAGAGTCATATTCCAATCCGGAATCATAATGGCACCTGACTCTGGCACCATTACATATCACTTCTTCACAGATGGGGGGATGTTGAGGTTCCTGCTGTTCAATAGCCAGGTCCTTCTTTCTCCCCTTTTCCACTGTTTTCATGCTTGCAGCGCGGTATGGAGGAACTTTCCTACCACCTTCCATTGTATTTGGATTTTGCATCCTATAGTTTTTTTCCCCTTTTTCTTCTGGTTTTAAGGGTTTCCGTTCATTGAATTGCGGGTTTTTGTCACTATGATCAGATCTTGGCCTATCCCATGTTTGGTTACCTCTGAGGTTTTGATCCCTAGTTTTTTTTGTTATGATACTCATCTGGGTCTTGGGGGGTTTTATTACTCTCAAACTGTTTGTATCTATGCAGTTGAAGTTCCATTTCTTTTAATCTTACTTCATGTTCTCTTTCTAACCTTCTTTCTTCTCTATCCATAAATTTGTCACATTCTGATGTCACATATGAAATAAGACCTTGCCCCTCCATTCCCATTTCTCTTGCAGCCTGAACAGCAGCAGATCTAAACTTGGCCAAATCTGCCATCTTATCAATCTTAAAATGTTATAATTGTACTACAACAATAATAAATATCAATTCTAATTAACTATTCCAGGCTCTGACACCTTATCAACCTCCGAACTCCTGGGTAATAATTATGATGGGGATTCCCTGGGTTATTTATATGGTGTTCCTAAGTATAATCAGGAGACCCCAAATTATGTGATTAATTTAAATCCCGGGACCGAGCTACCCAATTTATGTAGCAATGTGATTTGCTGGAGAGGTTATGATGGTAAATGATACAAAGGATAGATATAGAGGTGTAACCGTGTGAGGTCCAGCTATGTAAGACCTTGAGTCTAGTGGTTGATGATGAGTCTCAAGGGACCTAACGCTACCTCTCAAGATCTCACACGGTGTTGTGATGTTCTAATGTATGGTGTTTGATGTGACTAGTGTCTAGGGGATGCAATGTAATGATTGTACACCAAACCAACACAGTATAACTCTTTAATAAAAAGCTTAATAACTCTGTGGTTAAAGTTTCAAATTTAGAATGATTTTTCTTTTTTACAATTTTTAATATGCCTGCCCTGCAATCTCTTTTGGGACAGGTCTTTCAAAAAAACTGAAGAAAATGTATGTTACACGAAAGTGAACTGAAATAAGGACTCTGGGTCCAAACACACTATTAATATTATAATGTTCCTTCAGGTGTTTTCACAGAATGTTCACTACTCAATGATTAGGTGAGTCATGTATTAGAATAGCTGGTTTGTGTCATCATATACCCCAGAGAGTTTCTGTTATATAATAGGGAAACCTTTATTCCGATAAGATGTCAGTTTGCCTGGTCTGTGGCACATAACCTGCAATTTCCTTCGTGAAGCTTCAATATAGGATATGGCTCTGCAAAAGCTCCACTTGATAATGATATAGGATAAGCTGGACTAGAGACTTTGTTGTCTTCAAATCGTACCTCAGCTTTCCTGTCACCAGCTGGTAACAGGAGACAAAACATCTGAAATGATTAAAGACACCCTGGCCTTTTCATCTCTGTTTATTTTCCCTTTACTCTCTCTACCTGACAAGATGGGGTTCAGCCTCGTGTGCAGACAAGTGCACCAGCCCTTAATTTATATGACTCACATCATATCGTGACCACCTCTCAGGTCCATATGGCAGATACGCCCCTGTCATTTCCATATTTTTATTCAACACAAATTACTAGGAGTATGTATATCTCCTTATTCACATATGATGGCTTTTATGCTATTTCAAAATATAAACGCTCCAGGCAATGAATAGTGTTCATCGAACACGGAGGCTTGCTAATCTACTTTAGTAATACAATAATTTTTAATCACAAGGCAATATTCAAACATGTATCAAATATATATATATATATACCCAACTGTCTCTTAGGCATGTCATACACTTTCCCAATTTTTGCCTTTGCCAACATACAAAATAATATAAATATTCTTCTTACCAGAATTCAATGAAATAAGCAAAGGTTAGATGGATGGCACAAGTTCAGTAGTGCTGCTGTCTAGACTGTGTCAAACACTTTTAGTTTTAATATTACACACTTCTAGTATCACATCAACCTGCTTCAGGGACTGATTCAGACAAATGGCGTCTTACCCCTCTAAATGGTTACTAATATAGAATGCATTAGCCAATGGTAGCCAGCACATTTGAATTTTGAAAATAAAATCCGAATATTTGCAGCACAAGTCAAAAAACAGACTTGATTCTTGGGTTTTACCAAGTTCTGCCTCTCACTCATTTCAAAATTCCACTGCAAAACCTGTTTGTCTCCCCCTTGTCTACCCCTCCTTTGCATATACCGATACCCTAGCTGGCTTTTTCCCAAGGACACTTCAAAAGTTACTTTTGTGAATGCAAAAACGGAGCATGCGTTTGTCGGTCTGTCAAAACCGAAACCGTCTTTTGTCACTAACTTTCTTATTCTCTGTCCGATTTAATATTTTAAAGCATATACTTTTTCAGGGGAATCTAAGCTATTAAACCGCTAAGTTTTATTTGTGTAGTATTAAAATTAAAGAATTACATAAAATTTCCATATCAGTGTCCGCTGGTTTCCATTTCATCCTTTCTCATATTATGGAAAACGAGCGTCAAGTAAACACAAATCTTATTGCGTGTGTGTGTATATATCGTTCACTGTGTGCCTTACAGTGAGACGATAGCATTTGACTTTTGCGGGTATTTTTTAAATTTTCCAATCTTGCGTCTAAGCTTTCGAACACCTCTCCCTACCCGCCGCGCACTGTCGTTTCGAGCGGCAAGCTCGAACATCTAACACTTGGCGAACCAGCCTGTGTCCATTCTCTCACTTTCATACGTCCTTTTTATGCCTCCCCGTGTTTTGAATCGTACTATCTTTCTAGGCAGTACTAAACTTGGGGTTTTCAAAATAGTTTCAGTTAACCCTTGACGTGTCGAATAAAGTCCAATACTTTTTACCACGGCAATACGGTTTTCACAGTACGCTCTTATCTCAATGCTATGAATGGCGTTGATACAGAGGACGCGTTACACTCAACTATTCCTATTTCTACTTATGTTATTATGACTTTAATAGTTATAATTAACAATTTTAGCGCTGTATCAATGTATTTCACTACACATCTCCCCACCTAAAGAACATGCCGAATGCAAGTTCCAAAAACAGTGATACACATAGATAAAATTTAAGTCAACCTGACTTTACTCTGCCCTTATATTGTTCATGGATTTTTGCAGGTGGGTCAATTCAAAGTAAGCACGACTCAAGAAATCTGCCCCAGACCTCTGCAATCCAAGAATCTATTTCAGCTGCAGATACTGTCTGTCTTATGCTGATATCAATCACTATTCACCATTCCTCTTCACCGAGTCTGTCCTATGACATATTCAGAGAAAATTGGTGTCTCTCAAATTTGCAATAATTATGAGGGGATAATCTATAAAATGGTGATGACAGAGTTATGCGGGGCTTCCAGTAATCTCATTATCAGCCTATATAAAACATTCGGAATATCCTCAATCAAAGAGGCAACTCAGGGATTCATTATGTTCCTCCGAAATGTTCACAGCCAACACTTTGACTGCGCGTCGGCTTGACTGAATATGGAAACTCCCTGTACTATTTTTCATAGATGATTCTATAATGTGCCACTCAAATGGAGGCCCTATTCACCAACTATATTATCCGCCTTTCGTTAATTTGGTGATATAATATATGGGGAAAATGAATGTTTCTGCACCAGAAATCAATTCGCCCCATTTTAGCATAGTTATAATATGTGGGTAATCTCTAGCCAGGGTCCGTACAATACTTCCCCGTGGACTGTGTAGGGTCGGTTACTACCACTGTCACCGGTGCCCTGATAATGCTAACTTAATAGTCGTATTGTGAAGCGATTGGGTTCCTCTCCCAATTCCTCAATCGCCCACTCCCCACTTTTCTTATGTTAACCTTTTGTATCGGTTTCAAATTTGGCGGATTATCATCAATGTTAATTTGAGCTAGTTCCCGAACTGCGGCTTCAAAATGTACCTGGGATAACTGGGTTTTGTCTATGCGTTCTCTTTGTGCCATACGCAGAGATGCTAATGTAAACTTTTTCGGGGAAGACGGTTTTTGAAAAGGGGCGTTCCTATTCACTTTATCTACCGTTTCCTTATTAATTTTATTTATCCTTTTATTTTTAGGCCCATGTTTTTCTCCACACTGCTTACTTAGCAGGGGCGTATTATTTTTCCACCTTGTGGAATCTACCTTGCAACACTGGTCGCAGGCCTCGACAAATTTTTTAATGTCTTCAGCTACGCCTGGCCAGAAAAATGACACAGCTACATTTTGACAAGTAGTACCTAGTTTCTCATGTTCCCCATATGTACCATCATGTCTTTGCTTCATAGCGTGTTCCCTATACTTCCAGGGTAATACTAACTGTCCCCGTCCTTTGGATCCTGCCTTAGCTTTCCTGTAAAGCAGTCCCTCCTTCAGATAAAATTGTCCTTTTCTAGGGATGTTATGGTTATTTGGCAATTTGCCAAAGCAAGGTTTTAAGGATTTGTCCTTTGCCTGGGCCTTTCTCATCTGTTTATGAGAATACCTTAGTGGTGGTATTTCCTCCCTACTAGGGGTCGACCTGACCTGGAGCGTGGCCATTACCACAGGTTTTATAGGGCTCCCTAGAAACACATACTTACTTCCTAACACCAGCGGGTAATTAGGGTCGTCGCATACTGCAGCTTTAATTACTCCTTCCACGTACCTTGTCTTGACCTCGATCTCGGCAACGGGAAGTGTTATGGTGGCAATTCCGTTTACGGCCCCTTGTATCTCCACTTTCTCCATGGTATACTGGTCAGGGTGCACCAGGGTTGCACTCACAACAGAGTAATATATTCCATCCGGAATCATAATGGCACCTGACTCTGGCACCATTACATATCACTTCTTCACAGATGGGGGGATGTTGAGAGGTTCCTGCTGTTCAATAGCCAGGTCCTTCTTTCTCCCCTTTTCCACTGTTTTCATGCTTGCAGCGCGGTATGGAGGAACTTTCCTACCACCTTCCATTGTATTTGGATTTTGCATCCTATAGTTTTTTTCCCCTTTTTCTTCTGGTTTTAAGGGTTTCCGTTCATTGAATTGCGGGTTTTTATCACTATGATCAGATCTTGGCCTATCCCATGTTTGGTTACCTCTGAGGTTTTGATCCCTAGTTTTTTTGTTATGATACTCATCTGGGTCTTGGGGGGTTTTATTACTCTCAAACTTTTTGTATCTATGCAGTTGAAGTTCCATTTCTTTTAATCTTACTTCATGATCTCTTTCTAACCTTCTTTCTTCTCTATCCATAAATTTGTCACATTCTGATGTCACATATGAAATAAGACCTTGCCCCTCCATTCCCATTTCTCTTGCAGCCTGAACAGCAGCAGATCTAAACTTGGCCAAATCTGCCATCTTATCAATCTTAAAATGTTATAATTGTACTACAACAATAATAACTATCAATTCTAATTAACTATTCCAGGCTCTGACACCTTATCAACCTCCGAACTCCTGGGTAATAATTATGATGGGTGTAGTGAAATGGACAGAGATACAACGGTAAAATATCTCCAAAGATAACATTTAAGGATAAAAACATAATGCGTAGGCTGCTGATGTACATGATCGCCCAGACCGCGGGTCATCATCCTCCATAATAATTGACTTGCTAGACAGGAGGGGAACGGAGGATCAAAAAGGAAAAATATGACTGGAAAGATTGCGTGAGACTAGAAAGGCTAAGGAGACGCAATTGGGGGGGGGGGGGGGGGGGGGGGAAACGGGGGGAAGGGGCAAAGTTTTACGTTTCCCAAGTTGACATAAAAAGTAAGCAACTCGACAGAAGGGACCATAGATATGTTACGCCACAGTCATTTATTGGACGCTTTTGCGCGATACCAAGCCCTTGATTTGAATTCAGCGGCTAAACGCAGATGTTAGGAATATTACAAAAATTAAAAAGTATTTTTTTCTTAATATTAATGTTAGGAATATAAAAATTAGCTGGCCGGATGGCCTATTCTGAGCAGTGAACTAATATGTTCTTAATTTTACAGACGGATAGATAATATTGAAGATAATGACAAAAGACAGTGTTGTTCACATCATCGACAGACTGTATTGAATCTAAAAGTGTCGCTAATTGCACAAAAAAACACGACCTCGAGACGCAAGTGTTCAAATCTACGTAGTATGGAAGAGAGGGTTTTTGGGTGGTAGCTGTGTCTAAATATAACTTTTAACGACAAAATTTTGGAGGGGAGAGAAAGGTTGGTTCAAAAATCAAGTACATTTTGAAGAAACACAAGTAGAGACGGACAGACTAACAGATAACCATCCATACTTGACTGAAGCATGACTGAAATGACTTTATGGTAGGAAATTTGAATTTAAAATAAACCTAGGCAGTGATTGGCCACAGACAATCATATCATTAGCGCTCAGACGCGAAAGTGGGGCCATTCTTCAATAGTTGTTCAGTGATAGACACAGATTTTAAAGTGTGGTGATTTCCATATGAAAGAAAGTGTAATAAATTTAGGGACGCCATACTATAGCCAGCAGCTCAGCTGAGTTTTGCTAGCAATTCTGTGTTATTTATTCATAATCTGGTAAGATTGAAATTATTTCCTTATATATTGTGAATATTGTTTCATGTTCGAGTGATTTGATACTGCCATATCGAAATCTAGCCTTACAAACAAGTAGGGATTTGCTCTAGACCCCCCGCCCTAGTCAGGGTCTAGGGACCAACAATGTACATAAACTCCAGCAAGGATTATGCAAGACAGATCAAGTATTGAGAATAATGAAACATATTACCTATCCTCTTTTAGGGCAGACAACTAATAAATATTTTTCAGAATCTATAGTCTGGGAGGATCTATCTGATGTAAAACCACCATGGTAAATGTGCTGTTTGGTCAGAGAGATCTGACCTGTCTGTATGATGTGGTTGTTGTGTCAGTGTTGTGTCCAGACGTGGGTAGAGAATAGATTTTGACACATGGCCCATACTTTGATTGCAGAGCTGCGAGTTTCTGTTGTCAACCAAGCAGTGTCTATTCAGTTGGTGACTTTACTCGAGTGTATCTGTGCAGTACTTGTGACAGAGACCACCATTATTGCCCGCCAGCACGGAGAGGTGGGACCACCTGATTTCAGCACCAGAGCTACAACTACCAGATGAGTGAGCCTCTGGTCTGCTGGACATTCACCAACGCTGTGTAGTTACTAATACCCCCCATAAAAATTCCCACCATTTTCTGGACACTGTGTAGTCAATATAGACAGGTGTGATGAGGCCACCCCAACAGCACAAACAGTAACTATCCTCCCAAGTAGATGACTACTAGAACATTTTAATAAAACTAACTAGTATAGTACATATATATGTACACTATTGCATTTAAGATATAATATTCCATGCATTTCTTTCATAATCTCTAAATCCTTTTAAGTTCTGGTCAACCTAAAAAATTGATCCAGAACAAAATAAATGTAATATAATTCTATCAAAAAATTTTACACACGTGAGTTAGTTCAGTGTATTTTAACATTTATTAATATTATTAGTCTTGTTAAATATCTGTGGGTATATCTATAACCTATTACACCACACTACATATCATAACCCTAGACACTTTACGTAGCCACATTCAAAAAAAAAAAATTAAGTGTGAGGTCGTAGTGGTAGCAAGAAAGGCCTTCTGACAATTCACAACTACATTTTATCTCAGGAGCCTTCACAGCTGGCCTCATACAATTACATTTAGTAATATCACCATCATACAATACCATCAAACACCACTACAATGGGGATTCCCTGGGTTATTTATATGGTGTTCCTAAGTACAATCAGGAGACCCCAAATTATGTGATTAATTTAAATCCCGGGACCGAGCTACCCAATTTATGTAGCAATGTGATTTGCTGGAGAGGTTATGATGGTAAATGATACAAAGGATAGATATAGAGGTGTAACCGTGTGAGGTCCAGCTATGTAAGACCTTGAGTCTAGTGGTTGATGATGAGTCTCAAGGGACCTAACGCTACCTCTCAAGATCTCACACGGTGTTGTGATGTTCTAATGTATGGTGTTTGATGTGACTAGTGTCTAGGGGATGCAATGTAATGATTGTACACCAAACCAACACAGTATAACTCTTTAATAAAAAGCTTAATAACTCTGAGGTTAAAGTTTCAAATTTAGAATGATTTTTCTTTTTACAATTTTTAATATGCCTGCCCTGCAATCTCTTTTGGGACAGGTCTTTCAAAAAACCTGAAGAAAATGTATGTTACACGAAAGTGAACTGAAATAAGGACTCTGGGTCCAAACACACTATTAATATTATAATGTTCCTTCAGGTGTTTTCACAGAATGTTCACTACTCAATGATTAGGTGAGTCATGTATTAGAATAGCTGGTTTGTGTCATCATATACCCCAGAGAGTTTCTGTTATATAATAGGGAAACCTTTATTCCGATAAGATGTCAGTTTGCCTGGTCTGTGGCACATAACCTGCAATTTCCTTCGTGAAGCTTCAATATAGGATATGGCTCTGCAAAAGCTCCACTTGATAATGATATAGGATAAGCTGGACTAGAGACTTTGTTGTCTTCAAATCGTACCTCAGCTTTCCTGTCACCAGCTGGTAACAGGAGACAAAACATCTGAAATGATTAAAGACACCCTGGCCTTTTCATCTCTGTTTATTTTTCCCTTTACTCTCTACCTGACAAGATGGGGTTCAGCCTCGTGTGCAGACAAGTGCACCAGCCCTTAATTTATATGACTCACATCATATCGTGACCACCTCTCAGGTCCATATGGCAGATACGCCCCTGTCATTTCCATATTTTTATTCAACACAAATTACTAGGAGTATGTATATCTCCTTATTCACATATGATGGCTTTTATGCTATTTCAAAATATAAACGCTCCAGGCAATGAATAGTGTTCATCGAACACGGAGGCTTGCTAATCTACTTTAGTAATACAATAATTTTTAATCACAACAAGGCAATATTCAAACATATATCAAATACATATATATACCAACTTGGCACTTAGGCATGTCATACACTTTCCCAATTTTTGCCTTTGTCAACATACAAAATAATATAAATATTCTTCTTACCAGAATTCAATGAAATAAGCAAAGGTTAGATGGATGGCACAAGTTCAGTAGTGCTGCTGTCTAGACTGTGTCAAACACTTTTAGTTTTAATATTACACACTTCTAGTATCACATCAACCTGCTTCAGGGACTGATTCAGACAAATGGCGTCCTACCCCTCTAAATGGTTACTAATATAGAATGCATTAGCCAATGGTAGCCAGCACATTTGAATTTTGAAAATAAAATCCGAATATTTGCAGCACAAGTCAAAAAACAGACTTGATTCTTGGGTTTTACCAAGTTCTGCCTCTCACTCATTTCAAAATTCCACTGCAAAACCTGTTTGTCTCCCCCTTGTCTACCCCTCCTTTGCATATACCGATACCCTAGCTGGCTTTTTCCCAAGGACACGTCAAAAAAAGTTACTTTTGTGAATGCAAAAACGGAGCATGCGTTTGTCGGTCTGTCAAAACCGAAACCGTCTTTTGTCACTAACTTTCTTATTCTCTGCCCGATTTAATATTTTAAAGCATATACTTTTTCAGGAGAATCTAAGCTATTAAACCGCTAAGTTTTATTTGTGTAGTATTAAAATTAAAGAATTACATAAAATTTCCATATCAGTGTCCGCTGGTTTCCATTTCATCCTTTCTCATATTATGGAAAACGAACGTCAAGTAAACACAAATCTTATTGCGTGTGTGTGTATATATCGTTCACTGTGTGCCTTACAGTGAGACGATAGCATTTGACTTTTGCGGGTATTTTTTAAATTTTCCAATCTTGCGTCTAAGCTTTCGAACACCTCTCCCTACCCGCCGCGCACTGTCGTTTCGAGCGGCAAGCTCGAACATCTAACACTTGGCGAACCAGCCTGTGTCCATTCTCTCACTTTCATACGTCCTTTTTATGCCTCCCCGTGTTTTGAATCGTACTATCTTTCTAGGCAGTACTAAACTTTGGGTTTTCAAAATAGTTTCAGTTAACCCTTGACGTGTCGAATAAAGTCCAATACTTTTTACCACGGCAATACGGTTTTCACAGTACGCTCTTATCTCAATGCTATGAATGGCGTTGATACAGAGGACGCGTTACAACTCAACCATTCCTATTTCTACTTATGTTATTATGACTTTAATAGTTATAATTAACAATTTTAGTTGAAAACTAAACAATCATAGTCGATTCAGTTTTTTTATATAGGGGGTTAGATATAGTTATATGAGAACGAATCGAGGAAGTGGAGGGGAACTGCGGTAAGACGTGGAATACAATGGATGGGTTTGAAAAAAAATCGAAAAAAGGTGATACGTCTTACGAGGACAAAAGACAAAGAAAATAGAATGAAGAGTTAAAAAAAAAACAGACACACTGAACATACATGTGATGCCACATATCCTGAATGTTTTATATAGATAACTAATACAACTAACAATTCATCCTAGCTCGAAGATAACAGTTCACGCTGATGTTTCATCGTTCGTAGTACTTGACATTTGGTAGTATACAGAGGATCTCATACAGAAGATTGGCAGCTACAAGGGCTGTGGTCCCAAAAGGATCGTAAGGTGGGGATACCTGTGGCAATAATGTAAATAAAAAGGTGTTGCAGTAACTCAGAGGAACAATAAGGTCAGTTGTAACGAAAAGATACAAGAATACAGATAAATTTAAAAATAAAGACAATTATTGGTAGACGTAACAATGAAGTTTATTTTTAATATCTTTTTTAAATTTGGTAGTGGTTGTTCTTGTTGTCTTTTAGGTGCCAAAGAATTTAATCGCATTTAAGGCTTCTTTGGAGTTCAGAATGGAAAGCAGTTAAATACATAGATAATGTAGAAAATTAAACAGGTATTAGGTGAGAATTAAATGGTTAGTGTAGGAATAGATGTCACTCAATCAATACCCTTTAGTTCCCCAAAGAGCATAGGCCTTCAACAAACACATGCCAAGTCTTCCTGTCCTGTGCCATCCGGTCAAGTTCTTTCCATGTTTTCCTCATCATTTTCACCTCTGTATCCAGTTCTCTTCTCCATGTGTTTTTTAGTCTACCTCTGCCTCTCTTTCCCTGTGGATTCCAGAACAAGAACTGCCTTGTAATGCTATCAACAGATTTCCTCAATGTGTGTCCTATCCATCGCCAGCGTCTTCTTCTCAACTCTTTTTCCACTGGCACTTGTCATCAATTCCACATTTATGACTTTGTCATACCATTTCAGTCGTATTCTACGCAAGCACCCGTTTATAAAAGTCTGTAGCTTTTTGGTTGTTGTTGTCCATGTTTCAGGGCCATACAATAGGACTGACTTGACATTTGAGTTGAAGATTCTTATTTTCGTCTTGGGCTTCATTTCTCTTGTTCTCCATATGTTTCCCAGTGCAATGAAAGCTCCTCTTGCTTTTTGTATTCTTATTTTGATATCATTGTCTGTCCCTCCAACTTTGTCTATATTACTGCCAAGATATGTGTACGATTCTACATCCTTTAGTGGTGTTTCTTCAAGTTCAACCTTGTTATCAATTTTTGCATTTATTCTCCTAATCTTTGTCTTTTCCCTGTGTATTTTCAGGTCCACTTGTTGTGACCTCTCATCGAGTATTTTCATTTTGTCTTTCATTTAATTATGGTTATGGGACAGAAGAGCCAAGTCATCTGCGACATCTCTTTATGATCTAGGTTTTGCAGGAGTAGATGTGATTGTAGTACATTAAAGTAGTATAAGATATGCTTGTTTCACGTCACCTCACCTCACGTTGGCAGTATGGATAAAAGCAGAAAAAAGCCTCTTTGGTAACAGTAACCAAGGTGGACTGCTTTTAATTCCTAGAGCGGACGAGAAAAACAAAGCCACCAGGAAGGTAACACTTGGGAATAATCAAGTGGCCCATTCTTTCCCTCCTCGAAGGTCAAGAAAATAACAGGACCAAAACGTTTGTCTGAAGGCGGAGGGCAACTTCTGATGACCAGCGTATGTAAGGTTGTAATATTACTGTGACAGCGCCATCTTGTCACTACGATTGCCCCCGTGGTTCACTGCCTGATTACCACATTATCTTCAAGAAGAAGATTTATTACGAGGCCACAATAAAGCCTACAAATTAGTTGTGTATATTTGTGTTTTTGCTCTAGAAATAGTTGTGTATATTTGTGTTTTCATGCCTTCTAGAGCAATAATCGCTAGTGTTATTTAAGGGGCCAAATTAATACGCGCAGCGCACTAAAGTCGAGTGATTAGCCTAGTGCCTATATAAAGAATGCGATGGCCAGCAGCGGCCTTTTTAAGTATCAGTCCAGACAAGAGAAAATGAAACGAGACGCCCTGTGTGGGTAGCAGAAGAACAGAGACATGACACGTGAGTTTGATTTTAGAGCAAATTAGCATTAGTGTTCTGTAATTCTGAAATTATATTCAGCATGAGTCTGTTCCAATGTTTAATGAAATAGATAAATAGATAGATATTTCTAAAGGAGATTTCTTCCAGGACATTATGATTTAGTCTCGAAATGATAGATGAGTGAAAATAATGTGTGGATAGGTTTTATTGGGTACGCTAAGCCCAAATCACAGCTGTAGGAGTTTTAGTAGCAATTATTTATTCATCAGATCGGGCAAGAAAGGCAAACTATTTCAGACATGAAACCAGGCAGAGAAGCGATCTATTACTGTGATTTAGATAGTATTAACTATTGGTAAGATGGCAGCCACGTGGTGATTGTATAAAAGCGGCACCAGCAAGTCTGCATAACACGCTTCGCGTGGTAAGCCTATAATGTTACGCTATTTTATACTGGGTGAATTGACACGTGGGTGAAAGTAGGTTAATATAATTTTCCCCAGTAATGGAACAGAGTTTTCGTGTTAAATTTCCTTTAGGTGATGTATTTAGTTACAGTTTTGTTAAAGTTAAGAATAATTATATTTTATTCTTTGATGCGATAGTAATTTAGTGTAGGTCACGATTATTGATTATTCTACTGTATATCTTTGGTGGGTTACTTTGAAGTGAGAATAGTCATTTAGATTTCTGGTGAGATAAGAGCCACTCCTTTGTGCGTAAAGCACATTTGAGACATAAACGTTCCTGTTTGCTCCTTGCGGAGTAGGGCGACACCAGTGCGGCTATATCCAACAGAAGCCTGCATGAAGCATTTATATGCTGTGGCAGTGGTTTGTTTCTGTAACAATGGGTTTATATGATGAGTTCTAAATGTCATCAGTCGGCATATACGACATGCTTCAGAGTGCAGGGATGGATATTAAGATGGATCAGTTGCGAGGTGGTGGTTTATTCTCATTATTGAGAGTATTTGTTGTACATGTAGTAGAAAAATATTATTTTATGTCCAGTTGATTATTATTTAATTATTGTTATGTGAAGAATGGTTTATGAGAGCACGTGGGCTCACTTGGAGATATATATTTCTCTTCTCCGCTCCTGAGGGAGCATGAGGCCACCAGTGTGGTTTGCCTCCGCATGAAGTATTCATATGCTCGTGCAGTAGTGGCTTCGGTAGCAATCTGTGTTACATGGTGAGATTGCCAGCCTCATGCACAACACCATACTAGTCTCACTGGACGACATGCATGAGTGGGTGTGATAGCTGAGTGTGTGCTCTTGCAGTAGTGGTTTCGGTAGCAGTCTATGTTACACTGTGAGATTGCCAGCCTAATGCACAACACCATACTAGTCTCATTGGACGACATGCATGACTGTGTGTGCATGTGTGATAGCTGAGTGTGTGCTCTTGCAGTATTGGTTTCGGTAGCAATCTATGTTACACGGTGAGATTGCCAGCCTCATGCACAACACCATACTAGTCTCGCTAGACGACATGCATGTGTGTGTGTGCATGATAGTTGAATATTCAGTTTCACGCAGTGTGGAAGGACAGTTTGACAGGTGAGAGCATGGTGTTTCTGATTATTTAACCATGATTTTAACTAGTCGTTGCTTTGTTTGCTTCTTCAGATTAGCAATCGAGCACTGGCTGGGTGTTTGGTGTTTGGTTTGTTGGTTTATTTGTTTAATGTTTGCTTCAGTGGGCTCTTAATGTCACTGATAGGATTGTAGAAATAAATACAGCCCCTGCCTTAACAATCAGAGTTTTATTGTTGAATCGGGTCGGTTGCGAGTGTGCAAGAGAGTGATCAAATATCACAACATCATCATCACCATCTCGCCCCACCCTATCACATTACTTACATGGTTTTCTAACCCTTTCTAATGATTTTGATCCCGCTTATCTAAATATATCAAAATCAATTGCCAGAACATTTTCTGACAAAATTTTCTTTAACTTTTAAAATACATTTTCTAATGTTATTTCGCTTTGAGGACACTGAAAACTATGATTTTCTCAGACCTGTGTTTTGTGTCATTCATCTTCTTATAAATTAATTATTTATTCATCATTCAAATTAAGTTATGGTACAGCAATTTTACCATTGCTCTTTAACAACGTTTGTTACGAAAGATTTCTGACAACTTGTCAAAATTTGTAGTTTATTGCAAATAATAATGCAAATTTTTCAAAACTGGTTACTATGGTACTTGACGTCATATGTGGACGATCTCTATCAACAGCCTCCAGCTGACCACATCCTTTCTTTGAGCATATTCAAGTTGCCGTATGAGAGTGACCGAAGAGGAAGAAGATCCAAATGCTTCCTTCCTACTTTCTTTTTTCTTCAATCGTGTTTTTTTCCCCCATGGCCATTATTTCTGTCATTTCACTTCAATTTCTTTCTTTTTAAACGTATCGTTTCTCTTTTCCATTCTTCCTATTAATATTTCGCCTACTTTTTCGTAGATGTCTTACCTCAACAAGGTCAGCTCCAACTACATTCATGCCTCGACATCCGCGAACAATCTCTAGACCTTGAATGATTGTTAGTCCACCAATCTCTGGGGTACCTTGTGACATAAAATAAATTGTGTTAATCAGAGTACATATGTATATATGTGTATGTGTGTGTATGTTTCGGTGTAAACGTGTGTGCCTGTTTATGTGGCTATATGTATATTTGAAAAACAGGCAAAGGTATATTAGTATGTATATAATATGTCCCGTACATGTCCCGGGGGTCTTTGAACTCACAGATAAAGAATAAGACAACTTGAGGAAGCATGACGTAAGAGCCGAAATGTGAAGATAATCACAAGGCAGATAAGACTTAAATGAGTGAAATATTAGAGACTTCACAATACAAGGTCTCAGCTTTAGGAGATAGGGGTCACCCTCTTCGTCTTCGTCTCCATCAACTCAAGGCTGAATCGGGCATCCGTTTTTACAACTGCGTGGACTAGAGCAGGAGGCATCCTGGTTTCAAACCAGGTCCATTATCCTCGAGAAGCAAGCGCTCTTATTATTATGTCACTTTAAAAGATTTAGTGATAACGTTTTCCTTATGAAATTAGCAATTTATTATGTTCTACGGTTACTCGAATGTTTTGATTTTCTAATTGAGCTTTGTTTTCGGTTTTTCAAGGTCCCCGAATGTCGTCTATGTTGTGTTTTATCAGCAAGTCTCTATTTATAATTACTTGTCGTTGTGTTGTTTATTATATGAGCCACGTTCACCTTTCACTTTTCACGCTGGTTATAGAGCTGGGAGCCACCACTGCAGCTGGTCCGCGTTCAAAACGCCTCCATTAAAGCATTCATGTTATCTTGCAGCTGTTTTTTCTGTAGCAAGTCAGTTTACAAGATGAGGTAGCCAGCCTCATCCACAACCGCATATTAGTCGCCTTTCTTGACACGCTTGAGGGTGCAGAAGTCCTGTTTTGTCTCTCAGAGACCCAATGGAAATTACACGTGGCAACTACCTAGCTTATTATATGTATGTATATTCATTAGCTTCCCAAGAAGCATAGGCCTTCAACAATTTCAGTCCAAGAACTCATATCCTGCACCAGTCGTCCTAGATCCTTCTATCTCTGCCCATTTTCTTCTCCATTAGTCTTGTCTATTAGTTTGTGTGGTGTATTTTACCTCTTTATATGTACGAATCTGTTGTACATTAACAGTTGTACAGTATACACACATGACACAATGTATGTAATCATCAACATCTTTATTTTCCCTTACACTCCGTATGGAGCATAGAGCCACCACAGCAGTTGGTCTCTGTACAGGAAGCCTGCACCAAACGATTTATCCACGCCTGCAATGCTGGTTTCTGTACCACATTTGGTTGACATGATCATATGACCCGCCACATACACAACTTAATATTAGATGCTTTAGACGATATGTCAATGACATGATCATATGACCAGCCACATACACAACTTAATATTAGATGCTCTAGACGATATGTCAATGACATGATCATATGACCAGCCACATACACAACTTAATATTAGATGCTCTAGACGATATGCCAATGACAATATTAGTCCTAATCTTTCGTTGTCTCATCAAGCACCACCCGACGTTGGGGCCTTTTATAAAATATCGTTTAGCCTCCTAAGCATTGTGACCCAAATATGCCTCACAGCAACTGTAGAACTGACGACTGCCAAGAAGGCTGTGCTCACACTTACCAGTTCCTGGTGCCACGGACGGATCAAGACCATCAATGTCAAAACTGATATACACTGGCCTGTCTCCCACTGTCTTGCTGACTTCTTGCATAAGTGGCACCAATGACTTGTTCCAACACTCGCTGGCATTTACAAGTCTCACGCCCTGGAAGTCAGAAATCAAAGTGTATGCGGTAATTGAAAAGTTGTTCCATCTTTTCTAAATTGTTATATCTTCACTTGTACAAGGGGATTGACATAAGTCTTGGGCCTGACCATGAAGGAGTCACAGGAGGAAGATGAAACTTGGTACATTTAAAGTTCATCATATTTGCACTGAATGTGTGAAGTGCGCGTTTGTTTCTTCAATGGGTTTTCCCGCTACGGTGCACGGCGCAATGTACCCTATTGACCGGATCTGCTGCTCCAAAGATTTGACAAAAACCTTGGAAAAGAAGGAGGCCAGAGCTGTGATAAAATTTCTGATGTTTCAGGGAAAAACACCTACAGAAATACACAGGGAGATGGAACCAGTGTTTCGTGATTCTTGTCCTTCATATACTTCGGTAAAAAACTGGTGTCAACAGTTTAAGTGCGGCCGCTCAAATGTTGCTGATCTGCCAAGATCTGGTAGACCAGCATCAGAGTGCAACGATGAAAATGCAACAAGAGTGAAGAAAATCATTGACCAGGATCGAAAAATGACAATTGTGGAGATAGCTAGTAGAGTAAAACTAAATGAAAGAACGTTATGAGGACTGGTGATGTTAAATGTAATACTATTTAGGGCGAGCACTACATCCAACAAATGTAGGAAAGATTCCGTCAGTAACGTTGAGATTGGTGAGGAAATAAAACAATAGCATGGGGTAGGGTTGGATACTTGTGGGACGAGGGGGGATCCGCACAGAGCATTGAATCGTCCCTGCAACTGGTTCCATGGTTATCTTGTAGGGGTGGTTGCTGTAGCAACTTATTTTACATGACGAGGGTGCCAGCTGCAAGCACATCCTCGAATTATTTGCCTCTTACGACATGCAGCCTGAGGAAGCCATAGCCCGTCACATTCTTTCTGTGTCTTCTGAAAGACTCACAAGAACTACATAGAGAAAGCAAGTACATAAACTTAGTTTATTCAAGATTTATATCTACACATTATTATAAATCTAAGTAGGTTTCTATATAGGTTTCTAAGTAGGTTACTACACGAGTTTTTTATGACATGCAAACCTTTGTAGATTGCACATAATCGTTCAGCATATTTATAAAATGTGATTCCTTTATACTGCCACAGGTCTGCATCAATTGAGAGATAGATTCTGTCTGAGGCCAGACAGACTATGGAAGAGAGGGTGTGAGTAGATAGAAATATAGTCACTGGTGGAAATTATTGGGAGAAGATATGCCCACTGAAGGGTAGCAGCTCTACGGTCTTCAGCATACCTGATGACTAACTTTTAATGGGGCAATCTTTTCCCACCCTCCAATGTTAATAAAAGACTTTAGTCTAATACACAGTAATTGACATATGAATACTACACCAATGACAGACAGAAAAGATGTTCTGACCAGCACAAGATGAGTTTTTTTTGGTTTTCATTAAACGAACGATATACGACACACAGCATCACAAAAATCAAAGATAATAAAAGGTGTAGACCTTCACACAATAAACAATGTCTGAAGGCTACACGACAAGAAACACGAACCATCAAATCCCCCCAAAGAAAGAAATGTGGCCACCGCGCTCTACCTCACTCATAGATTCATTCAGACACACCTCCTTGACACTCGCTCACTCCACGCTCACTCTTCCTAAAAGATAAGAGTCCTGATCAAAATCTGCTGTTATCCGGACAGGGGCTTTCAGTCTGGAGGTAGACGGCCGTTTCTGCCTTGTTGAATAATACATTCAGAAAATGCGAAGACTCCTACTTAGGGACCGACACTGTTTCACCACGCTTTAATGATCGAATTTGATAAGGAGTTATGCTCCTGGGGAACACAGTGTCACATAAATCCCAACTCACACCTACTTCCGTGAAACACAGGTGAACAAGGCGGCTAAGTGTAGTGTGAAAATCCAGCAGAAATAATACTCCAAACTTGCGGATCACCAACGCGTTCTGTTAGACCTTATAGAAGCTAGCAACCGTTGTTTTCTTCTGGGAACGGGGGGGGGGTGTCTGCGATAAATATTCACAGCGACGGGGTGTAAAGGGCTTCACCAATATTGCCCAGAAGAATGGGTGGCAAATCTGTAACAGCCCGTAGACACTTTGGCTCGCAAGAGCAGTAGAACGAATTCACGGATGCCCGCTCGCTGAGTTGATTGACTTTAAGCCGTCATCCAGGAAAATGATGGCTGATAAAGTGAAGGCCGAGATAAAATCGATGGCAGTTTCTCAAAGAAATAAAACGGCTCAAAGCGACTTTGAAGACTCTAGTTGAGGCCGTCGAAAAGAGAACACAGTCCGTTTTTCTTTTGACCAGCGTCTGGAAAAATAAGGGCAGTCAAAAATATTTACATATCTTCTCACCGAGAACGCCCAACATTACAAACACGACCTCACATACATGCACACTCCCTTCCTTAAATCTTGACGAACGAATACACTTCACGTCGATATATATACAACTCTCTCTCTCTCTCTCTCTCTCTCTCTCTCTCTCTCTTGGACGAGACCGAGAGAAACCTTGCCTTGCGTTTATTGATCGCGCAGGTGGGCGGTCAAGCGTGACTCACACGCAATCTGACCCTGTTCATCGAGGTCAGATCAGTCACTCCAAAACAAAAAACATGCTATGAAATTGACAAGCGTGTAGAAAATTAACATCGACTAAAATTAATAGCTAACTGATATCGAACACTCAATACGGAATTACAGTGTACACCTAGAAGAGAACAATTAGTCAAAAGTGAAATAATATACTTATATATATATATATATATATATATATATATATATATATATATATATATTTATATATATATATATATATATATATATATATATATATATATATATATGCATATATATCCATTCTGTCATCTACAGTCTATCTTTCCCTCACTGTCTGAAAAACACCTCCGTAATATTTTCTCGTTATGTGTCTATTCTGGCCCCACAAAATTTACTATAAATTATAGAAAATAGAATTAGTAACCCGGGATTTAGACTATGTTCATATATATTAATAATATGCTAGTATCACAAATTACTCTAAGAAAATTAAATCGGTCTTACCAGCTTCAAGGAATTATCTCCGTACGGTAGAAATGACCAATGGCTATCCACAGGAGGTATTAAGTATCCGTAGCTAGAATTCTTGAAGTGCACTGATCAAGAGGGACAGACACACGTGCTTTAAATAGTAATAGACAGATGGCAGGTGTTCGGTTCGCATTCGCGGACCTTCCAGGTGAAGAAGAGAACAAAACACGTAATCATACGCAAGAGCTTCTGATCGTCTCCAGTTTAAACAGAAATCTACGTAAGCAAAAACGAAGAGTTTTCTCCTGCTTCACTAAGACAATGAAAGAGATGACGCAAGAATATGCAACTAGTACGCGAGCGCGCGTTTAAACGAACGGCGCTCTGTCCGCGATCACCGCTGTCACCAGATGAAAGAACGAAGAAATTCCCCTGGGTTTCCCAAATCAAAGAGGACCAGGGAAGTACTACTGTTTCTTGGAGACCAACAAGAAAAATTTGTTTGATCATCCACCGCCTTGCGCGTGCGGGAGACAGGCGTAGATAGTGTCTATAGTGATTGACATGTATACTGACAGAAATACGAGCAGAAAGAGATAAAATTACAGAAAAGTGGGCTGAGAACTTAGATGGACAGAAAATAGACAGGTCAGCCTGACACAACCCCAGACAGGCGGGCAGTCATTTTTCAAACCCGTCACACATACACACACTGGGATCCGCGCCGGTGTTACGGAGTTTGTGGCCTGTGCTGAGATCCTGCTTGTGTGGTCTAAGGGAGGAGATCAAAGCACTGATGGAGTGTGTCCGTGTGCAATGAAGATGGTCCGTAACAATCAAACCAAACATAATCGTTGAGACAAGGACAAGAAACAACAAAAGTGTTTACCTTGTCTGCAACCCATTTGTAATCATTTGGAGAATACCCAGAGCCCCTCAATCCTATCTGAATGGAACGCTCGCAGTCTAGACAACTTTCTTCTATAGCCCTGCGAAACGGTGTTCCTGGTGGAGCACAAGAGATGTTCCAAGTGATGAAATATACATTTGAACAATTTGTAAAAACTGATTGCACTTTTAATATGTTAATTTATACACGCTTACAATAAGAATCCTAAACTCACAAGTCAAGTCAGTCCTATTGTATGGCTCTGAAACAAGGAAAATAATAAAAACAACTAAGAATTTATAGGCTTTCTTAAATTCAAATTTCAAGGCAGTCTTTTTGTATTGCTCTGAAACATGGAAAACAACAAAATAACAACTAAAAGGCTACAGACTTTTATAAATTGATGCTTGCGTAGAGTGGAAGGTTTGAAGTGTTATGACAAGGTCACAGATATAGAATTGATGACGAGAACCAGGCAGGCGTCAGTGGGATCAGAAGTGAAAATAAGACGCTGGCGAAGAATAGGACACACAACGAGGGAATCTGTTGATAGCATTACAAGACAGTACTTGTTCTGGAATCATCAGGGTAAGAGAGGTAGAAGGCGACCAAAGTATAGACATGAAGGGGATGAAGAAGACACAGAGTGACCTTGAGCGGATGGCACGTGACAGGAAAACTTGGCATAAGTTTGTTGATGACACGTGACAGGAAGACTTGGCATAAGTTTGTTGATGACACGTGACAGGAAGACTTGGCATAAGTTTGTTGAAGGCCTATGATCCTAATGGAGCTGAAAAGTGACAATGGTGACTATACCATTTAACATTGTAATGACTGTGTTATAGCCTTACCTGTAAGGCTAACAATTAAAATTTCTTAGCTGAAACACATTTCTTTACTGAAATGTTTATAATTCAAAGCTGTTTGATACGAATAACCTGCACCTGCAAAGGCCTACACATCGTTAAGTTTGAAATCTACCAAAACGTGATGTACTACAATTAGGGTGGAACTTATTAAGACTTACGATATTGCGTTCCGTATTGAACAGGTACGGAACTAACTATGCTCTGTATATTTTTTATTCATTGACGCAACAATCGTCTCGTATTGCTGGGTTACCATGAGAGCTAAGTCATGCATGTGAAATTGCTGTACACGTTAAATTTTACTTACCTGTCAGACTATCCTTTTTTTGTCCACAAAGAATAAGACGCGAATTTTTATATAAAACTTTGTAAGTCATATAATTATTTTTAAAATTCGAGGTATTAACCAGAGTGCGGGGTCCCCTGCAGGCGCGGGGCCCGATTGCGTTCAATCGGTTAAATCGGCCTAAGGCCAGCCCTGAAAAAAATAATGGGTCGCACATTAGTTTAACTTTTTGGAGATAACCAAGCACCAGTCGGCAAAAATAATCGATAAAAATATGGAAACATTATTATTTCTTTTTTTAAAAATGGGACATAAAATGGAGTAAGGGATATAATCGGGAGAGTTCTAGCCAATGTACACAGTAGTGGGTTATATTCCTTGGTTCATTGTCCCGAGCTACGGAAGTGAGATTATAAGTTATGGGTCGAATGTCGCACAGAGGACAGACAAGGAATAGCAGGAGAGTCACACATTAGTCCAGCAGACGGTTCGTGTCAGTAACCGAACGCAACACGCACATGGCTTATTTCCTGTCGTGATCCTATTTAGAATGGGAAATTGCTTAGTCATATACAAGAACAAATGAAGAGATGGACAGAACATTCTGAGGAACTTCTCAATAGACCTTCTCCAACTAATCCCCCAGACGTCCAGCCAGCAGAAGAGGAGCTACAAATCAGCTGTGAACGACCAAGTAGAGAAGAAATAAAGAAAGCCATAAAGCTTCTGAAAGATGGAAAAGCAGCTGGTCCAGATGGCATTCCAGCAGAGGCCATCAAAACAAATATTGATACCTCAACAGAGATATTATACAAACTACTTGGCAAAGTCTGGACGAGAGAGGAAATACCAGCAGAATGGAGGAAAGGTTATCTGGTCAAGTTGCCTAAGAAGGGAAATTTACAAGAGTGCACAAATTATAGAGGAATAATGTTACTATCAGTGCCAGAAAAAGTATTAAACAGAATCATCCTTGAGAGATTAAAATAGTCCACAGACAAGCTGAGAGATGAACAAGCAGGTTTTCGATAAAATAGATCCTGTACAGACCAGATAGCCACATTGAAAATAATAGTTGAACAAAGTCTGGAATGGAATTCACCGCTATACATAGGATTTGTGGACTATGAAAAGGCATTTGACAGTGTAGACAGAGAATCGCTTTGGAAATTGATGAGGCATTATTGAGTTCCCATGAAGATCATTAACTTAATAAAGAAGACCTATGAAGACATGACATGCAGAGTTCTTCACGAAGGACAACTTACAGAACCGTTTAGGATTAGAACGGGAGTGAGACAGGGATGCCTCTTGTCTCTATTTCTTTTCTTACTAGCAATAGATTGGGTTATGAAAACATCGACATCACACAACAGAAATGGAATCCAGTGGAATCTGACTAAACAGCTTGATGATCTGGATTTTGCAGATGACTTGGCTCTTCTGTCCCATAACCATAATCAGATGCAAGAGAAAATGAAAATTCTCGATGAGAGGTCACCACAAGTGGGCTTGAAAATACACAGAGAAAAGACAAAAATTATGGGAATAAATGCAAGAAATGATAACAAGGTTGAACTTGAAGAAACACCACTAAAAGACGTAGAATCGTACACATATCATGAAGGTCAGTCCTATTGTATGGCTCTGAGACATGGAGAACAATAAAAACAACAACCAAAAAGCTACAGACTTTTATAAACGGGTGCTTGCGTAGAATAGAAGGACTGAAATGGTATGACAAAGTCACAAATGTGGAATTGATGACAAGAACCAGGCAAGTGCCAGTGGAACAAGAGCTGAGAAGAAGGCGCTGGCGATGGATAGGACACACATTGAGGAAACCTGTTGATAGCACTACAAGGCAGTCCTTGTTCTGGAATCCACAGGGAAAGAGAGGCAGAGGTAGACCAAAAAACTCATGGAGAAGAGAACTGGAAACAGAGGTGAAAATGATGAGGAAAACATGGAAAGAACTTGAGCGGATGGCACAGGACAGGAAGACTTGGCATGTGTTTGTTGAAGGCCTATGCTCCTTGGGGAGCTAAAGGGTATTGATTGATTGATTGATTGATCCTATTTAGGAACCATATAATTTAAATTATTGGCTTATTTCCTGTAAATTACAGAAGAGAAATGGAGCTTGAATAAAAGATCGAGCATTTAATCCAGATGAATCAGCGGTTCAAGTCATAATCAGATATAATCTGCAATATCATAAGAGGAAAGGAATCAATGTTAAATACGTACGTGAATATACGAGTAGTATCGATAGAATTTTCGCAAAGTAGAGAAAAATCTCCATTTTGCGAAACATGCTACTGGCTCAAAGAGTTGCTATTTTGGAAGAAGAAATTAAAATTCGCAGTCATCAGTCGTGTTGCTTAGGGATGAGAAGTCATTCGATATCATGGATCATGTGTAATTCAATAGTGTACGTACGCTCTTAATGAAAACTAGGTTAGTACACACTTTTTTTTAAAGTTTTGCGTTAAACTATCAGACGCTGAAGAGACCCTCTTTGATAGCTAAACGTATAATCCCTGGCAGTGAACTGGTGATAGAGCTACGAGAGTTTGTTAACGAATTCAAAGAGGATGAAATTATCAACATTCGAGACGAATAACATGGAATTATTAATGAACCACAGCTCTGAGAAAAATGCACCATTTCGCTCTTTCTCGTTCTATATCTCTTTTTTTTAAATTTTTTAAACTCCACATCTTGGGATCCGCGGTAGCGCAGTGATTAGTGCACTGGTTTCCTAGCTCGGTGGTCCATGGTTCGATCCCCAGTTGGGGTGGGATTTTTTTATATTTTTTTAACTGCTCCGGGGTCAACCCAGCCTCATGAATTGGGTACCAGAGCAACACTGGGAAGGTTAAGGCGGCCGGCGTGATGCTGAACACATCACCCCTAGTGTGCTGATGGTCAAGAAAATATCGGCCTAACACCATATTCCTAACATGCCTCAATCGGCATGTAGGCGGGATCCTTTACCCCTTTTGACCCATGGTAATCTTGCTTCTGTAATGTGACAGTGAGGTTTGTTACCCAGGCATTATAGGTGCCAATGAGATAAGGTCAGACATTTTTAGTAGACCAATCAAAATCATTGACGGTGACAAGGGCCCACAACACCTGCCGGGCTAAGGAGAAGTTAACATTATCATTAGGGCAGTTCTATCTAGACGATCTCGGGGAAGGTTGTGTTTCTACTGGAGAGCTGATGAGAAGCCATTTTTGAGCTGTCTTATTCTCGTAGAGCCACGAAGACCTGTTCTAAGTTGAATTTTCTTGAAGTGTTTTCAGAAAAGTAGTATATTGTGTGTAAAGTTTAAATGATATCGTGTTTTCAAGACAGAATATAAGCGGCAGCTATATTTATTCTGTACTGGGAGGATAGACTTTGTGTAGTAACACATGTAAGTACAAGTCTCGATTTGAATTTTGTCCCCAGATAATATTGATTTGTACTAGGAAGGAAACCAAGAAAAGAAACAACTACAGATGTATTGAAGTCTTATCATCGGAAGAGATTAGCATCTTTAAAATATTGAAGGTAAAAGGCGCAACCACCTGAACTGAAAGGTTGTGGAAGAAGGTCAAAGTGACCTAGATAGTGAGTTGCACGAAATGTTTGAATAACGCATACGGTTGTGGAGAATGAAAAAAGATAATATGGGTAAACTACATTCACGACAAGGAATAATTGATTTGAATTTCATCTGAAATTGTTTATTTATGAATTCCTGTAAATAAACCTTGTTTATACTATCAGTCGAGCTATGACAGCAGATTTTTGCACTGAATGAAAAGTTACCAGAATATTAGTAAGTACTACCACCATAGCACCTTCACAACATCATTCGAGAGAAGAACGAACCTGCAGCAGCTCCACAAGAATCTACAACTCTAGCGGGAAGCTAGTAATAACACTTGATGGACATTGATTGAAAGAAGATATAATATAAATTTAATCACAGTGAAGGACACTGTCACATATACCCACTAACTGGTGCCGTGACTTACCCACGGACCTATTATCAGTAGAATTAAGGAGCACCTGTCACTGTAAAACCACATCTTTGTGGCTTTCGGGGATCTCACTTCCATATGCCAGGATGAGCAATATAAAATTAAATAAAACTTTGATTAATAAATACAAATACTATAATCATGTTGTAATTATTAATCGTAGAAAAACAAGACTTACTTACTCACTACTTACTAAGTCGTTCCGTTTCTACCGTGGGATGTAGAGGTAGAAAATACAAAACAAAACGTGTAACCATTGAAATAAATCAGTACTCACCGTGAGTGATCTTTTCCCCCCACATTTTATCGCTCGTGTCTGAGTGAGCGTCGATGTGAACCAGGCAAACAGGGCCATATTTTTCCTGCCAGATGTTTGAACCCAGTTTTAGTCAACTACTCGTATTTACTAGTTTAGCTATTCCAAAACATGAAGGTTAATGAGTTTGCGCTGATTTTATGGACAGGAAATAGTAGAAACATTTTGTTTGCTTATGTAAATTTGTAAACGCTGTGTGTAGCTACCAGGGTCTGTGGTGAGACTAAGAAAAAATAGAAGTACTGCTTCCTCACGCATGTTGTAAGAGGCGACAAATGTGAGGTTGTGCCTCATCATATGAAACACATTTCTTGTGGCGAATTGCCCGTGCTGTTCATTTGTATGTGTTTTACTTGCCTTCTTCTCTCCTGCGCCCTTCCCTTCATTTTCTCCTTACCCGCACCTTCTTTCACAATTTGCACACAACGACTCGGGTTTTGTGTAGTTGTTTTGATCACTGACCTGGTTTGACATAACATTAACAACCCCATCTTGAACCAGGAAAATGACTGCCCTACATGTGTTAAAAACAAACGCGGACGGGTGCCTATCTCTCAAACCAAGCTTTGCCACTATACTTTTTGTGTTGATAATCGGGAGATAAACTGCAAATGTGACGACAGGAGTGTTTAAAACACACAGCAGATTACCTTAGGTGTGGTGTGAAGAGTAGGTAATACTTCTGGAGATGGACTCAGTATTTGTCAACATTTATTATAACAATTTAAACTGAGGTTATATCACGAGTTACAAACATGATCTATTAAAACAACCGGTAGCGTTCATACCTTATATGGAGGATTTTCAATTGTCGATATGCGGAGTTTCATGAGAGGGGTGGGGGAGAAGACCTATACAAAAGTCCGACATTCGAATATGCTTGGTCTAGACGAAATATATTAAAATAGATTGCTACTGATTGGAGACTTTACCCCGCGTTGGAAGCTGAGAGCGGGGGCGCAAAGGTCCCATATAATGTAGCACAATTTTAGACACCAGCACTGTGTTCCATTGATTCCAACAGAGAGGACGGTAACAAGTATTGACTATCTTTTGCGATTAACTAGAAAGAAAAAAACTCAAATTTACAATGCTGGAAACCACAAGTCCGGAACCTATGTACAAGTTAATAGGGTGATTATAACTAACATTAATACCCTGACTACTTGTAAGACGTCCTCATAACTAGTGGCCTGACATTATCCGGAAGTTTTCCTGTGCCAGAAGTCTATAATTTCTCACCCGATATAGGTACGTTGTACATTTTATATTTTGCATTTGACATGTTTAACTTGCTGGTCGTTGTACCGGCTCCTGCGAGGCTGGCAACCTCAGCTTATGAAAATGATAGATTATTGAACCACCACAGCAAGCGCTTCTGACTGCTTTGTGTATGTTCTCTCACAGTGAACCAGAGGCTACAAGTAGAGTAGGGTGTGGATGATAATATCACGATGTACAGAAGGCTATGGTAACCTCTTAATAAGTTTATATGTATATTTAAACATGTTTAAATCACACAAGTGTCGTTTACCGCTGTCTAGTCACATTTTTCATTATATTAACTGGGTTTAACTATGGTTATTCATGCAATCCGCTGCGTTGAACTTTGAGGCTCAAGGACGGTAAAATTACTGAGAAAAAAGGTTAGGTGGAATTGCGGGAAGGCACCTGATTAGTGTCAGGAAACTCTATACTTAGCAGAGACATTTGTTTCTTCTCAAAGTGTGTGGATCAAGATCTTGTGGTCTACGCTAGATGCCTGCCTTCGACAGTTTGTGAAGATCCTTGCCTTAACATTTAGGACTGTTACCCCTGCAACAACGACTGGAATGTGCCCTCACCACTGAAATCGACGATTGGCGGAATAGTTAGCAAACCATTTTGAACATCCGGCCAGATAAGTGTTTAATCAGGCCAGAGCACAAGACCTCACACTTTATATCAACAAACCACCTTAACCATTTTTTTAAATCTGTGAGGAAAAAGCTCCATATTTCAATTACTTAAACCAATTTACTTATTTATTCTTGTTAAGCAATAATTTATTATTTATTAAATGTTTTATATGTAAATACAAACTGATAGTTTATTTCCTTATTACAGAGTGAAGTGCACACGTATGAATCAGTTATTTTAAATATAATACAACAGAGCTACTAAGTAATATTTTACTTAAAAATTCTGTTGAGGGCTCAGAAACGAGCAAATACATCTTTGTCATTATAGAAGGGGCGGGAAGATCATAAGTTCATAACAGCTTAGATAATTTCAGCGTCGTGCTTATGTTCTGAAAAATCCTATGAGGACTCCCTAAACTAGAAGCACCATCCTTCTATTTACAACTCTGCGATTAGCAATCTTGAGCGAAGGTAGATACCTGTGAAGACCATCATTGTATACTCAAAACTTTGGCCATTGTTGGACCATCACTGTAGAGCAGGGGAGACAATACCGTGACATTTCTTTACAAACTACAGCTGTAAAAGCACATGAATGATTGTAGTAGGTTAACTATAAGGGGACTAACTACAGTGGTCATGCTCCATAAGGAGGCGGATGATAATGACGATGATGATAATGATGATGGTGGTGGTGATGATGGTGATGATGATAGTTGTGTTGATTATGGTAGTGATGATTATGATGATGGTGGTGGTGATGATGATGATAGTTGTGTTGATTATGGCAGTGATGATTATGATGATGGTGGTGGTAATGATGATGATAGTTGTGTTGATTATGGTAGTGATGATTATGATGATGGTGATGGTGATGATGATGATGATAGTTGTGTTGATTATGGTAGTGATGGTTATGATGATGGTGGTGGTGATGATGATGATAGTTGTGTTGATTATTGTAGTGATGATTATGATGATAGTGGTGGTGATGATGATAGTTGTGTTGATTATGGTAGTGATGATAATGATGATGGCGGTGGTGATGATGATAGTTGTGTTGATTATGGTAGTGATGATTATGATGATGGTGGTGGTGATGATGATAGTTGTGTTGATTATGGTAGTGATGATTATGATGATGGTTGTGGTGATGATGATAGTTGTGTTGATTATGGTAGTGATGATTATGATGATGAAGGTGGTAATGATGATGATAGTTGTGTTGATTATGGTAGTGATGATTATGATGATGGTGCTGGTGATGATGATGATGATAGTTGTCTTGATTATGGTAGTGATGATTATGATGATGGTGCTGGTGATGATGATGATGATAGTTGTGTTGATTATGGTAGTGATAATTATGATGATGGCGGTGGTGATGATGATAGTAGTGTTGATTATGGTAGTGATGATTATGATGATAGTGGTGGTGATGATGATAGTTGTGTTGATTATGGTAGTGATGATTATGATGATGGTGGTGGTGATGATGATAGTTGTGTTGATTATGGTAGTGATGATTATGATAATAGTGGTGGTGATGATGATAGTTGTGATGATTATGATGATGGTGGTGGTGATGATGACGATAGTTGTGTTGATTATGGCAGTGATGATTATGATGATGGTGGTGGTAATGATGATGATAGTTGTGTTGATTATGGTAGTGATGATTATGATGATGGTGCTGGTGATGATGATGATGATAGTTGTCTTGATTATGGTAGTGATGATTATGATGATGGTGCTGGTGATGATGATGATGATAGTTGTGTTGATTATGGTAGTGATAATTATGATGATGGTGGTGGTGATGATGATGATAGTAGTGTTGATTATGGTAGTGATGATTATGATGATAGTGGTGGTGATGATGATAGTTGTGTTGATTATGGTAGTGATGATTATGATGATAGTGGTGGTGATGATGATAGTTGTGTTGATTATGGTAGTGATGATTATGATGATGGCAGTGGTGATGATGATAGTTGTGTTGATTATGGTAGTGATGATTATGATGATGGTAGTGGTGATGATGATAGTTGTGTTGATTATGGTAGTGATGATTATGATGATGGTGGTGGTGATGATGATGATGATAGTTGTGTTGATTATGGTTGTGATTATTATGATGATGGTAGTGGTGATGATGATGATAGTTGTGTGGATTATGGTAGTGATGATTATGATGATTAAATATCTAAACAAATAGGACACTGATGTTGAAATAGATACGATCAGATGAGCTCCCATCTTTGCACCGAAGATAGTTGCAATACATCTCCGTCCAGTGCCTCATGCCCTCAAGCGCTACCAAGATCTTGTGTACCATCAAGGCAAGAGACAGAAGACGTCTTAACCAGTGCTTAACTTATTCAAAACACGTTAATACATCAATCAATCAATTAATACCTTCAGCTCCCAAGGAGCATAGGCCTTCAACAAACAAATGCAAAGTCCTCCTGTCACGTGCCATCAACTCAAGGTCTTTCCATCCCTTACTCACAACTTTTATTTCTGTACTACATATGTTCTTCCGTGTACGTCTGCTTCTATTATCTTTGAGATTTCAGAGCAAGAACTGCCTGCTATTACTATCAACAGGTTTCTTTATTGTGTGTCCAATCTATCGCCAGCATTTTCTTCTCATCTCTTCTTCCACTGGCACATTTGTCTGGTTCTTGTCACCATGATACATACATAAGATAATTAAGTACCATAATAATATAACCTATTTTTCTTCCAGTTGAATGTAAGCTGAGTGAAAACAGGAAAGCTAAGAACATGTAGAAACATAATGGTACAGTGTTTAGGAACATTTTATAATAGTCACTTATTTTCCTTTCATGGGGATCATAGAAATGCAACAGCTGCTTACGGCTGATTTCTGTGTTGGTCCATCTTCCTAAATGCTCTAATAGCCTGGTTGCTTTGTCTCCAGAAAAAGCTGAAAACGATGTTCATTTATAATTAAAATTAAATAAGCGATTTTACAATCAGCAAAATGTCACCTTTATGGCTTGCAGGATGGGATAGGACAGAGTATGGTCACCTCCAAGGGTCAATGGAATGCAGTTATTTTTAATAATTTCACGGTAAGCCAGTCGGATTTGTTTCACAGCTTCGGGGAGATTAAATGTGCTGAAAGCCACATCTCCAATATCGGCGACTTGCAGGCTTTCAAATGGCGCTGCCCCTTAAAAAAGCAGGCATAAAAAAATAAGGTTTAGCACAACACTTTGATGAAGGTTGCAAATTAAATCTTAAAAACTATGTCGGTAAACCTGACATCACTCAGCAGTTTTAAAAAATTCATAAATAATTAGAGCCTACGTGCTTGTTAAGACTGCATTACTTGAATGGCATTACATTTGAAATACTAAATAAAACCATTGGAAATTGTAACAGCTTTAGTCCCCTTGCGTTTAAATCTTCATTTTCAATATTTCAATATTAATCGCGTAAGTCTGGTCAACTCTCACGTGCGCAAGCAAAAACTTGCTTTCCAGTTTTCTGTTATAATTCAAATGTGATTTTATTTTTACTGTCGTAATTGTCTTTGAAGTTTATCGTGTAATATTTCCATCTGGTCACCATAATCTATACTTGGGGCATGTACAAGCATAACTAGCTCACGATGATGATAATGATGATGATAAAGATGATGATGATGATGATGATACAGCATGTACACGTAAAGAAAAGCCAGGTAAAACAGACCATGATAAAGAAGCATCATCGAAAAGCATGAATAAAGTACAGGTAGTTCTTTTTTTTAATGCAATAAATGCGTTCCCGAGACCGTGTGTAAACAGAAATCACGTAAATGGAACAGGATTTTCTCATTCAAATGCAAAGGGTCCTCGATATACGTTGTAGTTATATTCATAAAATGCAAGACTTATAACAAAACGACGTTTATCGGACACTGATTTCCCATTTAACTAATGTATTATATGGGAGATACATTCCAGACCAACTAAAAATTTAGAATTGATATGGAAGTGTATAGATATGTGAATAGGAAATACTTAATTTATTGTACACTAAACTGCAATACAGTATAATTTATTGTAATTGCTAAATAATAATTAGAAAATACACTATGGAAATATTAGAAAACATAAAAATATTTTTAAAAATTATTCTTCGTATTACAATAGCTCCTCCTCAGCACTTGCAGTTGATACAACTGTAGCGTAAGTTCATGTGACTAACTGTTGAGGTTTTCTGACTTTTGTCTTGAAGAAGGAACTAACTTCATCTGTTTGCCACCACGAATCTTTGCATCATAAATCTCAGGATAGAAAAGATTCATTTATGAGTCGTGTTACAGTATTTACTATTTATATTTTTATTTCATTGTATGTTCTGTAATTTATGATTTACAGTACTAAATTGCTTACAGTAATGACTGTGCAGTCTTCTTCTTCTTCTTCTTTGATCTTTAGCCGCCGACCGTCAAAGCAGTCAGTGGCCATCACGCCTAGTGGCGTCTTGTAGGGCAACAACAAATTGATTCCACTTTGCTCGGTCGGTGGCCATCCTTCGTACAGTGCCCCAACTCTGGTTCATTCTTTGCATCTCAGCCTCCACAGTCCTCCGCCAGGTTGTTTTTGGTCGGCCTCTCTTTCGTTTTCCTTCAGGAGTCCAAAGCATAGCTGTTCTTGTGATGGCATCGGGGTCTCTTCTGAGGACATGACCAACCCAGCTCCAGCGTCTGCCAGCTATGATGGTGTGCATGTCCTCTTGCTTGCTACGAGTAAGCAGATCTTGGTTAGTGATGGTATTTGGCCAAAAGATTCGGTGAATTTTTCTTAGGCATGCTGTGTGAAAAGAGGACAATTTCGACATTTCCTTCTCTGTAACTCTCCAGCATTCCGCACCATAGAGAAGCACAGAAAGCACACAGCTCTGATATAATCTTAATTTTGTGCTTGTGCTGTATTGGGAGGACTGTGCAGTATTTGTCGTGAATTCTGATTCACAACAAGTCATTCATACCATAACGGCACGCCATACTTTATAACAGTGTATGCTAGACGGACCAATGAAACGGCATCCTTATTCACGTTGTTTACAAACGTATTAGGCTAACATGGCCGGCTTCGAATACGTGCATCCTTATTGGAATTGGAGGTAAACTACAGGATTATGAGCGATGTTATAATAGGACCGTTCCTGTATAAGAAGGTACTGTAGCGGGAGGTTATTTAAAATTATTTATTATGTAAGAGTAAGCCAGTAAAGAGTTCTGACCTTACAAGTAATACCCCAGTCTTCGAAATAAGCACTGGTATATTGTTATCATAACAATAGTCAGACTGTGAAAACCCTGGCCCAGTTGGTAAGAAGTAGTACCAGGATTTAAGGTGTCTCCTCCCTGTGACTATCTTATGATTACTTTATTCTAGGGGATAAGTAAAATGTACATTCACTGAACCCACAAAATGGAAGAAGTGAATAAATCCTCAGGTACAGTTAAAACAGTTTAATAATTACACTAATATTCTATTTCTGCTAGTTGGAAAAGAGCATACACATATATATATATAACAGTATTCACCCAATTACTATTATTGTCTGTTTAGACTTCATTCATTTTAAATATATCACGGTTTTTAGTCCTCTGATAAATGTCATCACTTGACTATTTATTGTGTTTCATATATTGTGGTAGTCAGTGTCCTAAGTGACACTTATCTGTTCAACTTGATACTGCTGACACGGAACTGTCCTGTGCTGATATCAGACTTGGTAGACCCAACAGTAGGGATGCCAATGACCAGTTGAAGTTCACTCTTTGGGGTCCTGCACTTTTGTGGGATTGCCTCTGATGAGTGACACCGGCTTCTGATTCTGGACAGTCTGGTTTGAGTTATTTCATGGAACCTGCAACATATCAGCCTTGGCTAGTATCTGGCTAGACTTGTAGTTGACTAGCACAGATGTCAGACCAGTCAGTCATCAGGTGTCAAAGTTATACAGTCATAGCAAGTAACATCAGTTCAATGATATAGAATTAATATTAACATATCAGTAATAAACATCATCTGGTTTATTCCGCTCCTATACATCCCTTCATATTCTATAACTTGATCCTTCCAAATCATATCAAGTACGAATTCAAATACTGATGCTATCCTTAGCATCTACACAAAAGTAATACATAAATAAAGAAAGTGAGTGACCACGTGATCAGGTTGCTTTCTACTGAAACTGGCTGTAGAACACTCCAGTTTACTAGCTGTAAATGGGTACGAAGTTGTGCGCTCGAACTAGGGAAGGCAAAGGCAGCGAGGAAGGGGACTAATCACCTTAACCTCGTAAACTGGGATCTTCCATGATGAAGTTTCTAACACTTCATTTCCCTATGACAATCTCTGCCATGGGACTGCCTTTATCTTCGTAAGCGATAAAGCAATATGATAAATATAACTTCATTAGGCCGTGGGGCTATTTGTGATTACTTTTTGTACAAGCAACACTCATCCATAATGCACATGAATAAATCATATTAAAATAATAATACGTTATATCAATGAATATTATGCAGGCATATTTTGTGAATTCTGTATGAACCTGAAATACCAAATATTATACACGGTAGTTATCATAATTTCGCTTACCCTCAGACTTCAGATACTGGACTTAAAAATGTTTCTGGCGATCCGCTCACAATTCATGGGTCGTGGCGAAACTCTGCCTCCAGTCTGTCTGAACCCTCTTTCGTTGTCTCTAGCTCAGTTTACCGATACGCTTTAAATACGTATAGCGCGGACGTATCGGAGAGTACCGACGTCACAGCTTAAACCTAAGCCTGAAAAATCCTTCCCGAACAGTGATTTCGGCCGAACTGTGCGTCGACTGAAATTTTGCCTTTATCATTCTCGGCATATATAATATCCATATAGTTCCATCTTATCTAGTTTTATACAGCTGATAAAACTCTATCTTCCTATCCATGTAATTTCCCAAACTGTTATTTGTTGATTTTAATATTTAGAACAGAAGTGGGTTTACATGCTTTTAGCGTAACTGTGGGCAGCCGAAATACGCATATATCTCCGTAAATGAGAACTTCCTACCGTTCCATCTTATATGCAGTTATACACCATCCTTCCCTGTACTGAAATGTAAAATCCTTTTCATACGGATTCCCTTCTGTTTTTATTTATCGTTGGCGATTTCCTCTGTCCGATATACATTTCGCTGATACGCCGCCATTTTGAAAGCGGTCACTCGATCGTAGATGGGTTTATAAATCTAACTGAACCCATTTGCAATGACTTGAAACCAATTTTGCGACAGGTACAAAGACTTCCACGAAAAGTATTATAATAACAGAGAAAATTGAAATGGAATGCATCGAGACATAAGGCAAGTTAAAAATTTTGCTGGTTAGGCTGCACCTATTAAACGATTCTGTCAGTGAGAGTTTCTTTGCCTTCTGCATATGAGAGCAGACTGTATGACCATTAACAGCTCGACTGTATGTACTTGAGGGTAAGAAAGAATGTATAAATATATATATAAATATATATATATTTCTAATTAATTAACCAAATTGTGCGTTAGGAAGTGTAACTGTGTTATAACCCACTGTGTAATTTTTGGAGACAAACCAAGCCTGTGTATATTCAGATAAATTGAGAATGGAAGCGGAGAGTGTGTTCATAGTTTTAGAAAAGCATTTAAAGAATTATTTCTTGAAGGAATGGAACACACCCAAGGAACAAAGGAAAGGATGAAAGGAATTGCATTCCTGTATTAATTAAGATATTACATAGTATTTTCCACAAGACCTAATAACTGAATGGAGGCGAATCATGGACAGATAGCTGTAACCAAGGATTTGGAGAAAGATTATATTTACAGTGAACTGGATTGTGTTATTACTGATTTATTATGCGCTGTGCGTCTACCTGCACTCTGTCTGAAACTGTCTCTTCTCACCTACATCTGGGATAGAGAGATAGAGATAGACAATACAGTGGTTAACAAATTGTATTTCAGGTTACATCCTGTAATAAAAGTACACATTTAAAGAGCCAGCCACAACTGAAGGAACCAGTGGTGCGAGCGCCCTTTAAGTGCAGAGGGACAGCCACCCAGTACCTACTGCCTGGAGGAAACACAGTTGACCGTTTCTTTTCAGAAGAGAAATGGGACAGGCTTCAAAAACCAGAAGTGAAGGTAAGTAGCCATACAAGGCTACTGTCCAGTGTACAACAGAATTAGCACAAATAAAGAAACTAAAATATAATGATGACAAGTCAGTGCATTTAGAGAGGTAAATTCATATTCAGTGATTGACTGTAATTCAGTCACTGTGAGGAACTATTATTGATCCTAAAATAAAGACAGTCTACAACAAGATTGAGTTCAGCCAGGAAAGAAGAACTATACTTATAAATTTAAAGACTGTAGTAGGAGCCGCGCTAGCGTAGTGATTACAACAGCGCTCTGGCGATCGGGTGATTCAGGATCAAACCCGGGCGACGGCATTTGAGGATTTTTCGTCGACCGGGATTTGGACTGGATTAACTCGAGACCTGGCGAGAACATTTGAAGTTGTGTCGTCGACCAGGGATTGGCGGCTCCTGAGCCGACCCAGCTGTAATGGGTACCTCCGAAATCGGAGAGTATTTGCCTGAATGGCGAGGGACACCTGTCTCTGTACAAGAAAAAGGGATACTCACGTAAAATCAATGTCAGGTTAGACATAAAAAATAATAACCTGAGATTTCGCCTCGAGTATTAGCGGGCGTACGAAAAAAAAAAAAATAAATAAAGACTGTAGTTAGTTGTGAACATTTTACAAATGACTTTATTAGTTTTATGTTGTAATCAATTTTGAGTTCAGTGAAAAATTTTCACAAAGAAAAGAAAACTTGTACAAAATAAATTGTAAATTTTACCAACAGACTTACTTGGATTATTTAAGTTAAGTTACAGTTCATGTTGGTTAATAGTTTAGTTTAATACCCCTAGCAGAGCCTAACATTATAAACAGAGGAGGATCTTGAGAGAAGCATTTAGGAACCTAGGGCAAAACACTACCTAGGAACGTATACAGCTTGATCTTACCTTTGATGTCCATAAACCCTTTCTCTTTTCAGAGGAGGGGGTATTGCTTATAAGACCAGTCTCTTATCTGGCACTATCCTGGTATCACCTGATACATCTTTGTGTCCAGGATATCTTTCATTTAAAACAATAACACCCTCTCGTGACAGTATTGTAAAATGTATTTGTTGTATTTTACTAAATATTTAATACATACGTATTACTTTACTTATGTTTTGATACACACTGTATATATTTTTACATTATATAAAGTGTGTAATTATGAATTTAAAAATTGAGGGAGAAAGACGAGATTCGAAGGAAATATATATGAATGTTCCGGTTAAAACGAAGTAAGTGCAAATACATATGATGTATATCGAGTTTACCGTCTCTAATGAATCAACGACGTTTAAGAGGAAACTATATAGATCGGTGTGACATATATCGAGGGCTCTCTGTACATTTAAAGTAAGGGGTATGCGTTCCGCCAATCCCGTACATAAAAATAAATACGTCTAATAATGAACAGTTTAAATTAATCTTTATCACACCATTCATCATCGGAATGAGAAGCAGGCGATGCAGCAATGATCATTCCATGCAGTCTTGATTGCGAAAATGTAACTTTAATAGTAACGGGTAAAGGTAAAGGATCCCGTTACACGCCCATTGAGGCATATTGGGAATATGGTGTTAGGCCCATATTTTCTTGACCATCGGCACACTAGGGGTGACGTGGGCAACATCACGCCGGCCGCCCTAACCTTCCCAGAGTAGCTCTGGTACCCAGTTGGGGCTGGGTCGACCCAGGAGCCGTTTGCGGCCTAAAAAAATCCCACCTCATATTGGGATCGAACCATAGACCACTGAGCTAGGAATCGAGTGCACTAACCACTATGCTACCGCGGCTCCCTTTAATAGTAATGACCTTTATAAAATGCCCCAAATAAACATTCCAATTGCCATCATCTTGCGTGTATGTTCATATTGACGTAAATAAAACAAGCTTTAGAAAACTACCTTTATCTTCTTTTGAAAACGAAAAAAAAAAAAAAAAGACACTCACCAGTAGCAGGGTTGAAGGGTCTTAACAAAACTGATTCAGTTCTAATCTGTCTAGGGCCCACTCTAGTGCCAGACCTGTTGGAGGTTCCTGAGTCCATGGGAACACCCACAAAGCAAGCGTTGAGTCCTGATGGGAACACGTGTAATAGAATAAGATGGGTCTTGTTGACTATGATACCTTATGTAACGTGAACAGTGACATTAGTGTGTGTTATGTAATGTGGGTGGTGGTATGAGCGTGTTTTATGTAATGTGGTTTGTGGTATGAGGATATTTTATGTAATTTGGGTTGTGGTATTAGGATATATTATGTAATGTGGGTGGTGGTATGATGATACATTTTATGTAATGTGGGTGGTGGTATGAGGATATTTTATATAATGTGGGTAGTGGTATCAAGTAAATTTTGTTGTCATGTGGGTGGTGGTATGAGGATATTGTATGTAATGTGGTGGTTTTCCTCAATTAGCTGAAAGACAGACAGACAGACAGACAGACAGACAGACAGACAGACAGATCTTACCTTCTGTTGTTGGCTGTACAGGTAGTCGCATCATCGAAGCTATTCCTCCACTTCTGGCCAGCTCATTCCCTGATATCGGTTGGTTAAATTCCCTGTAAGAATTGGAGCTCGTGGAGAAATTTCTTACCAGGAAAACCCGGACTTTCCTGTGCATGCAGTTTAAAGAAGCTTCTTTTTGGCTCCATAGAATTCTGACAAACTCCTTGGCAACATTGTGTACTCTCATGGCCATTGTTGTTAAATGTTTTGAAAGTGCTTGTCTGAGAAAATAGTCAAACTAGGACTTTATAGCCGTTGAATCTGCTCTTACAAGCCAAGTGCCCTATTTAATTGTTTCAGTGGCGTAGCAGCATTAATGTGTGGGAAAGGGGGCACGGGATAAAATGAACTTAACGATGTTGCTAAAAAATAAAAGTAGATAATGAAATCCTAAACATTTCAATTCAATGATGTTTGTAGCATCTATGAAATTAACGACCACAAACAGGTCGTCAGTATCTGTTGGTGAATCAAATTTCTTGTTGGCAACTTAAAGTATATCTGGCGGGTGGATTTTTTAGAATTTCTTAATTTAAGGGATCCTTAGAATCTTCATTATGGAACAGACATTTTATTAGAATGCAATAATTTAGACACACTTTGTAAAATGTTCTGCCATCAGTAAATATTAATATGTTGTTGGTGTTTATGTTTAAGAACTAATTACACTGTCAGTACTTGCAATTTCCCGACCATTACATACACTTACACACACATACACCACACACACACAGTCAACAACCGAGAATTCCTAACAGAATATCCAATACTCAAATCGTTGGTAATGTTTTAATATTTCCTCGATATTGTAAAATGTATATTTCAATTCAGTTTCTAACTCTGCTGAGATGTAAGTCAAACAAAATGGAGGAAAATGCTAAGGTCGCTTAGCGCTTCAGTTTATTTTTATTGCTTGTCTCATCCTTTTGGTTTGGTTTTTGGTTTGGTTTTAAGGTCTATCTTCATTGCACACGGAAAACTCCATCAGTGCTCCGATCTCCTCTTTTACATCACACAAGTAGGATCTCAGCACAGTGCCTGAATTCCCTAGCACCAGCGAGAATTCCAATGTGTGTATATAGGAATCACACATTCTATGAATATATATGGTGGGTAGGTTTCTAATTTTTACTTTTTTGCCAGGACAGCGGCCTTATGGCCTACTCTTTACGATTTCCAACTGCCGTGGGATTTTCAACGTGCGCAACTTGAACACGAGACATCCTGTTTGTTCGTCCTTATCTGAGAAGGCTAGGCATCCGATCTCACTACCCATTAGACCTGGGGTGGGGGAGGGGGGGTATGACATGATTAGGACCACTCGTTCTGAAAACAATTGACATAAATTATATTTCCTCTACTGGGAATCGAACCCAGTACCTCTAGAATTCGAGGCGAACGCCTTACCTCTTAGACACTCCGACCCACACCATGTTGCTTTAGAGGAAACATTAGTTAATCTACACAACAGGCTGACTATTCGCGCTAATTCCCGCCAAATGACGCCCACACTATATGCACCGCCACTGCTTTTCGTACCGTGTCCTAGTCTAACATATATTCATAGCAGGTTTAGCACAGGCTAGAAACTATTTGCGAGGGCAAAGTAGACTTGGGTTCACAGGACCATAATGATAAGCAGACAGCAGAAGATAGCATTTAGCATAACAGCTGTTAACCTTACATTATGTAGGACAATAGGAAAGTAGTAACAGTTAATGATTTTAGTTAAATACGCTCAACTGACATTACACATATATATATAAATATTTAACGAGAGAGAGAGAGAGAGAGAGAGAGAGAGAGAGAGAGAGATAGAGAGCGAGAGAGAGAGAGAGAGAGAGAGAGAGAGAGCCCCTGTGTAGTTCCAAGGGGTCTATAAAGATACAAAGAAAGAGTAGAACTTCTAACTTCTGCACACTCAGGCAGAAGTGTTGTACGACATGTACAAGGCTGTCATTATGGGGTTGTGCAATGGGGCTGTCAAACTCATCATGTAAGAAATTAGCCCAGAAACCACCTCTGTAAGAACATGTGGCTGCTTTGTGCAGACGTCATGCAAGATGACTAGCTGCAATGGTGGCTGTATGCTCCGTCAGGAGCACAAAGAAAAAATGATTATATATATATATATATATATATATATATATATAATATATATATATATATATATATATATATATATATATATATATATATATATATATATATATATATATATATATATATGCTCCTATGGTCTTCTTGTATAAAGCTTGCATCAAAGAATCCAAACGTTCTTGCAGGTGATTGTTGTACATGATGGGGTTGCGAGCCTGATCCATTCCTATTATATCATTCCTGATATATAATAAAAGTTCCTTCAGTCATAACTGACTATTGGAATGCGTCCCTGAGCTCCTATGGTCTTCTTGTATAAAGCTTGCATCAAAGAATCCAAACGTTCTTGCAGGTGATTGTTGTACATGATGGGGTTGCGAGCCTGATCCACAGCTTCCTATTAGTATCATGTTACAACATTCCTGAGGGAATATAATAATAAAAGTTCCTTCAGTCATAACTGACTATTGGAATGCGTCCCTGAGGTGACAGCTCTCGGCTGCGTTTTTTCTTGGCGTTCCTTTCGACGTTTCCGTTTATCTTCTGCTTGTTGTGAGAGCTTCTTTTCGCCCAATCTGAGGTGGCGCCGTAGAGATCATCGCCACTTGGTGCGATCGGCAGCTTCATCCTCCTAGGCTGCTGGATTTATATTCATTGCCCTCATGTCTCACTTGCACACGTCTTTGAGCCTCAGCTGCGGTGGCCCAACTGTTCTTTTGCCATATGCCCGTTGTCCGTAGAAGATATCTTCTGAGAGAGTAGAAGTCCTGATCTATCTCTCTCCCTTTCTTACCCGCCATTCTTGACAACCGCGACGCAAACAGCAATCAAACAAATAAAATTAAACTAAATTCACATTATGAACAATTTGATATACATATTACCTTAAGACGTATCAAACTGTAGAAGAACAAGAAAACACAAAAATCTTTGTCATATAAATCTAAAGTTTAAAACGCTGTCCATCTGAGTTTTTCCTGGCTAGTCATAAGTGTGCACGTGGCAAAACAATCAGTGTTATTGTTACAACAGAGTAACCCCACACTTAACTTGCCATATTGAAACGTAACTATATAGTTTACGCGTGGTGATGGTTAATTAACATGTATAAGATTACTAGTTAGTCTTGTTAAACCGTAACCTGTTTGCCAATTAAACAAACCACGTTGCAGTACGCTACATTAGACACAAGTACTGAAGATTGGTCAGCTGTCGGTGAATACCTGAAAAGTAGATATCATTTATTATTTAAAAGGTTTTCTTCTGCATTTTTTCCCTTGTCATCCCAAATAGAACACGAAGCTACCACCTCGGCTGGTTCCTTTACAGGAAGTCTGAATGAAAGCATTGAAGTGATCATGTAGAGGTTGTTCTCAGTAAGAATTTATTTTCCATAATACAGTGACCTGCCTATGTAACATCAAAGGTAGTCCCATAGCAGATAATGTCGTAGGGGAGTGAAGTGTTAAAGACTACACTATAATAGGTCTAGCTTCGAGAGGTTGGGTGACTAGTTCCTTTCCTTGCTGCCGTTGCCTTCTCTATCACCAGAGTCAATAACCTATTTACAGCTGGGTAGACTGGAGCGTGATGCCACCGTATTTCGAAACCGGTACCTTCGCAACCATAAGCCAGCGCTCTCTCCACTAGGCCAACAGAACAATCAATGCCTGAGGCAGAAGCAGTGTTATTGTTTCTTTGACTAATAATAATAACAGCCCCCTTCAGTCATAAATGACTTTGTGAATGCGCCCCTGAGGCGAAATCCCTCAGCTGCTTATTTTCCTGGTGTTCCTTTCGACGTTTTCTCCTCTCGTCTGCTTGCCGTGAGAGCTTCTTATCGCGCAGTCTGAGGTGGTGCCATAGAGAGCATCATCACTTGGTGCGATGGGCAGCTTCATCATTCCAGGCTGCTGGATTTATGTCCACTGCCCTCATGTCTCTCTTGCACACATCTTTGAACCTCAGCTTTGGTCGCTAAACTGTTCTTTTGCCGTCTGCCAGTTGTCCGTAGAAGATATCTTTCGGGATGCGACCATCTTTCTTGCAGTGGACATGACCAAGCCAGCGTAATCTGCGTTGTTTAAGCAGTGTATACATGCTTTGAAGGCTAGCACCTGACAACACCTCGACATTTGTCACCTTTTCCTTCCACGAAATACCGAGGATGTGCCAGTTTTCTGTAACAGTATCACCACGCTGTAGGCTACTGAACACTTTCTTGGAGGTCTAGGTAAATTCAGCGATCATGACAGGGTCTGACATCTTGCTGGTATCGATGCGTGGTTTCCCTTTGTGTCTGACACGATGCATTTTTCTTGGTTGTGCTCTGATTTTGCAGCAAACCAAAGAGTGATCTGTATCACAGTCTGCACTATAGTACAAGCAAAAGCGTGGAAAGCAAAGACTTGAGAAATAGCCTTCTGACAAGAATCAAGTCCAGCTGGTTCCAGTGCTTGGATCGTGGGTGTCTCCATGACACCTTATGCTGGGGTTTTGTCTGAAAGTAGGTGTTGGTCACGCATAGGTCATGATGAACATATAACTCCAAGAGCCCTTGTCCATTTTCATTCATCTTGCCAATACCACACCGTCCCAGACATGAAGGCCATGAAACATTATCGGTACCTACTCTAGCGTTGAAGTCACCAAAGAGAACAAGTTGTTCTTGCCTATATGTGCTTGTAATGACTGCCCTAGATTATCTTAGAACTGTGACGTGTAATGGAAAAAGAGTCTACAGTAATTTGACAGCCTATTGTAACCTCCTAGCTGCTCTGTGATTTGCTAGCTAAATCCATGCATTATACTGTCTGTCTTCACTTACACAGCTACTCTCTCGTCACGCCTTTTTTCTTTTAACACGAGCTAACACAGTGTTTACAAACTTCGTAACCTGTCAGTCATAACAGGAAAGCAAATCAGGTTTGTTTACCTCGTCCACTCACACGAGCTTCATCTGTCAATCATAATACCTCTCAGACAGACAGCACGTGAGAAAGACGAAACACATACCCTTTTGAAGATTTACTCAGGGAAAGCTTATAATTCCCTGTGCTCTTTGATCTCCAGACACGGGCATTTTAAAGAGTAACCCGTTAGCCGTAAGTAAAGCCTCTGATGTCGATCAACAGCTCCAGACGAGAGATTCTGGTAGCCGAATCGTATGCTTTCATCTTGAGTGCTAGTTTCTGAAAGTCTTCGTTTTCACAGTAGCGAGAAATTAACAACATTAGAGATTAGAGCAATTTAATGATATATGCGAGTATATATACTGCCGTTATCTTAACCCAACTATCAGAAGTCAGTCAGAATTTTGAATATTCTAGCGCGCAGTCCTAGAACCCAATTCTTGTGGATATGGTGTATTGATTCGTGGAGAGTTTTCATTCTGAATTTTCTGGTAAAAGGATAATAGTGCTAATGATTTAAAAAGTGATAGCTTAACATTTATTCTTCACTTAGATTTTTCTCGCTAGTAAGACGAGTGAAATAAAGTAACGCGTAGCGATTTCATACCAGATTTTCATTTAAAATGTTAAATCACGCCACCCGCTACCCACATACCTTAAACGGTAATTAGGTTAACAGTGTAGGCAGACGCGACACTTAATCTCTACAGGAGAGAGGTAAACCCGACTGTTTAGCTGACCGGACTTATAGGCAATAAAGCGACTGATAGTGGGAGTATAGAAATACCCGTTATATTTCATTGTGTATATTTGTTATTATAGTGTCTATTAATATTAATACCATACGACAAATTAGCAGACGCCGACAAATTAATAGCTATTTAATGACAGGCGATCATTGTTTAGGGAGCGTGTATTGAGAAATTAAATAATAATTAACATTGTACGCTGACCGCCGGCGCGAGCAGGGGCGGGCGAATTAACATAACTCAGCATGACCGAATTCAGCGCCAGCGACGTCTGCTAGCATGTAGGCGTAAGGAAACACCGTGTGCCTTTTAAACCTAGTCAGGGCTGACGGAGTGGAGAAGAGATCGTCTTGTCCACGTCTGTGTGTATATATATTAATAGCATTTTTTTCCATAAATGTTTTTCTAGTATTCTTCACAGACTTGGTCACAAGGGCGTTCAGCGGTCTTTTTCTGTTTGTTACTTTTCTCCTGTGCTTGGCTTGTGCGTTACCAATTTCCTTTAAAAACGTTCACTCGCTAAATGGTATTTGAGAACAATAAAATTTAACCACCGGACTTACCAAATCCAGATTTATATTTTTACCAGCAGCAGTGGTGCTATAACACTATTATCGTTCCCAACTCCTGACAGTCGTAATTCCAGTGGAGTATCTCCCTAGAGATATACGCTGTGCAGAATCGGCGCTCTAACACAGAGTTGGCCGATAGAAGAACCATAATAATCACATTTTAAAATGTTTTTAGCAACCAGATGTTTCCCAATACTGGAAGTATTTTCCCCGTGAAAGGGTGTACCTCAAGAACTCTCACAGTTTTCACTATTTGTAGTAACACATATATCTAGGAGAAGCACCATATTAGGCGTTCACCTCACTAGTTAGTTCTGGGGATGAACTGGGGCCAATTTGGATCTGCGACAACTGGGGTGACAGAATATTAAGTGAAAGAGATAATACGAGTATATTCATGGACTAATTCTATTACCAAGGGATATTACAGACCTACCATACCAGGCCATTATGTAAGAGTGTGGGAGTGGCCACTGTTGAGAGAATGTGTGAGTATTTTCCTTGTTTGCTGGAAACTATCCATATATCTGATTTGTCTAAATTTTGTTTACTTTACTGGGTCTCATAGAGTACCAATTCTGTCAGTCTGTAACAGAGTGCTAACCTTCAACCTTTGGGTTAATAATTTTGGGTTTTTTTCTCCATTCGGGGAGGGTGCACTTTTCTGCTTTATTTCATATGCATGTAAATGACCCTTTGATCTTTTTTTTTTCTTTAGATATTTGATGTTGTCGAGTTTAAATGATAATAAACTACAAAGAAACATACATTTGTGTGTTGGTCAGACCCATACCCATTTATCCGTAGTTTTTCACGTTTGTGTGTCTTGTTGTCACATAGCTGTGTGTGTGTGTAGAGTAACTTATCTATTCTTGATAGGGAAGGTGGGGAGGGGGGGGGGAAGTGGGAAGGCTGTCGGGCAATAAAGTACAGTCGTACGGATAAGCTGGAGGAGATAACCTAATCACTCCAGAGGCATATATTTCCATCAATCTACCACCTGTGAAATCTATTTTCTATACCTGTTATCGCGTATCTGTCGACATCCACTCTATTTAGACGGGCTAAATAAAACAATTAACCTTCCGGACGACAAAGATAGAATACAGAGTAGGAGCATACACACTGACAAGCATGATGGGACCTGCGCTAGTTTGCAGGCGGAGCGTAAACAGACGTTCTAATTCATTCTCATCTGGTACAACCATTTTAGCGATTCTATTTTAAAGCAAAACTTACTCCATGTTCTCTAGTTTTATCAAGGTCTTTCCTTTGCAAAAAAAAAAAACAAAAACAAAAAAAACGTGTAGTCCTTCTTGCTCACCATTCCAGAGCCTGCCAGGTGCGCTTCCTGAAGTGCTGCTATATCCATCTGAAGTCGTTTAAGTTTGTCATTTATTAAGGTTGTCTTTCTGACATCGGTCATGTCCTATAGGTTTTCGGATAGTCCAGTCAATATAGTCCGGATGTTCTAACATCCCAATCTGATAATTTTTTTCTTCGTAGTCTTTCTTGATTTGTGATTATTGCTTGGTGCTACATTTGTTGTCCACAGTTGGAGTTTGACCCAAAACCCCATGCACCCAAGGGTGAAAGCAGACAGTGGTGAGACAACACGTTTTTGACTGGGGGCTGCCAAGCTTGAAGCGAGCTGTAGCTGTCCAGTGAGATCCTAGAACCTCTCCCACTGTCGGAAGTAACGCCTGGAGCCATGCCCTACGCCAACTGGGCAAGAAGCTTACAACTGGTAACTGATTCTTCCCGCTTTGTGCCGACTCCTTTAGGGTGAAGCACGTGTGTCCTCTCTAGGGTGTGAGCTTGGGCACAATTACTTGTATGTGGAGATCAAGCTGTTGACCATACAGCATGTTAACCATTTCCACGCAGCCGGTAGATCCAAAGGAACGGCAGTAGCCGGTACAGTTTGATATCAGCCACGTCGCAGGAGTTGCCAGAATAATGTCGAATGAACATTAGACTGCCTTAGGGACTCCGACTCCGGATTGACCCTCAGGGTTTATTTCCAAAGCCTTTCCTGTAAAAGGATGTTCCCGCAAGGCAGTGGAGATTTGGATTCAGAGTTTTACTTTCTCCTACATAGGCTACCAACCAAGGATCCCGAACCTTATCTGTCCAAAGCTGCTGGTTTTAAGGCGCCAATGACTCACCTTGCCCCTTTTCCCGCCAGTGGAAACAGTTCCGCCGGTCTCAAATTGAGCCAATCGTGAAGGCCGGAAGCCTGGCCTTGGCTGTCAGAGGCTATTTAAGGCGCGTGCGGTAGACGCTGCTTCTTTGACTACTTGCCTCTATAATGTGGTTATAAATGACAGTATATAATGCATATAAGTGGCAACTTGCCCATACTTCCTTTAATTTATTCTTTTTTTTTCTCTCAGGCTCTTTCTCTCAGTCTTTGTCCCTAGATTCCTTTCTCTTAGTCTCTTTCTCTTGGTCCCTGTCTCTTAATCTCTTTTTCTAAGCTCCTTTCTCTGTCTATCCCCTTCTGTCAGTGCCTTTTTCATCAGTCGCATTCTTCAAGCTTATTCTGTCAGGCTCTTTCTATCAGTCTCTTTTATCAGGCACTTTATCACACATATGTGTATGTAATGATTAGTAATGTTGTTATTTCTGCTGTATTCGGTCCGGCTTTTTTGTTTTACTCCCATCTTCATTATAATTTTTGTCCCACCCTGTGGAGCATGGGGTGATCCAATGTAGATGGCCCTCTTCATGGCGCTTATTACAAAAAGCAAACTCTTGTAGCGTTGATTTCTGTTACAATTTGTGTTACATAGTGAGGTTACCACCCTCAAGCACCACCCTCAAGCACCACGCAAATATTATTTCCTTTTTAACGAAATGCCTGATGGAACAGTAATTATTTTCTTTCTTTATCTCCTCAGACAACTATACAAGGTCCTTTTACTTCCTGTAATTGGGAGATTTGTCTCGCAGCTAACAGTCAACCTTGTTTGATTCAAGTTTAAGAGAGATGTTAATTGTTGTGCTTCTGTAAAACAGGAAAATTTCGTAAATGTTTAATTATAAAGCGAAGTGTAGTTTCCATTAGTAGTAAATACGTGTGGAGGACAAGAAATATTCAATTTGCTTGGCGTAAATTTGTAACTTTAGTTGTTCGGTTTTGTTGTCTTGGGAAGGGGAAAGTACTGTATTTATCTTAAAAATAGACAGCTGCCGCTGCAGATATGAGTTGTCTCTCTTTAATGTTTTCATTTGTCGATGTAACTATGCATTCAACTCCGGAGAGCAAAAAGTGTTACAAGAACACCCCCATAGATCAACCGAAGTCAGATATAACAGTGTTTGTACTCTTTTCCAAAAAGAGACCATATGGTAATGCTAAGACTTCTTCTTCTTCGTCGTACAATCACAAATAACCACATCTATTTCTCTGACAAATTTGGCACTTTATCTCCGACTGAGAAACGTACTCTGCAGACTCACATGCCTGTGCCATCTGTTCAACAAATTAAACGTAGGAAAGGCAGATGTGTATCTGCTTAGGAAGACACGTGAACAGTTGATCACGCTGCCTAATAATATCGACTCCACCAGAGCAGGACATTGACAGTATGCTAGTCACATACCCCTTTGAAGGAGAAACGTTTTGGCATTAAGAGCAGCATGACACAGAAAGATCTTGTTATGTTATATAAAGCTATGAATAAGAATATCGCTATGCTAGAACGGTTCTCAGAAATATGAAATGCTGAATGGGTTAGTGACCAACCGTTACAAAAGTATTAGGAATCATCTGCTTCAGTTCAGTTTATTAAAAGAAACAAAAAGCTAAAGGCAGTCCCATATCAGATACTGCCATAGGGGAAAGATGTGTTAGAGACTACAGTTTACTAGTTACAGTTTCGAGAGGTGAGGTTATCAGTTCCTTTCCTGCCTACATTAGCCTTTCCTAACTGAAGAGCAGAGTCAGGTACCCATTTACAGCTGGGTAGGCTTAAGCGTGATGCCAACTTGTTTCCAATCAGGTACGTTTGCCGCGAGAGGAAAGAGCTCTAACCACTCTACAAACACAACGCTGTAAAAAAAACATTGTAAAGAAATGTGGAAAGTTTGAGTAGAAACAAGAGAAATACACATGTCAAAATAGATAATAGAGAATGAACTTTAGATATTCATTATGCTGTATGGCTCTCTAGTTTTTGTTATTTCCTTAAATAATGCTTACTTGGCGGAGCAGCGTAGGTGTTTTTAATTGCTGGTATCAAATCAAGAATTCTGTGGTGTAAAGTGCTATTCTGTAATGGTCTGTTTATTCCAAATTCTGGCAGTCCCTCCAGTCACTGCTTTTTTTTTTTTTTTTTTACCTGCTAACGTTCTCGTGTCAGGGGCGGTGTCAATAATGATAAGCACGAACTTTAGGAGTGCCCCGCTAGTTAGTCCATTTATGTTATCTCCTCTATCCGCCACAAACAACGCTGTTAAGTTGCTCACGGTAATCAAAAGGTAGTCCCATAACTGAAACTGTCGTAGGGGAGTGAAGTGTTAGAGACTTCGCCATACTATGTCCAGCATCGAGAGGTGGGGGGTGACAAGTTCCCTAGTCACGGTAAGACAACATGAAAGTGTGGGGTCACCACAAAAATGTCAATGTCTAACCCCTTGCTTGTCTCTGAAACTACACGTCATCATCATCATCATTTTCCATTTCGCTGCTTGTGGGGCATGGAGCTGTTACTGTAGATTGTTCTCTTTCAGGAAGTCTGAACCTTAACCTTCATGTGGTAACTGTAGATTGTTCTCTTTCAGGAAGTCTGAACCTTAACCTTCATGTGCAGCGGTTCCCAACCTTTTTTCACTTGCGTACCCCTTGGCAGCCCATTTCTATAAATTGTACCCCTAATATTAGCAAAATATTTGAAATTAATATAGTTGCTGTTATTCAAAATTTATAGATTTATAACCAGAAATAAAGTGGCCAACCACGGGATTAAAAAAAACAATGTAATAAAAAGGTGAACAAACAGTGCATATATTTTTACATTAAAAAAATCAGAAGATACAATAAAAATTAACACATTAAATTTATTAATAATAATAATAAAAACGTTGTTATTGTTAAAAGTTGAAATCACTTTTTATAACACACGTCACGTGACCATGACAAATGTTCAGTGTGATGCTTGAGCTTGTTTTGGGGCACATAGTTTTTTAAAATCAGGTTCAAGTGATGTAAGATACAGTCTCAATTCTGGACCTGCATTCAGTTTACTACGGTATTTATTTTTTTTTTTATAAAGGTATAAGAAGAGAAAGCCCTCTCCACCAGCTCAGTATTTGTAAATGGCAACAGAAACTTAAGCGCCTTGTCGGTCAGCTGTTCATATTCTCTGCTGACGTCTCCCCAAAAGTTAATAAGGAATTTTCCTTTGAATTCAGCTATTAAAGTAGTATCAGTCGAAAGTTCAATCAACTTCTCTTTTTCGTTGATTGATAATGTGGCTGCTTGGAAATATTCTTCTTCAAAGCGATTTACAGTCCAGTAGTTCTCTTTTCCAGGTTTCGGAAAGTACTTCTCGAAAGATGATTTTAGCCCTTTCAAGTGTTCAATTATTTTCTCGCTCATTTCCTGGGAGAGGTGCAGCTCGTTCTCAGATAGGAAATTGTGCAGAGTTTCAAATACCTCAGGCTGGCCTTTTTCAATACACGACCTCCAAAAATCTAATTTTTTAATCATAGATTCAATTTTGTCTGAAACATTGAAGATCGTTACCGAGCTATTCTGAAGTGCCAAATTTAGTTTGTTTATTTGTAGGAAAATATCCGACAAGTATGCAAGACTCTGAAGCCAACCACAGTCGTGTAACTTTGAAGTAAGTTGGAAAGGATGGTCTTCAAAAACAAGTTGGACTTCATGTCTAAGTTCGAACAGCCGGGTAAGGACTTTACCACGAGAGAGCCATCTTACTTGTGTATGAAGAAGCAGGGTAGAATGAAGACTATTCATCTCTTCACACAGTGCTTTGAAAAGCCTCGAGTTTGTGGACTTTGACTTTATAAAATTAACCACTTTGACAGCTTCATCAAGAACGACTTTTAATTCACCAGGGAGGCAGTTAAATGCAAGACTTTGCCTGTGGAGGCAGCAGTGGTTCCAGGTTATATTTGGGGCTACCTACGTGACACGAGCGCGAAGACCGGAGTAGCAACCTGACATAGATTTGGCTCCGTCAGTGCATAGTCCACAACAATTAGACCAATTAATGTCCTTTTCTTTGAAATAAGAATCAATAGCATGAAATATATCCTCACCTCTTGTAAGCCCTGTCAGAGGATGAGAAAGCAAAAGGTTTTCTTCAACTTCATTGCTTTTCAAATACCTCACAATAACAAGCAAAACAGCGAAATTAGCAATATCTGTGCTTTCGTCAACTTGAATAGCAAAGAATTTACTATTTTTAATTCTACTTATTATTGTCGCTTCAACATCGTCAGACATATCCTGCATTCTTCGAGAAATTGTATTGTTCGAAAGAGGGATAGCGTTCATTTTGCGAACATGTTCCTCTCCGAGCATGCACAGAACGGCATCTTTTATACAAGGAGAAATTAAATTCTCAGCTATAGTATGATTTTTACCACATTTAGCAATACGATAACTAATACGGTAAGAGGCTTCAACCGCATTTTCGTTATCTTTGTCAGCTTACGACAAGTACGATGTCACATTCTGTTGTTTCGATAGGCGCTGAAAAAAATTGCGTTCCTTGTTTTCATAACAGGGGTGTTTTGTTTGTAAATGCCGCAAGATTGTCTCACACAGTTCATGTTGTATAGTATAGCGTTGAATTAATTTCACAACTTTTGACTTGTCTTTTACACTGTTGACATATGTATCTTTTTTCCGCCATTACTCAATTTTTTTCGCGTACCCCTGAACGTCCTGTCGCGTACCCCCAGGGGTACGCGTACCACAGGTTGGGAACCGCTGTTCATGTGGTTACTGTAGATTGTTCTCTTTCAGGAAGTTTGAACCTTAACCTTCATATGGTTACTGTAGACTGTTCTCTTTCAGGAAGTCTGAACCTTAACCTTCATGTGGTTAATGTAGATTGTTCTCTTTCAGGAAGTCTGAACCTAAACCTTCATATGGTTACTGTAGACTGTTCTCTTTCAGGAAGTCTGAACCTTAACCTTCATATGGTTACTGTAGACCGTTCTCTTTCAGGAAGTCTGAACCTTAACCTTCATATGGTTACTGTAGACTGTTCTCTTTCAGGAAGTCTGAACCTAAACCTTCATATGGTTACTGTAGACTGTTCTCTTTCAGGAAGTCTGAACCTAAACCTTCATATGGTTACCGTAGATTGTTCTCTTTCAGGAAGTCTGAACCTTAACCTTCATATGGTTACTGTAGACTGTTCTCTTTCAGGAAGTCTGAACCTAAACCTTCATATGGTTACTGTAGACTGTTCTCTTTCAGGAAATCTGAACCTTAACCTTCATATAGTTACTGTAGACTGTTCTCTTTCAGGAAGTCTGAACCTAAACCTTCATATGGTTACTGTAGATTGTTCTCTTTCAGGAAGTCTGAACCTTAACTTTCATGTGGTTAGTGTAGATTGTTCTCTTTCAGGAAGTCTGAACCTTTTTTTTTTCTTTTTTTTCCTCGTACGCCCGCTAATACTCGAGGCGAAATCTCAGGTTATTGTTTTAATGTCTAACCTGACATTGATTTTACGTGAATATCCCTTTTCTTGTACAGAGACAGGTGTCCCTCGCCATTCAGGCAGAAACTCGCCGATTTCGGAGGTACCCATTAGAGCTGGGTCGGCTCAGGAGCCGCCAATCCCTAGTCGACGACACTTCTTCAAATGTACTCGCCAGGTCTCGAGTTAATCCAGTCCAATTCCCGGTCGACGAAAAATCCTCAAATGCCGTCGCCCGGGTTTGAAAGTCTGAACCTAAACCTTCATATGGTTACTGTAGATTGTTCTCTTTCAGGAAGTCTGAACCTTAACCTTCATATGGTTACTGTAGATTGTTCTCTTTCAGGAAGTCCTAACCTAAACCTTCATGTGGTTACTGTAGATTGTTCTCTTTCAGGAAGTCTGAACCTAAACCTTCATATGGTTACTGTAGATTGTTCTCTTTCAGGAAGTCCTAACCTAAACCTTCATGTGATTACTGTAGATTGTTCTCTTTCAGGAAGTCTGAACCTTAACCTTCATATGGTTACTGTAGACTGTTCTCTTTCAGGAAGTCTGAATCTAAACCTTCATATGGTTACTGTAGATTGTTCTCTTTCAGGAAGTCCTAACCTAAACCTTCATGTGGTTACTGTACATTGTGCTCTTTCAGGAAGTCTGAACCTTAACCTTCATGTGGTTACTGTAGATTGTTCTCTTTCAGGAAGTCCTAACCTAAACCTTCATGTGGTTACTGTAGATTGTTCTCTTTCAGGAAGTCTGAACCTTAACCTTCATGTGGTTACTGTAGATTGTTCTCTTTCAGGAAGTCCTAATCCAAACCTTCATGTGGTTACTGTAGACTGTTCTCTTTCAGGAAGTCTGAACCTAAACCTTCATATGGTTACTGTAGATTGTTCTCTTTCAGGAAGTCCTAACCTAAACCTTCATATGGTTACTGTAGATTGTTCTCTTTCAGGAAGTCCTAACCTAAACCTTCATATGGTTACTGTAGATTGTTCTCTTTCAGGAAGTCCTAAACTAAACCTTCATATGGTTACTGTAGATTGTTCTCTTTCAGGAAGTCCTAACCTAAACCTTCATATGGTTACTGTAGATTGTTCTCTTTCAGGAAGTCCTAACCTAAACCTTCATATGGTTACTGTAGATTGTTCTCTTTCAGGAAGTCTGAACCTAAACCTCCAAGTGCTGATATTGTGAGCACTTTATTTTGCTTGACGTCATGAGGTAGCCATCCCGATACACGCCCTCGTACTAGTTGCAATTTCCGACTTTGCTTAAAAGCAATAGTCCTTTTATTTCCTTGTCTGGACCTGCACGTGACGAATCTACCTGTGATATCGTTACAAATTTACATCAGTAAGTCATTTGGACACGAAAACAAATCACAACACCTGACAGTAAACGTTGATGTACACACCATGTACATTTTATTGTTCTTGGTAACATGAGTAAAAACATATGCAAGCATACAACATATTATTTGACAGAAAGCATTATAGCAGGGATCGGCAACTCAGGTTACCTGGATCTACTTTAGAAACTTATAGCTCCCTGAAGATTTGCCATGTCTATTTTCAAATTTTAGAGTAATGTATTTGGAATTTCCAGTATGTACATCCTATATGTAATTTTAGAGCAGAGAGCAAGGAAGGAAGGAAAGACATAGTAAGCTATACAAATCGCGACATACAGTTCAGATTGAAACATTAAATTAATCTAATGCACATTTTTAGTGAGAAGACTCGCAGTCACTCTTATCCACTGTTTCCTTAATGTACTGTTAGTATTTCGTCACACCAAGTCTGTCACAAGATGGATTTTGGTGCGTCCTCTTTCCGATCTCTCTTTCACTACGGCAGTATCAGTTACATTTTTGTACTGATTTTATTGCGATTTTTCCCGAGTCGCGTCCTTTTCTTTCTGTTTGCTATGTAGCAGAGAGTTTGTTTGTTCAAACATCTGACACCCCTTGTTGGTGATACTACATCGCGTTTGCTAGGATGCGGCAAAGCTTTGCTAAGATTAGGCCAGGGGGCGCGATAGATAAGGTATTAATCGTCCGTGCGACAGATTCTGGACAGCCAAGCGTGACGTAATCGTTTCAGGTACACCTTGTTACAAAGAGATTACTTTACATGAAAGTAATAATTTGTTACATCTTACACACAGTGTCGTGTGAGGTTACCGATGCGTTTATGAGTTGGTACACATGGCAATCAGATGTTTACAGCCCATTTTCAAAAAAGTAATGTTTGAAATTTTGCACTAGATGAGTCATGAAAAATATTCAAATCTGAGTAGCTGATCATTTTAGCTCCATAACAAACAGAGCGGGGTAGGACAGTGAATATAACCTGAAGCTTTAGTCAGTCTAGTTCACTGTGAGATTCACGCTTGCCAAAGACACCAGACTGGCCAGTAGTTAGAATTCAGAATTTCCATTTATCAGACCGGACACCTTTTATTGGAGTATTCAACAGGACTTACAATTCAGCACAGGAAATCTCTAACATTTTAAATAAAGAAAACCGGAATATCTGAGGAAACTGAAAAACACGGAGTCATAGAGGGAATTATCTTATTAAAGAAACGACACCCCAGACGCGTGTAAGAGGCCAATTCAAGTCTCTTTTATTCATCTGAGCAAAAAAAGTCTGTGAGCCAGGATTGGCGTAAGTTTTCATTTTACATTTTATATTATTAACATGTGAACAAGCACACACACACACACACACACACACACACACACACACACACACGCACACGCACGCGCACGCGCACGCACACACGCACACACGCACACACACGCACACGCACACACACACATATTTATATTTATATAAGACCATGTGAATATTAATGTGTGAAAATCGCTAGTGGATGACCTAGTTATTTGAAACTGGCAACTTCAGCATATAGAATGATGATTTCATGATCTACCACTTGCAAGGGCTGGTGATGGCTTTATTGTTAGTTTCGTAAAGAGAACTAAAAGCACAAAGTAGTTCCAGGTTCCACATGGAACAGGGAGAAAAAGATGAAGAAATGATGTACATTCTAATTGTAATACTTACAGTTTAAAACAAGTGTAAATGTCGATGTTAACATATACACTTTAAAATTAATGAAAGTTTAAAACTTTTCAAAGCAGTGTAAACATATTCAATTGACATTGTGAACACTTTTCAATCAGTGGAAATGTAAATATAAACATATTCTATCTATACTATAACCGTTACATTTAAATGTAAGGTAACTGTAAAAGCTATCCAGTTTAAATGTAAAGAAAACTTTATCCCGAGGGATTAAATTTAATTCTCATCGAGGGTAAATTTTTAGATAAATGTGATGGTAAAATAGAAGAAAGGGGGCACATAAGTATGTGTCGGGAAACGCAATACTCAGGAGAGCGTTTCGTGTCTATTCTTTATCATAGTTATTGGTGGTACCAGCAGAAACTACTTTATCTGGAACAAGAAGGGACAAGTGGCCTACGCTTTAAGACGAGGGACCAACTTCGTAGACTCTCCTTGACATTTCTGGGAAACGAGCTACACCCTACAACCTTTACCAGCGACGAGCGAGAGCAGTGTAAAAAGAACCCCTCAGCGTGAGCAGAAACTACTATTGGCAGCTAAGTGCAAAGTAAACGCTGCCAAAGTGAACTTTTTTCCATCGTTTAAATTATTAAGCAATGATGAAACTTTTCTTCTAAACTATTTAATTATTTTCAAACTGTTAAAACTTAAGTGATTATTAAATGTTGTTAATTGTAATTTTACAAATTTAACTTCGATTTAATCCTTTTAAATGTACTGCATGTTTGTCTCAGTCAATTTACTACACACACTCTAAATAGAGCTATACCAGAATAATAAGAATTCCACTGAGTAAATCAGAGGTGGGGGATTAAGGCGCTAAAATATATCATTGCTTAACTCTTCACAAAAGTGGTCGGCAGATTCTAGAATTAACGTGCTCAGCCAAAGCAGTATTGTTTTCGCTTATCTGAATATCTTGTGAAGACTCCCTTTGTGATAGAAGTGTCATTCTCATCTATCTACATCTCTGCCAAGACTAATCTTGTGAGAAGGCAGACACCTTTGAAGCCCAAATTAGATAGGCCTACTCTTGAGTTTTGGCCACTGTTGGACCACTACTGCAAAGCAGAGGAGGCTATACCGTCACAAAGTCTTATACTGCAGTCTAAAAATGATGGTTGCCTTTTTACTGTAAACGAACACATTTCACGTTTTCACAGTGAAGATCGGCTTTCCTATCGCATGCAGTTCAGTAGTCAAGTGAGTATTCACTGAGAACGTGGCAAAAATAACTTTGATGCTGTTTATACCGCCATTCAAATGTCGGCGGGAGATATCTAGTAATCTAGTCCGAAATTTCCTTAGTTTAGTCTTGCTTTTTGTCTTCGAAGTCGCCTAAAGGTCTACCAAATGATAGGCCTACCATGGGAGCTAACGGTTGATCATGATCTACCTGTAGCCGACACCTGCATTAGAGCTTATTTACTACATTATTTTGTATTTTTATCTGTTCCTCCATACCTTATATAGTACTAAACAGTTAATTTTCTCTCAGTTTCATTTATCAGTATATTGTAGGTTTCTCTCTCTCTCTCTCTCTCTCTCTCTCTCTCTCTCTCTCTCTCTCTCTCTCTCTCTCTCTCTCTCTCTCTCTCTCTCTCTCTCTCTCTCTCTCTCTCTCTCTCTCTCTCTCTCTGTCTCTCTCTCTCTCTCTCTCTCTCTCTCTCTCTCTCTCTCTCTCTCTCTCTCTCTTACATTCCCAAGCTCTTCTCTCTCCGACTATAACATCTACGAGTATTTTACAATTCTCTATCTATCGTACAACCAAACGAATTTCTCTCTCCTTTACACAAAATCAAATACCTATGTCAGCCTTTTACAATACTCAATCAATCCATTGTATCACGCTCTTCTCTCTCCCACTCACTATAACCCTTACTCCTGAACTCTTTCTTACACATTTAATCAAATACAATATTTAAACATGCCATAAGAAGCATAAAAAACACTGAAAAAAAACTAAAATACAAAATTTTTCAATTCATTAATTAATTCATTAATTCATTAATTCATTACCCTTGAGATCAGGGTTTCTCAACATGTGGTTCATAGACCTCTTGACGGCCATATATTTTAGGGGTCCATGTACATTGCCTAAAATTTAAAAGATAAAATTATAAATTATGCTTTTATTAAAAAATTTTTTTTGAGAAGGGGCTCAAAGCCTACATCGGACAATCAAAGGGGTCCATAGCCTTTACCGGACAATCAAGGGTCCATAGAAGTTAGCAGAAAATCAAAGGTGTCCATGCCACAAAAAAAAGGCTAGGAACCCCTGTTTAAGATTCCTGTGGACCAAAGGCTTTCAACAAATTGATGCCAAACCTTCCAGCCAAGCGTGTCATGTGTTCAATGTTGTTATATGTCTTCTGTATTACCTTACATGACAGGTCTCAACTTCTCTTCGTATCTTATAACACATTCTTTAGACCTGAAGGTCTTTTTTATTTGGACATGCGCCCTAATATAACCGACTAGGTTGAACGGGACGAGCCTCGCCAAAACGAGGCTAAATTTTAGTTTAAAAAAAATCTTCGTATCTTAGGTCCTCCTCTATATCCCTTATCATTTGTATCCTGGGGGTTGCAGATCACGCACTACCTTTAAATGCTATCAGCAACTTACTTCCTCAGTTTGTGTCCTATTCAACGTCATTCTTTTGATCATTGTTTTGTTCAACATTTATTTTTCTGGTTATTTCAATCGGTTCTATTCGTCATCTGTTCATACGATGCCCGTCCTTCTATTCTGGGCAAGCACCCATTTAAAGTCTGTAACGTATTTGTTTCAGAAAGCAATGGCAAACTACTGAATGAAAAAAAGTTACCTAGAAAAATCACAAACAGCCAATAAAAGCTGGGGTTGATTGCCACGTCCTGTAAAGGATAAGCAACTAACTTTAACTTTAACGTATTTGTTGTCAGGTTTTTATTTGTCCTTCACGTTTCAGAGCCATAGAATAGAACTGTCTTGACATTGTGGCGTTAAAGATTCTTTGTATTCGGCATGAATCTCTTCCATGTCCATAAATTAGCAATACAACGAGCGTTCCTCCTACATTTTGTTATTTCAATCTCAGTGTCTGTTCATAAAATTATGTCTATATTGCTGCGACGATATATGTAAGAAACCACATCTTGTAAAGATTTTTCTCTATATACAGTACTGGTATTATTTGCCGGAATTAATATCAAATATTATGTCCTGTCCACATGGTACGTGTTTACAACAACAAAAGCTACAGGCATTCATAAATGTTTGCTTGCGTAGATTAGACTGATTGAAATGTAGCATCAAGTTGACCAGTGTGGAACTGATGGCAACAATCATAGACACTTGTCCGTGGAACAAGCGATGAGAAGTAAACGGTGACGATGGATAAGACACACATTGAGGAAACCTGCTGGCAGCATTACTAGGCAGTCCTTGTTCTGGAATCCCCAGGGAAAGAGAGGCAGATGTAGACCAAACCCCCCCCCCCCCCCCCGACACACCCCCCCTCCCCATGGAGAAGAGAACTGAAAACAGACATGAAAACGATGAGGAAGACATCAAGTGACCTTGAACTGACAGCACGTGACAAGAGGACTTGGCATGTATTTTTTTAAATCAATGCAAGAGCTAAAGTTTGTTGTTGATGATAATAATAATGGAGATGATGATGACGATTAATGACAACATGATAAATTCATTGCCGTAGCTCTCAACTGTTTCTCTCTTACCTCCACGTACAGTACAAATATTGCTTCCCTTTCGTTCTGATGACACTTGACCGTTGAAATTTGCATACGATCTGGTTGTTATCCAATGGTTACGTTGTCTTATCTTTCTCTAATTATTTAATCATCATCACTGACTCCCCTTTTCACTTTTTAAATGAGCAGGGGCCTACCAATCCAACTGGCCCCAAAACAGGAAGCATGAGCCAAAGCATTCCTTGTGAGTTTTCTTAATCACTACTTATCTCAGCAGTTCTTTCTATCTACGTTAAACGGACCACAATATTCTATATATCAACATAATTATATCAGGTCTGAGCCCTCAGTTTAAAGTGTTTATTTCCTTTTTTGTTCCTTGCAGAACTTCCAAAATATCTCTATCATAAAATAATGAAGACAGTGTCGTTACATATAGCACACATTCAAGACAGTGTCGTTACATATAGCACACATTGAAGACAGTGTCGTTACATATAGCACACATTGAAGACAGTGTCGTTACATATAGCACACATTGAACAATCTGAAAGCATTACAATACAGTACTTTGTCTGGAATACCCAAGGTAAAAGAATAAGATTAAGACCAATAAACACATGGAGAAGAGATTTAGAAATAGACAAGAAGGAGGTACAGACAGTGGCGTAACTAGGGTTGGTGTCACCCAGTGCGGTTACTCATGGTATCACCCCCATGGACCTCTTCCAGTACCAGACCACACAGAATCCTTAGTAATGTTTTTTGTACTAATGTTACTCGTAAATCGTAATTCCCGTATATCACTGAATGTAATGTCAATAATAGTGACATAAAGAAGAAGCAAAATTAAAATTACACCTTTAAATTACAATATCATATGCACAGCCTAAATGTATTTACATTTACATAGTTTCGTGTGGTTATAGTGAAAATTCGGTAAGAAAACAGTAGAATTCGGAGTAAAAAAGTTTAAGAACTACATCAAAATTATGTTCATTTTAACGTTAAACTTTACAAAAATTTTACGGACAGTCATTTTGGTGTTATCCCCTCTGATGGTGTCATCCGGTGCAGTCCGCCCCGCACCTCCCTAGTGACGCCACTGGGCACAGATCAATGAAAAGGCCTTTAATTGATAGTATAGGCCAAAAATGCCTGGCGTGTATTTGTTGATTGTCTGTGCGGCACAAGTTACTAAAATGTAATGAACAATAATACCCCGACCACAACATTCAACACTCACAAACAATCATCATACAACATTTTCCTCCTCTCTAATTTCTGCAGCATATAACAAATGCACAAGGCAACCCATACGCATAATGTAGATGGCGACGACGACGCTGTGGATGACAAGTTGCAAGACCCATCATCATCATCAGACAGAGGATTGTCCATGGCTATAACGACAAACGATAGAAGATATAGTTATAGCGATAGTTGTTTTTGTGCTTTCAAATGATCACCCAAATTATTTATTGCATAGTTAACTGACATAAGTGGTTAGATGTTATATCCAGAATTGTGTGCCTGAAGAACGCCCGTTTAACCTGAATTGTACTCAGTTTATAACTATTAGGGCCTTTATTCAATATCATCACCGTTGAGCCCCCCAAGGAGCTAAGACCTTTAACAAACACATGCTAAGTCTTCCTGTCCTGTGCCATCCGCTCTAGATCTTTCCACGTTTCACTCATCATTTCCGTTTATGTCTCGAGTTCTCTTCTCCCTGTGTTTTACTGTCTACCTCTGCTTCTTTTACTCTATGGATTCCAGATCAAGGGCTGCCAGGTAATGCTATCAACATATAAGGAAGGGAAACCCGAGGCCTGTAAACAGTAAATAAATATTAGACAAAAATAAAGGTATGTTTTCAGGCACTCGTAAGGAATAAAGAAGTAGAAAACTAGACAACAGAAAAACAACAGACGTGAGTGGCTTATCCAGGACTCGAACCCAGGACCTTCCGTGCGACAACCCCGCCTAGCTATGCAAGCGAATCACACTGTCCTCCCTGCCATCTAGGCATAAACATACCTTTATGTTTGTCTAATATTTATTTAATGCTATCAACAAGTTTCTTGAGTGTGTGCCCAACCATCAAAAACGTGTTCTTGTCATCTCTTGCTCCACTGGCATTTGTCTGGTTTTGTCATCAGTTCCATATTAATGATCGTGTCATACCACATCAATCCTTCTATTCTACACAAGCACCCATTTATGAAAGTCTGCAGCTTTTTGGTTGTTGTTTTTGTTGTTCTCCATGTTTCAGAGCCATACAATAGGACTGACTTGACATTTGGGCACTATAGTTGAGATATACTTAAAATAGATATGCCTTTCAAGACCATTGAATCATTAAGGCAACTACTCGTCATGAATAGTCAAGAACAGAAACGAATTGTACAAGAACTGAAAACCAACATTCAGACCCGTAGGAGAAACTATAACGCCTTGCATGATATTATTACATCAACGTGCAGATTATACGATCAGCTGCTATCTCCATAACGAAGGTCAGATGTAGTGCATCTCCAACATCCTTTGTCTCATTCCTTGATGGAACAATTGGATAATTTCCCTTTCATCTCTTGAAGTTGATTTCCTGTTTATAAAGCTATCTTATTTTTGCTCGTTTACCTTCAGCGTTTACTTCTAGTGCAGAATGCATGTCTCTTTATTTGTACAAAATGTTGTATAATGTTCATCTATTGGATTCCTGGGATACACATGTTTGAACTACAATCTTTTCAACGATGTCTAGTTGCAATTTTTCTCTATGCCCTTATAGACTAAGAGCAGATAAGAATATTTCTGGAGCGGTCTTGATATATGCTATATGATTGTCACTTCCTATTTTAAAATGTGTATATCCACACTTGTATCCATTGGATATAACAAGGTAGTCCCATAATGGATACTGCCGTAGGGGAGTGATGTGTTAGAGACTTAACTATACAAGGTTTAGCATCAAGAGGAAAGGTGACCAGTTCCCTTCCACGCTGCCTTTTTTTTCCTTCCCTAACAAAGTCAGGTACTCATTTACAGCTGGGTAGACTGCAGCATATCCGTACAGTGAATCAAAACCGGCACGATTACCGCGAGAGACCAGCGCTCTAACGAGTCTGTCAATCATCCGATATTGGATATACGTCAAACTAATGTCTAAGGAAGAAGCAATAACTGCCATGTGACAAATAAGTTTTATTTTTAATTTATTCCTAGAAACAAAATAAAATATAAAAGACCTGCAGTTAATTCTTTTTATTTTGACGTTGATGTCGTTTATTATGTTGGATTGGAGTGACGAAATCATACTATAAATATGGGAATGGACTTTTCAACTATCCTGTAAGTCAATGGTTCTCAACGTGTGTCTTCCCATAGTTCTAAGGGGGTCACAGTAAGATGGTCAAGTACCTTTCTTCCAGCTACAATGAGAGTGGCCACAGAGGGAAATGAAGGTCATAAGGGGGCCATGAACCAAAAAAAGTTGAGAACTCCTGTAAGTCAGAGAGATGGATACATGACACCAACATGACACCAACAAGCAGCTGCAGCGTTTTGAGAACGCACTACCTAGAGTAATATACAATGCATTAAGGCATCAAGTCAAACACAATAATCAAACTCGTCAACTCTAATTTCAAGACATTCCGCTTCTTTTGTATCACTCTGAAACATTAAGAACAATTAACAAACGGAGACCAGAATGTTATAGACTTTCATATATAGGTGTTGGAGAAGAAAGATTAAAATGCTTCGACATTGTGGGACTGATAACAAGAGCCAGAAAAGTATCAGTGGAATTAAATGTGTGGCATTGAATGTTTCACACGTTCAAGAAAACAGTCGATGGCCTTACAAGCCAGTGCTCGATCAGGATTTGCCGGGTAAGATAGATAATGGGGGACAGAAAAACACACGAAGAGGAAACTATGAAAGGGATAACCAATACATGAACAGACCTTCTACTGATGGCACAGGACAGAAAGGCTACCATTAATACCACTATTTCTACTGGGCTCATCATGACTGCCCTTCATCTCCCCACAGAGCATAGGCGTTCATCAAACTTAAGCCAAGTTATTCTGTCCCAAGTTGTGGGCTCAAGGTATTTCTGTGTCTTCTTCATTCTCTTCGTCTCCTCCTCATGGGTTCTTTGGTCTCCTAGTCATGGGTTCTTTGGTCTCCTCCACATGGGTTCTTTGGTCTCCTCCTCATGGGTTCTTTGGTCTCCTACTTCTCTCACACTAGGGAATTCCAGACGCAATGGCTGTCGTATAATGCGGGTCTTCTTAGTGTGAGTCTTCTCTATCTCCAGCGCCTTCTTAACTGCTGCTATTTTAATACTACCACTAACTCTCACAGTGTTGCTATCTGTTGATTTGTTGATTCGTACTTACCGCAGCTCATGCCATGCTCTGTCAACGAATTAGATATAACATTTCTGGCTTTGTTCAGATCACATGTTGTTAGTGAGGTATTGCACGAGAGCTCTATACAGTTCATGTAAGCCTCCATTATCCTGTGGGAATATAGAAATGAGGTATAGAGTTATGAATTACAAACACAAACTGTCAATACTTACTTTTTAATCATCATAATTTTCCTTTCTGCTCCCCATAGAGCATGATCCAACCACTGCAGTGACTCCTTTACAGGAAGCCTGGGCATAGCATTTACGTGCTCTTGGAGCGGTGATTTCTGTAGCTATTTGTTTTACATGATAAGGTTGCCAACCGCATTCACAACATCGCGTAAGTCGCCCTGTGCGTCGTGCTTGAGAGACCAGTAGTCTTATTCTTTCTTTTTTTGCATCGCAGACCGACACCCCGGGAACTGCACGTGCCATTAAATGATCTTGTCAACTATCCCATAATAAAATGTGTTTAGAGGATGGTGAACATAAAAATTAAAACTTGGTTATGCGTCATTGGTCTTTCTATGTCTTCGACTTTTTCCTGAATGTGTGAATCTTGGAAAGTTTTCAGATTGACAATTGACAATGAGAATTCAAGTACGTTATGGTCACAAGTTCTTAGAAGGGGCAAAGGAACAAAACAAAAACAACAAAGAAAGTCAGTACTTAATTTATAAGTAAAAGAAAACAAAATATTCCGACCTAAAAGGGAAAGTATCCGATGTCGTTGCCACTCAAAATCCAGTGTGGACAAGATGACTACACAACCGGGTAATGAACGGTTGAATTATTCTCATTTTCTGGTAGCGTTATTTCTATGTATTTAACTTAGTTTTTAAATGTCTTTCTCTTCTAAATTTGTCCATTTGCCCCCGACGAAAGCCACGTGGTCGTAACGCAGATAATTTTCTTTTTCCTTGGTCCTAGTCAAATACATCACATTTTTACACTCGTCTACTGTAATCCTAATTTTCAATTTGTCCATTTGCCCCCGACGAAAGCCACGTGGTCGTAACGCAGATAATTTTCTTTTTCCTTGGTCCTAGTCAAATACATCACATTTTTACACTCGTCTACTGTAATCCTAATTTTCAAAGATTTAGAGTCGTCATTCCAGGAAATTTGGCAGCCGCGGTAGCGCAGGGATTACTGCACTGGCTTTCTAGCTCCGGTGGTCGATCCTCAGTGGAGGTGGAGAATTGTTTAGACCACAAACGTTTCTTGGGTCGACCCAGTCTCATGAACTGGGCACCAGAGCGAGTCTGAGAAGGTTAAGGCGGCCGGCGTGATGCTGACCACATCACTCCTAGAGTGCCGATGTTTCAATGGGCGTGTAACGGGATTATGAGTTATTTCAATTATAATAACGCAACGATACAAAAAGAGAAAAAAATGAGAATACTAAGGCAACCGGTCGTAGATAGATCAAGACGAAAATAGAAATGAAACAATCCTAAAACATGTAAGGTGTCATGAAATATTCTAATCCACATATATAAATTATTAGGTAAATATGAAGCCTAACAAATAAAATTAATAAAGAGAAGAGCAATGGTAAAATGACAGTGCTGTCCCAAAGAATGTACTCGAAATCCCCCTTGTTTTCTGCTTCGTCTGCAAATTGTAACGCTTTCACGTTGATAGTAAAGCTTACTGTATTATTACCCGCCTTCTTCAATGAAACGTGTGCTGTATTTCTTGGAAAAGCATTGAGACGTACTGCGAAATGACCTAAATTAACCCTAACATTAATTATACTGCGTTACCAAAACGAACGAACAGATGGACTAAAGGGATAAAAAGAGAAGGGAGAGGCAGAAAGCCGAACACTAAACCCGCTTCGCGCGATACACAATTACTACCATCACGCGTGTAAGTCTACATGCACTAATTTTTTTTCAGACGGACAGTGATAAAATACACTACCCTTTCCCAGAGTTAGGTTTATAAATCATAACAGACTCTTATTAGAAAAGACAACATTATATGGGTTTACGTTTGAACACATAACAGTACCCAGACAGCACATCTTCTAAACAGGAGATAGAAGAAATTGCATATTTTGAACGCAGCCACGTAGCTCCTTTAAATTAGTATTTTTGGGTTCCTTAGGGTTTGCTGACAAATAATATGTAAAACGTTACGCAAATAGTCCAGGAATTAATAAATTATACCCAAAATAAAATATTGGGGGTGCCTGACAGCATAAAATCATTTCTGCTCATAAAATTTTTTTTTTATAACGTGTTTGAAAAAACCTTACGTTACATAAATAGCCTACCATGTAAACTCCAAATTGATTGGAGCGCAACAAATGAAAGCCTAACCACGATTGGTCGGGCTATAAATACTATCTTGGTTGTTAGGGGAGACGGGAAAAGATAACATTTTTTTCAAACACTTGTCGAAACGTGGCTCATTGGCCAGTCTCGCTGATATACACACTTGGGAGCGTTAGTTCGAGACCACTAATTCAAATAAGCTTGATAAAGCGACAGTACGTTGAAGCCAGCTCACATTTTTGCTAAAATAAAAGCCTGGAACATAGGCAGAACGGAATTTGTGCCAGTTTGTGCCAGAATTCATTGCTAATCAACGTATCTGTGTTTATTTCCATGAAATTGTGGTAAGCTTGAACCATTCAGTATCTTTTAATGAAAAATTGAATGTGAATTGTTGATTTATGCCTGTATATATATGTGTAGTTCAGTGGCAAACGTGAGGTAAAGCCTATAATGCTCCAGCCTGAACAGAGGGTGTCGGAGAGAAGTAAAACGGCCTGGAATGGCCAAGTAGTACACTGACACCTGGATGATGGACTAGAAAGAAATAATGCTGGAAGTGCAGAGGCGTAGTAACCATTAAGAAGGGTAATACTGGAATAAAGTATTTCAAATGAAGCTGACTGTTGGCCTAACGCTCTGAACGCAATGTTTGTGCTGTATTGTGATCAGTGTAAAAGAGAATATAAATTAGTTATGAAGTAGAAGGTACATCCTTCTTGAATTCAGGGACAGTGGTCTTGATGGTAGTGAGCAGCACCTGGTCATAGCTGTGCTGAATCCAGAGTCGGACAGCATACTCCTTGGTCTTTTTAGCTATCAGTGAGGTGTCTCCTGAGCCCAGAGGAGAATTCGAGCAGAGGAGTCCTTTCCTGCCGCCATCACTAAAGATAAGCAGAGTTGGCCAGCTGAGCTCAACATTATGTCCCCTCATCTAGAAATAACTTTATAAAAATACCATTCAGAGGGGAATTTACTTGTCTTAAAATCAGGAACTGTGAACATCTCCAATACTGATCCCTAAAGACAAACTATTGAAGTCATGATGACAAATACCAACAGAGCTTGAACAAAACAAAACCAGTATTACCTCATTTTACTACTACACAACTGACACACATAGAACATTTGTAATAATATATGTCACTACAATATTCATATTAGATACATTCTGTACATAACTTGTAATTTAAATTGATTGTGATTCCTGGTTCCCTTGTAGTTGAATCAGGACACATATTCATTCATGCCAGTAATGAATACATATTGTTATTTGAAACGTTACTAGTGACTTCTTTAAGCTATTCTCATAGAGTGTTATATGTATGTGAGTGTCACAGTGTTGTTAAGAGTAGTGGATTAAATTAAATTGTTTATCTGTCTGTTGTTGTGACTTACACTTCACCATACTCATACCCTAGACACATAACGTAGCATCACACTATTCCAGAATAATTCTGACTGAGATATATAGATATGTGGTAGCAAGTAAGGTTATCTATAATACACTACTTTTAATAGATATAGATACCTTCACAGCTGATCTCAGTCAGTACACTAAGTCCCCTATAAATATTTATAACATCCCACTTCACCACATAAGGTTCAAGCCGAAGATTGATCCTTAAGATATAGTCACAAAATCATATGTAGGAGACAAGATAACATCAGATAATACGTTTCGTTTGAGGGTCATGGACTTCTTTGATTGACCAATGAAGGCTATGGACCCCTTCTTGGAAAAAAATATCAATATAATAGCACAATAAAAAACACTTTAATTATGTACACAGACTCCTTAGAATCCATTCATTGACCCCCAAAGGTCAGTGAATCACGCTCAGGTTAAGAAAATTAGATCGTAGATCAGACACAGAAATAAGAATCAAATCCAGTAACACATTAGATCATAGACAAAAACACCACGTAATGAATAGACGTAGGTCGGATGACATGAACATGGATTAACCCTTCCGGGAGTCTGTAATAAAACAAAGAAAGAATACAACTTTGTATAAATCCTTTACATGTCTTCTTCGCTCCTGTCACGTCTGGCTTCAATTTCCTTCTACGTGTGAGTTTTGGTCTCCGTATATTTCACATCCTGAAAATTCCAGGACAGCGACAGCTGCCTTGTGTTGCTATGAAATGGATTCTCAATATGTGTCTTATCCAAAACCAGCTTCTTCCTCTAATCTCTTGTTCGTGCCATTAGTTCAACATTGGTGATATTCTCTTACTATTTCAACTATTTTATTCCATAAGAAAAGTATATTATTTCTTAGTTAAAGTTTTTGTTGTTCTCCATTGTTTAGAGCCGTACTGAAGGACAGCCTTGACATTGATCTTAAAGATTCTAATTTTTGCGGTGGTCTTGAATACTTGTCATGTCCAGACATTTCCCGATTCAATGAAAAGCTCATTTTGTCTTTCATAATCTTATTTTAACATCACCGTCCGATCCTAAACCTGTGGCTCTACTACTGATAAGATATATGTATGACTCCATATCTTATATTGGTGCTTCTGTACATGCTGGAGATTTCACCGTTTTTAATAGACCACAAGAATAAATATGGTCATATTATGATTGGTAAGTAAAAAGGGGAAAAAGGATTAATATATCAATAAACAGAGGGTTGCAAAAGAGTGGCAGATTACAAAGAGGAAGAAGGAGATAAAGAAGGATCATCATCATTATGTTCCTTGTCGATATTTGTAGAGCATGTAGTCACCACAGCAGATGGTCCTCCTTGCAAGAAGCCTGCACCAAACATTCACAAACTTTTGCAGTTATGGTTTCAGTAGCAAATACTTCAACATTATGAGGTTGCCAGCTTCAAGCACAATTTCATATTAGTTGCCTGGTACGACATGCCTGCGGGACTAGTACTGCTAATTTTTCTTTGTCGCTTCATAGACTCACAGGAATTATACGAAGGATAATGAGAATAAAGAATACTCCGGAGGATATGTATGAGAAGAAAAAGAGATTTAAAAAAAAGAGAAAATAAACAAAATGTAACAGAAAATGAGAAAAGGAAAAAAAATTCAAGAAATGATTTTTATTATCTTTCGAAAACTATTTAAAGACGACTTTTGTTGTTAATGATGTGCCATTGAAGCTAATGCATTGTTATCAATTTTTGTAAACACAGACTTAAAATACAGATGAAGCAAAACAGACGAATCTATTACTACTTGTTCACAGATGTCCAACTTAGAATTATCTAGCGAGCCCAATGACAACAAAAAATGACAAACCAATGAGAAATGTCCATTAAAATATTAGGTTCCAAACCTCCACAAGGACTCGCAAGCATTTGCACAAAACGTTAAATCATTCACTCAATAATGTTTAGGCAAATACAACAAATTGACAAGATGCTGTAATATTACCCGCACAACATGGTTTTATTATTTGCTGCTGAGATGTCATTTGTCATATGTCGCGTGCATGCCATCATCTCTGCCACGCACGTGCTGGCCACGCTCACGGGTGTATCTGGCAGACATGTAGGAAAGCAAAGAAGAACATCAGACTTGATTTAGACATTGATATGAACATTCTTAAACTTAATATCATGAATGAATCAGATAAATGATGCAGTTTTTCTTAGATGATGAACAGTTAATTCACCAAAACATAACGGGAAGAAATTATGGTTTTCTTTTTCTGTTGCATGTCCTGATGACGACACTAATTGACTTGTGGTCATTCCGTTCCATTCCACTACACTTTATTTGCATCTCTGTAGTCAAACGTATCTTGCCTTTTGGTCAATAGTCCATTCACAATGCAAAATTTGAAAACCTTGCGTGCTCTGTTAATGGATGTCCAATTAAACTTTTACAGTGCAGTGCGCGTCGTTTCTGTATTCTCCCGAAAATGTACCATGAAAAAAGTGCAAGGCATGCGTGCTCTTTTCGTTGGTGTTCAATTTAGTTTTTCACGGTATAATGCACATCGTTCCTGCATTCTCCCGAAAATGTATCATGAAAAAATTGCAAGGCATGCGTGCTCTTTTCATAAGGGTTCAATTTAGTTTTTCACTGTTCAATGTTCGCCTCTTTCGTATTTTCCCGAAACGATGACTGGATTTTTTCATTGTTGGTTTAAATAAGACAATGAGCATACAGGGACAAGACACTAAACGTTATTTCAAACGCAACAACGTCATGATCAAGTAAGAACTATGGTGAAAGGTGGTTGTATAGAGATAGAGAGTGGACGAGGGGACAGAAATCAAATAGGTGTCCTAGTTAGGATTTTTTAGTTCATTTTATTTGATTTTACTTCGTTTCTGTGTCCTCTGTAATGCGGTTCTGTTACTTGGATGGATGGACGTTGGAGCACCATCAGTTTTATTATTTGTTGTCAGGTGTCGTGCGTGTCGGCCTAATTTTCATAATCAACTTATTCTGGTGATTGTTTTGCTATACGATCTATTTAAAAAACGGAGCCAATTTGTCATATATGTTTAAGAGAAGATATAGCTATCCAGACAATTAATGATTTGTTTAATTGCAAGACATAGCTATGCAGACAATTAGTGATATGTTTAAGGGAAGATATAGCAATGCAGAAAATTAATGATATGTTTAAGGGAAGATATAGCTATCCAGACAATTAATGATATGTTTAAGGGAAGATATAGCTATCCAGACAATTAGTGATATGTTTTAGGGAATATATAGCTATCCAGACAATTAATGATTTGTTTAATTGGAAGATATAGCTATGCAGACAATTAGTGATATGTTTAAGGGAAGATATAGCAATGCAGAAAGTTAATGATATGTTTAAAGGAAGACATAGCAATGCAGAAAATGTTTGATATGTTTAAGGGAAGATATAGCTTTGCAGAAAATTAGTGATATGTTTAAGGGAAGATAAAGCTATGCAGACAATTAGTGGTTTGTTTAAGAGAACGAACGAACGAATGAACAAACGAGCGAACTTTATTTTTAAAGGTTAAAGAATTGGGCGCGCAGGCCCGTCTAACATTCTGCCCTTCCACTCTCACTTATCTTGCATACTATACCCTTTCATTCACACATGTTACTTTAAAGGCATACAACATTATAAAGGTTATATAACAGCATACGATGACATTACCCAATCATAATCAAAATAAAGTATTTGTTTTTTTTTTAAACAAACAAGAACGTAATGAAAATAAGAAAAAAACAAAACACATGCAAAAAAAAAACCAAAAAGAAACAAACACACACACAAATAAAGCAATCCAAAACATCTATGCAAAAAATCAGACAATAATTCAAGTATGATCACATTAGGATATTATAGAATCGGAACTCCTGAAATATTTGAACAGTCTGCTATTGAGTGAGTAAGTACTCCGTGTTTTTCTTTGCTCTCCCTAACTCAAGAGCAGAATCAGATAGAACGAACGAACGTACGAACTTTATCTTCAAATGGTTTAGAATTGGGCACACAGGCCTGTCTAACATTCTGCCCATTCGTTCTCTCGTCTCCCATACTGAATTCATTTATCCTACACATGCATTTTGAATATTATTTAAAAAAAAATAAAAATAAACAAAATCAATGCAATGAAACAAAGTAAAATCCCAACATTGTAAAAGTATAACAGTTACACACATTTACAGGACTTTATCATAATCAATAATGAACAGGGCAGAATAATCCTTAAAAAATACACATCACATTAGAAAGTGATTTGGGAAGATAAAGGAATAAACGAAAACGTATTATATATAGACAGTGAGTGCCATCGTAACCAAAGTATATTGTAGACAAAGAAATAATAGAATTACCGAAACCTGGGGCATATCGTACAATGGGACTAATATACGGTTGTGCATGGGACTAGCAACATTATCATGTAAAATAATTGGCAGAATAAACTACCGCTGCAAGATCATTCGAATGCTTGGTGCAGGTTTACCGCAAGGGGACAAGCTACTGTGACACAGGATATTATGGAAATAGATTTCATATATCTACATTTTTCTTCCACCTGTCTTTCACCGGCTTCCTTATTAATTATGCACGGTGTTAACGTAAAACCCCCTACACTTAGATATCTGTCTCTCTCTTAATTTAGCCACGCATATATTGTTTGTCTTTCTCTACGGTCTAATAGGCACTAGGAACGTTTGCAATCAGACAGGTAAACGGAACGCATAGAGAGGGGACGGAATGGTGAATTTGTAGAGAACAAAGGGGCGGCTATTTCAAAAAGTTGTACTTTTGGCTCAGGGGGAGATAAACTTATGAAGAGAAATCTAGAGCGTTCAGTCTATAGGACGTACTTTTGTTAGTAATTGGTCAGGGGGAATAATCTGAAACCAAGGGCAGATAATCACGGTTATCTCCCCTACCTCCGTTTGCTCCGAGTGTGAGTAGATACGGTGAAGAGCCGCCAGATCAAAGACCGTTCGCTCGCGGCCAGGGTCTGCGAGCGGTAAAAGTGTGAATTTTTCCTCTGATTCAGAATTTCATCGAAGAAAAACCCGAAATCTGGGCGAAGGTGTCAAAACTAGCAAGTGCGAGTGAATTTCTACCAGTTATATATATATATATATATATATATATATATATATATATATATATATATATATATATATATATATATTAGGTTAAAGATAACAGACACTAGCAAGTGCGAGTGAATTTCGACCATTTTAATATATATATATATATATATATATATATATATATATATATATATATATATATATATATATATATATATATATATATATATATATATATATATATATATATATATATATATATATATATATATATATATATATATATATATCTGCTTTTAAAATCCATTATTCAGTACCCACAGATTTATTTCAGAACATCTAGCTCCGATTCTAGAACCATTTGTATTAATGGAGTTTCTTAGTTTTCGTTGGAGATTGTTTTAATTTCTGTTTTGGCGTACTGGGTCAACCCTAAAAACCTTACCTGCGGCTTCAATGTAAACCTGAGAATAACCATACCAAAGAACATTTTTTACTTAGTATCTGGGTCTTGAAGGTGAACCTGTCTGGCTTCGTGTTTACACCAAGAAAGAGACAGAGTACCAACCCAAAAAACCTTAAGAGTGACTTTGTAACTGGCGCTATAGATCCAGATTTCTTTTTCCTAATTTCATTTACATTCAGCCCGTTGTGGCGACATCACCAACATTCACATTTCCCGACGTTTGACAATTTGTGGTGTGACAAGGAATTATTATACTGAGAGAAGTTACCGACCTGACATTCCTATGTACTGGAAATCCCATCATTCTTGAAGAAGTTGGAGCTGAAGGTTGTCGTTCAGCGAAGTGCAGGAAGATTCCTACATCATATTACAAAGATAGGTGCATGTTCGGCACCTGATCGCTCAACTAACATTATATTAAAAATAAGAGACTGGGAATAGTGATATAAACATTCCATCAGTGTCCACAGAAACTTACAAACAACATGCAGAGATGATGATAATAAACAATCTACCAGTGTATACTAGAAGTCACCTCAGTTAGAAAATACAACTACACCCTTATATAATAATAATATGTGTATTATGGACAGAAGATCCACTGTGTAAATTGATTGATGTAATTAATTTCTATAATTTCACTTTTTATTGTCAGTCCTGATTCCAAATGAATTAGATTCAGGACAATAAATTGAAAAAACATTTAACTTTACCAACTTTCAACCACTTACTAAAGATACTCTTTTAAAGTGTAGTTTGTATGTGATTGTCGTGGTACTGTTGTGTTGTATTAGATAATAAAAGAATTGTGTAATTGTTTATATGTTTAGTTGGTTAATGCAACCTTACACTAACATTTCATAACCCTAGACACAAAACGTAGTCATCTTACAGTCTATCTAGAATAAGTCTGAATGAGATCATAGTAGTGGTAGTAGAAAGGTACCCTGGAAATTTACTCTAATATTTATTACATTCAGGGACCTTCACAACTGACCTCATTCAGTACACTAAGATTTCTTAACAACAAACTGTATTAACATCAAACCCACCACAGTAACAATCTGTTCCCGCGCTAGTGTTGGTCTACCGCCGTTGCTATCTATGATCTCACTGGAAATAATATCTATCTCCTCGTCGCTCTTGGTCATTTGGACTACCCAGTTGTCTCCTCTCTTAGTTATTTCTGTTTGTGTACCAACACTGACCATGTCTCTCTGTATGTTTTCCTGCTTCTGGACTGTTGTTTTAACTTGGCTTGACCATGGTCTATTCCTATTACCTTGTTTTGTTGTGATATTTTGATGGGGCGATGTTATTATCTTTCTCCACACTCCTAGCGGTTCTACTTTCATTTTCCACCCGTTCTGTGTCCTTATTTGGCACTTCTGTTGGTTACCAACATTGATGTTGTTTTTGTCTATCGGCTTTCCTTTCCTGATTTCTCCAACAAAATTCCTCACATCTATTCTAGTTCTTCTCCTTTTCAAGCTGTCCCATTGTCCTGATCCATAGTTGCTATTAAAACGTGGGAATGTACTCTTACTGCTATTGCGTGTCCTATTTCTGTATTTTTGACATGTTTGTTTTTGACGTCCTCCCTTGTCAAACCAATTCCTATGATGATGTACTCTTTCCCATTGCCTGTGGTATGGTTGTGCATCATATCTACCCTGTGCCCTTCTTATCTTATGCACTTGCGGTTGTCTTCCACTTGATACATTTTCCTGTATATCTGAGGTTATCCGCAGTTGTGTTCCACTACCATCGATATACTGTTTGTTTCTTCTCTTGTCGTCACTTCTCCAACTCCCGTATCGTAGCTGTCTGTGTTGTTGAGACCTTCTATCATAGTTACCGGACAAGGTTTCGGTGTGTCTACTATGCCTCGGGTTACCGGTCTCGACTCTCCTTACTGAGTGCTGCGGCTCTAGTGGCCTATAGTTACACGCAAAGGCTTTATGTCCCAGCCTATTGCAAGTATAACACACGACTGGCTTGCGGTCTACCTGTCTTGATCTACAAGACGTTTCTGTTCCTCTCCCTCGTCTTGATATTCTTCTTTGTTGACAATGTCCTATCTCCATAGGTTCTTCTTGTAATTCTTCGCATGGAACTACTCTACCAAGCCTGAGGTCCAATCTTCTTCTGAGGTTCTCTTCGGCTGTAGCAAGTGCAATGGCCTGTGACAAGTTTTGTGGGTCCTTCCTGAGGAGATGTAATTTAATTGGTATACCATTCAACCCATCGACGAATATGCCCACTAACTGTTTTTCCACCTCTTGTTGGTTAATTTGTTGCCCCAAGAAAACTTCTTCCGCTAGGTTTAACAACCTGTCGCTGAACATTTGAATAGGTTCTCCTACTTGCTGTTGTATGCTCCTCAGCAGAGTCCAGGCGTACGATGCATCCGTAATTTGTGCATATGTCCTTATTAGTTCTTTCCTAAACTCCTTCCATGTCTCGTCTGGGAGAGTGTCAAACCTGCGTCTTATGAAATCTACTACCAACCCACACGAGGAAAGATATGCAACTTGTTTGTACTCACCTTGGTCCATATTGACCGAAGTGCAATATCTTTGTATCTCGAGCAACCATTTTCTACATAAAGTAGGATTCCCTGAATATGGTGTTATGCTGTTCCGGATATTCTGGAACTTACTTTCATTTCTAATAGCAGTCATAGCCTTGGCTACCTGCTCAAGAGCAGCCACATTGGGATCCAAACCCACCGTAAGTTGTTGTTGTTGCATTTTGTCTTGACCTGTAAGTGATAGTATTAATAGAAACACCTGTAAAGAAGCAATGTTAATCTCTTGGTTGACCTGTAAGAGAATTACTAACCAATATCTGTGTAAAGTACTTATAATTTTTATGCGTTACAATTTTTTGGCAACGTCGTGATTGTAATTATCAATCTAATTCTCATAATTTAACTGACTACTCTATTAACTTAATTTGTCTCTAAATGTTTCAGTGCTACATCATCTGTTTTTCTTGATTGGGATAAAAACTTGTTCCTCCAGTATTTCAGAATTAATCAACACAATTTTGTTTTATACGGCTGTGTACTATTATTTTTTGCGCGTTGGGCCTGTTGATCATTCAGATTGTTATCTCATGCATGTGCCTGCATTCTGACGGTTGTCGGGTGATATAGTGAACTTCACCTTCGTGATGCTTTGGCTAGACTTTGTTGTTCTTGATGTCGATTCCCTTGACTTCTGTATTGTCTTGATTTATTTCTTCAGCTCGCAGGATTCTTTTGATTTATATCTTCTTAATGAACTTGACCTTCGTTCTGTCTGTAGTCTTTTAAATCTCTATCTTGTATAGGGCTGGTCAGGTGCATCAAAATAGTCTGTGACCGTTGTAGGGCTAGATACGAAAATACTTGATGCAACCGTACCTAATATATGATGCCCAAACTGACATCTGAGGGGAGGCTGTCTTGATTTATAAAAGTTTCTTGAACTATCATAGTGTAGGGCTGGTCACGCGCACCATACATATAGTGTGGCCGTGGATCGTATTTGAAGGTTCGGACCACTGCTCTTTCAGTAGATAGTATGTAATAAGGTAAATGTGACAAACTTCCTTCTCTCGGACTGACAAAAAATATTTTCTCATACTCTCTGTTGATTCAAACGAATTCACTTGAGTCATGCCGTGAAGATGTCAAAGGTCGAACTTTATTAACAAGGTTAGCAGTCTTTCATAACAACATCTTCTTCAGCAACAAAAGTATTCAATATTCAGAACTGCAAATTTCTTGTCTTCTTACTACTTGCTTATTTCAGCTATAAGAATGTCATTTAATTCTTCAGGTAGAAACTTCTTGTCTCTCTTCCGTGCTGACCGTCTTTTTTTATATCTTTCTTTTCATATGTCTCTTGGTATGTGTCATTAGGTCCCTTGTGTGAGAACACTGAGAGAAAACTGGTCTTACCGCCAGGGCTGTCATTTTGCCAAGATTTTCGTCTATTATTCTTCTCTGCTCAGACCTGTTCTGCTGAGCTACACATGTTACTGATATATCAAAAATGTTCAACATACCTTGTTTTGTTCTCAATCGAAATACACCTTTTCTTTCACAACTATCTTGTCCTCAGAATAAATACTATCATCACAAAATACTGACGTACACAAATTTATGATCAGTAATGTACTGAGCGTTTTTCTATCTCTCTTTTATTCACAGCACATGTTGCTGATCACCTACGCTGAGTATGTTTTTCTCACACAAATCTTACGCTGAGCGCGTTTTGCAAAATCTAACTTTAACACTTGGGAGAAAACCATTTTCTCTTCCTACGCCTAGCGCGTCTCCATATCCACTCCCAAAATCCCGTTCTAACATATCTTTGCGGCCCTCCCCCCCCCAACTGTGTTCACGCATCTCGACTTTCCCGTGCATACTTTTTCTCTCAACTCACTTAAAACCCGCAAGGGAGCCAATCCTGCATTATCTCCCTTTGCTGTTTTTAACTGAATATTCTACCGTCTTCTTTAAAAGCTTACTACAAACTCATATATGCTAATTTACTAAACCATAACTGATAACCCACTACATCTGCTTAACCCAAATCTAACACTTTATCCACCAACCGAAATATATGTAGAGTTTCCTCCCTTTTCTCAAAGCATCCCTACACTCATTTTATCTCCCTTCAACTAAGACAAATAGTCTATATCTACACCCATTCATATTTCTTAAACCATTTTTCTACACTCTTTCCCTTTATTAAAACCAAACCACCGTTCACACCGTCACAATAACTGGCCATGTTTGAACACATTACTAACTATCACTGAGTCCAGCACCCTAATATCTGGCTTTTGGCTAGGATCATGTGTCTAGACACAGGGACCGGTACAGTGACATTCATGTGTCATTAGGTCTCTTGTGTGAGAACACAGAGGATCACTGGGTGACACATTTTGTCACTGGGTCTTCTTGTGTTGGGACATGTGGTCTTGACCGGGGCCGGGTTTGGGCGGGACAATGCGACCTCATGCGAGGAAAAAATATGCGACCTCATGCGAGGAAAAAAAAAAAAAAAAAAAACCCTTGTGTGAGAACACAGAGGATCACATGTTGTCATTGGGTCTTCTTGTGTTGGGACATGTGGTCTTGACCATAGCCGGGTTTGGTTCGGGTGCTAATGCGACCTCATGCGAGGGAAAAAAAAAAAAGTCTACACACAGGGAACAGTAGTGACATTTATGTCATGAGGTCCTTTGTGTGAAAACACAGAAGATCACTACAATGACACATGTTGTCATTGGGTCTTCTTGTGTTGGGACATGTGGTCTTGACCGGGGCCGGGATTGGGGCGGGGCCAATGCAACCTCATGCGAGGAAAAAATATGCAATCTCATGCGAGGAAATTAAAAAATATATATATAAATAACAATGAATGAGTGATATAGTTATATATTATTATAATAAATAAACTAAGGATGAAGACATCTGGTCAACATATCATATTGATCATTCATTGCGTAGGCCAAGCATTTACAAGTATATGTATTTTAAGTGTTAACCGGCAGAGTCGCTGGTTAATTTTCTTTATCGAGACATGGCTAACGTAATTCTGTGATTGTATGCACGCCTTAATTAAGATAAATGTGTTCGTTACGTCCCGTGTACTTTCGAAGGACTTTTGAGGACATAGAGAAAACAACATGACTGCTGCTCACTTAGGTATATTATAAAAAGCGACTAAAATTCGGCTGTGCATTAGGTTGACATCCTCATCACATGAAAGAAATAGCTGTAGAAATGAGTGCAGCAATTGTTCATGAGTACTTAGGTGCCGGTTTTCTGCATTGGGTGAAGGGTGGGTGGGTTTAAGCTGTAGGGATTGCTCCAAGGAGTGATAAAGGAAATAAATGAATTGTTTTTAATGCTAATATAAAAATGTGGCATCTGCATTACATCGCGGGACTTTTTTAAAGCTAGAGATGGTAATGATGGAAACTTGGAGAGCAAAGTCACACACACACGCAGAGCCTGACTAACCTGGCATTATGGTAATTACTGGGTGGTGTCTCAACAACAAAAGTACATTGAAGCGTACTGATGGTAAAGATCGTGAACAGAGACTGTCTGGAAGGCGTAAGTGGAGAAAAAAAAGGTCACCGAGGGTTTGAAACAGGCTACAGTGGGAGATAAATACGTTTAACATTCCTCATCCTATCCAACTTTATCTCTTCTAGACAATCTCGTAAAGTGTGTGCCATCTTCGACCCAAATTGAAGGAGGATGCTCAGACCGGAAGCAAGTAAAAGGCGTTTCACTTACAGTAATGTATGGGTTCAGTTTGTCATTTGATGTGACTGCACGCGTTGGCCTGAGGGGAAGTTGAGATGTCGGTGAAATTTATGGAGGAAAAAACAAGAGAGGAAAATGCTTAGAAGTTCGAGATAACAGATTTGTCAAAAATGTGTGAGGCTACATCAAGTTTTGGTAAATAATTGATCCATTTCATTGGAAGCCATACCATTTTCTGTCACTCATATTTCTCCTGTGGTTGGAGAAAGTAGAATATACTGTTTCCTCTTGAATCCTCCCAGCTCACAGATGTTTTCTTTGAGAAGCCATTTTATGTATTCACAGCACAATTCCGGACGATGACCGGGTTGTAGGCCCTATTATTCTCGTTTATTTTCTTATGTTTCTTACTTCGCTCTGACATTCTTTCTTTCATTTCTATTTTAGCTTGTCTGTCCCTAACATTGACGATGTGGCGCACAATGTGGACAGTTTTCTTTGTCCTTTCAACAAGTAAGAAATATTACCTTCTTTTTTTTTTAAACTCACTAGTTGTTCTTCTTGCTTCGTTGGATGCTTATATCTTTTTTAGAATTTATATTTCTATCAGAATTGCTCAGACAATATTCACTTCACCTTATACTTTTTCACATTTTATTATCTTTTGGTAACATGGATCTCAAGAAGTTATAATCCTTCTCGGCATTGTTAGAATTCTTGTCTAGCTGCTTGTCACAGAGAGTTTATTGATCATAAATTGCCTATATCCTCTTCTTTTTCTTTCACCCGTATCCTCTATTTTATTATCACTCTTTACCTTTTTCCTGTATTTTTCGCATCCATTCGTTTGCGAAAATTATTTTCTTCCCCATTCTCAACTTTACCGTTTTCTTTCTCATACTGGTAAACGCATTTATTACATAACGTGTCAGAGAGAGAGAGAGCGTTAAAATGCATTCTATTGCATTTGGTGTCAGTGGACGAAACTGTGAAGATATTCGTCTGGCCAGACATAGGAGCAGACATATGTCTACAGCATTTCCTGCACCAGACGAAATACACTGTGAATATTCGCTTTCGCCAGACCTATAGGCGACAAAGTTGTCTGCATTTTCACCTGCCACAACGAGTTGCATCGGCTGAGAGCTTAAGTGAGCCGCGATAGCCGACATCTTCTCAAGGCAGTTTGAGACATTTGTCTGGAAATCTCAGCTGACAAGGCATTCACTGTTGGCCTGGTCAGCGTGAGATGTGAAAACGCACGAGTGTCAGTTCATGGTAGTCTTCCAGTTGATGTAAGGTGTTTTAGACGGAAAGGGGAGATTATTTCGTTTGGCGAAATAAAGTAGGACCTTTTGTATGGTTTAGGATATAACGAGAATGTTAAACTTTATTTTCATTCAGTCCTCAAAATTCGCAGTAGACAGGTTGTTCGTGAATATAATAAGAAGTATAGCGAAGCCCTAGTTTGTTCGGAAATGTACCGAACTCTAGACTTCCAATAAATATATCAGCGTATAATTCTAAAGTGTGCGATTATCTGTAGTTCTGTGTGTTGAGGTATAAATTATAATAATTATCTAATATTTTGTGAAGTGTTTAAAGTGATAATCGCTTATTTCATATTTCACTAGTTAGATTTGGTGCAGAGTGCTTAATTTATATAGTCTGTATTATTTTCTAGTGACGTGTTTCAGTGGAAAGCAGAATAAATTATAATTTCTAGTTTAAACAACAATGTAGCTATAACGAATTTAATTTAACTGCTAAATAATCAGACGGGAACAATTTTTATAAACTAACTAATAAATGCTAGATGCCTCATGAGTGTTGACGGAATACGTATGGTTTCCTAATTCATGAGGATTGATGATTTTTTAAATATATATATACTTATTGCACGGGAAGTTTTAAATGATAAGTCAAGCTGTACGCTTGCATTTTAAAAACGTAAGTTATATTGGATACATAATATGTAACATATTTCTTTTGTGTGTTTTCTTTATTCAGTGAATACTGGGGTAACCCAAACTTTGCCGGCGTTTTGTACAGAGACATACCTAATAAATGCTTATACTGGGCCTTTGAGCCAGTGCATATTTCTACACTGACTCTAATGTACATGCTGCCTTGTGGCGAGAATAATTACAGAAATCTAAAACATTAACTTTCCGACATTGTTGACAAGTGTGTGGTGAACCAAGATTATTTGTTGAGAGAAGTTGTTCACCGGTTATCTTCCTAATTAAGGGAAACCTCGTGTTCTGACATTGTGTGCTCGTTTAAGCCTAATTCTTACCTCGTGAGTTAAGTGACACTAACTTTAGTCTGAAATAACTATCGCACGAAGCAGACGCTCCCCAGATCCATTTTGATGAAACCAACAAACAAATCTGCAGAGCTGGGATCCGTTTCATTAAACGACAGAAACAGATAACAAGTGTGTGAGTGTCCCAAAGTTTGAGCCAGACGGCGAACCACAGCACGATTGTAAGTATATCAGGGCCCTGATGAAAGAACCGAGTGAAAGTAGACTGAAGGATGTTCTTTGTTTGAGTCACCCACGTTGTAACTTCCTTTATGCAAGTTATTGCTAACAATATTTACCATTAGAATAAAGCAGAGTATCAAGTCTGTCCATACCTTAAAAGGGGGAAACCATAGACTCAATCATATGTATCTGTAACTCTTTGGGGTTATCACTTTTCTTCTAACGGGACTGTGAGCTATATATCCAGGGGAGGACCATACAAACGGGACTATCACTATTGTAGCATTCCTTGATTTTTATAACTATGTGTATGTTTTTGATGTATTTTATATGTTGTGATGTAAGTTTACTATGATAATTAAACTATACCTACATTTATTTCAGTGTGGTGGTCAGTTCGTTCCCATAATATCTATATAATCATTGTTATAGTTGTTCCCACGTCTGTGTGTCTAACTGTCGTCACTTATATGTGCGGGCACGTGAGTGGATAGATATATATTAATATACCTAATTTTTTATAGACTGTCTGACTCCTCTGGATCAGTTGTAGAAGATAGGTGGAGAGAGAGAGAGAGATTTTCGATTTCCGGGGCAGCCTCTATAAATTTCTACCATCTCACTCGTGGAACTCTATTTCTATTATCACATCTCACTGTGGCTATCACTCATTCTAACCAATTCAGAAGGGACCAACTCAAGTCTTAATTTCCCTATTAAAAATCTACGACAGAATGGTGGCTCGTTTTTCCGGGAATTGAACTCTAGTCCTGAGCAAATACGAATATCAGCTCGTTTGCAGGATTAATTTTCTTTATTCTGATATTGAGTAAGAGTGTGATGTCTTGTGAGTTTTGTATTTTTTAAAAATAATTCATCCCCTAGACCAAACGATCTGTTTATGGGCGTGCTGACCACACAATTAATAATTGTTTTATCCACAGCATTTTGAGCATTATACATTTGAGTTACAGGTTGATTTTGTCGGAATATATGTTAATTACTGATTTTGTAATAATAAACGCTGGTAAAGTTTGTGAGTGTATAACATTCACAGGGTTCTGAAGCAGGAAGGTGTTTGAACTAAGTTAAGGAGTGCGTTTCGGACTATTTGTCCAGATTAATTGCCTCCTTTACCCTAACTGTCTTCAGGGGTAAACTTGATAGTGGATTAAAAATTTGGGGATTTTTTTTCTCCTTAAATTTTTTTGCAATAATTATTTTGTTTCCACTGTAGCAACTTAATTTTTTAGTGAGTAATCTTTACTACCATTTATTTGGCGTAGTTGTCTGCATTAGGTGCTTAATTGCCGATTAATAGCAGCGATAGTTAGATACTATAGTATAGGAGGAGGTATCCCAGGTTAGAGTATATTATCTTTTTGGATTTTTTGTAATTTCTCGCAAGTGGTAGGAACCAGTGTATGTTTTTTCTTATCTCTTTCTCCTCTAAGTCTCAGCCACTGATTTATTATGGCAGAAAGGGCGAAGCTTAGGCAACTCCTCAGGGACGAGGCAAGAGAAAAAGGTTTGGACGGAGACGAAGCGAAAGCTTTTGTCAGGGACGAACTTGAGAGATATGACGCGGAGAAGAAAGAAGAAGAACTAAGGAGGAAAGAAGAAGCAGCGGAGAGGAAAGAAGCGGAAGACCGTCTATTACAGCAGAAGAAGATTTAGGAAGAAATGGAAATCCGCAGGGAGAGAGAAAGAGAGAAGGAGAGACAGCATGAGAAGGAGAGAGAGGAGAGACAGCTTGACGAAAAAGAGAAACAGAGACAGCAGGAGTTGGCGCTTAAAACTCTAGAGTTCCAAAGCCAGTGGTGCTGCCTCTACCTCCAGCAATGGAGAGTCTTCTCCTCATTCTTCCTTAACTGATCCTTCTGGCACTCAATCTCTTCACCTCACCGCTATGTCTTTCGCTCTAGAGTCTTTCCCTTGTCCTAATGAGAAGATTGACACGTATCTAGAAAAATTTGAGAACATTGCAACTCTGTACGGTTTAGAGAGGTCGCGTTGGAATATGAAGCTTTCTCAGGCTTTGAAAAGCAGTGCGTATGATGTTTACGCTAAACTTGAAAGCAGCCAACAAGACAACTACGATGTGTTGAAGAAAGCGTTACTGGAGCGCTTTGAAATGAATGCTAGAAAATTTTTGCAACTGTTTCGCAACAGCAGGAAAGAGACCTCTGAAACTTTTCAGCAGTTCTCGTCTCGTTTGAAGGGATACTTGACAAAGTGCCTTGAGCTTTCGCAGCTCCCCTCTACCTGTGAAGGTCTCGAGGAATTTGTTATTACAGAACAAATAAAGTACACTTTGTCTGCTGATACCCAGAGATTTCTAGCTGAGCAAGGTGCAGAAAAGCTTGAAGACATCTTAGAAAAGTCTGAGCGAAATCACAATGCGCTGACTGAACTACCGGCCTCAAAACGTAAACCGACAGAAGAGCATTTTCGGAAAAATAATCTAGACCAATCTTCTCATGCTTCTCATGCTTCTAACCAAAATAACCATAGAGAAAGTGGACTTCAAAACCCCCCTCCTGAAAAATCCAAGTTCTACAAAAACAAGTACCCCAACCACAGTAAACAGTCCGATCAACCCGACCGCCCAACAAGAGATGAGAAGGAAACGCTGGGGATGAATAAGATACACATTAAAGAAACCTTTCGATAGCATCACCAGGCAGTCTTTGTTCTGGAATCACCAGGTCAAGAGAAGCAGAGGGTGCCCAAAGAACACAAGGAGGTGAGAACTGCGGAAAGGCATGGATGGGCTGAAAAAGACATGGAAAGATCTTGAGCTGACGGCACGAGACAGGGAGACTTTACATACGTTTATTGAAGGCCTATGCTCCTTGGGGAGCTGACGGATGATGATTGAATGAATCAGCCATAGATTAGTTGATGGCGAAGGCCTGAGGTGGGAGAATGGTGGGAGACCCGGAGGCACATGGGTAAGGGAATTTCAATTTGATGTATACTGTACTTATGCTTTGCAGAAGTTGCCCAACAGTGGCCAAAACTCATGAGTATCTAATATCGGCTTCAAATGAATCTACCTTTGCACAAGATTACTCTTGGCAGAGATGTAGATAGAAGGGTAATGATACTTCTATTACAAAGGGAGTCTTCACAAGATATTCAGATAAGCGAAAACAATGCTGCTTTGGCTGAGCACGTTAATTCTAGAATCTGCCGACAACTGTTGTAAAGGAATTAAGCACTTATTAATTTCACCTCGTTCAAGCCCCCACCCCTAATTTACTCAGTGGAATTCTATTATGCTGGTTTAACTCTGATTAGAGTGTGTGTAGTAAATTTGACTGAGACAAACATGCAGTAACCTTAGAATGATTAAATGGAAGTTAAATTTGTAACATTACAAATAACAAAATTTAATAATCACTTACGTTTTAACAGTTTGAAAGTAATTTGAATAGTTTAGAAGAAAATTTTCATCATTGATTTATAGTAGAGATGATGGCAAAAAGTTCACTTTTGTAGCGTATACTTTTCACTTAGCTGTTAATAGTTTCTGTTCCCGCTGATGGGTTCTGTGTACACTGCTCACGCTCATCGCTGGTCAAGGTTGTAGGGTATAGCTCGTTTACCAGAAATGACAAGGAGAGTATACGGAAGTTGGGTGCTCTTTTTAAAATTAACATGGTAATATACATATATATGTTAGTTCACATGTTAGTAATGAAATATAGAATGCAAAAATGACAACTTACGCCAATCCTGGCTCACAGACGTTTTGCTCAGATGAATAAATAAGACTTGAATCGACCTCTTACACGCCTCTGGGGTGTCGTTAATTTAATAAGTTCCCTCTCTGACTTCGTGTGTGGTCCTTCAGTTTCCTCAGTCCCAGTTTTCTTATTTAATATGAAAAGAGATTTCCTGGGATATGAAAGTCGGTCCAAAATTCTCCAATAAAAGGTGCCTGGTATGTTAAGAAGGAATTCTGAATTCTAGGCTGCACTCTAGCAAGGTCTGGTATCTTGGCAAGCGATCTTCACAGTGGAATAACACTGAAACGTGTCAGGTTATATTCCCGGTCTCCCACGCATCTGTTTGTTATGGTGTTAAATAAACGCTGCAATCGTTTTCAAACAGACGGGTGAGGGTGTGGTACTTTCAAAATATCTCACGTGAAATAAGGTACGTAAAGCAAAAGGTCACGTACTACCATATATGGCAATAAGATATACGTTGCCTCGCGTACAGACTCGCGAACATGTCGTTAACCTCATATGACAACGTGTTCCAAAAGTAACATTTCATTACTTTATCAGAAAGTAATCTCTTATCGGTGTCTGTCCATAAGTTGTCTCCCCGTATTCCAAGCTTTGGTGATGCGCGCACCCGTCTTATCGGTGACTAGGCAGATAGCGCTGGGCGATGTACGTGTTAATCCATAGCGGCCAAGCTTGGTACAAGGCAATTCTACCAACCTGCCTCTCGTAATATTATCTCTACCTCTCCTTGCAAATGTGAGGTGTTTATCATCCACAATGAGTGTCAGATAACAGACAAGACACAATATACTGAAAGTAGTGAAAAAATACTTGAAAATATAAACTCTCTGCTGCATAGTATAGAAAGAAAGAGAGTGCGACAATTGAAGGACGCAATAAAATTAGCACCACAAATGCACCAATTACTGCCGGAGTGAAACAGAGATCTAGAGGGGTCGCCCCATTCTGTCACACGGCTGCAGTACTGCCAAACCTACAGTAATGAACGGAGTAGCATATGACAACAACCCACTTCTGTCAACGAAAAACTGTTTGGAGATGTCGGGAACCTTGAGTTGACTACTACCTTTATTAGAGTCATAAATGTGGAAGTCTGAAGGCAAACGAAATGTCGGGAACCTTGAGTTGACTACTGCCTTTATTAGAGTCATAAATGTGGAAGTCTGAAGGGGAACGAGAGAGAAGAAGAAGTAGAAGAAGAATCCCCTGGGTCCCTGGACCACAGGTTTAGAAACACTGCTGTAAGGCAAGCGGAATGTTCGGAGTTGCATGTTATTATTACGTTGTTTTCGTTAATAAAACGATATAATTACGTGGGCTGATTTGCATGTTTCTTTTTTTCTCTTTCTTGTCTTTGTCTTCTGTTCAGAATATTGTCAGTTCTGTCTTCTTGTACGCAATCATCTGATTACCACACTTTCCTATTATCTCGTGTGCATCTCTTATGTTCTTTTTTGGTTTTATTTATTCTTGACATTATTCCGTTCTGAAACAAATTTGACAGATTTGATCTACAATAATGTTATTGATTTTACGAAATGTAATGTTATTTTATTACGTCATTTCTTGTTTCTTGATGTTCTCTTCTAGATTTGGTTGCCATGTCTTATGCACTATTTCTTCTCTGTCCTTTTAAAGTACAATCTCTGCTGGCTTGGGTTATCACGTCTCTCCACAATGTTGAGTTCCAAGTGGTGTGTATCAATTCAGTTTGTTTGATTGTTGTTTTTGTCATGGCATCATGTCACACTGCCTGTGTAGTTCTCTGGGCTCTCTGAGGACACAAAATATTAATAGGACTTCAGATGTCTCAGGCGTGTAGTACAAGGAGAATAAAATGGAGATCCGTGTATATGACATAATATTTAAAATGTAACTTGTTTTTAAAATTAGGATTTTAAGTAATGTTATTCCAATAAGAGGTCCAGAGCTTTCATCGAAGGCTCCATAGCCTTCATGGGCCAATCAAAGGGGTCTATGAGGCTGGCAAACACATCATATAAACACATTCCTGCATAAAACCATCGCTGTAAGAACATAGGAATGCTTGATACAGGCTTCCTACAAGGGGACCAACTACAGTTGGGGTTCTATGCTCCGTACGGAGTGAAAAGGACAATAATGATGACGTCACACTGTTAGTATCTTCTATCTTTGATGTCCTATAATTCCCGTTTCCTTAACATTTCCTATTGTTGCAATACATTCCTGGCTTCTCCTTTCCCAGACATATACAAATAATGTGTATCACTTCCTTCTGATATAAGCTTCCTCTGCACATTGGCTATTTCCCGGACTCAATTAGCGTTCCACTGTATTCTTAACACTCTTCGCGAACACCACATTTCTGTAGCCTTCAGGGATTTTACTGCCCGACTACCAATTGTCCATGACTTAATTGCATGTGTCAGGATTCGCTTTATATAATGCTCAAGAGCTCTCTGTCTTACCTTCTTTGTCTCGTCTTTTCCCTGCCTTGTTCAAAGTTAAGACTTTTCTCATTATTCAGACATAGGATGCGTGTTCGAATTATTTCCACTGCGGTAAAAGCAGTCGTCCATATATGACGTCACGCAATTATAGCCATTTTTAACCTCCCCTTACCCCCTTTGTCACATAAAAACCAACGTCCCCTCCATCTTATGCGATGTCACAAATCTCTTACCCCCCCCCCCCCCCCTTCTTTCCCGTTGTTTTCCCCCAGATTATATTTAATGTACCACTGAAAAAAGAAACAATGTCACTGAACGTAAATTGGGGTACCACAAGAAAGATGACTGTCGAACGAGTAGAGTGGAGACAGTTTGTTGCTGCACTACAAGACGCCACGAGACGTGATGGTTGCTGATAGCTTTGTCAGTCTGTGGCCAAGGACCAATGAAGAAGAAGAAGAGAAAATTGGTTAACTAATGCAGTAAATACAGGTAATTAATACTCGTTGGACATAAAGGACATTACCGGAAATCGAACCTAGGCCCAACCAAACGATGCCATCTCCTGGCTGTGAAAGTAAATCGTCAAAGGATGCACAACCAATTTTTCACCCCACCCAGAAAAGTTAATCATTGGCTGAGACCACTCTCACGACAACCACGCAACTATGGTATATATGACCCGTGGACGACTCAGACAATTTAAAGACGCAATCAGTAAAATAGCTTTCTTATCGGCAAGTATAGACCAAATACAAGGCAAATACTTGTGTCCAGTAATGTGTAGGGGAAAACGGGTAGGTTAAAGTCACGGATGGGTGAACTCTAAAATAAATAATAAACGACATCTGAGCCCTGTGAATAGTGAATTAACCTACCAGTCTATTTAATGTTGTTTATTTATTTTCTGTTGTCATGTGTCCTACTTGAAGTCCAACGTGTGCCTGCTAATTACCTATGTTTATTTATTTATTTCCTATTTGCAGGACTCGGGGTTTTTTTATTATTATTTATTTTAACTAATGTAGACAAAATAACGATCAAGTAAAATACTGTTTAATTAATCCAGATTTTGCAATAATTGCTTTGCTAGTTAAATGTTGCCAAATTTATTTTAAATGTCGGTCATTTTGGCTTAATTTAATTTTTTTAAAATAAAATATAAATTACATGTTGTTGTTGGTTTTTAACTAGGGCTGCTGAGCTTCTCGCTCTTTTGCAGCCAATGCCTAGTTGGCGACTCCTTTGTATTATCTACACTGTATATCTAGGCTTTTCCTGTGACTTTTCTGTCATTCCGAAACGCGCTGAGTTGAAATCATGAGCTTCAGTTTCTCCAGCTTGGCTTGCATTTAAAGGATCGACACATCTGGTCTCAAACAAGGAGTAAGAAGCGCAATGAATACTGTGCATTCCCCGCCATCCAAAGGGGCTCTCCAAATATGCAGAGCTTAAATACTTTGCTCTGGTATTGTCACGTCCTGCACAGAGCCACTTCTCAGCTCCCCCTTCCTATCACTGGATCCATAGTGTGATCCTTCTGCATGCAATTAACCGGTTCAAAGCCAAAGAATGTGCTGTGACCAGTTGCCTCCCTGTTACGGGTCGTTTTCTTTGGGCTAGTTGTTCTTTAGATATATTTGATTATTTAAACAATGGGTCGGACACTGCTTCAGATCAAGTGCCGATAGGGGTATGTCCTTTTCAGTCCCCGCCCAAAGCCGTAAACTTCAACATAAATGATATTCCAAAGGCCAGGTTGGACGATTCAATTACACATTTATTATACATCTCGTAGCTCCAAATAAATCATAGATGATATGCTCATTAGGTTATGGCATCAACTAGACAGTCTCTAGCGTCGCGTTGCAGTCTTGTAATTGGAACAATGTTGAGGACATGTCCATACAATTTTATTATAAATTCAACTCACGTTCATCAGGTCAACCATCATTCCTCTTACATAAAAATGGTATTATCGCACGGAGGTGTATGGATAATCCAGAGATGGAATACATAGGAATATGACCAAGAAATCTTCTAACACTCAGGAGCCGAGAACACATATGTCCAACACCTTGAAAAGACACACAGCGAATCACTTCTCAAGGAACGCTGAGCTCAGCTGACAGCAACTTTGGCGTCTGCAATTTGGCCACCAAAAGTAATGACGTCACTTCCTGTAACCAAGGCTACTGTACGTAAACAAATAAACTACATGTCGAACTGTATTGATATCGACATACATGTTATGAACTTTACTCATAACACTCCCCTTGCTCTGCAGTGATGGTCCAACAATGGCCAAAACATAGAGTATCTAGTGTAGGTCTTCAAAGGTATCTACCGTCGAACAAGATTACACTTGGCAGAGGTGCAAATAGAAGGATGATGATGCTTCTACCTTGAGGAAGTATTCAAAAGATATTCGGAAGTCAAGAACAATGCTTAATGGGTCTTAGCAAAGTTAACTTAGTATCTGCCCGCCGCCTTTTGTGAAGAGATATATTGGATGATTTAGCTCGTTCAAGCCCCGAACTGAATTAACAGTAAAATCCTTCTTATTAGCTCCATATAGCTATATATTAAAATACACATTTTAAGAGTTCAAAAACTGAAGTAATTATCAATAATTTCTCTTCGTTTTCAGCTCACGACACAGCAAGATTCTCTTCCATGGAACGAATTAAAACACCATTTGCTTCTAGATCAACATCGTTTATTGGAAAGGTATGTATTACAGTATATTAAAATAAGAAATAAGTAATTAAAAAACAATTTAAAATGGTTAATGATTATAAGTTATCCGACATTTCAGCTCAGATTATAATAGTAGTATGTTGTCCACGAGGGAGTAGTTAACTATTGCGGATACAAGTAGACTATGAGGATAGAAGTTACAAAATCGACTTTTTTTCGATATCGTTTATGGAAGAAGTGAGCATCACTCGTATTTTTATGTGATGTCACATTTTTCAACCCCTTCCCCTATCATCACATATCGTCACAACATTTTAGACCCCCCTCATTCCCCCCCCCCCTTTTTTTTTTTAAAACTGCTTTACGACATATGTGGACGTCCCCAAACACGTTACATACGTGTTTTTGTTTAAATTAATTTCATCACTTATCTTATCTATTATTCTTCTCTCCATCCTTCTCTACAGCCTCTGTGTCAATTGTTTCTCATATCTCACTTTCTTCTCTTCTGTTTATTACAATCAATATTCCTCCATATTTCTTGGTATTTTTGTTCTTTCTAAAATTTCGCATTATTATTCTTCGTTGCATTAGTTCATGTAGTACAATCATCATCTCATCTCAACCCGTAACCCGTCATGGGTCGTAGGGGTGCCATGGTGGAAGCATCAGCAGACAGGGCCCTCCACTGCTCTCTATCCTCAGCAATGCGTACAAGTGTGGAAAAACCGTGCCCTGCCCATTCTTTGATGTTATCAGCCCAGGATTTTCTTTGCCTTCCTCTTCTCCGTTTACCTTCAACTGTTCCCTGGAGGATCGTTTTCGAAAGGGAGTCATGACGAGTTGCATGCCCAAACCAGGCAAGCTTTCGACGTTTCACTACTGACAAAAGTGGTTCTTGGTGGCTGCATAGGTGTTTATCTTCTCTCTAACAAAGACATTTGTTTTGTGCTCTTTATAGCAAATGCGCAAAATTCTTCTATAACATTTATGCTCGAAAGCCTGAATACTTCGCAACCATATCTGCAGTGAGTGTCCAGCCCTCACACCCATACAGGAGAATAGATAATACAAGTGATTTGTATAATTTGATCTTCACAGGAAAACTGATGTTACTTTTCCAGATCACATTCAGCCTTGTCATGGCAGCTGATGCCATCTCAAGTCTTGTCTTGATTTCTTTACTTGACCTTCCATCACTACATATAGTGGACCCCAGATATTTAAAGGGATTAACTTCTTCTAACGTTTGCCCATTTAACGTAATGTTGGTCGGAACATGTTTCTTATGGCTATTCACCAATATCTTGCTATTTCTATATTAATTTCCATCCCATACGTTCTTGTTACTTTCTCCAGTCTAGATGTAAGGTCTTGAAGTTCTGATTCTGTTCCAGCTATAAGATCGATATCATAGCAAAACGTAGATTGCAAAGAGGTCGGCCTCCAATCGATATGGTCGTTTTATAATCGTAGAGAGCCTCCTGCATAATATGTTCTAGATATGTATTAAAGAGCACTGGGGACAGGATACATCCTTGACGAACTCCTACAGTTGTTTTGAAAAATTATCCAATGTAATTGCTTGCAAAAACAGCACTGCTTGCGTCCTTGTATAGTGCTTCAATGATACATGATGTTGGTATCAAAATTGAATTTTCTCATTATTTGCCATAAGCCTTCATGCCAGACTCGATCGAAGGCTTTTGTGAAATCGATGAAGTTATGGTATAAATCGTGTTGATGCTGGAGATGTTTTTCGATCAGTAATCTAATATTGAAGATTTGTTCTGAGGAACTTCTTTTTTGTCTAAAGCCAGCCTGTTCCTCGGACAAGATTTCTTCTGATTTCTGTTTTATTCTGTTCAAAAGTATCCTTAACATCACCTTACTTGGATGACTAATAAGGCTAATGGTTCTGTAGTTCTTGCACATTTTTAGATTTCCTTTCTTTGGAAGCGGTATTACTAATGACTGCGCCCACTCTTTTGGCCATTTTTTAGTACTCCATATCTTCTGGCAAATTGTTGTCATGATTTTTACTATATCTGTTCCTCCATATTTCAAGAGCTCTGCTAGGATATTATCCACACCCGGTGACTTCCCTCCTTTCATCGAACATATAGCCTGTTCCACTTCTTCCCGTAATATTGCTGCATTTCCGAGTTCCCTGTTTTCACACTTAATGTTGTTTAATATGCTATAGTTAGTGTCGAGTTTACAGTTATATAATTCTTTACAATATTCTGTCCTCCTTCTCATTACAGCTGTTTTTTCATTGAGCAGAGCCCCATTGCTATCTTCTATGACAGTTACCCTTGGCTGTTGGGGTTTTGATAGTCTTCTTAATATGTCAAAAGCCGCCTTGCTGTTTGTTATCTTTTATTAGCCCCGTATTAATGGACTCAACATTGATCAGCTACCCATTTTTCTTTGACCTGTTTCATTTTCTTTCTAATATTTTTATTCACCATACCGTATTGCCATGCTGCTTCAGGAACCTCTTTCTTAACCTTTTTCATTTCCCGCCGTGTATCACATAACTTCAGAATGTCATCTGTAACCCCATGGTTTGTTTATTTTCTTTCTTTTACCAAGTATTTCTGTTGCTGATTCAATGAGCACGTCTTTCATGTTCTCAGTGATTTAGTTGATATCATCCTCAAGAAAGTTGAGAGCTGCAAATTTTCCTCCAACAGTTGCATCAAAGACTCCCGCGATTTCTGGATCTTTCAGTTTGTCTAAATTGAATCTTAAATGAGAACATCTGTTTTGATTATAATTCTTTTTGAGTTTAAGCTTGAGCGTCATCAATACCATGTCTTGACCACTACCAATGTCGTCGCCAGGAAAAGTCCTAGTCTTGGCTTTATTAATACTGGTCTTGAATCTTTTGGATACAAGAATAAAATCAATTTGGTCATGTATCTTAGTTTCGGTGCATGCAACGTTGTTCGTCTTGATAATTTATGAGAAAATAGTGTATTTGCAAGGGTTAGTTTATAGTTGCTGGCAAATTCTAGTAACCTTAGTTCTAGATCGTTGGTTTCTCCTGTCCCAAATTTCCATACCGTGCCAGCCCACTGACCGCATGCAAGTGGCATATATGTAGTACAATACAATCCTTCAAAAACAGAATTAGTTCAATAATTAAGTCTCATATTGCGTAAGAAAAGACAAAGATTGTGAGAATAAATGCGAAAAATTATAGCCAGCCTGCACGTGAAGCACCCATACGTACAAGATGTGGACTCTATATATATATATATACTGAAGCACATTAAAAACGCACCACCTGTATAATCCAGGAACAGATTGTGAAATGTAAATATAAGTGTTTACAAGTTTACATATTTGGAATCTTGATTCATTTTCCTATGAATCCATGCTAGTCATTAATTTGTACATTTGATTGTTATGAAATTCATTGCATTCAGTGCAGGCAAGGGAGAAAATCAAAAATGCAACCAACAATAAAATTCATTCACACTATCCTCAGTATCTGGTATGTCCACCGTGTGCTTGCAAACAAGCTTGGCAGCGGCTCCGCATGGAACGCACAAGTCTCTGTGGAATCAAGCCCCTTCACGTGTAAGAGCAGCTTCGAGCTGTTGCAGATTAGCTGGAGAACCTTGCATGCAGACTCTGCGTCCAAGCTCGTCCCACAGATGTTCTATAGGGGACATGTCTGGCGATAGGGCAGGCCAATCAATCGTCACAATGTTCTGCTGCTGTAGATATTGCTGCGTAATGCATGCGGTGTGCGCACGTGCGTTATCCTGCTGGAGAAGCTGCAAGTCTGGATAATTTGTGAACGCAGAAGCAACCAATGCATCCAGAACCTCATCTCGATATGTCACAGCATTAACATTTCCACGGAAAACGTGAAGAGGCAAGCGATGGTGAAAAATGAATCCTCCCCAAATGTGAATACTGCCACCTCCAAATCGGTTGTGCTGACGAAGCGCTCTCCACACCGTCGCCAAATCCGCATACGTCCATCAGCAAAGGATATGTTGAATCTGCTCTCGTCTGTGAATTGGACAGCATTCCACTGCAGTCTAGTCCATCTGACATGTTGCTCTGCCCATTGCAGGCGCTGCTAACGATGTCTGTGAGTCAAGTTTGGCCCAACATAAGATCGTCTTGCAGTAAGGCCTGTATCTCTGAGTCGTCGTATGACTGTCATTCGAGAGACTCGCCCACGCCTACCCACTATTGCTCTTGCTGTTTGACTTGCCGGGAGAGAACGATTCTTTAGGTGACTCAGCACAATATGACGATCTTGCGCAGGGGTAGTAACTCGTGGTTGGCCACTCCGAAGTCTGTCCCGGGCACTGCCAGTGGTTCGGTAACGTTCATTGAGACGTACAATAGTGCTGTGGTGGCAATTCATCCTTCTGGCAATGGCCTGCGAGCTCATTCCGGTCTCCAACATACCAATGGCTCGTTGGCGGTCGTTTTCAGATAGTCGTGGCATTTCAAGCATATGTACTGGGTGTTTTGTCTCAACGGCCTTTTTATACCGAGTATACTGCCACAACGCGTACACATTTTCAGGATCATAGCTGTTGGGAATCGTGTTGCACGTGTAACTTTCATTGTTTTCATGTAGTCTGTACACAAACCCGTGGGTTGAATCATGCACTTTCCATTCCAGCAGCCATTCGCTCTCTACCTCATGACAAACACGGGGAAAATCCATTCCCACACTTTTTTCCCAGCTTCTCGGCATCAGTATATATAATAGTGGTGCGTTTTTAATGTGCTTCTATATATATATATATATATATATATATATATATATATATATATATATAAATATATATATATATATATATATATATATATATATTTTTTTTTTAACCAGCGGCACTTGGGCTTTCAGCCCTTCGGCCCAATGACATGTCATTGCGAGGCTGGGGAACCTGAGGACTTTCCTTCCAACCCGGTCAGGAGCTTCGCTCCTTCCCATCCACAGAGGGTTTATCACAGGAGCCGTTCAGGCTATTCAGTCAAATTTCCGGCCGTAAACATTTCTTCAAACGCTGACGCCCGGGTTTGAACCATGAACACCTGGTCGCCAGTACAACGCCGAAGCCATTACACCAGCGCGGCTCCCATATATATATATATATATATATATATATATATATATATATATATATATATATATATATATATATATATAATATATATATATATATATATATATATATATATATATATATATATATATATATATATATATATATATATATATATATATATATATGCTCCAAAATAGGCAAGATTGGATGAAAAGGTAGTGAAATCGAAATGCGAATACAAAGAAGCTAGACGATCTCACATTGCATCGGAAAATACGTGAAAATCAGAGGACAGGTCTGTAACAGAAAGTACTTGTTCAAATACAGGAGGGCTGGAAAATAAAGAAGAAGTATGTGTGGTAATACGTTAGCCACTCTGCCATCACCGGTGTCAATACCTTGTTGAGTGTCACGTAGGTTTTATATTCATTTAATTTCCTACATCTTCTTCCTATTCTTTCACATAAACTCTCTCTTTAATATCTCTGTACTTTTTTTTTCCTGTATATTTTTTCATCCATTCGGTTTGCGAATATTATTCTCATATAATTCGCAAACTTTACCTGTTTTCCTTTCTCTTAAACTGAGAATCGCGCTAGGACGATATTACGTAGATGTCAGGGCGTCAGAAGGCGTGATAAGTCGGTTCGCTGAACACAGGACGTAGCAAATCGTCTACATTCTCACCGAGCGCGCGAGCTTCTTCTCGGCATTAGTCCCGGTGAGGTGTGATACTTTACATCTGCACCGGGCAGTATCCAGACATTTGTCTGGAAAAATCCCAAACTGACACGGCGCTCACTTGGGCAATGGAGTCAGGCTGTCTGGGATTTGAAACTGACACGCGTACATCGTGGTCAGTAGGTGACAGTTACGACACGCGTTAAGCGGACGTAAATGTTGGGAGTAGGGGAGATAATTTCGCTTGGCGAAATAAGTTTCGGCCCTTTGTCTGATTTTAAGATATTGGCCAAGTTTGAAACTTAAATTTCATTCTCGCTCATAGACTCCACAGTAGATAGGTCGCTCGAAAAAACAGAATAGCTGTTAGCGAAGATCTCAGTTTGTTTCGGCAATTTGTCGAACTTCTAGACTTCCAGAAATATTTTCAGCAATTTTATTCTTAAGTTGTGCGACTACCTGTAATTCTGTGGTTGAGGTAATTAATATGATAGATATATAGATTTTGTGAGTGTTAAAGTGTTAAATCGCTTAATTCATTTTAATCTATTTCTTTAGCGCAGAAGAGAAATAAAGTGGTAGGCTATTATATTTTCTAGGGAAGCATTCAGTGGAAAGCAGACTAAAAATTAAAATTTCTAGCTTATAACGGCAATTGTAGCTATTTATGAATTTAATTTAACTGCTAATACTCAGTCGATTGTATTTTTCTAAACTAACGTATAAACTCTAGAATCGAACCTCGTGAATGGTGACGGAATACGCACGTGTTCCTAATTCATTAGGATTGCTGATTTTTTAATTATAACTTACGTCACGGGAAGTTTAAATGATAAGCAAAGCTCTCTGCTTGCAAGTTTAAATGTAAGTTTTAACCAGTACAGATTCTGTTTATTATATTATATGTGTTATTTTTCCTCCACACAGTGAAAGTTTTGGGGTGACCCTAACTTTACCAGCACCTAGTAGTAGTTTCCATACTTGTGAAGAAATAGACAGTCCTTATTTTGAACCACGTGGGTTTTCTCAAGTAACACTGATCTGACGGTGCAAGTTAGACAGAAATACTAATATCCCTATAACGGGTTTTCAAAGACTGTAATGATAAATACTGGACCTTGGAGCCAGCACTTAATTTCTTCTAGAAACTCTATATAATTTGCTGCCTGGTGGCGTGAATATTAACAATCATTTCCCGACTAGATTATATCTTGTGGACAAATCTGTGGTGTGACTAAAGTGAATCCTATACTGAGGGAAGGCACCGACCTGACATTCATCATTTTTTTTTAGAAACCTACGCTATTGACACTGTGCTCTGCTAACTCCCGCGCCTGGAATAATTGTTAGGTGACTTAATCAGACATTTGAACAAATTTGCATACCCAAGTAGTCGTTCCCGGAGACTCCAAGTTAGATAAGTCTTTTGGAACTGGGGACTTCTTGGCAGAAGACTGCATTTTTTTGAGTCTGTGTGAAAATCTAAAATCAATGTGTTCCAAGAGGCAGCAAGCAAAGTCGTGAGTACTAGTGTGAGAAGCCATGGCGGAATGAATGAGTGTACGCTGGTTTGAGTGATATTTTTCACTATTATATCTTTGACACCCTGTTGCTGTCCTATTTATTTTTTTTTCAATCTGCATAATTTGTTGCTAAGGCTAGAGTTCTTGTGTTTTGTCTTAGGTTAAATCAGATTTTTTTTTTTCAAACTCTGTGCATATAATTACGAGATAAAACAAAGAAAAAACTCTTAGACTCAAACCCTATGTATCTGTGACTCTGGCGCCATCATCTGTTCTCTTAACGGGGCCGGGCTAAACCTAGAGTTAACACTATAACGGGGCTATCATCCTTGCAACATTTCCTTGATTTTTTATGACTATGTGTATATGTATTTTCCTTGATGTACTTTCTTTGATGTTGTGAGCCGATTTTTCCTGATATTAAAATCGCTCTTGAACTAAACAATCGTGTTTGGTCAGCTCGTTCTAGATAATAAATATATCATTGTTATAGTTTTCCCACGTCGGTGTGTTTACCTGTCGTCACGTGTATGTGCGTGCCTGTGAGTGATAGAAATATATACGTAATATGTATATTGGTGTAGTCTGTCTGACGCTGTAACAACTGTTGTAGAAGATAGGTGAGAGAGAGAAGAATTCTTTTCGCTTTCAGAGACAGCCACTATATCAAATCTATCATCTCACGTGTGTGGAAATTCTATTAACTTTCACTAACTCTCACTGAGTCTATCACCTATTCAAACCTATTCAGAAGGGACCAAACCTAGTCTTAATTCTCCTATCGGAAATCTACGACAAATGAGGGCTCGTTTCCGGTCTTTGAACTTAGAATAGGAAGACGAGTACGACAAACGTGGACTCGTCTATCTGGATTTTGAACTTAAGATTCTGTATTCTGATATAGAGTAAGAGTGTGATGTCTTGTGAGTTGTTATATCTTTAAATAATTACCCCCTAGACTAGCGATCTGTTTACGGGCGTGCTGACCACACAAAATAATAAGTTTTTTTTTTCCACAGCATCTTTGAAAAATATACATTTTGGTTACAGGTTGATTTTGTCGGGATATATGTTAACTGCTGATTGTAATACTAAATGCTGGTAAAGTGGTGAGTGTATAACATTCACTGGGTACTGAGGCAGAACGGCGTTTGAACTAAGTTAAGGAGTGTGTTTCGGACTTTTTGTCCAGATTAATTCCCTCCCTTACCCGATCTGACTTCAGGGGCGAACTTATAGTGGATTTTTAAAAATTAAGGGATTATTTTTCTCTTTAATTTTTGCTATATTCTTTTGCTTTTCCACTGTAGCAACTTAATTTTCAGTTGTAATCTTAACTACCATTTATTTGGCGTAGTCGTGTTTTGCATTGAGTGCTTTATTGCCGATAATAGCAGCGATAGTTAGATTTTATTTTGGAGGAGGTATCCCAGGGTTAAGGATATCATCTTTTGAATAATTTGGTAATTTTTTTTTCTCGTAAGTGGTAGGAACCAGTGTATCCTTTTTCCTATTTTCTATCTCCACGTGTCTCAGTCACTGACATAATATGGCCGAGAGGGCAAAGCTTAGACAACTTCTCAGGGACGAAGCGAGAGAGGAGGGACTGGAAGGAGAGGAAGCGAAAGTTTTTGTCAGAGACGAACTGGAGAGATATGATGCGGAGAGGAAAGCAGCTGAAGCTAAAGAGGAAAAAGAAGAACTCAAGAGGAAAGAAGCAGAAGCTAGAGAGAGGGAAAGGGAAGACCGTCTTTTACAGCAGAAGAAGATGGATGAAGAAATGGAAATTCGCAGGGCGAACGAACGAGAGAAGGAGAGACAGCATGAGGAAAGAGAAAATGAGCAACGACGACAGCATGAGCTGGCGCTTAAGACTCTAGAGTTCCAAAGCCGTGGTGCTGCCTCTACCTCCAGCAATGGAGAGTCTTCTCCTCATTCTTCCTTAACTGACCCTGCTAACACTCAATCTCTTCAACTAAATGCTATGTCTTTCACTCTTGAATCTTTTCCTTGTCCTAATGAGAAGATTGACACATGGTTAGAAAAATTTGAGAAAATTGCAACTCTGTACGGGTTAGAGAGGTCGCGTTGGAATATGAAACTTTCCCAGGCCCTAAAAGGGTCTGCTTATGATGTTTATTCTAAGCTGGAAAGTAGCCAACAAGACGACTACGATGTGTTGAAGAAAGCGTTACTGGAGCGCTTTGAAATGAACGCTCGCAAGTTTTTGCAACTGTTTCGCAACAGCCGGAAAGAGAATTCTGAAACTTTTCACCAGTTCTCATCTCGTCTTAAGGGATATCTAACAAAGTGCCTTGAGCTTTCGCAGCTCCCCTCTACCTATGAAGGTCTTGAGGAACTTGTTCTAACTGAACAAATAAAGAACACTTTGTCTGCTGATACCCGGAGATTTCTCGCTGAGCAGGGGCAGAAAAACTTGAAGACATTTTGGAAAAGTCTGAGCGTTATCACAATGCGCTGGCTGAACTACCGGCCACAAAGCGGAAACCGACAGAGGAGCATTTTCGAAAAAATAATCTAGATCAACCTTCTCATGCTGCGAATCAGAATAACCACAGAGAAACTGGACCTAAAAACCCCCCTCCTGAGAAATCCAAGTTCTACAAGAACAAGTACCCCAACCACCCCAAACAGTCTGATCAACCCGACCGCCCTACATGGCAGCGCAGCCAGAAAGGACAAGGTGGCAAAGGGAGAACCCCCGAGCACGGGACATATGATCAGACCGAGCACACCGAGCCGAAACGCATCGGATGCTTATTGACAGTCTCGCAAGGCGGAATTATTGACAGTGATTCCCAACCTGTTGGGGATAGACCCTCAACGCGAGGTACTGTTACTTTGAACGGTTCTCAAACTTCTTGCTTATTTGACACGGGGCTTTCTTATGATTGCATTGTTGCCAGAAAGCTGGTTAAACCCGGTCAAGAGACAGGAGAGACCGTCAAACTTTGTGGAGTTCGTAAGAGTGATGCACCTACAGCGCTTCCCATCGCATTGGTGGAGATACACTCTGACTTTGTCAGAGGTGTGATCAAAGCGGCTGTTATGGATGATCCCTTCTACCCAGTCATACTTGGCGGGAGATACGTGTGTATTGGGAAACCGGAAGAGCCGATTGTGGCAGCAGTAACTACAAGAGGGCAAACCAAAAAGGAACGGGAGCCTGCGCCAAATTTGTTACCTATGGAACTTAAAGAAGCGCAATACAAGGACCCTACTTTGGCACCCTGCTTTAGGAAACTGCCCATGGCTAAGGAACCCAAACAGCACGGGGACATTTTTTCTGAGGATGGCGTACTTTATCGGAGAACGGGCAAGCCTGACCAAGGTTACAACCAGCTCCTAGTACCGAAACAGTACAGAAGCCAAATCCTAGAAATGGGGCACTCTCTTCCCTTTAGCGGACATATGGGACAGAACGCCACAAACCAACGTATAACCACTCATTATTGGTGGCCAGGAGTAAATACTGATATTATCAGATATGTCAAATCCTGTGCCCAGTGCCAACGTGTGCCACCCAAGCAACGAGCACCCCCCAGTCCACATGGGTGAAATGCCAATAATGGGAACACCATTCGAACGGGTTGTGATCGACATTTTAGGGCCTTTCGAAAGGACTAAAAGAAGGAACAGGTTCATCCTGACCTTAGTCGATACATGCACTTTATGGGCAGAAGCTATCCCGCTAACATGCGCAGATGCCAAGCATGTCGCAGAAGCCCTCGTGCAGATTTTCACTCGGTTGGGATTCCCGCAGCAAGTGTTGACGGATAATGGATCTCCATACCGAAACCTGTTGATGGATGAGATCGTTAAGATCTTGAGGACCCAGCACATCCACACTAAGCCATATACTCCGGCGGGAAATGGGCTCGTGGAACGTGCTAATGGAAACCTCACCATGATGCTAAGTAAGCTGGCACAAGTGAAACCTGAAGATTGGGATCTCTGTATTCCTGCAGCATTATTTGGCTACAGAGAATCTCCTCATACTTCCACAGGATTTCCGCCAGCTACACTCTTATTTGGCAGACCCATTAAGGGCCCGCTTGAAGCCTTACTTCAGTCTCTGACAGACGAGAAGGCGGATGAGACAGTCGTCTCAGCAAGTAAATATGTGTCGGTTTTAAAGGAAAGGTTGAAACTAGGGTGGGACCTAGCAACGACTAACTTTAAGCGAGCTCGCACAAAGCACGCTAACCGATACAGGAAAGTCGCGGAAGAGAGAGAACTGGAAGCAGGAGAGAAAGTTTTGGTGTTGCTCCCTACTGAGAACAACCAACTGAAGATCGGATGGCAAGGGCCGTTTACCGTCCTGAAAAAGATTTCTAAGGCTAACTACCAGATCTCTATTGAAGGAAAGGAGAAGGTTTTCCATTTAAATCTCTTAAAGAGATACTTGGAAAAACCAGTGCCAACCTCCGACCATCTCCTGACGATCGCCAAAACTGACGAAGATGACGATAGTGGCAGGGATATTCCACCGCTATCACAGGAAATCTTTCAAAAATGTCAGAAGCGGCGACGCTCTTTCAAGCGCGCATGGGAGACATTCCGGGGGAAGGAAACTTTGAGGAGTGGACTTGAGTAGGAATTGGACAGAGATGGAGAGGGAAGAAGACAGACACCCCGAAGCTACGGTTATAGGAAATTAAACTCCATAACGTAGACATGGAGTGCTTCCATATCTTAAAGGGGGGAGGCTCTGTCACGTAGGTTTTATATTCATTTAATTTCCTACATCTTCTTCCTATTCTTTCACATAAACTCTCTCTTTTAATATCTCTGTACTTTTTTTTTCCTGTATATTTTTTCATCCATTCGGTTTGCGAATATTATTCTCATATAATTCGCAAACTTTACCTGTTTTCCTTTCTCTTAAACTGAGAATCGCGCTAGGACGATATTACGTAGATGTCAGGGCGTCAGAAGGCGTGATAAGTCGGTTCGCTGAACACAGGACGTAGCAAATCGTCTACATTCTCACCGAGCGCGCGAGCTTCTTCTCGGCATTAGTCCCGGTGAGGTGTGATACTTTACATCTGCACCGGGCAGTATCCAGACATTTGGCTGGAAAATCCCAAACTGACACGGCGCTCACTTGGGCAATGGAGTCAGGCTGTCTGGGATTTGAAACTGACACGCGTACATCGTGGTCAGTAGGTGACAGTTACGACACGCGTTAAGCGGACGTAAATGTTGGGAGTAGGGGAGATAATTTCGCTTGGCGAAATAAGTTTCGGCCCTTTGTCTGATTTTAAGATATTGGCCAAGTTTGAAACTTAAATTTCATTCTCGCTCATAGACTCCACAGTAGATAGGTCGCTCGAAAAAACAGAATAGCTGTTAGCGAAGATCTCAGTTTGTTTCGGCAATTTGTCGAACTTCTAGACTTCCAGAAATATTTTCAGCAATTTTATTCTTAAGTTGTGCGACTACCTGTAATTCTGTGGTTGAGGTAATTAATATGATAGATATATAGATTTTGTGAGTGTTAAAGTGTTAAATCGCTTAATTCATTTTAATCTATTTCTTTAGCGCAGAAGAGAAATAAAGTGGTAGGCTATTATATTTTCTAGGGAAGCATTCAGTGGAAAGCAGACTAAAAATTTAATTTCTAGCTTATAACGGCAATTGTAGCTATTTATGAATTTAATTTAACTGCTAATACTCAGTCGATTGTATTTTTCTAAACTAACGTATAAACTCTAGAATCGAACCTCGTGAATGGTGACGGAATACGCACGTGTTCCTAATTCATTAGGATTGCTGATTTTTTAATATAACTTACGTCACGGGAAGTTTAAATGATAAGCAAAGCTCTCTGCTTGCAAGTTTAAATGTAAGTTTTAACCAGTACAGATTCTGTTTATTATATTATATGTGTTATTTTTCCTCCACACAGTGAAAGTTTTGGGGTGACCCTAACTTTACCAGCACCTAGTAGTAGTTTCCATACTTGTGAAGAAATAGACAGTCCTTATTTTGAACCACGTGGGTTTTCTCAAGTAACACTGATCTGACGGTGCAAGTTAGACAGAAATACTAATATCCCTATAACGGGTTTTCAAAGACTGTAATGATAAATACTGGACCTTGGAGCCAGCACTTAATTTCTTCTAGAAACTCTATATAATTTGCTGCCTGGTGGCGTGAATATTAACAATCATTTCCCGACTAGATTATATCTTGTGGACAAATCTGTGGTGTGACTAAAGTGAATCCTATACTGAGGGAAGGCACCGACCTGACATTCATCATTTTTTTTTAGAAACCTACGCTATTGACACTGTGCTCTGCTAACTCCCGCGCCTGGAATAATTGTTAGGTGACTTAATCAGACATTTGAACAAATTTGCATACCCAAGTAGTCGTTCCCGGAGACTCCAAGTTAGATAAGTCTTTTGGAACTGGGGACTTCTTGGCAGAAGACTGCATTTTTTTGAGTCTGTGTGAAAATCTAAAATCAATGTGTTCCAAGAGGCAGCAAGCAAAGTCGTGAGTACTAGTGTGAGAAGCCATGGCGGAATGAATGAGTGTACGCTGGTTTGAGTGATTTTTTTTCACTATTATATCTTTGACACCCTGTTGCTGTCCTATTTATTTTTTTTTCAATCTGCATAATTTGTTGCTAAGGCTAGAGTTCTTGTGTTTTGTCTTAGGTTAAATCAGATTTTTTTCAAACTCTGTGCATATAATTACGAGATAAAACAAAGAAAAACTCTTAGACTCAAACCCTATGTATCTGTGACTCTGGCGCCATCATCTGTTCTCTTAACGGGGCCGGGCTAAACCTAGAGTTAACACTATAACGGGGCTATCATCCTTGCAACATTTCCTTGATTTTTTATGACTATGTGTATATGTATTTTCCTTGATGTACTTTCTTTGATGTTGTGAGCCGATTTTTCCTGATATTAAAATCGCTCTTGAACTAAACAATCGTGTTTGGTCAGCTCGTTCTAGATAATAAATATATCATTGTTATAGTTTTCCCACGTCGGTGTGTTTACCTGTCGTCACGTGTATGTGCGTGCCTGTGAGTGATAGAAATATATACGTAATATGTATATTGGTGTAGTCTGTCTGACGCTGTAACAACTGTTGTAGACGATAGGTGAGAGAGAGAAGAATTCTTTTCGCTTTCAGAGACAGCCACTATATCAAATCTATCATCTCACGTGTGTGGAAATTCTATTAACTTTCACTAACTCTCACTGAGTCTATCACCTATTCAAACCTATTCAGAAGGGACCAAACCTAGTCTTAATTCTCCTATCGGAAATCTACGACATTGAGGTATGGTGGCTTGCGTACCCTGATTACCCCCAGAGCTATGCCAGCTAGAGTTTTACTCCTGGAAGGTTTTACCAAGCTGGACAGGTTTGCGCGGGCAGGGGTCAGACTAAAGCAGACACCCCAGTCCTCCAGGTCTGGGGTTTTAGCATAGGGCTGACACCCTTGTCTATGTAAAAAGAAATGAAGTTACAGAAACGACAACAAATGAACAAACTTTGCTGCGGGACGGACATCCGGAGTCTGAGGCTCGTACGACTGTCAGTGGTGAAAGCCAAAAGGAAACCACTGACACGAAAACGAACGCCCTGACCGCAAAACGTGAAACAAGAATAGGATTTTGGAATGTCAGGACAATGAAAGAGGCGAGTAAACTAAAACAGGTCACAGCAGAAATGAGAAACTATAGATTACACATTCTAGGGATAAGCGAGAGCAGATGGACAGGTGCAGGAAAAGTTAAAACAGCAACAGGAGAAACAGTACTTTACTCTGGATAGAGGATGGACAGCACAATGAAGGTGTAGCCATTATTCTACAGAAAGGAATAGAAAGGACATTACTGGAATGGAAACCCATCAACAACAGACTGAAAAGAATAATATTGAGAGGGAGATTCACCAACACTACAATAATACAATGCTACGCACCAACGAATGATAGCGATGATGAGGTCAAGGATGAATTCTATCAACAACTGGAGAAAGAAATGGAAGACACCTAGATATGATCTTATCGTAGTAATACGAGACCAGAATGCGAAAGTTGGAACACACAATACATATAATGAAAGAGTAATGGGGAAATGCGGCAGCGGAACAGCAAACGAAAATGGGGATAAATTAATAAGTCTCTGTAGCATTAACAACCTGGTCATTGGAGGAACACATTTTCCACACAAAGAAATTCACAAATTAACATGGGAATCACCAAATGGTCGGGACATAAACCAGATAGACCACATTATGATTAATGGAAGATGGAGACATGCATTACAAGATGTGAAGGTATGAAGAGGTGCGGATGTGGGAAGTGATCACCATTTAGTAGTAGCAAAACTGAAACTGAAACAAAGAACGGCTGGACCAACTGTAACTACACAGAAAAGGTTTGACTTCAGCAAATTGAAGGACCCCCTTACCAGAAAAGCTTTTGCGGCTGATATAAAGAAGCGATATCAATTTGCCAAAAGTCAGGAAAAGACATTGACTGATGATATAGACCAGAAATTCAACACCATTTCAACAATATAAACGGTAAGCAGCAAATCATGCTTGGGATTCCAGGAAAGGAAGAAGCAAGACTGGATAACATCAGAAACATTAAACACTATAACGATGAGAAAGGAAATGAAAAGAAAGAAAACAGAAGCGAAGTCCCCCAAGTTAAAGCAACTATAACTGAAGCACATTAAAAACGCACCACCTGTATAATCCAGGAACAGAGTGTGAAATGTAAATATAAGTGTGTACAAGTTTACATATTTGGAATCTTTATTCATTTTCCTATGAATCCATGCTGGTCATTAATTTGTACATTTGATTGTTATGAAATTCATTGCATTCTGTGCAGGCAAGGGAGAAAACCAAAAATACAAAAAAAATGCACGTGCGTTATCCTGCTGGAGAAGCTGCAAGTCTGGATAAATTGTGAACGCAGGAGCAACCAGTGCATCCAGAACCTCATCTCGATATGTCACAGCATTAACATTTCCACGGAAGACGTGAAGAGGCAAGCGATGGTGAAAACTGAATCCTCCCCAAATGTGAATACTGCAACCTCGAAATCGGTTGACACAGCAATCTGCAAAGCGCTCTTCACACCGCCGCTAAATCCGCATACGTCCATCTGCAAAGGGTATGTTGAATCTGTTCTCGTCTGTGAATAGGACAGCATTCAACTGCAGTCTAGTCCATCTGATATGTTGCTCTGCCCATTGCAGGCGCTGCTAACGATGTCTGTGAGTCAAGTTTGGCCCAACATAAGGTCGTCTTGCAGTAAGGCCTGTATCTCTGAGTCGTCGTATGACTGTCATTCGAGAGACTTGCCCATGTCTACCCACTATTGCTCTTGCTGTTTGACTTGCCGGGAGAGTCAATTCCTTAGGTGACTCAGCACAATATGACGATCTTGCGCAGGGGTAGTAACTCGTGGTTGGCCACTCCGAAGTCTATCCCGGGCACTGCCAGTGGTTCCGTAACGTTCATTGAGACGTACAATAGTGCTGTGGTGGAAATTCATCCTTCTGGCAATGGCCCGCGAGCTCTTTCCGGTCTCCAACATACCAATGGCTCGTTGGCGGTCGTTTTCAGATAGTCGTGGCATTTCAAGCACATGTACTGGGTGTTTTGTCTCAACGGCCTTTTTATACCGAGTATCCTGCCACAACGCGTACACATTTTCAGGGTCATAGCTGTTGAGAATCGTGTTGCACGTGTAACTTTCATCGTTTTCATGTAGTCTGTACACACACCCCTGGGTTGAATCTTGCACTTTCCATTCCAGCAGCCATTCGCTCTCTACCGCATGGCAAACACGGGGAAAATCCATTCCCACACTTTTTTTTGCCAGCTTCTCATCATCAGTATATATAATAGTGGTGCGTTTTTAATGTGCTTCAGTATATATTGCGAACGGTACAGTTAGCTCGACAAGGAAGTTACACGTCAAATCCAAGCCAACAAAAGGAATTTCCTAGACGATCTTGCAAGACAGGCAGAAGAGGCAGCACTGAGAAATGAACAAAGCACAGTATACAAAATAACTAAAATCATCAGTGGAAAACGAGGTGCAAAACAATATTACATTAGTAAGAGATAAGCAAAGAAATCTCATCACGATAGCAGAGGGACAGGAAACAAGATGGGCAGAGCATTTCAGAGAAACTCTGAACAAGGAACCACCAGAGACACAATTGAATGTTCCTGAGGCTGAAAATGATCTAGATGTTAATACAGACATTCCACGAAAATAAGAAATCATCACAGCAATCAAAGGGTTAAAGAATGGAAAAGCTCCTGGTCATAACTTAAATGCAGAGCTATTTAAGACAGACCCTGAGCTAGCAGCAGAACTATTAGAACCACTATTTGCACAAGTCTGGAAAACAGGGACAACACCAACGGAGTGGAACAAAGGAATAATTGTCAAATTGCCCAAGAAGGGAGATCTTGCAGACTGCAATAATTGGAGAGGAATAACTCTTCTTTCAGTTCCCAGCAAAATACTAGGCAGTATAATTATACAGAGAATTTTAAAAGCAGTAGACCACAAACTGAGGAAAGAACAAGCAGGATTTATAAAGAACAGAAGATGTATAGATCATATATTTACCCTCAGGAACATTATAGAGCAGTGCTCAGAATGGCAAAGACAGCTGTACATTAATTTCGTTGATTTTGAAACGACTTTTGACAGTATACATAGGGACAGTTTATGGACAATACTGAGGGCTTATGGAATTCCAAGCTGCATAGTGTCAATCATAACAAGCCTCTATGCCAACTTTACGTGTAGCGTTGGGCAGAGCAACCTAACCTTTGAGGTGAAGACAGGAGTACGACAGGGATGCCCCTTATCAACTACTCTATTTTTAACAATCATAGACTGGGAGATGCGCCATACAACAGAGGGCAGTCCAAGAGGAATAATATGGACTACATTTTCTACATTGGAAGATCTGGAATATGCAGATGACATTGCACTACTAGCACATTCACATCAACACATCAAGGAAAAAACGGATAGACTTAATAAGTATAGCCAGCAGGTTGGCTTGAACATCAATCTAAAGAATTCAGAGGTCATGACGCTCAATGTGAGCAGCCCTGAGCCCATATCAGTAATGAATCAATAACTGGAACAGATAGACGCCTTCACATACCTAGGATGCATAGTAACATATATTTTTTTGGTCTAAACAACATCTGGAAGTCCTCTCAATACAGCACAAGCACAAAATTAAGATTATATCAGAGCTGTGTGCTTTCTGTGTTTCTATGGTGCGGAATGCTGGAGAGTTACAGAGAAGGAAATGTCGAAATTGTCCTCTTTTCACACAACATGCCTGAGAAAAATTTCCCCAATCTTTTGGCCGAATACCATCACCAACCAAGATCTGCTTACTCGGAGCAAGCAAGAAGACATGCACACCATCATAGCTGGTAGACGCTGGACCTGGGTTGGCCATGTCCTCAGAAGAGACCCCGATGCCATCACAAGAACAGCTATGCTATGGACCCCTGAAGGAAAACGAAAGAGAGGCCGACCAAAAACAACTTGGCGGAGGACTGTGGAGGCTGGGATGCAAAGAATGAACCAGAGTTGGGGCCACTGTACGAAGGATTGCCACCGACCGAGCAAAGTGGAATCAATTTGTTGTTACCCTACAAGATGACACCAGGCGTGATGGGTACTGACTGCTTTGACGGTCGGCGGGTAAGGATCAAATAAGAAGAACACGTTAGCCACTATGAAGTTTAAAATGTGTTTCTGATTTTTTAACTTGTCGCATAGCATTATGGAGAGTATAACAACAGAAAAATATTCTTACGTATTAAGCAAACAATTATATAAACCATTCACACATTCACCTTACAGAGAATGGGGTCAGAGTGGCTAAGAGATATGGCGTCGGCCTCGAATTCTAGAGGTACCGGGTTCGACTCCCAGTAGAGGGAATATAATTTATGGAAATGGTTTTCAGAATCAGTGGTCCTAATCATGTCATACCTCCCCCCTTCCCCACCGTCTCATAGGTAGTGAGATCGGGTGCATAGCCTTCTCGAATAAGGGCGAAAAATAGGAGGTCCCGTGTGCACTTTGCGCACGTTAAAAATCCCACTGCAGTTGGAAATCGTAAAGAGCAGGCGATAAGGCCCCTGCCCTGGCAAAATTTAAAAAAATTAGAAACCTACCCACCAAATATATTTATAGAATGTGTCATTCCTATATACATATATTGGGATTCTAGACGGTGCTACTGGATTCGTGCATTGTGCTGAGATCCTCTTTGTGTGATCTAATGGAGGAGATCGGAACACTGATGGAGTTGTCCGTGTGTAATGAAGATATTCGTTAGATCCAAACCAAACTAAACCAATCCAAACCAAACCAATCCAAACCAAACCTGACAAAGTAGATGGGACATGTCTAAGAAAATGGGACCAGCTCTGAGACAGTCGGTTGCTAGATGTTGAGACTACAGTCTGTCTCAAGTTGTGGAAATTAAGTGGTTAATGTTGAGTGAACGGATTTCCAATGTAAAAGACTCAAGTTAAGTGAGTCTGCACATTCACTACTTATTCCTATTTACCCTGGGATTGTGTTTTGAATGCTGTGTCTTCGTTTAAAACGGAACATTTCTGTTGTATTTGTAATTGACTTAGAATGTCAAGTTGATAGTTACAGTAGTATGTCTGAGATGTTCATGTATGTAACCGTGGTGATAGACACTGTTAGTGAACACAGAATACCAGATCTTGTCTTTGTCCAACAACGTTGCCAGAATCGGTATAAAATGATTCAATATTTGTCTATGTCTACATGCACACGATTTGACATCTTACCCATCGCTCCATTAACAGTGAAAATGAATTGAAGAATGAGAGACGACAAAAGTCAACATGTAAGCCTATTTGCAGAGAAGTAAGGTTTCATTAACAATATTATCGTGTTGGTTAATGGAAGGTTAATGAGTTAGACATGTAATTCTTGTCAATATCGAAGTCATATTCTATTAAGTATTGTTTTATTGGCTTTTTTTCCAATCCGATTACTTGTTGTTAAACAACTTCATATGTCGTAAAGTTTAGGAAATCATATCTAACCCCAGATCTCGAACTCACATGTTCTCGTCATGTACCTGTATTGTCGCATGTTTCCATGAAATAAGGCCCAGCTGTCACTTGACGTTTCTCCTGTCCTTCATGTTCTTTGTTTTCTCTAGCGTTTCTCACCTAATAGCATGTCAGATGACGGCGGATTATCGACATATTATCTTTGTGATTATTTTCTATATTCATTGCTCTTATCACGCATTCTTCATCAGTTTATTTGGTTGGTGATGAGAGTCAAAATATTCTTCTGTGACATAATATCTCTTCTGTGACATAACATTTCTTCTGTGTCTTATTATGTTTATTCTAGTTTATTTATTTATTTTTCTCTCATTACCCAAGACCCATGTCCATCAAATAATGTTTTTGGGGTTTATATAAACCATCGACACTTTTTCCCTTCAGCTCATCAACAAGAATTTTTTCGTCTTCTTCTCATTATCATTATTGACATTTTCTCTTCTCCGTTTTTATTGTTTGTTTCTTTGTACTGGTTTTTTATTGCATTACGGGAATACAATTAATTTGTTTGTTTTGTTTTATTTTTGAGATTCATAGGAAATTGGATCAAAAATGTTATTCCACAATTTAAATTTAAAACACCACAATGTCCAGAAAGTGCTTCATTATTTCTGCTTTTGTTTTATGTGTTCCCTATAGAGCATGGGGTCATCAATGAAGATGGCCCACTGGAAAGTTAATACAAAATCATTCACGCGCTTTTGTAACGGTGGTTTCTATAACAATTTGTTATACATGATGTGGTTTCCTGTCCCATGCACAACCTCATATTAGCCACCTTGACATGCTTGAGAGAACATCATCCCTAATCTATCGTTGTCCCCTGAGACACCCACGGGAAGTGCACGAGGCGCATAAACAGAATGCCCCGCTATACCCATTATAGTTGCTATTAATGGACTTTTACATTTGCATTCTATCGGTTTCAAAGAAAGTTTAACGGGAAAAAGAAACTGTATGTGGAATTCAATTACTTGAGAAATGTTTGAAATTCCACACTTTCGGCAGCTTCACTCTCGGGTGATTGTTTAAAATTCAGATTTCTCCTGGCGATCGGAAAGTGCTAGACGGTTCCTGGCATGAGTAATCGATTCTATGTTGTGTGGAATGTTTTGTAGGGAAGGTCTTTATCTAGTATTACTGGAGAGATCTGATTGCTGAAACTAATCACGTGCTGACTTGTCTTTTCGCGATAAATGAACGGATTTTATGGATGGGAAAACTCCTATCATAAAATGTGAAAATCTTCTCATGTGACATAATTCATAAATCACATTCTATTTTACAGACCGTACATTTTGACTCTAGAAAATTGTGATGTTGGTCTGGAAATGAAAGAAAGCAAGAACAGCAGAAACAATAACAACAACAAAACAAATAGAACAATACTGATACAAACAATTTACAGTGCCATCAAAAAACAAATTATTTCGCGCATTCTTCCCGCTTGTCTCTGACAGAGAAAGAATAGGGGTTAATGCTCCCTCAGACAAGTCGTAGGAGGCAACTATTATAAGGTTTGCATGGGGTTGGCAACCTCAACATACAAAACAAATTGGTAAAGAAGCCACCTCCGCAAGATTTTGTACTTCGGTTTAGACTTCCTCAAGGAAGACATCTGCAGCGGGTGGCTCTGTGCTCCACAAAGAAAAAAAGCAGGTAATGATTGTGACGATATTTGTGGGTGTCCTTTTACATTTTCTTCTTTCTCTCCTACGTTATTCATTTATTTATTAATTTTTTCGCACATGAATTCGTGCCACTGACACTCCCTAAATTACCATACCTTTTCGCAAACTGCAATAGTGTTATTTTGCGGGTAATTGACTATCTAGAGGATTAATTGTAATCACTTAAGTGTTCTCGCCAGCTTGAATGAAGACGGTTCCCTGAAAGTATGGTTGACTTTGACGCAACTCATTTGCGGCCCAGAAAGAGCAGGCGAGTGACCACCTGTGTTTCGCTGTTAGTCACTGCGCCTCCCGACACCTCGGCGGAAGGGGACAACGGAAGCCATATTGTTTGTCTGAGGGAACCGGCTGTGGTCCGCGTACGTCAGAGATTATCTGTCTGGTGGTAGATTTGAGTACGCGTGATAACCACTTTATGGACAGGACCGAAGTAGTTGGGCATCTTTGAAACTTAAAAGAAAACCCCCATTTTTAAATACCAAGACTGTATATCTAGGAATCAAAGCACACGTCATAAGAGGGATTATAAATTTACCCCCGACCAAGTGTTCGAAGCATCTAATATAAGTTGCTGTATCCGTTCATCTGTGCTAGGCAATTGTACATCCCAAGTGGAGGGTGTCAGTTGTACATATTTTTTTTACAATGCGAATTTGACATGTTTTCTTGCTAAGTAGGAATACATGCCATATGAGGCTGGCAACCTCAACATATGAAAAAATTATATTCATAAACCACTACAGCACGCGCTGGTGATTGCTTCATGCTAGTTCGTACAGAAAACCGAAAGCAGAAGTAACCTCAGACTCCGAATGGAGCAATTAGAAGTGATGATTACATCACATGTGCATAGTATTTAAATTTTAATTTTTGACTTATGTGTAAACCTCAGGCACAAGCCATTCGCGCTGTCCAGACACATTTTCCCATTAAAATAACAAGATGAACAACAATGATTTCTAATCATATTCCCTGAATTATGTTGTATATGCCCATGGAGAATAAAATCTCACAGAGGCAAAACTCATGGGCGGACAGCGTGAAAAGGCGCCTGTTTAATCTTCTGACCACAATGTACTTAGCTGAGGCATTTGTTCTTTTATTTTCTCTGAAGTTCGTGGTACGAGGCCAGTTGGTAGTAAGAATTTTTACGGCACAAGTTTGTAATTCAAGAGCTGGGATTCAACACTAACCACCTACATTGGACGAGTTGTGTAGATAAGTGTACTCATCACAAAAGACTTATACCTGCGGCAGTACTCAATCATTTGATGAGCTAAGTGCTTATTAAAAGGTGAACGTAACGGACTTTTATAATTCCCCTATCAAGTCTCTATGAAGACATGTTTTATCTAAATGTTACCGATCATTCATAATTATTTTAAACTGTTAAAGAATAATTGATTATTAAATTTGTTACGTGTTATTTTACAAATTCGTAGTTAATTCAATTATTTTAATAGCTATGAGATCGTATGTATATATCAGACTCTTTAATATGTCTTTACATCTATAGAGCCAATAAATAATAATTAGGAATTTCGCTGAAGTCAGTGATCGACTATGCCATTGTTAGGAGGAGCTAATTCAAATATGTCCGGGATGCTAGAGACTGGAGGGGCCAGATGCGAGTGATCACTACCTGCTTACAATAAAAAAAAAAAAACAACTGAAAGAGTTGCTCAGCCTAGGAACTGCCCAACATCACGCAAGAAACTAAGTAAACGAGCGGGAGAAATGAGCATTAAGACCTACAAGCTGAGAGAGCCAGAAATTAAGACAAGATATCAGGGGCTTATTGCAGCACAGAAGAACAACCTGATGACTTGGAAACCCTCTGGCTTAAATTCAAAGACATCATAAAGACAGCTGCTGTAGAAGCATGTGGTGAAGTCCGACTTGGGAACAAGAGAAAGAGGACACCTTGGTGGACAGAGGAAGTCAACGACAAATTAAGAGAGAACAAAATGGCATAGAAACAATACTTAGGAGCTAAAACACAACAGGACAAATGGAGAAATATAGAGAATATGTGACACTCAGAACAGAAGCAAAGAACAAGGTGATAGCAGCAAATCAGAAGTCCTGGGAAGAATTTGGGGAAAAGCTAGAAAAAGATGCGCAAGAAAACCAGAAATTGTTCTATAAGACCATAAAGAACATGAGGAAGGAAAAACAATGTCATCTTAAATTTATAAAAAAACAAGCAAGGCAAATTGCTTACTGCCCCGAAGGAAGTAATTGAAAGATGGAAAGAATATTTCTCAGAACTCCTGGATGATGAGCAAGGTGAAGCATAAGAAATGATAACCACTAGCACAGAAGAGAAAACCAATGATGGTGAAGATGACATAAAGATGGAAGAACTGAAGGCAGAACTGGAGAAAATCAAGATGGGCAAAGCAGCAGGCCATGATGGTAAAACAACAGAAATGGTTAAGTACATGGGAGCATCAGGCGACCTATTACTCTTAATGGTCCTACAGGCAGCGTGGTACAACAAGAACATACCAAAGGATTGGGAGATTGCCACCATAACACCAATTTTCAAAAAGGGTGACAATCGACAATGTGGAAACCATAGAGGCATATTACTTCTCAGTGTCCCTGGTAAAATCTACTCTAGAATCCTAGAGCAGAGACTGCGACACCTAGCTGAGCCACAATTGGATGAAGTCCAGTGCGGATTCCGAGCAAACCGAAGTACTCAAGACCTAATCTTCACCCTCAGACAGCTGACTGGAAAGGCCCTTGAGTATAAGAGTGAGATTCGTCTTCGTTTCATAGATCTGAAAAAGGCGTTTGACAGGGTCCCCTGGAGCAAACTTTGGGACTATTTGGCAAGGAAGAACATTCCAGCACCTCTGATGCATGCTATACAGAGCTTCTACAAGTCTTGCAGAAATTATGTGAGGACAGCAAGCCATAAGTCAGAAGAGTTCAGGACCACCACTGGTGTAAGACAAGGTGATATCCTGTCACCTTATCTGTTCATACTCCTCATGGACGATGTCATCAAGGCATGTAAGGAGAGAACAAGAAAGTATTCAGTGGGGTACTGGAAGATGAGACAGGTATGTATTTCAGAGCTGGAATTTGCTGATGATGTTGCCCTGATTGCTAAATCAGAAGCACATCTCCAATCCAACCTGAAAGTCTGGAAGGAAGAGCTGGAGAAGAAAGGGATGATCATTAGTAGATCTAAAACAAAATCCATAGATGATGTCACGAGAAGAAAGAAGACATCAGATCAAGCTGGGAGAACAGGTCCTGGAGCAGGTCGACCACTTAAAATACCTCGGAGCTATTATAAACCGAAAGGGAGGCATCAAAGAAGAGTTGGTCACTCGAAAAGCAGCAGCTGGGAGACTTTTTTTAGGCCATAAATCGAGGATTCCTCAGCAACAGAGAGGTTGGTAAGAAAACGAAGATGGCTGTATACCGCTCCACCTATGTGCCAGTCTTGACGAATTGATGCGAGTCATGGGCAATGACTACAACCCACAAAAGCCAGATCCAAACCTCAGATATGAGATATCTTAGGAAGGTGGTTGAAGTCACAAGAAGAGACATGGTACGCAACCAGACGATACGTCAAGGCCTAAAATCCCACCCCCTGCAGACAAGTAGAACAGTCCCAACTAAGATGGTTTGGCCATGTCTGCAGAATTGGAGAAGATCGGCTACCACGACAAGCATGGGAAACAAAGAGCCATGGATCCAGACCCCCAGGACGACCCAGAGTCCGCTGGGAGGACAACATTAGACAATCTTTGAAGGACCGAGGACTAGAATGGAACAAGGCCAGGAGGAAGACAGCCGATAGGATAGGCTAGCGCTCTCTCTCTTCCAAACCTCTACACCTCACGGTACAAGAGGAACGACTAAGTAAGATTTCGCTGAATTAACTCAGCTGGAGGCTTTACGAGCTAATTATTGCCTAACCCATCTTCGAGAAAGGCGCGGGTCAGATACTAAAGTTAATATTGCTCCGCTTCATGCAACATTGTTCTTTATATCTGAAATATCTTGTGAAAACTACCTTGAGTTAGAAGCATCATTATCCTTCTACCTACAAATCTGCCAAGAGTAACCGTTTGCGAAGGTAGACACCTTTGAAGACCCACATCAGATACTCTAAGCTTTGGCCACTGTTGGACCACTACTGCAGAGCACAGGGGAGGCATCCCGCGACAATTATGATAATAATGACGATGATGATTTAAAACAAATACACTTCACATTTCTGTCACTTGTGCCTCTTAATCCCTACTCTCACCCTAGAAATTCGCTTAATTTTTCGACTCCTTAATTTTTCTCTGTGTAAAATTATGTTTTGCTTTGTACAAGTGTTAAGATTAAGAAGTGTGAGCAAAGATAAAAGTGAGGTTAACGAGAATGCCTATGTATATCTAAAGACAAGTAATGAGATAAAGGAGTAAATCTTTAGAAAACGATGAAGTTAATAAGCATGCCTAAAGGTACGTGATGAGATAAAGGAATATATTAAAGGGCAAAATGTGAGATTGGTGAGTATAATTGAATATAAGTGATGAAGTAAAAAAGTATATCTAAAGACAAAAGATGAGTGTTACGGTGTTTTATCGGCGTCGTCTGCTATATTTTGGCAGCACGCATTTTTTATGATAAGAGAATTAATGTAGAATCATTGTTATACTTCATGGTCTAATGAACGCAATCCGCACAGTCGGATTGTGACACGTGAGCGTTGGTATGGTCACGCGTGGTGACCAATTTAGGGGACCCTTTTGTATTTGACCGTCACGCCATGAAGTCGCATTGTTGAATCCTCCAGAGTTAGGCTACGTATTGCCGAATTATTATTATTGATGGACGCGCAGGGTCGGTCCATAGTTCCTTAATGGATAATGAAATATAATGTTAGTAGATCAGCGGATGATCTATATATTACATATTCGTCAAATACACAGGCGTATCATTACCGTCTGACTGGATGACAGCAGAGCGTGTACATCGTCTTTGATGTTCTGACATGAACTTATTTGACTGGAAGAGTGACGGTATCATGGATTCCCATTGATTAATGCAGATGTACATTTCTTATATTGATGAATCACAGTATGATGTTCTTCACATGTCTTGTCAAATAAATGTATATATTGGACTCAGTATGAAGGACTTACCGCATTCGTCATTTGACTTGAACAGATGTTGTCTCTGGGAATCATTGAGACTAGTAATTCGCCATTCTCTTCTCCATTAGTGATTGTCCGGAAGAAGGACAATAACATCAGACTATGTGTTGATTATAGAAAATTAAATGCTAAGACTATAGTTGATACAGGTAAGCGTTAGTTGATATCGCAGTTGCGTTTATGCGGACTATCAGTTTGATCACAGATCACTTGATTATATGTGTCCGTACGTGGGTTCGTACTCAGACAATTATTAAGTATTTTAATTGAGATATTGTCTGTCTGTATCGTAGTCGTCGACACTTCATTGTTTGTTCAGTGCGAATATCATTCCTCATAAATACATGGAGAACTCTTCCTCATAGAAGAGTAGTTAGTATAATGCGAATACAATCAATAAAGACTATGGACCGACCCTGCGCGTCCATCAATAATAATAATTCAGCAATACGTAGCCTAACTCTGGAGGATTCAACAATGCGACTTCATGGCGTGACGGTCAAATACAAAAGGGTCCCCTAAATTGGTCACCACGCGTGACCATACCAACGCTCACGCGTCACAATCCGACTGTGCGGATTGCGTTCATTAGACCATGAAGTATAACAATGATTCTACATTAATTCTCTTATCATAAAAAATGCGTGCTGCCAAAATATAGCAGACGACGCCGATAAAACACCGTAACAATGAGGTTAGGAGCATAACTGTATGTATGTATATATATATATATATATATATATATATATATGTGTGTGTGTGTGTGTGTGTGTGTGTGTGTGTGTGTGTGTGTGTGTGTGTCCGTGTGTTTGTGAGTGTTTCTGCATTACGTTTTGCTCATCTAGAAAAAGGAGACGTTTCTCATATAAGCAGACAAAAACAAATTAAGAACCACTGGCGGACATCAAGTACGTGCTATCCACTGAGAGTGGAGATTCAACGAATTAGATTATCATGTATTTTGCATCGTACTGAAAATTGATAGTTAGAATCATGCACATGTGCAATGTTTGGGTAGAATGATGTCTTTGGAAGATTTGGAGCCAAATTATTATGTGAATATCCAATAACATAATTCCCGCCGTAAGTACTTCGGTCGGTCGGTCGGTCACACTTTGCACGCCAGAAGGGAGGAACAACCCAGGTAATTAGTAGAACTCGTAAGTGCCTTGATGGTTCTAAATTTTATCTTGAAGAGTTGAATATAATCGGCAACTCAAACAGTCAAGTGAAACTTCAATAGAACAGATTACTTGAAAGATCCGAATAGTTATATAAAAGGTGTACTTTGTTCAGTTTCGTTTGAGGAAAATGATGCTGTGGCAGTTCGATAAGAATTTCTGGTGGGGGAAAGCAAAACCGCCAGCTTTAGCCTCCAAGGCGAAAGGCTTACGGAGTTTCTCCTATACTGTAGTCGTTTTGTTACCTCTGTGGAAATCCTAACGAAATAAAAATTCTATTCGAGACCTCAATTATAACTAGATCGAACTTACGTCCTGTGGAGTGAACCACAAATATAATCGTTGCAGGGGTTAGTGCTGGGTCACTTAACGGTCCTGGGTGGTAGGAGATCTCTAGATGGATATTATTATCCAAACCGTAGGAGTCAAGGGCTTTTTCGTTCAATAGTAGATGTAGCGCCAGGTTGCTCCAAACCTAAACTAAAGAACGCCCTATGTTGGTTTGACTCTAGCATTGAGTTACTGTCTCAAGCTCTCTCTCCGATTACTAAGATGCATCAGTCTTTATACTTGTCTGGTGCTATGGCTTGCCAGAGGAAGTATTTCTCATTGGAGTTAAGACCGGAAACCTTCTAATGATTGGTCTTGGGGGCTAGTGGACTGTTGAAATAATCTTTAACCTAACTAACTACGAATCCTCTAGTCTAAAATTATTGTTTCTATGTGATGATGACCAACCATTGTTTAAAGTTCTCTCTAATCTAAATGTTTTCCGGTCTGACTTGTATGGAGGCCACACAAGGTTTGATGACATCATGGGTTTATGTGTGTCATGACTGATGATGTCACTGATTCTTGACTAGTGGTTTATTTATCTAACTAGTCATCCATAAAATGTTTTACTATAAGGCTAACAGTTGTAGCTACTTAATAGTCTACCCTGTTACATATGTCATTGTCCATTGCAAGACGCCGAGAGAGAACAGTCGCCGAACCAGAGTTGAAATCTGAAGTTGCCTTGGACACAACGTCTACGAACCCTGTCTAGGTGTTCGGTGGAATCACATTTGGTTCCACATTTGTGCTTATTGTTGCCTGATTCACTAAGTCTGTGGCTGAAAGGGTTGTAAGCAACCAATAATTACAACCCCTCTCAAACGATCATGAATTAAATGTTCTTAGTGCACTGGTCTTGGGTGCGAGGTAGCCACTTCTTAACGTTCGCCGCAACCACCCTAGCAGTGAAACAACTCTTCGATAATCAGAGCAATAACAGCCGGGAACAGTAGACCACCCAGGTCAGTGCAAGGCAGAGAACAGGATCGTCCAGTTTATCATTAAATCAAGTCAACTCTACTAGTAACAAGAATGGCGCTGTCACACACATACACACACACACACACATATATATATATATATATATATATATATATATATATATATATATATATATATATATATATATATATATATATATATATATATATATATATATATATATATAATTCATATTCTCAAGATGTACAACAAAAGAATGTGTTGTACTGATTCATTCTACAGCTCAAACAATGCAGTACTGATTCATTCTACAGCTCAAGCAATGCCGGAAAAATACATAATTAGAAACATGAAATATAACAACAGAGGTGATTTTCAACGTACGATGGGGTTCCGTTCCGACGAGTCCGTCATAAGTCGAGGTGGTCGTAAGTCGGAAATATTATATATATATATATATATATATATATATATATATATATATATATATATATATATATATATATATATATATATATATATATTTATATATATATATATATATATATATATATATATATATATATAAAGATATTGACCAGGATTACTAACGGACAAAAGGGTATGTCATGTAGGAGGTCATTGCACAAAGGAAGCAGTCAACGTGTTTGTCATGACAACAGGCAAATGGAGAGTGAGCATTTAAACAAATACAGAGGGGAAATCCGAAGCCCGTAAACAATAAATAAATAAATATTACACACGTACAGGAATGTTTCAGGCACTCGTGAGAAATAAATAGACAATTAGAAGACAGAAAAAAAAACAGACGTGAGTGGCTTACCGGAGAATCGAACCCAGGACCTTCCGAACGACACCGCCGCTTAGCTACGGAAGCGAATCACCCTAGTGGTGCCTAGTTGGCAGAGAGGACAGTGTAATTCGCTTCCGTAGCTAGGTGATGGTGCCGTTCGGAAAGTCCTGGGTTCGATTCTCCGGTAAACCACTCACGTATTTTTTTTCATGTTGTCTAGTTTTCTACTTGATTTCTCACGAGTGCCAGTAACATGCCTTTATGTTTGTAATATTTATTTTTTTAAGGGGAGGAGCGGGAGTTAAATTTTCATCAAAATAAGAAAATTAAGGATTTTGGGATTAGTCCATTTTCTGATACTTTAGCATATCCTGAATCGAAATTTAACAGAATTAAATGTCAAAATGCATTTTAACAATATGTATTATGACTTTGAAAAAGGTATGGTACGGAGAGATTTTCTCAAACTCGAGAAAATATGTCTAATTAGACCTAGTTTCTTCCATAGCAACCAAGCTTACACCCCTACATATTATACATCATTGGATTTGCCTAGATCTGGGGAATCCTGTGATGTAGTTCATTTATTTCGGTAACACAATTATACCCGCCAAGATCGAGAATTTATAGGTCGCAATTTTTACCGATTACTTCCATATATGGAAATCGTCGGGCGTTCGTTGACATCGGCCTTTTCCGCACACTACTCTAAACTGTTCATTGGCTGTGTGAATCCACGTGACTTGTAACCGCGGTGTTTACATTATGGCGTCGAATTAATAAATTCTGTATACACATTTAGTTAGTCTCATTTTTCTGAACTTTTTGTGTGAAAATGCCTCGAAAAAAGAATAGCTTTCGTCATCTAGAACTGGAAAAGGCCAGGGCGAAGCGATGGAACCAAGACAGTGCATGTAAAAGTCGCTAATTTTGTTATGGTAATGGTACAAAATGAATCACTGTAGAAAGCCAGGCAGTCATATGTGGTGAGGCACGCACAAAAACATTTACACATATGTGATGAATTTACCATGATACAACGTTAAAATATCTCCAAATATAACGATAAAATGTAGGGATAAAAATTAATGCGTAAGATACTAGGAGACATGCTCGCCCATGCCCGCCTTTCCTACCGCCATTTAAACTATCTAGTTAGACGTGCAGACGAAACGGTTTACCCTTTGTAGACGGGAGAGAAACGGAGAACACAAAAGGAAAAATATGACTGAACACGTGTTTGAATATAGCAAGGCTAAAAGACGCAATTGGTAGTAAAAGAGAAAAAAATTCACGTCACTAGTTGACACAATGTAAGGAAATGGACAAAAACGACTTTAGCTCTTGTCAGAAACAGTCATTTCTTGGACGTTTTACGATACTTGGTTGTTATTTGAATTCAGCGGCAAACGCCGTGGGGAAGGCTCGCAAACAAATTTCAAAAAAAAAAACTAACCTTGAAAAAGTAACTTTTTCTTAATAATAATGTTATGAATATAAAACCTAGCTAGTTTGATAGCCCATCTTGAGCAGAGAACTAATATACTTTAAATTATACAGACGGATAGATAACAAGGAAGATATTGACAAAAGACTGTGTTGTTCATATCAGACGAGCGACTGCACTGTTAAAAATTTCACTAAAGTTTCAAATTCTCGTCCTTGAGACACGCAAAGGCAAAAATCGAGCTGTAATGAAAGAGAGGGGTAAGGTGGAGAATTGTGGCTAAAAATAACTTCGGAGGCAGAAGTGTGTAGGGTATTGCATGGAGTTGGTCCAAGAACCAAGCGTGTTTTTTATGTAAAAACAAGTAGAGACAGACGGACCAACAGACAATAATACATACTTGACTGAGAGCTGACTGAAATTTGACTTTTGGTTGTAGATTTGAAAGTTAGGGGGGGGGGAGGGGGGGGGTTCTGTGATTGGATGAATGAAATCATATTAGCGGGACAGAGATGCGCATTTTTGCCATTAGATACAATTCTGTCCAAGAGACACAGTCGGTTATTGCCTGTGGTGTTTTTCCCAGAAGATAATACATAATTTTAGTGGGACGCCATCATATAGCCAGCAGCTCAGCTGAGTTTTGCTAGCAATTAACTGTGTTCTCAATACTGAATTCTGGTAAGAATGAAATCATTTCTTTTGTATATTTTAATATTTCGAGTGATTGATACTGCCATATCATATAAAATGATTACGACAAGTAAGTGTTCGCTCTAGGTCCGTAGCCCAATTTCAGGGTCTAGAGACAAACAACATATATGGACGCCTAAGACTATGGAAGGCGGATCTATTGTTGAGATCGGTGGGAACATATCACCTATCTTATTGCATAAAAGGAAACTATTGAACATATCTCAGATGCAATGCAGTCTTGGGGGAACTGGTACTATATGAAAACAACTGGGTAAGATGTGCTACGTTGGTCAGAGAGATCTGACCCCCTCTGTGTAATGTTGATGTGTTGTGCTGTGTGTAAGAGTGGTGCAGTAAATAGATTACTGACACAGCGCACAAATTTTGTTTCAGAATTGTGAGTTTCTGTTGTGGCACTTGGGTAGTGCCACAAAGGTAATCAAGATTACTCAAGCAGAGGAGTGTGCCGCCTACAGTGGTGTTGGTGCAGTATAGCAGTGTATCCCAGCTATCGAGAGGAGGGGCCACCGGATTCCAGCTTCATATATTCACAAACAAGATGAGTGACTTAGTGGCCTGCTGAGGATTCACCAGAACTCTTGAATACTTATAAATATTTTCCCCATCACTAATATACTAAATTTTGGGAAATAAACATTTTATAAAGTCTATAAGACAATGGACAAAGCTAGTTCTAGTCACAGAGAGGGTGTGATGACACCACCCCAACAGCACATCCAGTAAAGGTTCTCCCAGTGACACTAAATATAATTAATATTAACCAGTCTTATAAACTACCTATGTACTCGCATTCTATTTTATTATGCCATATATTTATGCATTCCATTTATAACTCCATAACATTTCATATGTTCTGACCAAAATAAAACCTTGGTTCAGAACAAATAAATTTAAAGAAAAAATTTAATATTTAAACTAAAACAGTCTGAGTTAGTTCAGTGTGTTATAAATTTTATTAATATTATTAGACTTATTAATTCTATGTGTGTGTTTGTATATTCTACTACAACACATTACATTTCAGTACCCTAGACTTTTAACGTAGCTACATTCATAATAGTAAAAGAGATATGTTTGAGGTCGTAAGTGGTAGTAAGAAGGGTCTTCTGTAATTCCCATCTACATTTATCTCAGGAGCCTTCACAGCTGACCTCATACATTACACTAGGTAACACAAGAACCATACAGTACCATCAAAACCACTACTTTTTTTTTTTTTTTTTTTTTCGCACGCCCGCTAATACTCGAGGCGAAATCTCAGGTTATTATTAATGTCTAACCTGACATTGATTTTACGTGAGTATCCCTTTTCTTGTACAGAGACAGGTGTCCCTCGCCATTCAGGCAGATACTCGCCGATTTCGGAGGTACCCATTAGAGCTGGGTCGGCTCAGGAGCCGCCAATCCCTGGTCGACGACACTCCTTCAAATGTCCTCGCCAGGTCTCGAGTTAATCCAGTCCAATTCCCGGTCGACGAAAAATCCTCAAATGCCGTCGCCCGGGTTTGATCCTGAATCACCCGGTCGCCAGAGCGGTGTTATAACCACTACGCTAGCGCGGCTCCCAAAACCACTACTAATATTGGGGTCTTGTCCAGGGATATTTAGTTAATCAAAGATATTAGAATCTCCTGGTGGGAGAAGTAAACCAGTGGGGACAGATTGTAAAAATTTAAAAAGTGTCCCTTAAAATAAAAAGGGGAAAATAAAAGTTGGTGAATCTTCACAGCCAGTTAGTTAATTAATTAATTAATTAGAATTACCTTGGTCTTATAATTAATTAGAATTACCTGTCATTAGATAATTAGAATTACTTTAGTCATTAATTAGTTAGATTTACCCTGGTCATTGTTATTTTGTATGATGGCTGACCTGGCAAAGTTCAGATCAGCTGCTGTGCTAACGGCGAGGGAGATGAACATGGAGGGTCAGGTTTTAATTCAGTATGTAACTTCTGAATGTGACAAGTATATTGAAAGGGAAGATAGGAGGTTAGCTGAAGAGAAGAGGTTACAAATTGAGGCTGATAAAGAACTTAAGAGGCTGCAGATTGAGGCTGACAAAGAGGCTAAAGCATTAGAGGCAGAAGAAAAACGACAGCAAAGGGAAGCAGAAGAAAAAAGATTGACTGCCGAAAGGGAGGCAGAAGATAGAAGGTTACAAAGGGAGCACGAATTACGACTAAGGGAGCTGGAAATACAAGGCCATGCTCCTGACAATGGTGCCAGCTCTTTTGCCTCAGATGCTACGCCTAGTCAGGGAGTCTCAAACTCAGCTATGGGGTTTCATTTAGACCATTTTGTTGAGAAAGACGATGACATCGAGGGGTACCTCAGTAGATTTGAGTTATTAGCTACTACATATGGGTTAGAGAGAGAGAGGTGGAGTCTAAAGTTATCACAGGGACTGAGAGGTACTTCTTATGAAGTCTTCGCTAAAATGAATAGAGAAGACCAAGACAATTATGACATGTTAAAGCAGGCTTTGTTATTAAGATACGAAAAAAATGGTGAATTTTATCGTAAGAAATTTAGAAATGCCAAGCTGTTGTCTGGGGAGACATACCACCAATTCTCTGCCAGACTGGAAACCTATTTATAGAAATGGACTGCTCTGGGGAAGACCCAAGATCTTAAAGAAATGATCATGATAGAGCAATTAAGAGAGTCCATGGCTCCAGACTTGAGAAAATTTCTCATGGAACAAGGTGCAGAGAAGTTGGGGGAGGTTTTAAATGTCGCTGAGAGGTATCAGGCAGCCCAGGCAGAGGTAAGTGGCACTAAAAAGAAGCACATAGAAAATTTTAAAGCTCCACAGCAATTTAATAAATTTGATAACCGAGAACAGGGTAATAAAGGCAGGACAAACTTTGATAGGCCAAGAAATGACTATCGTGACAGAAACTCACAGTTCAATGACCAAAAATATAATGAAAGAAAACCGTTTAACCAAGGAAAAAGATGGTGCAAATGGTGTAAGAAAGACAACCATAACACCGAATTTTGTAGAAGGAAACCTTCAAACATTGCTGCAATGAAGTCGGAGACTCAAAGATTAAAGGTTAATCCTAATGGACAGCAGGAACCTTATCACCCCCCAGTTTGTGAGGATGTTATTTGTAATGGGGTCACCATAAGGTGCCTTTATGATACAGGTTTGGATTATGATTCAGTTGTGAAGTCTAGCCTAGTGGACCCAAGTCCGTATACCACAGAAACAGTGGAAATACAAGGGGCGACTAAGGACATACCACTCATGACACTTCCCATCGCAAGGATAACGGTGAAAACTCGCTATGTGGAAGGAGAAATCAGAGCAGCAGTGATAGATGAACCAATCTACCCTCTGATATTGGGGTGTAGGTACGTCTTCTTGGGGAATCCCGAGAGACCTGTGATCATGGCGACAGTGCAGACCAGGTCACAGAAAAAGGAGGAAGAAGGTGAACCTATAAATGCTCATCCAGAAGAGATGAGGAAAGCGAAAGAGAGGCCGACCAAAAACAACTTGGCGGAGGACTGTGGAGGCTGAGATGCAAAGAATGAATCAGAGTTGGGGCACTGTACGAAGGATGGCCACCGACCGTGCAAAGTGAAATCAATTTGTTGTTGCCCTACAAGACGCCACTAATCGTGATGGCCACTGACTGCTTTGACGGTCGGTGGTTAAGGATCGAAGAAGAGAAGAAGAAGAATAGATGAGGAAGGCGCAGGCTGAGGATAGGACACTCAAGCCATGTTTTAAAAAATTGCCCAAATGCCACACACCACCAAGCAAGGGAGAATACTTTATGAAGAACAAATTATTATATAGGAAGGCCGGAACTGGAACAAATGGTCACAACCAGCTTGTTCTTCCCACTTCATATAGGGATAAAGTGATGGAACTCGGGCATGCGATTCCCTTCAGTGGTCACATGGGGATCAGCGCCACAGGACAGCGTATAGCTTGTCATTACTTCTGGCCAGGGATAACGGAGGATATAAAAAGATATGTCAAATCCTGTCCAGAATGTCAAAGGGTAGCTCCAAAGCACTGGACTGCTCCTGCAACTCTAGGGGAAATGCCCATAGTGGGAACACCTTTTGAGAGGGTTGCAGTGGATATTGTGGGACCTCTCACTCGGACCAAGAGGAGGAACAGTTACATCCTTACTCTGGTGGACACTTGTTCTATGTGGGGAGAGGCGGTAGCCCTGCCACCAATTGATTCAAAACATGTAGCAGACGCACTACTTACAATATTCACAAGATTAGGATTCCCGCATCAAATCTTGACTGATAATGGCTCACAGTTCAAGGGGAAACTAACGGAAGAAGTTTTTAAGCTATTTCAAGCCAGACACTTTCATTGTAGTCCGTACCACCCACAAGGGAACGGCCAGGTAGAGAGGTTCAATGGGACTCTCATTTCTATCCTGAGGAAGCTGGCACACGAAAAACCGGATCTGTGGGATCAATTCCTGCCCGCCGCGTTGTTTGCGTATCGGGAGGTACCACATAGTTCAACCGGGATGGCTCCCGCAACTCTGCTATTTGGGAGGCCAATAAAAGGTCCATTGGAATCATTATTAAGGACCTGGACAGATGAGAAGGCAGAAGAGACTGTTACCTCATCGTATCAATATGTGAACGAACTTACCACTCGTCTGAAAGCTGGATGGAAACTGGCAAATGATAATTTGAGACAAGCCAGGAAGAAACATGCAGCATATTTTAATAGGAAGGCAAAGGACATAGAACTAGCTTTGGGAGAGAATGTGCTTCTTCTACTACCCGGCAGCCAGAAAAAATTACAAATTGGATGGCAAGGTCCATATACGGTTCTAGAGAAGGTGTCTAGAACAAACTATAAAATTGACAAAAAGGGGAAGGAGAAAGTTTATCATGTAAACTTGTTAAAGAAGTATCTGGACAGACCACTCCAGGAAAGCACCCCCTTACTGACCTTGGCTATCGCAACTCAAATGCAAAAGGAACTACTCACCTCACATGAATACCCATTACATCCTTGTGAAACAGCCGCACAGGTAAAAGTCAGTAAGCACCTGACTAAAAATCAGAGGGAGAGAGTTCAACAGGTTCTGGAGGAACATACAGATGTATTAACAGATAAGCCAGGACATACAAATTTGCTACAGTATGACATGAAACTGGTAGACTCAAACCCAATCTGTATGAGAGCCTATTCTATTCCGTTCGCGAAGGAGAAGGCATTGAAAGAAGAAATAGATTATTTGTTGAAGGAGGGGATTATTTCACACAGTGAATCATCTTTTAGCTCCAGTGTAGTTTTGTTGAGGAAACCGTCTGGGGAACACAGACTGTGCATAGATTACAGGAAACTGAATGCTGTCACAGAAGGACAAGTGGATCCATTACCAGACACAAAACAGTTATTTGCCAGATTAAACAAGGCAAAATACTTTTCAAAGGTGGATCTTAGTAAAGGCTATTACCAGATTCCAGTGAAGCCTGAAGTGAGACCTTATTTAGCTTTTAGCACCTCGGAAGGACATTATGAATTCAACATGCTACCATTCGGATTGAAAAATGCTCCGAGTGTATTTTCAAGGATGATGCGCAAATTGTTGGATCCCCTGAATAACCCATGTATCACGAATTTCATGGATGATATTCTCGTCGCCACAGAGACATTTGAAGAACACATTAGCTCACTAAAAATGCTATTTGATAGGCTTAGGGAGGCGAACTTAACTGCTAGGCCAACAAAATGTTGTATTGGATGCAAAGAGTTGGAATTCTTGGGACACACTGTATATCAGGGTAACATGACCCCTGACCCCAAGAACGTGGAAAAACTGCAGAGAGCACCTAGACCACAAACAAAAAAGGACGTGCGATCATTCGTGTCGTTATGTGGATTTTACCAAAAATATATCAAAAATTTTAACTTTATTTGTGCTCCTCTGACTGATCTGACTCGCAAGGGACATCCAGATAAAATTGTTTGGACTGCGCATTGTGAATTGGCTTTTCAAGAGTTAAAGGATAAACTCACTAGCAAGCCTATTCTCAAATTGCCTGATTTGACACAGGATTTCGTGGTGAGAACAGATGCAAGTAATGTAGGCCTCGGGGCGGCACTGTTGCAAAGGTCATCTTCACCCGATGGGGAACTGAACCCAGTCGCTTATGCAAGCCGCAAATTGAATAAAGCGGAGCAAGGATATTCCATAAGCGAAAAAGAATGTTTAGCGTTAATCTAGGCAATAAAAAAGTTTCAAATCTATCTGTATGGTAGGACTTTTGTGGTCCAGACGGATCATTAGCCCCTGGTATTCTTATCTCAGGCTAAGCATGAAAACGCAAGATTGTTGAGATGGTCTTTATTATTGCAACCTTATCAGTTTATTATCGAATACATCCCAGGGTCATTGAATGTCGGTGCAGATTTCCTCAGTCGGCACCCCTGTGATCAAAATTAGAGTAGTGGCAGGCGTGAGGAGTAATTTTATCTATGTGTATCACTGGTTTTGGAACTTGCCGTAGTGCATGTTCTCAGGTGGATAGATGTGTGATGAATTTACCATCATACAACGTTAAAATATCTCCAAATATAACGATAAAATGTAGGGATAAAAATTAATGCGTAAGATACTAGGAGACATGCTCGCCCATGCCCGCCTTTCCTACCGCCATTTAAACTATCTAGTTAGACGTGCAGACGAAACGGTTTACCCTTTGTAGACGGGAGAGAAACGGAGAACACAAAAGGAAAAATATGACTGAACACGTGTTTGAATATAGCAAGGCTAAAAGACGCAATTGGTAGTAAAAGAGAAAAAAATTCACGTCACTAGTTGACACAATGTAAGGAAATGGACAAAAACGACTTTAGCTCTTGTCAGAAACAGTCATTTCTTGGACGTTTTACGATACTTGGTTGTTATTTGAATTCAGCGGCAAACGCCGTGGGGAAGGCTCGCAAACAAATTTCAAAAATAAAAAAAAAAAAAAAAAAAAAAACCTTGAAAAAGTAACTTTTTCTTAATAATAATGTTATGAATATAAAACCTAGCTAGTTTGATAGCCCATCTTGAGCAGAGAACTAATATACTTTAAATTATACAGACGGATAGATAACAAGGAAGATATTGACAAAAGACTGTGTTGTTCATATCAGACGAGCGACTGCACTGTTAAAAATTTCACTAAAGTTTCAAATTCTCGTCCTTGAGACACGCAAAGGCAAAAATCGAGCTGTAATGAAAGAGAGGGGTAAGGTGGAGAATTGTGGCTAAAAATAACTTCGGAGGCAGAAGTGTGTAGGGTATTGCATGGAGTTGGTCCAAGAACCAAGCGTGTTTTTTATGTAAAAACAAGTAGAGACAGACGGACCAACAGACAATAATACATACTTGACTGAGAGCTGACTGAAATTTGACTTTTGGTTGTAGATTTGAAAGTTAGGGGGGGGGGGGGGTTTCTGTGATTGGATGAATGAAATCATATTAGCGGGACAGAGATGCGCATTTTTGCCATTAGATACAATTCTGTCCAAGAGACACAGTCGGTTATTGCCTGTGGTGTTTTTCCCAGAAGATAATACATAATTTTAGTGGGACGCCATCATATAGCCAGCAGCTCAGCTGAGTTTTGCTAGCAATTAACTGTGTTCTCAATTCTGAATTCTGGTAAGAATGAAATCATTTCTTTTGTATATTTTAATATTTCGAGTGATTGATACTGCCATATCATATAAAATGATTACGACAAGTAAGTGTTCGCTCTAGGTCCCCAGCCCAAGTTCAGGGTCTAGAGACAACAAAATATATGGACGCCTAAGACTATGGAAGGCGGATCTATTGTTGAGATCGGTGGGAACATATCACCTATCTTATTGCATAAAAGGAAACTATTGAACATATCTCAGATGCAATGCAGTCTTGGGGGAACTGGTACTATATGAAAACAACTGGGTAAGATGTGCTACGTTGGTCAGAGAGATCTGACCCCCTCTGTGTAATGTTGATGTGTTGTGCTGTGTGTAAGAGTGGTGCAGTAAATAGATTACTGACACAGCGCACAAATTTTGTTTCAGAATTGTGAGTTTCTGTTGTGGCACTAGGGTAGTGCCACAAAAGTAATCAAGTTTACTCAAGCAGAGGAGTGTGCCGCCTACAGTGGTGTTGGTGCAGTATAGCAGTATATCCCAGCTACCGAGAGGAGGGGCCACCGGATTCCAGCTTCATATATTCACAACAAGATGAGTGACTTAGTGGCCTGCTGAGGATTCACCAGATCTCTTGAATACTTATAAATATTTCCCCATCACTAATATACTAAATTTTGGGAAATAAACATTTTATAAAGTCTATAAGACAATGGACAAAGCTAGTTCTAGTCACAGAGAGGGTGTGATGACACCACCCCAACAGCACATCCAGTAAAGGTTCTCCCAGTGACACTAAATATAATTAATATTAACCAGTCTTATAAACTACCTATGTACTCGCATTCTATTTTATTATGCCATATATTTATGCATTCCATTTATAACTCCATAACATTTCATATGTTCTGACCAAAATAAAACCTTGGTTCAGAACAAATAAATTTAAAGAAAAAATTTAATATTTAAACTAAAACAGTCTGAGTTAGTTCAGTGTGTTATAAATTTTATTAATATTATTAGACTTATTAATTCTATGTGTGTGTTTGTATATTCTACTACAACACATTACATTTCAGTACCCTAGACTTTTAACGTAGCTACATTCATAATAGTAAAAGAGATATGTTTGAGGTCGTAAGTGGTAGTAAGAAGGGCCTTCTGTAATTCCCATCTACATTTATCTCAGGAGCCTTCACAGCTGACCTCATACATTACACTAGGTAACACAACAACCATACAGTACCATCAAAACCACTACAACATATTTGGTTTTGATTTACTCTGTTAGGACTGAGTGGAGGGGGGAAGAAGGTACTATATTTGGATATTGGAAATCTGACTTAATTTTCTTGAATTAATACACAATATGTCCTAATTATAACCCATAACGGGTTCAACGATATACTTTTTAAAAAAAGTCACATGTGAATAAGCTATTTTTTTTTGGTTTAATTTATATATTTGTAAGCTATTAGTAAACGCATTGGCAGTAAAGAGTGATCTCATTTTTCTGGTTTGACAAAATAACATGATTCCACATTATACGATAAATTATCATGGTATTTATAAGCATGTGACATATGTTTCTTGAGCTGTGATTATTTCTTATGTACTTTTTTCAGAACCATATGGTCCCACTAATGAGCCTAGTCTGCCTGAGGTTATACTGTCAGCTTCAGCTGTAAATAAAGGAGCCAGCACAAGCTCCTCTACAACTTCTACCTCTTTATCCCACAACACGCCACGGTTCTGTAAAAAGCTGGAACTAAGTGCCTCATCGGTGCAAGAAGCTTCAACATCTAACAATACGGTCTCTAGAACTATAGTTGATATGTCTGAGATATGTAACCTTGTTAGTCAGCTTGCATGTCCAGAATGCTATGGGAAGCTGTCTGCAGAAATTAATAATAAGGCCAAGAGAGATCTTGTTCAACAAATCAAAGTGAATTGTTGTGTTTGTAACAAAACCGTTGCATCAACGTACACATCATCGGTTGATGAACATAATTCATTCAGTGTGAACAAAGTTGCAGTTCTATCATCGTTGTTATCAGGAATGGGACCCTATAAATTTAACTACTTTGCACAGAACATGGATATGCCTGGCCTGCATCAAAAAACTTTCAACACAATTGCATAAAAATTTTATTTGCAAACACCAGAACTCGCAAAATTAATATTTGATCACTCTGCTAAGCTAGCACGCAGCGTAAATTGTGCTCAGAGCAATCAACTATATCATGAATATATTATGGATATTGGAGTCAGTTTTGATGGCAGCTGGCTCACAAGGAGCCACAGTTCAAAAATTGGTATTGGTTGTGTTGTGGAAATCTTGACAGGTCTTGTTATAGATGCCCATGTGCTTTCAAAATACTGTCAGACATGTGCTACAACTGGTTCTTGTCACCAGCAGGAAGCCCCGGGAAACTTCAGCAAATGGAAAGAGGAGCATGTGAAGCAAGGATGTGATATAAATTTTGAAGGTATTTACTTCTGAATCTTATTTTTGGTGTCTCCTTCTCCTTGTCTAAAAATTTAAACTGATGTAATTTTTATTTCCCCGTAAGTATCAGTTTTAGTAACATAATTTATTACTTACATGTGTATGCTTTGCTTCCATTGTACTACATTTGCTTCTACATTGTAAAGGAAAGTGTTCAGTGTTTGCTTACATCATTATTTTAAGTGTTACTAATTCATACCTTTTCTTCTTTCTAGGAAGTTCAGGTGTGATGGAGGCTGAGGCAGCTAGTGTTTTATGGAGCCGGTCTGTGACACGACACAAATTTCGCTACACCACCATGTTAAGTGATGGTGATAGCAAAGCATTCAATAAGATCATGGAAATTAAACCATATGGCCTTAATGTTGAAATCATCAAAGAAGAGTGTATCAATCATGTAGGAAAAAGAATGCATACAGCTCTTCGTAATTTAGTTGCTGATTGCCGCAAGCAAAAAGTTACGCTTGGAGGACGTGGCCGTGGCCGTCTGACAGATGCAGCCATCCCAAAGCTTGGCATTTATTATTTCAGGGCTATCAGGCAACATGCTACTGCAGCTGATATGAAGAATGCTATTATGGCTAGCCTACATCATTGTTATTCAACTGATGATTATCCCCAGCATCAGTTTTGTCCTACTGGCCAAGACTCTTGGTGTTTCTATAAAGCAGCCGTATCTAGGAATGAGTATGCTTTTGGGCATCAAAAACGTATACATACGCCCCTGGACTTTAAGCTGTTGAACAGACATTTGACACTAGTGTATGACAGGCTGACAAATCTGAAACTGTTGAGTCGCTGTGAAAGAAAGGCAACCCAAAACGCCAACGAGAGCCTTTATTCAGGTATTTGGAGTAAAGTACCAAAGCATATCTTCCATTCACGAAAGCGCGTGGAATTCTGTCTTCTAAGTGCAGTTGCTGAATTTACTGAAGGACCTGAGGCTGCTATAATTTTTAAAAAATTCCTGGGGCTGAACAGTGGAAAAGAGGCTTGTCGACTGGCAGGAGCAAGAAAGCGTAAACGTCTCGTGCTCAGCTCTAAAACGGCAGAAAACTGCACTAAAAAAAGGAAGGAAATTAGACACAAATCTCAACAGAAAGCCAGACAAGAAGCTGCAGAGGAAGCTGGATATTTGGCCGATATTTTCTAAATGACAAGTAAGTTATTTTTTGCTGTAGTATTACATACTTATTTAATTATATTCTAATTATATCGAAAAATGTGATTTTATAGAAATATATTTTTCTCATACTAATTTTTTTAATAACTTCCACACTTATGTATTAATTGACATACGAATTGGCACATACATTGCCCATAATGTTTTAAAACTTCTTGTGTGATGGATTTTATGTATCTGATCAAACTTTTGATTAATTGCAAAAAGTAATGTAAAATTGGTTACTATTTTTAGACCCTATTTTCAAAGTCCTACAACTTTTTTTTGTATTAAAGTTATCAATGATCCATCACACCAAAAGTTTTAAGATGTAATGAAAAACGTTGTGTTTAAGTTTGGTATTCATAGCTTAATAAATAAAAAAGCTTTAGCAAATTGAAATAGAACAAAGAATCCAATATTGCTCAGCTCTAAAACGGCAGAAAACTGCACTAAGATAAGGAAGAAAATTAGGCACAAATCTCAACAGAAAGCCAGATAGGAAGCTGCAGAGGAAGCTGGCTATTCTGCCAGTATGTTCCAAATGACAAGTAAGCAATTTTCAGGGGCAATATTACATACTTATTTAATTGTAGTCTATTTATGGAGAAAAATGCAATTTTCTCAAAATCTATTTTTCTCATTCTACTTTTCTTATAACTTCCCCATTTATGTATTAATTGACATGAGAATTGGCACATATGTTGCCCATAATCTTTTAAAACTTTTTATGTGATGGATTTTTAGTATATGATCAAACTTGTGATTTATTGCAAAAAGTAATGTAAAATTTAGCAAAATTTGTTACTATTTTTATACACTATATTCAAAGTCGAACAACTTTAGGGGCAAAGTCTACAGACAGGGGGTATGATGTGCTGGTGTTGTGGGTAGTGGGTTTCCCCCCTTGCTTCACCCTAGGCCTAGTGAATTCTGTTCATGAAAGGAGCGACCATTGCGGTGTTAGTCTCTTGGCCTAGCAAAACCTCTCATACCCCAAGATCGTTGTGCGTGGTGAAGAGCCACACCCTCCTCGAGGTAGTCCTGGTAACTGAGGGTGCGAATCCTCAGGCTAAACACAACGGATCTAGAGGAGCAAACCTCGATAATAAAACCGGTGCACTACACCGTACACGCCCTCTGTGGGTGGGAAGGAGCCAGATGGATACTGAACAAGTCTTGGGAGTGGGAACGAGTGTGGACTGCTCCCTGAAGATCGGAACCCATCGTACAGGCACAGAGACTCAGGACGTGACGATCCTATTGCCTTCAACTCTTGGTCACATGCCTAGAGCCTCGGAGAACTCGGCGTAACCAGCAGGCAATTTGGTGGCGGGGAAAGAGCACTGTGAGCCCTACCTTGGCTACGTATCACAAGGAGACGCAGAAACACCCCCTTTATCTCCCCCAGAGCTGGCACAGTACACTTCTGGCTTCTACCCGGGGCGTTAGGAAATCCACAGGCACCCCAGCATCACAATGCCAAGAAGATGACAAAGTTGGAATTTACTAACTCAAACCTGGCAGAGCAAGTCCTCCAACAGATGCGGCCGATGCTGGGCCCACTGGCGCGTGGACACGTCCCGATCCCCATCGAGACTTGCCCGGGGAGCCCACCCCGGCTCAAAAAAGCAGAGAAGGCCACTCTCCAAACCTCCGATGTCTTGCGGGCAGTGTTAGGATGTGCAAGAACATGGACAGGAAGACTCCACAACTTCCCCACTGAAGACACGCCCACGGCGACCGTTGCCTCAACTGGCTGTGTGTGGTGTACCCGGAAACGGGGCCTCCCAGTACTGAGACACAGTTAAGTCCCCGATGTCATTTATCGGTGCAGAGTTGAGAGAGATGGCTGAGCATCACAATCCCCCCTGTGTTGCAGCATGATGAGAACCCAGAATTGCACACTGAGCTTGGGGGGAATCACTTGGGCACCAGACTTAATACTGGCTCTTGACTGGATGGCCGCATGCAGGAGATTTCTACAATGGGGGGTTGGCAGGTGGTGGGTATCTGGAAGTGGCTCTGTGCAGGACGTGAGGATTCCTTGGGTGAGCCCAGAACCAGAGCACAGCATTGTGCAAGCTCTGCATAGTTGGAGAGCCCCCTGGATGACGGGGAATGCACAGTGTGCTACCCCACCTGTCCCCAACTGCTAACTTAGAACCAGAAGTGGGGTCCTCTGTATGCGTGCCAGGCCAGGATAAAATGCCTGGGAAAGAGACTGGAGCTCAGAACTCCCTAACTCAAAGTTGCAGGATGGCAGGAAAGACAGGGCAATTTTGAAGATAATGCAACCATATTTTCACCATACGAGCTCGGACGCCGCCTCGGTAAACAAGGTCCGCGCAGAGCAGTGACACCCCCAGGCTGCTTGCGAATAGTCTACTACTGGGAACATAAACAGATTAGGGATGAGCCCACTCTCCCGTTGAACAGGTGCTAAAGTCATAGATACTGGGCCAGAAGGCGCACCGGAAACCACAGTATCACGCAACTCGCTTTTTTTTTTCTATGGAGAGTACACCGTCAAATAAATCTCGTACTGGTGCTCGCCCTGTGGAGCTCCACCAGGCAGGTGCAGTGCCGGGCTCTGAGCCTCGACAGAGCCCACCCTCAGCTACTGGAGGACCCTCTAGACCGTCTTGTGGAGTCAGCAGACGGCGGAGGAGATCTACTGACCAAAACAAAACAGAAAAAGAGAAACCCAGAGTGCCACTTGTCATGATGCACTGGAATGCAGAGGGAGTGAACAGCAAGCAGGCTGGATACAGCAAAAAGACAGAGCTGGAAAACATCTTGTATGAGAAGCAAGTCAGTGTTTGCTGTATCCAAGAGACTCACTTGAAAGCAGATCAAACCTTTAAAATAAGGGGATATCAATGCTTCAGATCCGACAGAAAAGATAGACGAAAAGGAGGAGTACTTACTCTTGTAAGGAATAACATTCCTGCACACGAAAGGAAAACCTTCATGGATGGAGCAGAATATCAGCTGTTGCAGATAAAGGTAGACAAGATGGAAATAGAACTCCTGAACTATTACTGTCCAAACAACAAACCACTGAGTCTCAGCTCTATACAGGTACCAGCCACCAACTTTATAGCAGTTGGAGACTTTAATAGCCACTCCCAGAGCTGGGGCTATAACCATCTGGATCACAGAGGTGAAGAGGTTGAAACTTGGCAAGATGATCACTCCCTAATCCTAGTCAATAATGCCACAGATACTCCTACCTTCTACTCCAGAGGATGGCACACAACTTCAACACCAGATCTTGCCTTCTCCACACCAGATATAGCTGGATCTATTAGTAGAGAAGTAGGAGACCAACTAGGGGGAAGCGACCATCGCCCAATCTTTCTTACTGTCCAGAGTGCAACTCTCAGTACAGGCCCAGCCATTACAAGATGGAACTACAAAAAAGCCAACTGGGGTTTATTCAGGCATCAGGTGAACACGCTGCTGTCTACCCTCAAGGTACAGAACAGAGACATTAATGAAGTGGTAAAAGACTTCAACAGATGCATACTACAAGCTGCAAAAGAAACCATTCCCAAAGGATGCCGGCGTAACTACATACCATACTGGTCCAGCACACTCCAAGAACGTCAGGAAGCCATGGACAGGGCTAGAAAGGACGCAGAGTCTCAGCCTTCACTTGAAACTCACAACAAATGGAAAAAGGCTGTAGCAGAGTTTCAGAGAACAAAGCTAGAAGAAAAACGGAAAAGCTGGAGAACTAAAACGGCATCGCTGAACCTTGAGAAAGACGGCAGGAAACTTTGGAGATTAGTCAAGTCTCTAAATGAAGAGCGTTCCTCACCTAGGCAGACTATCACATTGGATGAAGGTGGCAAACTTTTCAGAGGAAAACAAGCTGCAGACTTGTTTGCTAGAAGATACAGTTCAGAAAGCAACTTACCCATTAACATAGATCATCAGAGAGAGATAAGAAAAGAAATACTGGCAACCATGGGACAGACAGATACTCCTGCCCCAATGAGGGAACCCATCACACTAGGAGAACTACAGAAGGCTATTTCCAAGCTTAAGTTTCAAAAGTCACCCGGCCCAGACAAAATCAGCAACGAAATGCTAGTAAATCTGAGCTCAGCAGCAAAGACAAAACTGCTTGAGATATTCAAGCACAGCTGGTTGAAAGGAACGGTACCCCAAGTATGGAGAGAAGCCATCACAATACCCATACTAAAGAAAGGGAAATGTAAGACCGAGGCTGCAAGTTACCGGCCAATCAGTCTCACAAGCTGTGTTGGGAAGACTATGGAGCGAATAGTCAACCACAGATTGAAATGGTATTTAGAGTCTGAGCAGATCCTGGTGCCGGAACAAGCTGGATTTAGAGAATGCTACAGTATAGAAGACCAAGTTACTTACTTGTCTCAAGCAATAGAAGATGCCTTCCAGGAGAAGAAAAAGGTCCTAACGATCTGGGTCGACTTCAAGCAGGCCTTTGACAAGGTGTGGAAAGATGGCCTCATTGCAAAACTTAGGAGAAGTGGAATCCAAGGCAACATGATGAAATGGATCCAGTCATACTTGCATAACAGGCGAACTAGAGTCACTCTTGACGGTCTGCAGAGCAGAAAAGTGTTGCTCCATCAGGGGGTACCTCAAGGAGGAGTAATTTCCCCAACACTCTTCCTTGTTTACATCAATGACCTGGTGAAAGATCTCCCTGCAGGAGTTAAAGCTGCCTTATATGCAGATGACCTAGTACTCTGGTGCGCTGATGAAAATGTCACCACAGCAAATTATAGAATGCAGCGGGCAGCAGACATGCTAGTGTCATGGGCAGAGAAATGGCTTATCACAATAAACACAGACAAAACCTCCACAACACTGTTCTCCCTCGCCCCCAAGGACAAATCAGCTAACATACACCTAGGGACAACCGTGATCAAGGAAGAAAGCTACCCCACCTATCTTGGGGTGACATTTGACCAAAGGCTTACATGGAATAAGCATATTGAAAACGCAGAAGGAAAGGCCCGAAGACGACTAGGCATACTCAGAAAATTAGCAGGTACCAACTGGGGAGCAAATGAACGAAATCTAAAGAAGATTTATAATGGAGTAATAAGACCACACTTAGAGTTTAGCTCAGCAGCATGGTCATCAGCTGCTAACTCACATCTGCAGTCTTTGGACAGGGTGCAAAATCAAGCTCTCAGGCTCATTACAGGAGCCATGAAAACTACACCAATAACAGAGATGCAGAAGGTTGCTGGATTACAGACATTGTCCCATAGAAGAGACACAATACCATGATCCAGATGGAAAAGTACAACAGTATGCCAATGCACCCAATGAAGGCAAGACTAGATGATCTGGCATTGGGACGTCTAAAGCGTAGCAGCTTTGTGCATCGGGGGAAAAGACTTATAAGACAGCATCAAGAAGACCTATCCATGAAGACAACACCACTGAAGCCCACCCTATACCCTGTACCATGGGAGCAGGCCAGCAGTGCCCTCCAAATTAATACATCAGTCAGTGGTCTCACAAGTGGATGTGAGTATAATGATCTGCAAAAACGAACTGCTACATTGAGTATGATCCAAGAAAGCTATCCCGATCAATCATGGATACATGCCTATACAGATGGATCAGCAACTAATGCTGTTAGGAATGGAGGTGCCGGTATCTTTATCTCATATCCTGACAACCACTATGAGACTAGGCACATTCCCACTGGTAAATTCTGTTCCAACTATACAGCTGAGGTTCAAGCTCTAGAGCAAGCTGCAAATATGATTTATAACACCAACTCTGACTGCCACCAGGTAGTCATCCTCACAGATGCACTGTCTGTCCTGCAAGCTCTCAAGGGTGGTAAACTCCCGCATCTGAGAAATGAACTAAACAAGGTAGCTGCCAAAAAGAGAACCATACTTCAGTGGGTACCATCTCATTGTGGTGTACCCGGAAATGAAAAAGCAGATAAACTTGCAAAAAAGGGAGGAGAATGTGAACAAGAAGATAATGAAGTCACATACTTTGAGAAAAAGAGAGCTATCCAGACTATCAGAAGAGAACAGAACCAACCCAAAGACGACTATCACACTCTCGACCGGCAGGGACAGATAACTATTTTTCGACTCAGGACAGGGCATAACAAACTGAATAAACACATGCACAAGCTACGATTGTCTGCTTCACCACTGTGCACATGTGGATTAAACGAACAAACTGCTGAGCATGTTCTACAGGACTGTCCTCTGTATGACCAGTTAAGAAAGATATGCTGGCCGAATGACTCAACACTAAACTCAAAGCTATATGGAGTTAAAGAGGAACTTCAAACAACAGTCGAATTCATCATGAGAACTCGTCTGACGGTGTAATCATCAAAGATGCGATCGCAAGAAGAAGAAGAAGAAGAACAACTTTATTTGTATTAGAGTTATCAAAAATCCATCACACAAAAAGTTTTAAAATATAATGATAAACGTTGTGTTCAAATTTGGTATTCATAGCTTAATAAATAAAAAAAGCCTTAGCAAATTGAAATAGAACAATAGAATCCAATATGGCCGCCGTTTCCATGGCAACCAGGGGTGCAGTGCCATGAAACTCTTCATTTTGCGTATCTAGTATTGATATGGTTTAAGTTTGTGTATTTTCATTGAAATCCAGCAATTAAGAACGAAAATAGCATTTCAGTGTAGCTCCTCCCCTTAAACAGAGAGTGACAGAGAGAAAAGCGACAAAGAGACCATGCTGAATGACCTGGATTTTTTTTTAATGAGGGAGTACTCAAATGAGAACTGCACTATGTAAGGAAAATGTGGGAGATATAAATAAATAAATAAGTATTGCAGAGACCTGATACCCTTTGTCAGTTTCCTCTTATTGTTGCATTATTGTATTTCTAGTCTGCACATTGCCGGCTCATCTGAATACATTCACCGAAATAAAGTAACACTAATCTTCTAACCAAACAACAATATCAATCATTCATTACCCATTAACTCCCAGTGAAACACAGGCCTTCAATAAATCAACACCAAGCCTGTCTGTGTTGTGTCATTTGTTTATGAACGTATTTTCTTTTCTACAGTATGAGGTAACAGGAAAATACCCAAGCCTCTTTTGTCGCATTTTACGACATGCATGGGCAGTGGCAATATTACTATTCCTTCGCTCCCCCTATTGGGCCCCGGTAACATGCCGACCTTCATTGTTCTGGGCACCCCCCCCCCGCCCCCGCCCCCCCCACCCCCCCCCCCCGCCCCCCCCGCCCCACCCCCCCCCCCCCCCCCCCCCCCCCCCCCCCCCCCCACCCCCCCCCCCCCCCCCCCCCCCCATCCCTAGGTAAGGCAAGTAACGGGAAACAAAATGAACATATGAAGAAGAGAACTGGAGACATACATGAATAGGATAAGGAATACATGGTGAGACCTTGAGCTGATGGCACGTGACAGGAAGACATAGCATACCTATGCTCCGTGGGGAGGCTATCATTTTCCGCGCTTATTCGAAGAAATTATCTGTATATTTCCCGACTCACTTATTGCGACCTCCCATACAATATTCTTGTTTTATCTAGCATCTGGTTATATTGATGCAACAGAAGGGTCATGTCTTCGGTAAAAATATGTTTCCTCTCAGCAAACTGAATTACATTCCTGTTAGTTGACGGCGTTATTATCATAATCCAATCTATAGCCAGTAAAAAGATAAATGATGGCAATAGGCACCCCTGCCACAATTCAGTTCTTATTCAAACTGTTCTGGAAATTGTCCTTAAAGAATAATTCTGCATTTTATGTCTTCATTTGTTTTCTGTATTAGGTTAATTAACTTATGTGAGATTCCATAGCTTGTCACAACTTTCAAAAGTGAATAATCCATCACATTGTTTCCTACACGTAATGAAGGAATAGCTCAAAGTAAATGGCACATTTTAACCAGAAACGTAGTTTTACAATTCAGGACCTGCTACCAAACCTGTACGTGAAAGAGATTTCTATACTACTGAGTATGAAAGAACTATACATCTTCTTGATTGTGAAAGAGTTTTTATTTATCGTCCTGCATATGAACGAGCTTTCTATTTCCCTGATTGGGAAATAGTTTTTTTTGCTTCCTGAATATAAAATAGCTTTCAGTCTGTCTGAATGTGAAAGTTTTTATCTTTCTGAACGTGAACGAGTTTCTATATTTCTGAATGGGAAAGAGTAATATCTTTCTCACTTTTTTTTTTTTGTCTTCTTGAATGTGAAAAAGTTTTTTGTCTTCCTGAATGTGAAAAGGTTTTCTTTCTTCGTCAATGTTAAATAGTGTTCTGTCTTTGTGGCGGGATGGTCTTCCATGTTCCACGGTAGTGGTCCAATAATGGTCAAACTCAGAGTATAATTATGAGAGTCTTCAAAGGTATTAACTGTTTCTTGGAATTCACTTTCAGTACTATGGCCTGTCCTATAAATGTGTCTACACACCCAGGTTGCTTCGTGGAGAAGTCCAATCAGAAGCAGTCTATCTTAGCATCTTTAACGCCAAACCAGTTGCACGTAAGTGCCTTATTTTGGTTGTGGTCCCCCCACTACCCTTACGTAGAACTCACGATTATCATTTTCTGACTTTCCTGTGAAATCGGCCGTGTATTTGGGCACGTCATGTTTGTGAACTACCGCCTTATCTCCAAATACCGTCTGTCATCCATATTAGAGAGCCTGAACAACATGGTATGTGGCAATTATCTGCCACCGATCTCCCCGCATCACATTTTTGTTTAATCAACCCGTCTCGCTACTTTGCTGTCGGCCGGAAGCTGTTACATAATTTAGTAAACAAACTACTTTCCCTTCCACAAAAAGGAGTCAATGTTGTTTCAGAAACAGGTCAAGCGGATAGTAATAGTAAGGGAGTGACCAGATATGATAAGAAGACCTTGAACGATGAAATCAGAAACAATGAATACTGGAAGAATTAGCATATAAAGGGAATGGTAGAGTAATAATGCCGGAGAGGACCGAAGACCGAAAAAGAGAACGTAAATATTTTGTGACAGTCTCTTTGAATGTGAAAGAGTTTCTACATTTCTGAATATTAAACAGCTTCGATATGTCTGAATGTGAAAAAGTTTCAATATCTCTGAATGTGAAAGAGTAATACCTTTCTGATGTGAAAACGTTTTCTGTCTTCCTGAATGTAGAAACGTTTTCTATGTTCCTTAATGTAAAATAGTGTTGTGTTTCTCCGAATGAGAAAGAGTTTCTGCATTTTTGAATATGAAAGAATTTCTATATTTCTTAATGTGAAAAAAGTTTATATATTTTTACATAAAAACTAAACATGCAGAAGTAAAACTAGAAAACGATGCCCTCATAGCTGCTTCAGACTTGAAGTGTAATTCGATAAATGGAAAGAAAAAAAACTTTAGAAACCGCCCAGACACACTTTAGAATATCGTTTTTGTTATGTTTTCCACGGCAAAATTTAAATCACTTGACAAATTTATGATCTAGCGATGTTTAGTGAATTATTATTTTTAGCTTTCAGTTTTTAACATGATTAGGAAGTACGCCTCATACCCAACCCATCTTATAAGTATATGAGGAGAACTGCCGTAAGACGGGGGTAAAACAGTAGAATGGGGGGGGGGGGGGACACAAATAGTAATACGTCTTACAAGGAGAAAGGACAGGAAAAAAAAACAACCCATCTTAGTGGCTTTCAGCAATATGCCCGATTAAGTCGAGTGTTACCACTCTGTTATTTTCTTTGTTGTGGAATAAGCCACAGGGAAAAGAGGATGGCGTTGGATGGGACAGGCACCGAGGAAACCAGAGGATAGCTTTACAAGGCAGTCCTTATTTCTAAATCAGCACGATAAAAAAAATAAAAGGATATCAGAAAAAATGCATGGATAAGGGAATAGGAAACAGACATGAAAGAAAAATGTCAGACATGGGGAACCCTTGAACGAAGGACACAGGAAAGGATGGCTAGTACGTAAAGTCCTATAATCCACGTGATCTGAGAGGTAATGAATGCACAATGTTTTAGATAATAACCCTTTGTCTATTATCTTACACACATTAAAGCTTTGGACGAAGATAGAGGAAATCAGAAGTCATAAACGATGTATAAAAAGTTTACTGTATTTGATAAAGTGAAAGTTCATTCTGGTTACTATGCAATTTATCAACAGAAAGCAGATGTTAAATAAAGTGCTTGTAATGATATAATTAATAACAGTCAATAAAATATTGTTACCTATTCGCACAAAGTTATATATGGCAAACAATACCATCATCTGTTGCATTTGTGGTATCAGATGGCTAGAAGTCTTAGCAAACAAGATCCCGCAGAGGTCAATGAAATAACAACAAATCCTTCTGGGGATGAAAGACAAGATGAGATAAGATATGTCACACCCTCGGGAAATAAAGATCCAGTGTAACAAGATATGCCCTGAATAGAACCCACAGGGGAATAGTAGATCTAGAGGACCGTAGAGAATGTGGAAAGGAAAGTTAGGAGAGTTAGACAAAAGAAACTTGAAACTCCCATTCTAACGCTGAATATGACAGCCCTAAAATACACTCTGGGACGAGCAACTATTGCTACCATCGGGTTGTTTTGTGAGGGAGATTAAGTTATTCATTCATTTGCTTCAACTATTGCTCCTTATGTAACATGGAGACACCACTGTAGCTAGCCCCCATCGCATGATGCCAGCACCAAAGTATTTATGTGTTCTAGCAGCAGTGGTGTCTGTAGCATGTCATGTTACATGATGAAGTTACCAGCACAATGCACAAACTCATACGAGTATTAGCTTCCTCTTATGACATGCTTGATGTAGCTATACAGTATATCTATTTTTTCTTTATATCATTAGAAACCCATCGGAAACAACACGTGCCGGGAAACACACAGCATGAGTAAAACTGATAATGGTTGTCATTTTTATGACAATAATAAAAATCCGTGGGTAAACTGGGCCCGAAAGAAGAGCAAAGTATAGTAACACTGTGACGCGCCATGCATGTCGTAAAAACCAACAGAGGAGATTTTGGCATGTGGCCGGTCACCCCATCCTGTAAGAAATTATAAACCATAAAACTGGACGGGTGCCAGTGCAGCAGGAGATGGGAGGAGGCCACTGGAGATGGACGGACCACGCACTGAGGGAGGAGGACACTGGAGATGGACGGACCACGCACTGAGGGAGGAGGACACTGGAGATGGACGGACCACGCACTGAGGGAGGAAGACATTGGAGATGGACGGACCACGCACTGAGGGAGGAAGACATTGGAGATGGACGGACCACGCACTGAGGGAGGAAGACATTGGAGATGGATGGACCACGCACTGAGAAGGAAGACATTGGAGATGGACGGACCACGCACTGAGGGAGGAAGACACTGGAGATGGACGGACCACGCACTGAGGGAGGAGGACACTGCAGATGGACGGACCACGCACTGAGGGAGGAAGACACTGGAGATGGACGGACCACGCACTGAGGGAGGAAGACATTGGAGATGGTCGGACCACGCACTGAGGGAGGAAGACATTGGAGATGGACGGACCACGCACTGAGGGAGGAAGACATTGGAGATGGACGGACCACGCACTGAGGGAGGAAGACATTGGAGATGGACGGACTACGCACTGAAGGAGGAAGACACACGAGATGGACGGACCACGCACTGAGGGAGGAGGACACTGGAGATGGACGGACCACGCACTTAGGGAGGAAGACATTGGAGATGGACGGACCACGCACTGAGGGAGGAAGACACTGGAGATGGACGGACCACGCACTGAGGGAGGAGGGCGCTGGAGATGGACGGAACACGCACTGAGGGAGGAAGACATTGGAGATGGACGGACCACGCACTGAGGGAGGAAGACATTGGAGATGGACGGACCACGCACTGAGGGAGGAAGACATTGGAGATGGACGGACCACGCACTGAGGGAGGAAGACACTGGAGATGGACGGACCACGCACTCAGGGAGGAAGACACTGGAGATGGACGGACCACGCACTGAGGGAGGAAGACATTGGAGATGGACGGACCACGCACTGAGGGAGGAAGACATTGGAGATGGACGGACCACGCACTGAGGGAGGAAGACATTGGAGATGGACGGACCACGCACTGAGGGAGGAAGACATTGGAGATGGACGTACCACGCACTGAGGGAGGAAGACATTGGAGATGGACGGACCACGCACTGAGGGAGGAAGACACTGGAGATGGACGGACCACGCACTGAGGGAGGAGGACACTGGAGATGGACGGACCACGCACTGAGGGAGGAAGACATTGGAGATGGACGGACCACGCACTGAGGGAGGAAGACATTGGAGATGGACGGACCACGCACTGAGGGAGGAAGACATTGGAGATGGACGGACCACGCACTGAGGGAGGAAGACACTGGAGATGGACGGACCACGCACTGAGGGAGGAAGACATTGGAGATGGACGGACCACGCACTGAGGGAGGAAGACATTGGAGATGGACGGACCACGCACTGAGGGAGGAAGACATTGGAGATGGACGGACCACGCACTGAGGGAGGAAGACATTGGAGATGGACGGACCACGCACTGAGGGAGGAGGCTTGTTGGTGAGCCCCTGTTCTGAGCATGCCACATTAGGACACGAAGTGTGGTTATTGAGATCCGGTGCTCCTTGGGGAGCTATAGGATATTAATTAGAATAATAACTAGTGTATCCTCATATTCAATTCAAACTACAAGATCCATTAGTATACACTGCAAGCCCCAGAGAGGACTAATGCTGCGAGAAATATACACATTCTTAGACAGGTGTGTCATAAGTCCTAAGAGCAGGGGTTCTTAACCTTCCTTGGGCTACGGACCCTTTTGATTGTCTGGTGAAGGCTACTGACTCCTTCTCAGGAAAAATGTGCATGGACGCGTGATTAAAATTGTTGTATACAAATAATAATGTTATTACTAAAAGAAAAATAGTTAAGCTTACATATTGAAATACAAAAACAATCTGTAAAAAGAAAATCTTTCTTTAAATGCTAGGTCCAGCTTTTTATAAGATGACCAGTTCTTTCGCTCGCTACGTTTCTCTTCTCTGACTCAAGAACAGAGTCAGGTATCCCTTTTGCACCTGGGTAAACTGGAGCTTGATGCTTCTAGGGCTCGAACTTGGAACCTGGTAACTTTACTTTATGTATATCATTTATTAACTTTGATTCAAGAGGCAAGAGCTCTAACAACTCTACCAATCGGACGCTTTTATCAATAACGGTAGAAGACTGGAAAAGGACGGATATTGTAACCCAGATCCTCCAATATCTGACAGGTGAAGGTAATATCTTCTTCGTATAATAGATTTGATCAACTTGGTTTTTAAGCACACCCGTGACAAAATCACGAAATGGCTGGCAAAAAAAAAAAAGACTTTCAAGACAGCGTGTATGTAAACAAATACGTAGTCTTACAGACGCGGGCATTTATAACAGAACTTTTGCGAGATTAGGTAGGATTTTCTGAAGACACATGACTATCATCTGTGACAGAAATAATACAACTACTGTTAGAATGATTGATGTTTTAAGCTAATCCTTAAGTTCGTAGATTACACTTTGAAAACCTTCGCAGTTGTTATCTACGTTCTACATATTAGTCATTCATCATTGCTTAATGTTTAATGTAAAATACACGAGTCTGCCGAGGAGAACAGCATACAACAATCAGGAGCAAATAGAAAGAAAGAAAGAAAGAAAGACTGTTTGTATGCTTATTACTAATGAAAAGTGCACGAGGATGTCTCTGAACATGAACAGAGTAAAACTGGATGTACAGCAGTTGGGAGGAGAGAAAGACGGCGATAAAAATATAAAGATAGATTGTCAGTAACAGAAATTGATAAAGATGGATAGAGATAGGTAAATAATGACAGAAATAGGTTTTCAATAACATAGAGAGGACGATAGCGAGACAAAGAAAGGGCAGGTTGTCTATTACTGAGAGATTGAGACAGATAAAGACAAAGAGGAAGAGAGAAAGAGACAAATAGAGAGAGAGAGGGAAGGGGAAGGAGATAAGTTGTCAGTAACACAGAGGAAAGCAAGAACTATAAGTGAGAGTGTTGTTGTTATTATTGTTGTTGGTGATGGTGGTGTTATTGTGATAGGGCTGCTGAGTTTGTCACCCTTTCACAGCCAGTACCAAGATGAAGAATTTGCACGCGTTATGGAGCTGTTGAGTGGTACTGTAAAGATTGTTTATGATTGTTGGGGAGCCCGGTCTTTTTAATGGTGGACGAAAGACGTAAGAATAAAAAAAAAGGCAACGAGCTAGTAATAAATAGTATTGAACCTCAGCATGTAAAACACCTTGCTACAGAAAACACCATTGTAAGAACAAGTAAAAGGATTTAGTGTAGGTTTTTCTCCTCGGAATCCACGTTTTGCGTACATTGTCCAAAATTTACATTGATCAACAATTTAGCTTCTACATATCAATGCAACACCGCTGTTCTCACTTCCATTTTGTGGACACTAGAAATATTCTTGGAGACTTTCATCTCATCATCTCAACCCGTAACCCGTCATGGCTCGTAGGGGTGACATGGTGGAAGCATCAGCAGACAGGGTCCTCCACTGCTCTCTATCCTCAGCAATGCGTACAAGTGTGGAAAAACCGTGCCCTGCCCATTCTTTGATGTTATCAGCCCAGGATTTTCTTTGCCTTCCTCTTCTCCGTTTACATTCGACTGTTCCCTGGAGGATCGTTTTCGAAAGGGAGTCATGACGAGTTACATGCCCAAACCAGGCAAGCTTTCGACGTTTCACTACTGACAAAAGTGGTTCTTGGTGGCCTGCATAGGTGTTTATCTTCTCTCTAACATAGACATTTGTTTTGTGCTCTTTATAGCAAATGCGCAAAATTCTTCTATAACATTTATGCTCGAAAGCCTGAATCCTTTGCTCCGTATCTGCAGTGAGTGTCCAGCCCTCACACCCATACAAGAGAATAGATAATACAAGTGATTTGTATAATTTGATCTTCACAGGAAAACTGATGTTACTTTTCCAGATCACATTCAGCCATGTCCTGGCAGCTGAGGCCATTTCAAGTCTTGTCTTGATTTCTTTACTTAATCTTCCATCACTACATATAGTGGACCCGAGATATTTAAAGGTGTTAACTTCTTCTAACGTTTGCCCATTTAACGTAATGTTGGTCGGAACATGTTTCTTGTGGCTACTCACCAATATCTTGCTTTTTTCTATATTAATTTCCGTCCCATACATTCTTGTTACTTTCTCCAGTCTAGAGGTAAGGTCTTGAAGTTCTGATTCTGTTCCAGCTATCAGATCGATATCATCAGCAAAACGTAGATTGCAAAGAGGTCGGCCTCCAATCGATATGGTTGTTTTATAATCGTAGATAGTGTAACGAAATGTTTTTTTAATTTTGAGGGAGAAAGTGTAAGTATGACAGACTTGATGGAAGAATAAAAGATAATCTCTAGAGGAAACTCTTCCAGGCTGCAAGTTGATGCACCATCTCTCCTCGGGAATTAGTCTACTAGAAAACTTTCTTAGAAAAGAGAATTCTGGTGAAACTAACAGGATATTCTCTAGGCGATAAATTCTTTATCCGATATCCTACAAAGGACTATGTATAGTACATATAGATGGATAAGAGATTTGGTGCCCAGCCACATTAAAAATATCCTGACCCAATAGTGTTTATTAATTTTGGCTCTGTCCCCAGGGTGTAGATTTATGTTACTAAAACTATACAACCCATTTAAATATTACAAAGAAAATAACAACAGACTCGGTTATGTAACGTTTACAAAAATGAAAATAGAATCTCACAATATATTCAAATATACAACTATATGATAGGTTCCCTAATCTATGAATGGTTCTGAACCATGTTAGAATTAATTTGTCATCACTGGACAAAGGGAATATTCTTTAGTGGTTCTGCTGGCATGTTCAGATACTCATCTCAGATGCTGAATTTATTGTTGCCAGGGGTTCAATATGTCCCAGCACTCCAGGTCCCGCAAGTTCTTTGTAGAGTTTCAGAGGATGGCAAGTTGCTTCTTCTCCGTCTTGACACAGGGCTCATCACCAACTGGGATGGAGTATGTCTGCCTTGAGAACACTGCTTATGGTTTAGTCTTCTGGTATGACAACCTGATAGGACTGGATTGACAAACAATCGAAGCTCCATTAGTAATCATGCCAGAGAAGTCATTTCCCATATCTGCTGGGCGCTAATCATCCATCAGAAATCTAACAAACATTCATAGCTAACATCAATAACAAAGTACTATTTATTATCTATAAAGTACTATAGCATAACTGATGTTATAAGCAAACAGGTGGATCTAAACCTATATCTGGCTTCCAGCTTGTTTACCGCAGTGATTTTCAACATATGGGCTGTTAGCTTCACCAACTGTGAAGTTTGGGGCAGTGGTCATCAAAAGTTTGAGAACCACTGGTCTACCTTGTGCCCATAGAGCAATAAAATCAATTTGGGGTCACTGTCAACAATGGTTTGAGAACCACTGGGTAATAGTTTTCTATTCTTCTGTAACATGTTCGGGTGTCATTGCTGCTAAGGTTTGAGAACCACTGAATTACAAGTCAGTCAACATATTCATTTATAAAATTGGCTAGTGCTGTTGCCCATTCATTACATACTTCTGTGTTTATGTGATAGGCATTCATATACCTTGATAATACCATCATAACATAGGATACATGTACATTAACACATTAAAACATAATAAGGATATTTGCAGAAATCAGTTCAGGATTAAAATATGACAAGAATAATCATGGCTGAAATCATACATTAGAATTAGTAGAAATCATTCAGTATAAAACAGGACAAGGGTAGTTCATACATGAAACTTTCAGTATACATAATGTTGTTGTCTCCTGTACAAAATCAAGGATATTAATTTCTGTCACAGTGAAAAACAAAAGATACTGACATGATATGTTGCAGACAAACATATGATTAATTCATGTTATTCATATAACAATATAGATCACTTACTCGCTCAGGCAAGATCCATTGCTGTTTAAAATGATCGGGCCCCTCTGTATTTCTTGGGAGCAACCATTTTGTTCCCGGTCAGTCTGCCGGCTTGCGAGAGAAAAGGCCTGCGCTTTTCGAATAGCGCCAAAATCCTCCAGGTTTTTGTTTGGTTGCTGAGGTCAAAGGTCAAAAGACAATATACGGCTGCCTATCCCATTGGCTTAACTGTAATTATTCAGGGCGCGGAAGTTCACAGCGGTAAAAGGTCACAGTGGTTTGCTGGTAACCTCGATTTAAGAAAAAGGAATTTATTTCCCGAAGCAAATGGGAGATCTCCTGATGTGTATTTACGAATGGTAGAGATTCTAGAGAAAAGGAATGTATTGGTATGAGAACAGATTGACGGAGAGAAAAGGCGGCGAATACACTTCGTGACATAGGCCCCCTTTTAAAAGTTATGCCTACGGCTAACTTAAGTTGAGCCGACTATTCTCTTCTGTCTGCCAATACCTTCCTGTTTCATATCTCTTGTTAATTCAATCCCATTGTTTCCTCCTTTCCCTCTGTCAAACGGTATGCCTGTAATCAACACATCTCTATCCGTTTCCTCATTGTCAAGGAGTGGAGGTACGTTAAGCAATCCTGCTCGTATGATCTTCCCTCTCTTATGTTCCTCCTTGTGGACCTTACATTGTAGCTTGCCTCCTGGCAAAGAGCTTGCATTAAAGCCTACACTCTGCTTGCAATGCGGTCTATAGCAAATAGTTTTGCATGATGAGGTTGCCAACCTCATACACAACCTTATTTTAGTCATATTACTTGACCTGCCTAAGGACACATACCTATCTCCCCAGGTATGAGAGCGTGTATGTTCTTCTATCCCTGTTTCTCCAGTGACAGAGAAAGATAAGTCTACCAGTTGTTCCTGCCCACCAGGTACCAGGGAAATTTGGACCCGCTTCACTTTCTGATCCCAGAGAGTGGGTGAGGTTATCGGAACTGACTGAAGACTAAGTGCTTGAGGCTCATGTTCCTCTTTAGCCGTTTCTCCCGTGTTACCAGAAGATATTCCTGAAACATATTTCATCCCACCAGGTACCAAGGAAATTTGGACCCGCTTCACTTTCTGATCCCAGAGAGTGGGTGAGGTTATTGGAACTGGGTGAAGTCTTAGTGCTTGAGGGTCCTGTTCCTCTACAGCCGCTTCTCCCATGTTAAAGGAAGATATTTCTGAAACATGTTTCATCCCACCAGGTACCAAGAAACTCTGGCCCGGCTTCACTTTCTGCACGCAGATAGTGGGTGAGACTATCAAAACTTGTTCAGAATTAAGTGCACTGGGGTGGTCATCCCCTTTGCACTCTTCCAACTTTTCAGTGAAAATATTGGAAGATGATTTAGGCATTGGAGTCTCCATAGCCTGTTCAGTCACGCCGTCTCTGGATCGTGCTGAGTCTCCTAAGATGATATATTTCCCTCCTTGAGGTATCGGGTAAATTCGTTCATCTAATATTGCGGCCTTTACTTTGCCGTTTACAAAGTTCGACCTAACTTCTACATAAGCTAAAGGCAAAATCATCCTTCTGTTGTTTATCATGGGTGCTGTTACCTCAACATCCTCTTCGGTGACTTGATCAGGGTTGACGACTGAGGCTGAGACAAGGGCATCACACCAAAGACCTTGATAATACAAACAGGTGATTTGTTCTCCATTTACTGTGGCAGTCTCCACATTTTGAGAATCCCTGTATCCACTCCGGGTCTTCGTCAAGTTCCCATCCATGGTAAGGACCTTAGCTTTGTATGAAGTCTGTGGGATTGGGTCTTGGCGCCTACAGTCTAACTGATATAGGGTGGCCGACAGGTGATGTTCAAGAACACCCCTTTCCTTCCCATAGGGTTGCGTAATCCTTTTCCGTTGAGTGATCCTATTTGGTTGAGCGATCCTATTTACTTGAGCGATCCTATTTACCAGGTTTTTGGTGCGGTTGTTTTCAGTATGCCTGTTGTGAGTTTTTGCTGAAGATGAGGAAGGTCTCTTCAGATTATTTGCACAGCTGTGCTTAATCTTGTTTTCAGGACAGTCTAGAGGTCTCTGTTTAGACATCCTAGCCTCTGCTCTGTCTGAGCCTGAATTCTGAGACATAGACTTGGCTTCATGTGGTGATGTTATATTTACCGCTGAAGATGGTGATGCAACTGGCAAAGGAGTGGCATGATGAGTATTCCTAGATTCCAGTTTTTCCCTAGATTCCATTTTTGTAGGTTGAAACTGAGTTTCCATTTCTTGCAGTTCTTCCTTACAATGGAGGGATTTTTCTTGTCTTTGTCTCTCATGTTCCACATTCTCTTCCTTGCATTTTGCTCTCCATTCGTTCTGTTGCCCCATTATGCTCATGAAACATTCTACCTGTTCCGAGACATAATTTTCCAGCAAACTTCCCGAGAAGCCACATAATTTTCCAATCTTATATGATTGCGCTGTCCATTTCTTCAGTCCTTCTATCTCATCCATTTTAACAGCAGTGGTTTTGCTGAGCGAGTATGAGATCTCTAACTCACTATCAAATAAATACAGGCCTAAATACTTTCTATAGCCGTAACTAAACTAAAGTATTTTAACAACCTATGTTATTTAAAACCAGCATACATAAAATATAACTTAAATATTAGTTAACAACATGTAACTAATAACCAGCAGTACCACCAAGAATAGTTTTCATAACATAACTTAAAATCTGTTTTTCTTGTAAAAATTTATGTGTAATTTAGTCTAGCGTAATTTATATGTCCCTTCTTTAATCTAATCCTAGCCTGGACACCAATAAGTGACAAGTACTACAGCAGTAGTGGTCTAGGAAAGATAAGAGTTTTCATATCTCAGACAAGTGTCTAAATATGAAATAAGAGTTTATCCCGGACACGAGCGTCCCAGTGTAGCGAAATGTTTTTTTAATTTTGAGGGAGAAAGTGTAAGTATGACAGACTTGATGGAAGAATAAAAGATAATCTCTAGAGGAAACTCTTCCAGGCTGCAAGTTGATGCACCATCTCTCCTCGGGAATTAGTCTACTAGAAAACTTTCTTAGAAAAGAGAATTCTGGTGAAACTAACAGGATATTCTCTAGGCGATAAATTCTTTATCCGATATCCTACAAAGGACTATGTATAGTACATATAGATGGATAAGAGATTTGGTGCCCAGCCACATTAAAAATATCCTGACCCAATAGTGTTTATTAATTTTGGCTCTGCCCCCAGGGTGTAGATTTATGTTACTAAAACTATACAACCCATTTAAATATTACAAAGAAAATAACAACAGACTCGGTTATGTAACGTTTACAAAAATGAAAATAGAATCTCACAATATATTCAAATATACAACTATATGATAGGTTCCCTAATCTATGAATGGTTCTGAACCATGTTAGAATTAATTTGTCATCACTGGACAAAGGGAATATTCTTTAGTGGTTCTGCTGGCATGTTCAGATACTCATCTCAGATGCTGAATTTATGTAGTCTTGTTGCCAGGGGTTCAATATGTCCCAGCACTCCAGGTCCCGCAAGTTCTTTGTAGAGTTTCAGAGGATGGCAAGTTGCTTCTTCTCCGTCTTGACACAGGGCTCATCACCAACTGGGATGGAGTATGTCTGCCCTTGAGAACACTGCTTATGGTTTAGTCTTCTGGTATGACAACCTGATAGGACTGGATTGACAAACAATCGAAGCTCCATTAGTAATCATGCCAGAGAAGTCATTTCCCATATCTGCAGGGCGCTAATCGTCCATCAGAAATCTAACAAACATTCATAGCTAACATCAATAACAAAGTACTATTTATTATCTATAAAGTACTATAGCATAACTGATGTTATAAGCAAACAGGTGGATCTAAACCTATATCTGGCTTCCAGCTTGTTTACCGCAGTGATTTTCAACATATGGGCTGTTAGCTTCACCAACTGTGAAGTTTGGGGCAGTGGTCATCAAAAGTTTGAGAACCACTGGTCTACCTTGTGCCCATAGAGCAATAAAATCAATTTGGGGTCACTGTCAACAATGGTTTGAGAACCACTGGGTAATAGTTTTCTATTCTTCTGTAACATATTCGGGTGTCATTGCTGCTAAGGTTTGAGAACCACTGAATTACAAGTCAGTCAACATATTCATTTATAAAATTGGCTAGTGCTGTTGCCCATTCATTACATACTTCTGTGTTTATGTGATAGGCATTCATATACTGTACCTTGATAATACCATCATAACATAGGATACATGTACATTAACACATTAAAACATAATAAGGATAATTGCAGAAATCAGTTCAGGATTAAAATATGACAAGAATAATCATGGCTGAAATCATACATTAGAATTAGTAGAAATCATTCAGTATAAAACAGGACAAGGGTAGTTCATACATGAAACTTTCAGTATACATAATGTTGTTGTCTCCTGTACAAAGTCAAGGATATTAATTTCTGTCACAGTGAAAAACAAAAGATACTGACATGATATGTTGCAGATAAACATATGATTAATTCATGTTATTCATATAACAATATAGATCACTTACTCGCTCAGGCAAGATCCATTGCTGTTTAAAATGATCGGGCCCCTCTGTATTTCTTAGGAGCAACCATTTTGTTCCCGGTCAGTCTGCCGGCTTGCGAGAGAAAAGGCCTGCGCTTTTCGAATAGCGCCAAAATCCTCCAGGTTTTTGTTTGGTTGCTGAGGTCAAAGGTCAAAAGACAATATACGGCTGCCTATCCCATTGGCTTAACTGTAATTATTCAGGGCGCGGAAGTTCACAGCGGTAAAAGGTCACAGTGGTTTGCTGGTAACCTCGATTTAAGAAAAAAGGTATTTATTTCCCGAAGCAAATGGGAGATCTCCTGATGTGTATTTACGAATGGTAGAGATTCTAGAGAAAAGGAATGTATTGGTATGAGAACAGATTGACGGAGAGAAAAGGCGGCGAATACACTTCGTGACAGATAGCCTCCTGCATAATATGTTCTAGATATATATTAAAGAGCACTGGGGACAGGATACATCCCTGGCGAACTCCCACAGTTGTTTTGAAAAATTCTCCAATGTCGTTGCTTGCAAAAACAGCACTGCTTGCGTCCTTGTATAGTGCTTCAATGATATCTATGATGTTGGTATCAAAATTGAATTTTCTCATTATTTGCCATAAGCCTTCATGCTAGACTCGATCGAAGGCTTTTGTGAAATCGATGAAGTTATGGTATAAATCGTGTTGATGCTGGAGATGTTTTTCGATCAGTAATCTAATATTGAAGATTTGTTCTGAAGTACTTCTTTTTGGTCTAAAGCAAGCCTGTTCCTCGGACAGGATTTCTTCTGATTTATGTTTTATTCTGTTCAAAAGTATCCTTAACATCACCTTACTTGGATGACTAATAAGGCTAATGGTTCTGTAGTTCTTGCACATTTTTAGATTTCCTTTCTTTGGAAGCGGTATTACTAATGACTGCGTCCACTCTTTTGGCCATTTTTTTGTACTCCATATCTTCTGGCAAATTGTTGTCATGAGTTTTACTATATCTGGTCCTCCATATTTCAAGAGCTCTGCTGGGATATTATCCACACCTGGTGACCTCCCTCCTTTCATCGAACATATAGCCTCTTCCACTTTTTCCCGTAATATTGCTGCATTTCCGAGTTCCATGTTTTCGCACTTAATGTTGTTTAATATGCTATAGTCAGTGTCGAGTTTACAGTTATATAATTCTTTACAATATTCTGTCCACCTTCTCATTACAGCTTTTTTTTCATTGAGCAGAGCCCCATTGCTATCTTCTATGACAGTTACCCTGGGCTGTTGGGGTTTTGATAGTCTTCTTAATGTGTCAAAAGCTGCCTTGCTGTTACCTTTTATTAGCCCCGTATTAATGGACTCACATTGATCAGCTACCCATTTTTCTTTGGCCTGTTTCATTTTCTTTCTAATATTTTTATTCACCAGACTGTATTGCCATGCTGCTTCAGGAACCTCTTTCTTAACCTTTTTCATTTCCCGCCGTGTATCACATAACTTCAGAATGTCATCTGTAACCCATGGTTTGTTTATTTTCTTTTCTTTACCAAGTATTTCTGTTGCTGATTCAATGAGCACGTCTTTCATGTTCTCTGTGATTGAGTTGATATCATCCTCCAAAAAGATGAGATCTGCGAATTTTCCTCCAACAGTTGCCTCAAAGATTCCCGCGATTTCTGGATCTTTCAGTTTGTCTAAATTGAATCTTAACTGAGAACATCTGTTTTGATTATAGTTCTTTTTGAGTTTAAGCTTGAGCGTCATCAATACCATGTCATAATCACTACTAATGTCGGCGCCAGGAAAAGTCCTAGTCTTGGCTTTATTAATACTGGTCTTGAATCTTTTGGATACAAGAATAAAATTAATTTGGCCATGTATCTCAGTTTTTGGGGCATGCCACGTTGTTCTTCTTGATAACTTATGAGGAAATAGTGTATTTGCAAGGGTTAGTTTATAGTTGCTGGCAAATTCTAGAAGCCTTAGTCCTCGATCGTTGGTTTCTCCTGTCCCAAATTTCCCCACTGTGCCAGCCCACTGACCGTATGCATCTGGCCCCATTTTAGCATTCCAATCACCTAACACGATGAGAAGATCTTTCTTTGGAATTTTCTTAATTGTTTCATCCAGATTTTCATAAAATGTATCAATTGCCTCATCCTCAAAGTCAGTAGTGGGGGCATATACCTGTATGATGGATATGTTCTTTGGATGTGCTGCAATACGTATGGTGATAAGCCTGCTATTTATTGGGGTGCAGCTGATGACAGAGTTCAATCTATCTTTATGTACAATAAAACCTACTCCATGCTGATGTTTGGACTCATCTCCACTAAACCAAATTTTGTGACCATCATCCGTTATTGATTCACCTAATCCTGTCCATCTGACTTCTGCTAGGCCCAGGATGTCCCACGAGTATCTAACAAGTTCATGTGTTAGTTCTCTGACTTTTCTACACGCATATAGCGTGCGTACATTCCAAGTTCCAACAACAAAACTTTCTCTTGGAAGTTTCAAAACAGGTTTTTGTACCCCATTCGCTGACTTATCACTCTTAAGGGGCAATGAGAGCGCGGTCGTTGTTAATCCGGACCTCGGCCGATCCGGCATATTATTACTGAGTGGACTTTCCATCATAGCATTTCAGTGGGCAAGAGGTTTGCTTGGCGGTGCCCATCTCCTCTCCAAGTATCCTTGCAGGTACATTGAGACTCTAGTTTTGACAAATAATTACCTAAAACACCCGCCGTTGCTCTACGACGAGTTTATGTTTCTGTATACGTACGTACGTGTTGTCTAGCAACCTCATCATGTTAAATAGATTCCTGCAGAAGGAGCATATAACAGTTTTGTGCAGCCTTCCTCCAAGGGATCTTGCTGCTGTGATGGCTCTATGCTCCATAGGGTGCAAAAAGGAAAATGAGGATGATGGTAATAATTATTATTATCTGTATGAATGTGAATGTCTCATCTATCTTGTTATTGTCGTTAATATTGACGTCCAACGTTTATTTCCTGTCCGCGAAAGGGGAGCAATCAAAAGTAACACTGCAACTTATCACGCATCACGTAAAGAAATTAAGAAAGGACTGCTATGATGATGATGATTATGATGATGATGATGATGATGATGATGGATATTCCTCACTTTGAACCACATAAATGTTAGTCAGAACTACGAACTAGCCATCCAAAACAAGTAATTACATTACTTGAACTCAGTCGTCCAGGCTGGAAGGAGGAAAATATCGGTGAGATCAATTCCGCGGTACGGAGTGCCGATTCTCCTCAATCCAACCATGAGAACCTCCAAATTGGGCAGGGAGAATGTTTGAATATTAACCAGTGAAAAATTACTGCACAGATCGCAGAAGGAATGTGAAGTTGTAACAACAGACATCATAAGAGTAAGAATATGAGAATACATGCGACAAAAGATAACCAGACTGAATATGGAGAAACACACCTATAAGACGTGACCACATAGTTATAACTTAACAACAATATAGACAAAATTATCTTAGCAACTATATTAACAAAATTATCTAGTCAACAATATAGACACAATTATATTACGAACAACATAAACAACATTATATTAGAAACAATATAAACAAAATTATCTTAGCAACAACATAAACAAAATTATCTTTGCAACAATATAAACAAAATTATCTTGGCAACAACATAGACACAATTATCTTACCAACAATATAAACAAAATTATATTAGTTACAATATAGACAAAATTATCTTAGCAACAATATAAACAAAATTATCTTAGCAAAAACATAAACAAAATTATCTTAGAATCAATATAAACAAAATTATCTTACCAACAACAAAGACTAAATTATCTTAGCAACAACTAAAACACAATTATCTTAGCAACAATATAAACAAAATTATCTTAGCAACAACATAAACAAAATTATCTTAGCAACAACATAAACAAAATTATCTTAGCTACAATACAGACAAAATTATCTTTGCAACAATATACAAAATTATCTTAGCAACAATATAGACAAAATCGCGGAAACAGACTTTAGTATGAAGATAAAAATATGTAAGGAAAGAGAAGTTTTCATTACGCTGAGAAACAATGGAGATCAACAGAAATAAAGTCCAAACCTAATGTAAGAATGTTGAACTAGCATGTCAAGTCGGTCCTATTTTATGACTGTAAAACATGGAGAGCAACACAGACGACAAGTAAGAAATTACAGACTTTCATAAATGGGAGCTTTCGTAGAGCAGAAAGGCTGAGATGGCACTACAAGGTCACTGATGTGGAACTGATAGCAAGAACCAGAGAAGTTGCCAGTGGAATAAGAAAGGAGAAGAAGAGAAGACAATGCCGTTGGATAAGACACATATAGAAGACCTTCTGACACCATTACCAGACAGTCCTTGTCAGGGATTCACAAGGTAAGAGACATAGTGAACAGCCTCAAAACAAATGTAGAAAGAATTGGCAGACTGACTTATAGAATGCTACGGAAGACATGTTAAGAAATTAAACGGATGGTATACAACAGAAGAGCTTGGAGAAAGCTGCTTGAATACCTATGCTCCACGTGGGACTGAAGAGTTGTGCATGAAGTGTAATGTAGATAAATGTAATTTTAAAAAATATTACTAGTATTCTTCTTATTCTTTTTTCACCTTTGACCTCATCAAAGATCATAGACCTTCAACATACGTCTGCTAAACCTTCCTGTCACGTGCCATCCTCATGTATATCTTCAGTTCTCTTGTCCGTCTGTTCTTTGGTCTTCCTTTACCTCTCTTATCCTGGCGATTGCAGAACAAGTACGAGTACTGTCTGTTAGGTTTTCTCATTGTTTGTCCTATCCATCGCCAGCTTCTTCTTCTCATCTATAGTTCTACTGGCGTCTGTGTAGTACTTCTCATCTATCGTTCTACTGGCGCCTGTGTTGTACTTGTCATCTATAGTTCTACTGGCGCCTGTGTAGTTCTTGTCATCAGTTCCACATTAATGATATTACATATTATTATTCTGGAGTTATTACTTTGTTGTCAGTATCAACCAACATTAATGACTACACTCTTCGAGCTATCGTCACAGTCGCTTTCATCAATTATGTGCTGTAGGAAGTAGAAGAGAATCCATTAGATGAAAGTGAGAAGAATGTAATAAAAAATAGTAAAGGTAGGTCTGTAGCAGATACTGTCGTAGGGGAGTGAAGTGTTAGAGACGTCACTATACTATGTCCAGCATCGAGAGATGGGGGACCAGTTTTCTTTCTCGCTGCCTTTTCTTTCCCTAACTCTAGTACAAAGTCACGTACCTGAAGCGTGTCGATACTTTGAATCGAACCCAGCACCTTTGCTGCTCTAACCACTCTGTCAATCGGACGCTCTGAGAAAGAAGTAGAACTAGAAAGAAAAGAAACACAACGGGTGCTTCAGCGGAAAAAAAAAATGCTACGTCGCGTGCAAAGAGACTGTAAACATAGTAGACAGGGTGTTGATGATAACAAAATACTTTCAAAGTACCACTGACGCATTACCTGCTGATTGAAATCAACAATTATGACATATCAAATTTTCAAATAACTGAAAATCAATGACGCACAAAATACTTGATAATTCTCATGTAATAACCATTGGCGTATTTTCTATGTGTGCTGTGCGTGCTGCGCACACCTATGCCCGAAGGAAAATAAAAATTTAATTTGTTATTCTATAAAATATTTCTCTTCTTAAGTTCTGCTTTCGGACCGCACGCATCAGGATAACGGATTTTCCCGCATAGAATCTACGAGTATATCTAGTTTCAGTTTCCCAGACGCGTTTTATAGTGCAGTTTTTATTGGTTGGTTACAATCGCCCAAGTTTCTCGGGTAATTCGGTCACAATGCGTGCTGTCCCTTTCGGATTCACATCTGAAGATTGGTTTGTGTGGATCGGGGTCATGGCCAGATACGTCAATACAATACGAACATGCGCGCGGTGGTCTTGCAGCTCTCGGAATTGTAAAAATCGGCTGTGTCCGTCCAGTGTTTTTTGTGACTAATTTTTGTTAGTTGACGGGAATGCAGATTATTACAGTGACAGTGAGTTTCAAGTTGTAAGTTAATTAGTATTTCGGAGATAATTGACATATACCCCTAATAACTATCGTTGCGTAGTTGAATATATACACATTGGTCGGCTGTTATGACTTGCCTGATAGAACACATATTCTTTTTTATTCGTTCTTATCATTGTAGATCCCGGGCAGTTATAGAACTAAAAAGACGCTAACGTAATTAAAGAACCCATAACAGGTGAAATATTAAAACAGATACCACAAAACAGATTACATAACTCTAAATACGTCACGTGTAAATTGTTCGTCTAACTCAAATTACGCTGCACATGAAAGACTATGTTATCGAAAGTTCATGACATTCAAATGCTCGTCTAACTCCAATTACGTAACACATACCAGACTATGTTATTGAAAATTCATGACATTCAAAGTCTTGTCTAACTCAAATTATTCTTCCTGTTCTGTTAACGCTCCGTCGCATGATCTTGCAGCAGTGGCGATATGTTGTTGCACATAGTAAGGAAGCCAACTCTATGCACAATCTCATTTTCGTCGTCATGTACGACATGCTTGAGTGTGCAGATGTCCTATTCTTTTGAGACTCGTGAGAACTAAACAGAGAAAATTACATAACACATAACAGATGCGTGTGTAACTCACATTACATAACACATAAATGATGCCTCACATTACTCAACACATAAAAGATGCGTGTGTAACTCACATTACATAACATAAAAGGTGGGTGTGTAACTCACATTACATAACACATACTTGTATAATGTGAGTTATGCACGCATCTTTTATGTGTTATGTAATGTGAGTTACACACGAATCTTTTATGTGTAACGTAATGTGACTTACACACGCATCTTTTGTGTGTTATGTAATTGTCGTAGATTTTTAGATAGGAGTATTAAGACTTGGGTTAGGTCCCTTCTGAATAGGTTGGAATGAGTGATAGATACAGTGAGAGCTGGCGAAAAGCAATAGAATTTCCACACGTGAGATGATAGAATGTGATATAGAGGCTGTCTTTGAGAATCGAGATAATCTTCTCTCTCTCACCTATCTTCTACGACCGCTTTTAAAGGCGTCAGACAGTCTAAACACAGATATATATATTAATATATCTCTTTCCACTCACGGGCACGCACATACACGTGACGACAGTTAAACACACAGACGTGGGAAATCTATAACCATGAATATATATATTATTTGAACGAGCTGACCAACGCACTGATTTAGTTCAAGAGAGACTTTTTTTTATTATTATCATCTAAAAAAAATCTTCTCACAACACCAAAAATTACATCAAGGAAAAACATATACACATAGTCATAAATTCAAGAAAATGCTACAAGGATGATAGCCCGAAAAAAAAATCTTACTCTAGGTTTAGCCCACAGCCCCCTTAAGAGAACAGATGATGGCCCAAAGAGTTATAGATACGTAAGGTTGAGTCTAAGAGGTTTCTTATTTCTCGTAAATGTATGAACAGAGCTGGATAAATCTGATTTAGCCTAAGAAAAAAGAAACTCCAGCATTTTGTAACAAATCCTGCAGATAAAAAAAAAGTTAAGACAGTAAATGGGTGACAATAATACACCGGTAAAATAACACCCTGACCTGTGTTCTCTCATTCATTCAGCCATGGCCTTTCTCACACATATATACTCACAACTTTGCTCGCTGCCTCTGGGAACATAATAATTCTAGGACCTTCGCACAGACCCGAAAAATGCAGTCATCGACCAAGAAACCCCCAGTTCCAAAAGACGTACTGAACTCTCTGTCTCAGGGAAACGATTCCTTGGGTGTTCTAATTTTTCCGAATGTCTGATTAAGTCACATAAAATTTGTCCAGGCACGAAAGTTAGCAGAGCACAATGTCATTAGCTTTGGATTCTAGGATTTAAGGAATGTCAGATCGGTGTCTTCTTTCAGGCAGGTACTATACTTGGTCACCACAATACTAGTCACAATCTCTATCGGAATGTTAAATTTTAGTCTTGTAATATTCTCGCCGCCAAGCAGCATGTACATTTAAATTTGTGGAGCAATATGAACTGGCTCAAAAGCCCAATATATATTTCTAGTCTTTAGAAACCGTTAGTGGGATTGCTATTACTGTCTCTCTCTGATGGCTTATGCACTGTCAGACCCGTGTTACTTGAAACAAAAAAAAACCCACGTGGTTAAAGATAGGAAATGTCTATGCTTCTCACAAATATGTCTCTCAGGCTACTAAACGCTGGCAAGTTGGGTACCACCGTTTCACTATATAAAAGAAAGAACACATATCAAATAATTTACATATATGTACTCAATATAACTTACATTTAAAGCAGCAAGCCTACAGCTTGACTTATTATTTTAAACTTCCGGTGAAATAAGTTATATAAAATCGATCATCAGGAATTAGGAATATGGTGCGTATTCCGTCACTATTCACTGATGTCGCATCTAGCCTTTTATAAGTTTGATATAAAATATTCTCGTCTGAGTATTAGCCGTTAAATTAAATTCCTTATAGCTACTAGTTTTAGTAAGCTAAAGATATAATTTATTATGTATTTCCACTGTATGCGTCACTAGAAAATAATACAAACTATAAATTAAGCACTCTGGACACAGGACTAGTTTAGAATGAAATAGGCGATTTTAACACTAAATCACTTCACAAAATACTAGAGATCTATAATATATTTACCTCAAACACAGCACTACAGGATATCGCACTATTAAGAATTATACGCTTATATTTATGGAAGTCTAGAAGTTCGACAAATTGTCGCAACAAACTAAGAAACTTCGCTTATACAGCTCTACTCTTCGCGAACCACCTGTCTACTGCGATTTATTTGGAATGAATGAAAATAAAATTTCAAACTAGGTTTAATATTTTAAACCAGACAAAGGATGAACTATCTCCCCCGCCCCGATCTCTCCCCCTTCTCATAACAGCTACGTTTCACTCCTAACAATTCGTAACTGCCACCTACTGACCGGGAAAAGCGCGTGTCAGTTGCAAATCTCAGACAACCGTCTGCAGTGCATGGGCGATTTTCACACTTCGCCGGAGCTATTTCGACGAAACTCTGAACTGACACTTATACTACTTCGCACCTCACGCTGACCGGTGAAAAATGCAGACGGATGTCGGCTCTCTCATAGCCTTCTCACGCATTTACGTCGAGAATCTAACTCAGGAGTGTCGTGTCATCTGAAGGTGCAGACCCAAGTCGGCTCGATGTCTGATATGGACTGCAACTAAATCGCACTTCACGTCTGACTGACATCTATGTAATAGAATTTCGCATCCCAGTATGAGAAAAAAACCCCGGTAAAGTTTTAGAATACTGAAGAAAATATTTTTCGCAAACGGGTGATGCGAAAAATACAGGTAAAACAAGTAAGGAAAGATAATAAAACAAAAGGATTTGGGTGAGAGAATAGGAAGAAGATGTAGGTAATTTAATGATATAAAGACCTACGTGACAGGACGTCCCCCCTTAAGATATGGAAGCACTCCATGTCTGCGTTATGGAATTAAATTTCCTATAACCGTAGCTTCGGGGTGTCTGTCTTCTTCCCTCTCATCTTCCCCCTCCCTCTCTGTCCAATTCCTACTCAAGTCTACTCCCCAAAGTTTCCTTCCTCTGGAATGTCTCCCATGCGCGCTTGAAAGAGCGTCGCCGCTTCTGACATTTTTGAAAGATTTCCTGTGATAGCGGTGGAATATCCCTGCCACTATCATCATCTTCGTCAGCTCTGGCGATCGTCAGGAGATGGTCGGAGGTTGGCACTGGTCTTTCCAAGTATCTCTTTAAGAGATTTAAATGGAAAACCTTCTCCTTTCCTTGAATAGAGATCTGGTAGTTAGCCTTAGAAATCTTTTTCAGGACGGTAAACGGCCCTTGCCATCCGATCTTCAGTTGGTTATTCTCGGTAGGGAGTAACACCAAAACTTTCTCTCCTGCTTCCAGTTCTCTTTCTTTCGCGACTTTCCTGTATCGGTTAGGGTGCTTGGTGCGTGCTCGCTTAAAGTTAGTCGTTGCTAGGTCCCACCCTAGTTTCAACCTTTCCTTTAAAACCGACACATATTTACTTGCTGAGAAGACTGTCTCATCCGCCTTCTCGTCTGTCAGAGACTGAAGTAAGGCTTCAAGCGGGCCCTTAATGGGTCTGCCGAATAAGAGTGTAGCTGGCGGAAATCCTGTGGAAGTATGAGGAGATTCTCTGTAGCCAAATAACGCTGCAGGAATACAAAGATCCCAATCTTCAGGTTTCACTTGTGCCAGTTTACTTAGCATCATGTTGAGGTTTCCATTTGCACGTTCCACGAGCCCATTTCCGGCCGGAGTATATGGCTTAGTGTGGATGTGTTGGGTCCTCAAGATCTTAACGATCTCATCCATCAACAGGTTTCGGTATGGAGATCCGTTATCCGTCAACACTTGTTGAGGGAATCCCAACCGAGTGAAAATCTGCACGAGGGCTTCTGCGACATGCTTGGCATCTGCGCATGTTAGCGGGATAGCTTCTGCCCATAAAGTGCATGTATCGACTAAGGTCAGGATGAACCTGTTCCTTCTTTTAGTCCTTTCGAAAGGCCCTAAAATGTCGATCACAACCCGTTCGAATGGTGTTCCCACTATTGGCATTTCACCCAAAGAGACTGGGGGTGTCCGTTGCTTGGGTGGCACCCGTTGGCACTGGGCACAGGATTTGACATATCTGATAATATCAGTATTTACTCCTGGCCACCAATAATGAGTGGTTATACGTTGGTTTGTGGCGTTCTGTCCCATGTGTCCGCTGAAGGGAAGAGAGTGCCCCATTTCTAGGATTTGGCTTCTGTACTGTTTCGGTACTAGGAGCTGGTTGTAACCTTGGTCAGGCTTGCCCGTTCTCCGATAAAGTACGCCATCCTCAGAAAAAATGTCCCCGTGCTGTTTGGGTTCCTTAGCCATGGGCAGTTTCCTAAAGCAGGGTGCCAAAGTAGGGTCCTTGTATTGCGCTTCTTTAAGTTCCATGGGTAACAAATTAGGCGCAGGCTCCCGTTCCTTCTTGGTTTGCCCTCTTGTAGTTACTGCTGCCACAATCGGCTCTTCCGGTTTCCCAATACACACGTATCTCCCGCCAAGTATGACTGGGTAGATGGGATCGTCCATAACAGCCGCTTTGATCACCCCTCTGACAAAGTCAGAGTGTATCTCCACCAATGCGATGGGAAGCGTTGTTGGTGCATCACTCCTAAGAACTCCACAAAGTTGGACGGTCTCTGCTGTCTCTTGACCGGGTTTGACCAGGTTTCTGGCGACAATGCAATCATAAGAAAGCCCCGTATCAAATAAGCAAGAAGTTTGAGAACCGTTCAAAATAACAGAACCTCGCGTTGAGGGTGTATCCCCAACAGATTGGGAATCACTGTCAATAATTCCACCTTGCGAGACTGTCAATAAGCATCCGATGCGTTTCGGCTCGGTGTGCTCGGTCTGATCATATGTCCCGTGCTCAGGGGTTCTCCCTTTGCCACCTTGTCCTTTCTGGCTGCGCTGCCATGTAGGGCGGTCGGGTTGATCAGACTGTTTGGGGTGGTTGGGGTACTTGTTCTTGTAGAACTTAAATTTTTCAGGAGGGGGGTTTTGAGGTCCAGTTTCTCTGTAATTATTTTGGTTAGAAGCCTGAGAAGATTGCTCTAGGTTATGTTTTCGAAAATGCTCCTCTGTCGGTTTCCGCTTTGTGGCCGGTAGTTCAGCCAGCGCATTATGATAACGCTCTGACTTTTCCAAAATGTCTTCAAGTTTTTCTGCCCCCTGCTCAGCGAGAAATCTCCGGGTATCTGCAGACAAAGTGTTCTTTATTTGTTCTGTTAAAACAAATTCCTCAAGACCTTCATAGGTAGAGGGGAGCTGCGAGAGCTCAAGGCACTTTGTCAAATATCCCTTTAGACGGGAAGAGAACTGGTGAAAAAATTCAGAATTCTCCTTTCTGCTGTTGCAAAACAGTTGCAAAAACTTGCGAGCGTTCATTTCAAAGCGCTCCAGTAACGCTTTCTTCAACAGATCATAGTTGTCTTGTTGGCTGCTTTCCAGTTTGGCGTAAACATCATACGCACTGCTTTTCAAAGCCTGGGAAAGCTTCATGTTCCAACGCGACCTCTCTAAACCGTACAGAGTTGCAATTTTCTCAAATTTTTCTAGCCAAGTGTCAATCTTCTCATTTGGACAAGGGAAAGATTCTAGCGGAAAAGACATAGCAGTGAGATGGGTAGATTGAGTGTTAGAAGGATCAGTTAAGGAAGAATGAGGAGAAGACTCTCCATTGCTGGAGGTAGAGGCAGCGCCCCGACTTTGGAATTCAAGAGCCTTAAGAGCCAACTCATGCTGTCGTCGTTGCTCATTTTCTCTTTCCAAATGCTGTCTCTCCTCTCTCTCCTTCTCATGCTGTCTCTCCTCCCTTTCCTTCTCATGCTGTCTCTCCTTCTCTTTTTCTCTCTCCCTGCGGATTTCCATTTCTTCCTCAATCTTCTTCTGCTGTAATAGCCGATCTTCCGCTTCTTTCCTCCTAGCTTCTTCTTCTTTCCTCTCCGCGTCATATCTTTCCAGTTCGTCTCTGACAAAAGCTTTCGCTTCCTCTCCTTCCAGTCCCTCCTCTCTCGCTTCGACCCTGAGGAGTTGTCTAAGCTTTGCCCTCTCGGCCATATTATGTCAGTAACTGAGACTAGTGGAGACAGAAAATAGGAAAAAGGATACACTGGTTCCTACCACTTACGAGAAAATACCAAATAAAAGATGATATACTTAACCCTGGGATACCTCCTCCAAAATAAAAATCTAACTATCGCTGCTATTAATCGGCAATAAAGCACCTAATGCAAAACACGACTACGCCAACTAAATGGTAGTTAAGATTACTTCTGAAAAATAAGTTGCTACAGTGGAAAAGCAAAATAATTATTGCCAAAAATTAAAGAGAAAAATAATCCCTTAATTATAAAATCCACTATCAAGTTCACCCCTGAAGACAGTTAGGGTGAGGGAGGCAATTAATCTGGACAAATAGTCCGAAACGCACTCCTTAACTTTAGTTCAAACACCTTCCTGCTTCAGAACCCTTGTGAATGTTATACACTCACAAAACTTTACCAGCGTTTAGTATTACAAAATCATTAATTAACATGTATTCCGACAAAATCAACCTGTAAACCAAATGTATAATGCTTCTAATGCTGTGGAAAAAAATTATCAGTTTGTGTGGTCAGCACGCCCGTAAACAGATCGTTAGTCTATGGGATAATTTATTTTAAAAGATACAAAAACTCACGAGACATCACACTCTTACTCTATATCAGAATAAAGAATCTTAAAGACGAGCTGATATTTGTCGTCTCGTCTTCCTATTCAAAGTTCAAAAACCGGAAACGAGCAACCATTTGTCGTAGTCGTCTTCTTATTCTAAGTTCAAAAATCCGTCGGATGAGACCCCATTTGTCGTAGCGCCTTAGGATTTTGGGTTCAATTCCCGGTAACGAGCGACCATTTGTCGTAGATTTTTAGATAGGAGTATTAAGACTTGGGTTAGGTCCCTTCTGAATAGGTTGGAATGAGTGATAGATACAGTTAGAGCTGGTGAAAAGCAATAGAATTTCCACACGTGAGATGATAGAATGTGATATAGAGGCTGTCTTTGAGAATCGAGATAATCTTCTCTCTCTCACCTATCTTCTACGACCGCTTTTAAAGGCGTCAGACAGTCTAAACACAGATATATATATTAATATATCTCTATCTACTCACGGGCACGCACATACACGTGACGACAGTTAAACACACAGACGTGGGAAATCTATAACCATGAATATATATATTATTTGAACGAGCTGACCAACGCACTGATTTAGTTCAAGAGAGATTTTTTTTTTATTATTATCATCTAAAAAAAACTTTTTTTACAACACCAAAAATTACATCAAGGAAAAACATATAGCCTACACATAGTCATAAATTCAAGAAAATGCTATAAGGATGATAGCCCGAAAAAAAAAATCTTACTCTAGGTTTAGCCCACAGCCCCGTTAAGAGAACAGATGATGGCCCAAAGAGTTATAGATACGTAAGGTTGAGTCTAAGAGGTTTCTTATTTCTCGTAAATGTATGAACAGAGTTGGATAAATCTGATTTAGCCTAAGAAAAAAGAAACTCTAGCATTTTGTAACAAATCCTGCAGATAAAAAAAAGTTAAGACAGTAAATGGGTGACAATAATACACCGGTAAAATAACACCCTGACCTGTGTTCTCTCATTCATTCAGCCATGGCCTTTCTCACACATATATACTCACAACTTTGCTCGCTGCCTCTGGGAACATAATAATTCTAGGACCTTCGCACAGACCCGAAAAATGCAGTCATCGACCAAGAAACCCCCAGTTCCAAAAGACGTACTGAACTCTCTGTCTCAGGGAAACGATTCCTTGGGTGTTCTAATTTTTCCGAATGTCTGATTAAGTCACATAAAATTTGTCCAGGCACGAAAGCTAGCAGAGCACAATGTCATTAGCTTTGGATTCTAGGATTTAAGGAATGTCAGATCGGTGTCTTCTTTCAGGCAGGTACTATACTTGGTCACCACAATACTAGTCACAATCTCTGTCGGAATGTTAAATGTTAGTCTTGTAATATTCTCGCCGCCAGGCAGCATGTACATTTAAATTTGTGGAGCAATATGAACTGGCTCAAAAGCCCAATATATATTTCTAGTCTTTAGAAACCGTTAGTGGGATTGCTATTACAGTCTCACTCTGATGGCTTATGCACTGTCAGACCCGTGTTACTTGAAACAAAAAAAAAACCCACGTGGTTAAAGATAGGAAATGTCTATGCTTCTCACAAATATGTCAAGTTTGGGTACCACCGTTTCACTATATAAAAGAAAGAACACATATCAAATAATTTACATATATGTACTCAATATAACTTACATTTAAAGCAGCAAGCCTACAGCTTGACTTATTATTTTAAACTTCCGGTGAAATAAGTTATATAAAATCGATCATCAGGAATTAGGAATATGTTGCGTATTCTGTCACTATTCACTGATGTCGTATCTAGCATTTTATAAGTTTGATATAAAATATTCTCGACTGAGTATTAGCCGTTAAATTAAGTTCCTTATAGCTACTAGTTTTCGTAAGCTAAAGATATAATTTATTATGTATTTCCACTGTATGCGTCACTAGAAAATAATACAAACTATAAATTAAGCACTCTGGACACAGGACTAGTTTAGAATGAAATAGGCGATTTTAACACTAAATCACTTCACAAAATACTAGAGATCTATAATATATTTACCTCAAACACAGCACTACAGGATATCGCACTATTAAGAATTATACGCTTATATTTATGGAAGTCTAGAAGTTCGACAAATTGTCGCAACAAACTAAGAAACTTCGCTTATACAGCTCTACTCTTCGCGAACCACCTGTCTACTGCGATTTATTTGGAAAGAATGAAAATAAAATTTCAAACTAGGTTTAATATTTTAAACCAGACAAAGGATGAACTATCTCCCCCACCCCGATCTCTCCCCCTTCTCATAACAGCTACGTTTCACTCCTAACATGTCGTAACTGCCACCTACTGACCGGGAAAATCGCGTGTCAGTTGCAAATCTCAGACAACCGTCTGCAGTGCATGGGCGATTTTCACACTTCGCCAGAGCTATTTCGACGAAACTCTGAACTGACACTTATACTATTCGCACCTCACGCTGACCGGTGAAAAATGCAGACGGATGTCGGCTCTCTCATAGCCTTCTCACGCGTTTACGTCGAGAATCTAACTCAGGAGTGTCGTGTCATCTGAAGGTGCAGACCCAAGTCGGCTCGATGTCTGATATGGACTGCAACTAAATCGCACTTCACGTCTGACTGACATCTATGTAATAGAATTTCGCATCCAAGTATGAGAAAAAAACCCCGGTAAAGTTTTAGAATACTGAAGAAAATATTTTTCGCAAACGGGTGATGCGAAAAATACAGGAAAAACAAGTAAGGAAAGATAATAAAACAAAAGGATTTGGGTGAGAGAATAGGAAGAAGATGTAGGTAATTTAATGATATAAAGACCTACGTGACAGTAATGTGAGTTACACATGCATCTGTTATGTGTTATGTAATGTGAGTTATACACGCATCTTTTATGTGTAAAGTAATTTGAGTTACACACGCATCTTTTATGTGTTATGTAATGTGAATTACTCACGCATATTTTATGTGTTATGTAATATGAGTCAGACACGCATATTTTATGTGTTATGTAATTTCAGTTACACACGTATCTGTTATGTATTATGTAGGGCAAGTTACACAGGCAACTTTATGTGTTATATAATGTGAGTTATGCACGCATCTTTTATGTGTTATGTAATGTGAGTTACACACGCATCTTGTATGTGTTGTGCAATGTCAGTTATACACGTATCTTTCGTGCGTTACGTAATGTCAGTTACACAAGCATCTTTTATGTGTTATGTAATGTACCGCATCTTTTATGTGTTATGTAATGTCAGTTACACACCCATGTTTTTTCTGTTATGTATGTGAGTTACACACCCACCTTTTACAAGGCATAACACATAAAAGATGCGTGTTTAATTCACATTACATTACCCATAAAAGATGCGTGTATAACTCACTTTACATTACACATAAAAGATACGTGCGTGTAAAGGGCAATTTTTACTATCTTGCAATATAATACATTTATATACTTATTATGTTCGCAAATATTTTGTAATCAAAGTATTTCCTTTTTAAGTGCTTAAGGAGAAGTCATGTTTGAGTTACTTCCCTTGAAAGTAGTTCCGTCATCTTCGATCGGACTCCGCGGACGAGTCTAGGCCTACTGCGATTTATTCTTTGGCTGGGTAGGAATAGATTGTTCTTGCTTCAGTATATCTATGGCCTGAATTTATACGTAGTGTTTGTATGAGTAGGACGAGTCTGTCTTATATATGGATATCTTTACATTTCTAAGTCGAACTATGTTGGTTGTCGCTAGAAAAGGTCAAAGGCTATGCAGCGGAAGTATCGCTAGCAAGGGGTGTGATTCATGGCCGTCATCCTGTCTGGATGTCGAATTTTGTTGTAGCAGGCCTATCGCCGAAAAAGTGATCGATAAGTCAATGGGGAAAAGTGATAGTCATTTAGACATGTTGTATGTACTTTACCCCAGTGTTTATTCTCTTTTGCCAAGGAATGGCAAAGTTATATTTCGCATAGAAAGGTAAAACCACAATTTATTATGAACTTGGGCTTCGCCATCGTTGTTGATAAACAGATGCACAGTGGTACTTTTGAAAAGAATATTTATTCAAAGGAAGACGACATTCCTATATATCAACACTAGATTGTATGATATTATTCAATCACCTCTATGAGAGAAGCTATGAAGAAATGAGGACATTTAACGAATGACCAATTTTGGGTCTGGGTCCTATAGTGAGTGAAACTCACGAGAGAAGAACAGCCATGTTGAAATTCATATACTTTGTATTTATCGAGTGAGAAAAAGGGATGCCTGTACTATCGCTCGATGAACCAAGAGATCACTGCTACATGTGAGAACCCATGTCTGGGATTCCTATATCTTTATGGAAAATATATATATTGAACTTTACGTGAAGGGATATTCACTAGACGAGGTTAGGTCTAGGAGCCTTCCTATATATTGGTTATGGTCTGACGTGCCCAGTCAGTAAAGCCAGATGATTTACATGATGGAACTCTGAATGCTTATTTACGAATGCTCCATTATGATATTTGCCAAGCATGAATGCTAACTTAAGATGATATTCCTGTGATCAACATTATGCTGTCTATGTCGACATTTGTTCCTGTAACCATACACGTACTGTCCAAGTGTGCGTCCCATTAAATGTTATAAAAAGACCACCGTAGTTCCAGTACTTCTTGAATTCGAACAGTGTGAGTATGAGTGATGTACTACCAACCTGTCAACTCTATCGAATCATGCTACCATTCGCGTTCTGACATTCACATACACACTCATTGTTTACACTCACATTCTTGTCGGAGCCTCATCACGTTCCAGGACAAGATAACCTGTATGACCAAAACTGTGCTGGGTTTAATGAGTTGACAATCGTTACACTTTACTACACCAGTCCCAACATCTACATTTATCAACTGGTGGACATTCACGTCATTTAACAAATAAAGCGTGATTCAACAACTAGTAGCCAGTATGAGTTAACAACTAAACAGAGTTTAACAACTGGTGTGCCAGCTTCCTGGGTCAACCTGCACAGTGACCATATTGAGAAGTAAACTACTGAGACCAGACGTTCCTTGGGGTCTGTTACGACACACAAATACATCAGCAGTACAACTCTACAGTGATGTCAGCGTGACCTGTCCTGTCGACAGTATGCGGTAACTAGGTCAGCGTTTGTTGACATTTGGTTCGTTGGACATTTGCCATACAACTGACAGTGTTACACAGCAAGCTTGGTTGAAACATAGAACATTACACATCAGGACTGGAGAATATTTGACAGTGTTTGCGAAAGGAAATGTTATTGAACTGAGAAGTCCTACATCGATTGTTATCATTCACATCAACGATGGAGCTTCTATTTCTGTGTTGAATTTAAAATAATTAGACCAGAAGTATTTGTTTAATAAAGTACCACAGTACTGTACTATTAGGCAGTGTAACTGAGCCTTCTTTACAACACATTCTTTCTGCAACACTCTATTTACATCATATTGCCATACTATTTATGCAATTATGTATTTATGTTTAAATATTTATATGTGATATTTGTTTGTATCCAGCGGGTTGTTGTTTTGGTTGGGCGGTGTCACACAGCAGAGTATCCCACGTAATAGAGGGTCTGATGTGTGCGTTTCTATAGGTGCAATTTTCTTGATTGAAAATTTGCTGCGACAGCTGTTGCTATTAGTGTTAGCTGTGAAGACTGTACTCATTGTTGTTTTTGTAATATTCCTCTGTTCTTTAGTTTGTTTTGATTTGTTTGTAATTTGTTGGTCTACCCTATTCTATCTTTCAGTTCTATTCTCAATTTATATTTATATACTGTGGCGTTATTTGTATTTGTTATCCTCTTGCGGTTTATCTTTTATTGTTTTCCCATTTCATTTATTTCATTTCCGCAAATGTTTTCATGTTCTCCTGTATAACTGTTTTGTTTTGTGCCTGATCGACATACACTATTTAAAATATAGTTGATCATATAAATTGATGTACAAGAATCAACTGATAGTTAATTGCTATTACTAAAGGTACACAGTTGATGATATAAAACACTATTTCTGGTGCACTGCACTTATATTATAGAGTGAACCAGCAACTTATAGCTGTTATTATATAAGGATTTATACAAGACCTTTGTAAGGCTTGTTTCCCACAGTGATTGGGATAGTTAAGTACTATTTTCCACAGGTTAAAAAGTTATCATACAAGGTCTTTGATTAAGACTAAGAAAGTGAATTTATTTACTTTTGCAAATTACTGATCTTATTAGACAAGATGTCTACATTAGATTATTTTATCACACAAGGCAAGGCTCTTGATAAGACTGGTCAGCAATTAGAAGAATGGGCAGTTGCTCAATATGACAAAGCATTAGCTGCTGAAGAAAGAAAAGCATTGATTGAGGAGAAAAGATTAGAAGCTGAGGAAAAAAAAAATTACAAAGAGAGTATGAACAAAAGAAATTGCAGATACAGACTGATGAAAAAAGATTCCAGATGGAAATGGAAAAAGAGAAAAGAAAAGATGAAGCTGCTGCAGAAGAGAAAAAATTACAAGCTGCTGCAGAAGAGAAAAAATTACAAGCTGCTGCAGAAGAGAAAAAAATTACAAGCTGCTGCAGAAGAAAAAAGATTACAAAGAGAAGCTGAAGCAGAAGAGAAAAAATTACAAGCTGCTGCAGAAGAAAAAAGATTACAAAGAGAAGCTGAAGCAGAAGAGAAAAAAGCAATAAGAGAGCATGAACACAAAAAAGAACTTTTAGCATTTGAGTTAGAAAAGTTAAAGTTAACAAACATAAGTGATGGTAATCAAGCATCTGGTGGTAATGGTAAACCCTTTACTTACAAGGTCAAGGTACCAGCGTTCAACCCTTCCAGTGATGACATAACATTCTGGCTAAATAGATTTGAACGCTCGTGTCGAGCACATAATGTGGACAAATCACAATATGCTAACCAGTTATCAGAAAATCTGAAAGGTGATTCTCTGACTAGTTTAAGTTTGGTTGAAGAGGCTGACAAAGATAACTATGATGTTATTAGGGCAGCCTTATTAAAGAAGTATCAGTTGTCTGAAGAGGGTTATCGGAAGTTGTTTAAGACAATGGTGCCTGAGGCAGGTGTAGAATTCTCAGAATTCATTGCAAGGACACGTCTTACATTTGATCGTTGGATTGAGCTATCCAAAACAGAAAAGACTTATGAAGCACTTATGGACTTGATACTCAGAGACAAGATTATGTCAAGTATAAATAAACCTTTCCTCGAATTCTTACATGAGCGTAAACCTAAGTCTCTAAAAGAAATGGAACAATATTGTACCCAATACGTCACTGCACATCCGGACGTAGCTATTAGCAACAGTAAGGTTAAAGAAGGTATGCCAGTTGCTTCTGCAACACCATACAACCCTAATCACTCTCACAAATTCCAAGGACCTCAAAATAGGTTTAATAAAAAAGGTAACTATTACAGTTATCAGAACCAAGGTAACCAATCATTTCAGGGTTCTTCTTCGAATACCTGGAGAAGAGCTGACAGCCCTCGATTCAGGGGTGGTCATAATTACAGGAACTTTCGCAAAGGAAGTCATTCTAGAAACTATCCAAGTTTTCCTTCATGGAGACAACAAGATCATAATTACAGAGATACTCATTATAATGAATAAGATGATAGTAACCAAAGGAGCTATGATTCAAACCCGAGTAGAGGTTATAATAGTGGAAACAATGATAAGTACAGAGGCAATAATAACAGAGGTAGAGCACAATTCAAAAAACATAAAGCTCATTACCAGGCGAACTCTGCACAGCAAGAGTCCCACGAAGCCTATAAACAAAATAAAGATAATGATGACTCTAATAATATGGCATGTGCCGCTTTTGATTTTGGGAGAGCATCTCAGTGCCCCCAATGCAAAACATTATTTGAGCCAACCACAGTGTCTACTTTAAGCTGTGGGCATCCTCTTCCCGCTCTTCCTGCGTCAATCGCGCATGATGGGAGAGGTTCTCTTGTCTTACACAAAGGTTTAGTAAATGACAATCCAGTCTCAGTACTTTTTGATTCTGGATGCACAACTATTGGGGTTAGGCAGTCACTCATAGATCCTTCTCATTCTACAGGCAAAGTAGTCAAATGCGTAACATTTGGCGGCACCATAGAGAAATACTCTACCGCTATCATTAGGATTGCTACTCCTTTCTTCACAGGAGATGTACACGCATGTCTTTTGCCGGATCCGATCGCTGATCTTATCATCGGTCGCATTCACGGAGTCAAAGAATGCACTCCGGAGCAAATTTCCGTTTGGGAAAATCAAAATATGCAATCTGCTAATGCGGTAGTCACTAGAGCTCAAGCTCTCAATATGCCTGAAACTTCATCTGTTGAAGATAATGAAGTGCATAACCAAGATGATCCCTTGGTAATTTCTCGTGACTCGTTTATAAAACAACAAGAAGAAGATCCGACTCTTAAGAAATTCTTCACTCTTGTAACGAAAGGTGATCCGAATAAAGATTCAAATTGTAAATCTTGGATTACAATGAAGAATGGCGTACTTGTACGTATGGTGCAAGACTCCACTAAGTCAAGTCATTCTCAGATTCTTGTACCCAAGAATTTGAGAGTTAAGATCTTACAACATGCACACGACTCTCAGTGTGCTGGTCACATGGGTTTTTCCCGTACAAAGTCAAGAGTTCTTGCGGCTTTCTTTTGGCCTTTTGTGAACAAGGACATACGGATCTATTGTCGATCCTGTAAAGTATGTCAAGAAGTCAAATCCAAAGGTCCTCGTCATGCTGCGCCTATTCAGGCTGCAGATATTCCTATTCGTCCATTCCAGAAAATGGCGATAGACATCATTGGTCCATTCAAGATCAAATCTGCTAGAGGACATCAGTTTATCTTAACGTGTGTAGACATGTGCACACGTTGGCCAGAGGCTATCCCTCTAAAGAGCATTACTACCGCTGACATTGCAGATGCTCTTTGGCTTATATTTTCTCGGCTGGGATTCCCCGGAGAAATATTATCAGATCATGGCACCCAACTGATATCGGATACCATGTCTCAAGTAATGTCTACTCTACAGATAGAGAGATCTTTGAGTAGCATCTATCATCCTATGTCCAATGGGATGGTCGAGCGACTAAATAGAACACTTAAGAACTTATTAGGGAAGATAACTGAGGATCATCCTCAAGATTGGGATAGGGTTTTACCCGCGGCCCTCTTCGCGTACAGAGAGGTCCCCAATGAACATACAGGGTTTTCTCCCCTTGAACTTGTCTTTGGCGCGCGACCGCGCGGCCCAATGTCTTTGCTGCATGATCTTATAACAGCTGACAATATTGACGATGACACAAAATCTTCTTACGAGTATGTCATCGCGCTGAGACAAAAGATTATCGAAGCATGCAAATTGGCAACGTCCTCTTCTGAATTTGCTAAGCAGAAGGCAAGACAATTTGCTAATAAGAAGAGAACTTTACGACAACTTTGTCCTGGTGACAAAGCATTTGTTTTGCTACCTTGTCGTGAAAATAGACTCCTTATTAGTTGGAAAGGTCCGTACGATATAATATCGAAAATTTCAGATGTTGACTACATCGTCGATATCAACGGGAAGCATAAAACCTTCCACATCAATATGCTTACGGAGTTCCATGAACGTCCTGACTATCTACAGCCTATTTTCCAGGCAACGGACGATTCTCATGTCAAACATGGTCATTACTCATCACTGTCTGTAATACAGGATGAGGAAACAAGTTTTTCGGATGTTAATCTTCCGCTTCCAATGATCCCACTTCATTCTAGTGAATCATGGAAAGACGTTACTGTTTCTCCTGATTTGTCTCTAGGAGAACGGCGACAAGTTTCGTCTATGTTACAAACATTTCAGGATGTCCTCACTGACATCCCTGGACAAACTCATGTCATTGAGCATGACATTGTTCTAACTGAACATACTCCAATTAGGGTTAGACCTTATCCTATCCCTATACATTTCCAAACACAGGTTGAAAAGGAGTTGGATGAAATGATAGATTTACAAATAATCGAACCATCCACTTCTGCATATTCTTCGCCGATGGTTATTGTTCGAAAAAAAGACAATAACATACGTCTTTGCGTTGACTATCGCAAATTAAATCAAGTTACGAAGTTCGATGCTGAACCTATGCCTTTACTAGAAGAACTACTTACTCGTCTTTCTAAATCGCATTTTTTCACTAAACTTGATTTGTCTAAAGGATATTGGCAAGTTCCATTATCCGAACGCGCCAAACCTCTCACCGCTTTCTCTACTCCCAGAGGCCTTTTCCAATGGAATTTTATGCCTTTCGGCCTTATGAACGCACCAGCTACATTTGTACGCATGATGCGTCGAATCCTATCGTATCGGTCAGATGTCATTGCTTATCTAGACGACATCTGTCTTTTCAGCGATACTTGGGAAGATCACTATTCAGGGTTAGTTGAATTATTATCAACTCTGCGTGAGTATAACCTGACAGCAAAACCATCTAAAGCTTGTATTGGCTTTAGCGAAATTGCTTTCTTAGGCCATCGAGTAGGTCACGGTTTCTTGAAGACAGAAGACCATAATATCACTAAGATACTTAACATCTCTATCCCTAGGACTAAAAAGCAAGTGCGAAGTCTTTTAGGTCTCATACAATTTTATGGACGTTTCATTCCGAATCTGTCCTCTATCATGGCACCTCTCTCTACACTATTAAAGAAAGGGTCGCCTAACATGGTTCACTGGTCTCATGAATGCCAATCTTCACTAGAGAAGATCAAAACTATGTTTTCATCACCACCTATTTTAGTGTTACCTACAACAGATAAGACATTTGTTCTTCGTAGTGACGCTTCATCCACTGGGATTGGAGCGGCACTAATGCAAGAGTACTCTGGAACTCTGCATCCTGTAATGTATATATCCAGAAAACTTAATGCTGCAGAAAGGAATTACTCGGTTTTAGACCGTGAATTATTGGCAATGGTTTGGTCAATTCTCAAACTCCAAAGATTCCTTCTGGGCGCGCATTTCGTAGTGGAAACTGACCAAAAAGCTCTTACGGCTATCCAAAGTAAGAACTTGAAGAGCTCGAGATCAACTCGATACGCAATCGCTCTTCAACCTTTTCATTTCTCGGTACGAGCTATCCGTGGTTCAGAAAATGTGATGGCGGACATTCTGTCCAGATGCCCACATGATGCCACTTAACTGTTAAATATTGGATCTTTTTAATATGTATAACTTTACAACAGTTATTTTTTGTTTCTTTACTAAGATACACATTTGTAATTTAATAATAGAATGATGGTATCGCTACTTAGCGGTTTATTGATGTTTATTCACCGCTGTTCTTTGATGATTGTTTCTTCATAAATCATAAATTTAAGATTATAGTGTGAATTTTTGGTATGCATTGTATAATTACCAGAATTGTATTATACGTACATCACACCTTCCTGGAAACATTTATTCGTAGAGAAACAATTTCTCTCAGATTTTGAGATATATTCTCACCGGTCATATTAGGAATTATAGTTATTCCTGATATTTTCATCTGCGCAGTATTCTTGCGTTGTGAGCCTATTCTACGTGCTCCTAGATGTATTTAAAAAAAAAATTTTTTTTTTTTTCCCGGGAGGTGTGGTAAGACTGTAAAGGGCAATTTTTACTATCTTGCAATATAATACATTTATATACTTATTATGTTCGCAAATATTTTGTAATCAAAGTATTTCCTTTTTAAGTGCTTAAGGAGAAGTCATTTTTGAGTTACTTCCCTTGAAAGTAGTTCCGTCATCTTCGATCGGACTCCGCGGACGAGTCTAGGCCTACTGCGATTTATTCTTTGGCTGGGTAGGAATAGATTGTTCTTGCTTCAGTATATCTATGGCCTGAATTTATACGTAGTGTTTGTATGAGTAGGACGAGTCTGTCTTATATATGGATATCTTTACATTTCTAAGTCGAACTATGTTGGTTGTCGCTAGAAAAGGTCAAAGGCTATGCAGCGGAAGTATCGCTAGCAAGGGGTGTGATTCATGGCCGTCATCCTGTCTGGATGTCGAATTTTGTTGTAGCAGGCCTATCGCCGAAAAAGTGATCGATAAGTCAATGGGGAAAAGTGATAGTCATTTAGACATGTTGTATGTACTTTACCCCAGTGTTTATTCTCTTTTGCCAAGGAATGGCAAAGTTATATTTCGCATAGAAAGGTAAAACCACAATTTATTATGAACTTGGGCTTCGCCATCGTTGTTGATAAACAGATGCACAGTGGTACTTTTGAAAAGAATATTTATTCAAAGGAAGACGACATTCCTATATATCAACACTAGATTGTATGATATTATTCAATCACCTCTATGAGAGAAGCTATGAAGAAATGAGGACATTTAACGAATGACCAATTTTGGGTCTGGGTCCTATAGTGAGTGAAACTCACGAGAGAAGAACAGCCATGTTGAAATTCATATACTTTGTATTTATCGAGTGAGAAAAAGGGATGCCTGTACTATCGCTCGATGAACCAAGAGATCACTGCTACATGTGAGAACCCATGTCTGGGATTCCTATATCTTTATGGAAAATATATATATTGAACTTTACGTGAAGGGATATTCACTAGACGAGGTTAGGTCTAGGAGCCTTCCTATATATTGGTTATGGTCTGACGTGCCCAGTCAGTAAAGCCAGATGATTTACATGATGGAACTCTGAATGCTTATTTACGAATGCTCCATTATGATATTTGCCAAGCATGAATGCTAACTTAAGATGATATTCCTGTGATCAACATTATGCTGTCTATGTCGACATTTGTTCCTGTAACCATACACGTACTGTCCAAGTGTGCGTCCCATTAAATGTTATAAAAAGACCACCGTAGTTCCAGTACTTCTTGAATTCGAACAGTGTGAGTATGAGTGATGTACTACCAACCTGTCAACTCTATCGAATCATGCTACCATTCGCGTTCTGACATTCACATACACACTCATTGTTTACACTCACATTCTTGTCGGAGCCTCATCACGTTCCAGGACAAGATGACCTGTATGACCAAAACTGTGCTGGGTTTAATGAGTTGACAATCGTTACACTTTACTACACCAGTCCCACATCTACATTTATCAACTGGTGGACATTCACGTCATTTAACAAATAAAGCGTGATCACATCAACACATAGACCAATGTGCAAATTGAAATTCATCGCGCAGAAAATGTTTGCAATACAAAGATTCATTACGCATAACATGCTACAAAACCCAAATTGCACTCATCCTAACATTCTTACGTAAGACAAAATTCTCGGGTATAAAATGATGAGAAAATTAAATATTAATGTCAATAATCTCCATACATAAACGAAAATACATGACTCGCAAAATACTTACAGAAATGGAAATACGTGACATTTAAAATACTTACATAAATGAAAATACATGACACATTAAATGCTAACATTAATGAAAATACATGACACATAAAATATTTACACAAATGAAAATACATGACACATAAAATATTTACATAAATGAAAATACGTGACACATAAAATATTTTCATAAATGAAAATACGTGACTGTGACGGGTATATGTAAATAGACTACATACATCTATCTACCTTGTTCCTCTATAGTGTTTACGTTTTTGCTACGGAAAAACCCACGCTTTTCACTGTCTGTGGACTGACATTTAGCCACGCCTATTTTTCGTGTCTTTCTTACGTTAACGATTTGCTTACCTATTATTCGTATTATGCCGATAATAAGGGGTGCGAACCGGACTGTTTTACAGAGTTCTTAGGCGAGCTGACATGTCAATCATCGGGTAATGACAGAAAGCACGTGAGGAAACTGATCAGACCCGGTAGCAACTTCAAGGGAGATTAAAATATTTCCCTATCATCTTTGATGTCCGACATTTTCAGGGGGAATTAAGCATTTGATCTAAACAAGGGGGGATAATCAAAGACGGTTCGCTCGCAAGAGACAATTCTCTGATACCGTTTCGGCATAGCGTCGGAAGAAACTGAAGAATCTTTTCATCTCGTGAAGCCAGCTCGCCGATTTCCCCCGAAACGCCCAAGGTGTGACTTTTGACATCTTTCAGACAGATCACGCAAAATTTGTATATATACTGTCTACACTTTTAGTCCATATTAAGCATCTCAAGAAATTTTGGAAAATGTTAGTGCGCACACTAGAACCTATGTGAAATTGTGCTTAATGGCCTTCGCGGGTATTATTCGGTTTTCTGGTAGTAATAATAATATAAGTTGTGCTTAAGTATTAAATGAGTTAGAGAGTTACCATTTTATTCACCGTGAGTCCCTAGCGTTAAGAATAGCGGAATAGCAAACGTATATATATTTTCTTACCAGTGGTTCAGATTAATATAAAGAATCCATCAACTAATTTTCACTAGAGTATACGGCTTAACTGACTAAATAAATGCTATGAGGGACGGATAAAGTGACAGAGTAGAATGCGAATTATATCTTCATTGTGCGAAATTATATAGTGACTAGCATTAAATATCATGTGGGGAAAAGAAAAACGATAGCAGCCGAGAATCATCAAGCTAGTAATGACAGGCGAGTTTTGTAAGGAAGCGTAGTCATAACTGAATTAAAACTAACATTGTGCGCTGATTGTTTACCGGGGCGGAGGTGGAAAGGCTGTATGCTTTTATCAAACCCGTACTCGTTCAAGCGACGCGCGATAGTATAGATTAATACCCCGTGTGCCTTAAATTTAATTTAGTGGCGGAGAAGTTAAGAGATCATGCCCTATGCCTGATAGCCTAGAAGTTGTCATGTTAGAAATGTGTTGTTTCTTCCTAAATACAGAACTTGATCCCAAAAAAAAAAAAGAACCAGCGGCTAGCGGTTTCCTATTTGTGGTCGTTTCCTCAGTTACTGAAGTAATAATAGTGTCGTTTTCCCTTCGCGTTCGCCCGTACCGGTGTGAATAGGAATGACCAGGGCGACACAATAACATTCTTTGAACTGTAATTGATTAAGGGGACTGTCAAAATACCCACATATTTTTCCCATTTTAGTTTTATCAGCCCGATGTGGCCATATACCTAATAAGTTTTCCCGACTTCTGACAGTCGTTTACACACTTGGAATTTACCTAAGATAAAAACGCTGTTCATAATCGGTACTCACCCAGAGTAAGCCGAAAGAGTATCATCATCATCAGAATTGACAATAGTTTATTTGTACAATCATATATTTCCCTGCTGTTTACTGAGGAATGGCATATCTCAGAGAGTTCCGGCACTAACCAACCTAGTGGACAAACTTGTGCATCCAGAAACATGTCACTAATTAGGCGTTCCCCGTGTAAAGTTTAATTCTTATCGGAGGAACTGGGGCCTGATTCGGATGATACCAATTACTGGACATTATATGCATCTTTTCCATGGATTGTTTGTCAACACAATTGTTTTCAACAGAGTAGGTAAGGAGCGAATGAGTGGCCAAGTATAACAGAGAAAGAGAGAAAGAGTGAAATAATTTTCATTTGTTACAGGAAACATTGTACCTACAAACTTTGGTTCTTTTCTTTTGCTAACCATTGTGTAATATATTTTTCTTTACTGGAAAGCACTGTAGTGGGACTTGTTCTTTACTGTACTGCCTATCCTACCCCTAGTGCTAATCTTTTGACCTTTTGGGGTTATTTACTTCTTACGGGATCCTTTTCTCAACAAGAGGGAGAGCATTATTGGGTTATCTTCCTATGTCTTTACACGATTTATTGATATACATATATATATATATATATATATATATATATATATATATATATATATATATATATATATATATATATATATATGTGTGTGTGTGTGTGTGTGTGTGTGTGTGTGTGTATGTTTTGATGTTGTGAAGAGTTTATATGATAATAAACTTAACAAAACTTAATTACTTGTGTTGGTCAGCTCAGCCCATACCCATACTCCATTTACCATAGTTTTCACGTTTGTGTGTCTTGTTGTCACATAACTGTGTGTGTGTGTGTATAGTTAAACATAAATGTTTCTTGTAGAGAGGTAGCAGATCGCTTTGTGTGGATTTTTAACAATGGTATAAGCGCCGTACCGTTCAGAAAGCAATGGCAAACTACTGAATGAAAAAAATTGCCTAGAAAAATCACAAACAGCCAATAAAAGCTGGGGTTGATTGCCACGTCCTGTAAAGGATAAGCAACTAACTTATGGAGAGTAGTTTTGTCTAATAAGAAATTACAGTCGTAAAGATAGGCTGAATCAGAGCATCTTCTAAATCCAGAGACAGATTCTACTCTTAAACTATTTACTTGTGGAAGCTATTTCTTGCACCTTTATTCTCACCTACTTACCATTAGCACCTCAGACTGGGCCAATTAACTCCTGATACCTATCTTTAAAACATTTACGACAGTGACACATAAAATACTTAGATAAAAGAAAATACATGACACATAAAATACTTACATAAATGAAAATACATTACACATAAAATCCTTACATAAATGAAAATACATGACACATAAAATACTTACATAAATGAAAATATATGTCACACAAAATACTTACATATCTCAAAAATCACCAGCAATGGTAGCCATGTTTTCCAAAACATCGTCAGTCTCTGTGAAGTAAGTTAATTTTATTGCACGTACAGAGTAACACGTGATTTTAGAACTGTCACTACCTTGATGGTTCCAGAATTATGCCTACACCGCTTATTACGTCTTATGGCTTATACGGTATTTTAAAATATCACGTGATGTTTGTCAACTCAGTTTCATGAGCTAAATCACAAAGTCTCATTTTATTCTTTGTTTTTAAACTGAAACACATAATAACGTGCATATAAATAGTTTACCTAATTATCAATGTTCACTTTCTTGTATCTCTAGCTGGTATTCAGTCAAACATGTAAAAATCGGTTTGTCGAATTTTCATATTCGATTCTACAGTCACAGATTACATAAAGTTACTCGTATATACTAGCCGCCATTAAAAACGCATCGAAATCGTGACATGTTTTCACTGTTGAAATGTTTATGCAAGTGAGCAATTTTCAAACCCCGAAAGTGTGCAAGTGATGAAGTTCATGTATTCCTATTTTACTGTCGATGTGATGTTTACTTCAAATCTTGCGCACGTGCAAAACAAGGTTTTTGATCAATTCTGACTTTATTAAAAGTCGAATCACATTGAAATTTGGCACATGCATTAGTCAAGTTTCAGCGAGTAAAAAGCCATTATCTGTTTTCATCGAAAGAAAGTCTGTTAATGTTTTTGTCATGCCTCGACTGTCGTCACAAGAGCGATGGCAAGCTGTTGGTATGCTCAGCAGTGGAATGGCGACCAGAGACGTTGCCAGACATTTTAATTGTGACCAGTCCACTATAGTGAGGCTGAACCAGCGATTTCGGGCGACAGGTACCACCAATGACCGTCCCAGGCTTGATCAACCTCGTGTAACAACACTAGCTCAAGATCGCCAAATTCTATTGTTACATCTGCGCAATCGCTTCCAAACAGCAACTCAGACAGCAGCTCATTCTACAATAGAATGAGAGGCCGATGTCAAGCTTGTATTGATGCTGTACGGGGTCATAGACGGGATGGCTGTGACTGAATGACAGTGAGTGCGACTTTTGTTTTTACACCTAGGGTTGACAACTGCTTAGGAGCCGGTTCTGAACTGTCTCATGTTTAATAATACAGCAAATTTGGGTTAGTAAATGGATCAGAACATTAGTTGTTTCACGTATTTTAAATTTAGCACAACTAGTTGTGGTTCATAAACTAATGCTTTGCGTTTTTAATGGCGGCTAGTATATTTCTGAAGCGCATACATTTGTGCGTCTCTTGGAAGTGCATATTATTTTTACTGAACGATATTTTATGTACCAGTCTGGCTTTACAAGTTGTACGTGATTGTTTGGTTTAATATGAGCAGATCATTGTGGAACTGATGGGAAGAACCTGACAAATAAAATGCAAAAAGTTGTGAGAACAATACGTTGGCTGTGGATAGGACATACACTCAGAAAAGCCAATGAATAGCCTTACAAAACAGACTTTGTCGTGGAATTCCAAGGTAAGAGTAAAAGAGCTTGAGCAAAATATAAAAACATGGAGAAGTGAAATAGACTTAGGCTTATAGGGGAGCCGCGGTAGCATAGTAGTTAGTGCACTGGCTTCCTAGCTCATTTGTCTATGGTTCGATCCCCAGATGAGGTGGTTTTTTTTTAGGCCGCAAACGGCTCCTGGGTCGACCCAACCCCAATTGGGTACCAGAGCAACTCTGGGAAGGTTAAGGCGGCTTCGTGATGCTGACCACATCACCCCTAGTGTGCCGATGGTCAAGAAAATATGGGCCTAACACCATATTCCCAATATGCCTCAATGGGCGTGTAACGGGATCCCTTTTTAGGGGATAACAAAGACATAGAAACACTTTAAACAGATAGCAAAGGACAAGATCACGTGACGTGTATTTGTTAACTGCCATTGCTCCACAGCTTGCTAGAATGTGAGGACTGGATGATACATCAAGTAATACTGGATACACAAAAAGAAAGTAAATTATACATTTCTTGCATTTGCATATATTTGTATATATTCTGTCTTTTGCGTCTTCCTTAACAGGGCCGTAATATAAACAGAACAAACCTGTTCCGGTAAGAAAATGGTATTTATTGGTTGGTGGGGGGGGGGGGGGGGGGGGAAGGGAGGCATACGTAGCACCACACATTTATGAAAAAAAAACGTAAAAGCATACATTAGAGGGTAATGATATTACAAAATGGCTGTTAGCTAGTGGAAAACTCAGACCAGCAAAATTCATAGGCCATAAGCTAATAAGGATGGTCTGGAAATACACGGTAATAGCAGCAACAATCGAAAGCAAAAGAAGCAGAAGATCTTAAATCGTTTAGAAATACTTGCTTAAATACATTCTTCTTTTTTTCCTGTGCTCTCAAATAACCACATTTATCTCAATTAAAAAGCTGGCAGTCCATCTCAGGCTTCTCTCGTCACCATACAGTTTCTCCCTCAACAACTGGGTTGGAGAAGGCAACATTGCCACCTTTCTCCTCTCATGGAACCAACAGTTTTGGTGTGCATGTTCTACTGTTTGTTTGTCCTACCTATCTGTCCCATTATCGATTTGCTGAACACATGGTGTCTGAGTCTGCTATAGCCGGTTCTTAGTCTGAAAAGTATCATTTGATCTCTTCTTGGTAATGTATAGTATAGTTCTGCATTTCTGGGAAGATCTTAGATAGTACATGAAGTTAAATGACGGAAAATACCTTTGGAAAACAAACTCGGAAGATATTAGATAGTACATGAAGTTAAATGGCGTTATTCGTTGTAGTGTTTTTTTTCCTTTGCACTAATAACGATACAATTTTAGAACATTTCATATTTTTAACAAACGCGGTATCCTTATAGAGGTCATAGTAATCATTTGTAAGCAAATGTACGCTACATGAATAAATACAATTCAAAACTAACACTAATAATCAGAATACAAACCTAGAGTTCAAGATACTGGCTTCACAATTAACCACTACAAATGGGGAAAACGTTAATGTTTTAACATAATCACAACTGGATTTTTGTTTATTTCTGAAACTATGATTGTTACTGAATTCCGTTTCTGTGTCACATTATGTTACTTGACGTCTGTTTCTATGTTTTTACAATCATAACTTATGTTCTTTCCCATTCTAGTTTCCGTTTAAAACAAAATGACATATAAAAATGTTAGCTTCACTAACTTCTTAAAACAGAACATTTCAAGCTTCTAGCGTTGCTATGTTATGTTTTATGCCAGGTCTGTTCTCTCTCCGTTCCACTGTTGCAGCAATCGTGTACCGAAGGATCGATAACCTACCACGCGCAAAGATGACACCGATCTGACGTTAAGGTTCGCGTCTGGCTTGGAGTGCAGACGACAAAATGCCGAAACCGGGAATATATGAGGTCTCTGAGGATACAAATAAAGAATATCGTACTGCTTCTACAGACATGTTGAAAGAATTGTACATACGGCCAGCACGCTCATCGTGTAAACCAAAGTGCTGCAGTAATGACCGGTGCAAGAGTTGTCTGTGGTGCAGGCTTCCTGGATACTATCTGCGGTCGTGGCTTCATGCTACATAAGGAGAGAAAAGGAACGATTGTGACGTTGATGATGATGATTGTGACGTTGATGATGATGATTGTGACTTTGATGATGATGATTGAGACGTTTATGATGATGATTGTGACGTTGATGATGATGATTGTGACGTTGATGATGATGATAATGTTGTAAAAATGTCCCGAGTACTTCCCCGGGGGTCTCTGATGACACAAATCAAGAAAAGGACAGTTACTGTTCATCCTGGCCTAAAGGACAGCTACTGTTCCCCCTGGCCTATCGTAAGAGGCAACTATTTTGAGATTCTTGCATGGGGTTGTTGGGTGCTAGGGTTCAGTTTCAATCTTGAATAAAAGTTGAGTTATTTCTTCCAATCTCATTTTGTTACAGAGTCCATTCTTTCTTGTGTTAAAGTTCTTATGTTGTATTATTTCATGTTCAACTTTATTATTATTAATTAGTTGAGCCGTGTTTCGATCTTAGGACCAAGTTACTTTGGGGTATGTGTTATATAAATCAGATGCGTGTTTGACTGTCAAATCACTGTCAAGGTTAACAGTTAACGGTTCAAATACAACACTGTTAATAATGCTCAAAACTCCATCGACCAGAAGAACTCGATTGTAGACGATTTGAATATTCATTCACGAACACAGTTCTTTACAGCAAAAACAAGGTTTCATTATATTATCTAATGTCGTGGACTCTGCTAAAGTTCCTTAGATTTCTTCGTAACACATTAGGCATTAATTACAATTCTTAGACTTCTCACTGTCTATAACTTTTACTGACATCGCGTCACAACACTTGTTCCATATTATTCATATCTGCGTAAAACATTCCAGCAAGGCTATACTCAATTTAAACCTTAAGTTATTAATGTACTTCGTTTGGCTTCTCACGTCATATTTATCAGTATTACATCGATTACTGTTTATTTCTTCCTGGACTCTCAAGTCCTTAAAACACTTCTTAGTAAGCTTACCATACGTCCCGGTTTGACCGGGACTGTCCCGGTTTGAAGGTATGGTCCCGGCGTCCCGGCCAGTTTGTCATTTTGTCCGGTTATTTGGAAAAAATTAAAAAGTGCCGAATATACACGAAGTCAAAAAGTTCAGCCTCGGAAAATGGCAATTAGGCAACACGAAAACCCAACTTTAACACTGGCCTAGTACGCAGCGTCGCAAGTCAGTTGCGCAGCCGCTGCGCAAGCGCAATCTTAGTTGAGTTTTGTCAGATTGCGTAGGTAATTTACACGAGTCGGTGTTTGTTTTCGGCATGTTGTTTGCAATTATTTTGTACTGTACTTTAAATTAATTTAACCCCCAAAATGCCAAAAAGAAACTGTGTATTTACGGATGAATTAAGAAAGGATTATCCGTTTTTGAAAAAAGTTTGTCTTCATATTGACAAAGTGAAATGCGAACAGTGTTCTTCAGAATTTTCGGTGGCTCATGGTGGGCGTTCGGACATCAAAAATCACTTGAAATGTGCGTGGACATTGGGCTAGTCTAGCAGCAGCAGGAACTTCCTCAAAAATATTGTCATATTTTTAAAATGCCGATCCATGTGACAAAGAATTTTTAACAGCTGCTAAAGAAGCAAATTTTACATTTCACTTTGCTATTCACAATCTCAGCTTCAAGTCTGCCGATTGTTCATCTAAATTGATATCAAAGTTTTTTTTAAAACAAAGTTTAAACTAGCCAGAACAAAATGTGAAGCTGTCATTGTTTAATGTGATTGCGCCACTGTTGTTTCAGCAACTTTGTGAAGATTTAAACAAAACAAATTTTTTGACAATATCAATTGATGCTTCCAACAGGAAAGAAATTAAAACTGTGCCATGTGTTGTGCAATAGACTGGGGTACGAGAACATCGACAACACACAACAGAAATGGAATCCAGTGGACTCTACTAAGCAGTTGGATGATCTGGATTTTGCTGATGACTTAGCTCTTCTGCCCCATAACCGTAATCAGATGCATGACAAATTGAAAACACTCGATGAGAGGTCACAGCAATTGGGTCTAAAAATACACAGGGAGAAGACAAAGATAATGAGAATAAATGCAAGTAATGATAACAGGGTTGAACTTGAAGAAGCACCAATACAAGATGTAGAATCGTACACATATCTTGGCAGCAATATAGACAAAGTTGGAGGGACAGACAGTGATATCAAAATAAGAATACAAAAAGCAAGAGCAGCTTTCATTGCATTGGGAAATATATGGAGATCGAGAGAAATCGGATCTCAACACAAAAATAAGAATCTTCAACTCAAATGTGAAGTCAGTCCTATTGTATGGCTCGGAGACATGGAGAACAACAAAGACAACTACCAAAAAGCTACAGACTTTAATAAATGGGTGCTTGCGTAGAATAGAGGGATTAAAATGGTATGACAAGGTTACCAACGTGGAACTGATGACAAGAACTAGACAAGTGCCAGTGGAACAAGAGATCAGAAGAAGACGATGGCGATGGATAGGACACACACTGAGGAAACCTGTTGATAGCATTACAAGGCAGTCCTTGTTCTGGAACCCTCAGGGCAAGAGAAGCAGAGGTAGACCAAGAAGCACATGGAGAAGAGAGCTGGAAACAGAGGTGAAAATGATAAGGAGAACGTGGAAAGAACTTGAGATGATGGCACGTGACAGGAGGACTTGGCATGTATTTGTTGAAGGCCTATGCTGCTTTGGGAGTGGAGGGTTATGAATGATGTGTTGTGCGGTATTTTGTACCAGATTGTGGAGTAAAAGTTAAACTTTTAGACTTTCAATCAGTTCCCGGTGAAACTGCAGAAATATTGACAAACTATTTAATGTCAGTTATCAAAAACCATAATATAACACAAAATATTATTGGATTTTTTGGAGATAACTGCAATACCAATTTTGGAGGTGTAAAATGGAGAGGAGAAAACAATATTTACAGTCGAGTGAAGAAGGAACTAGGAAGAAATATTGTGGGTATTGGTTGCGGTGCTCACATCGTTCACAACTGTCTTCAAACTGCAGTTGATGTTCTACCTATTGAAATAGAAGCTTTGTTGGTCAAAATTTATAAATATTTCCACATTTATACGGTTCGAGTAACTCAACTAAAAGAGTTCTGTGAATTTTTAGATGTCGAGTATAAAAAGATTCTTCAACATGGCAACACCCGTTTTCTTTCGCTACTTCTAGCTATCGACAGAATACTTGAAATCTATGAGGGACTGAAGTCATATTTTATTTCACAAGAACACTATCCAGTGTTGATAAAACAGTTCTTTGATAATGATTGTGGTGAAATGTATATGTGGTTTGTGCAAGGGCAACTCACATTGTTTAACAAATCTACCTTGATTATGGAAAGTACAAAAGCAAGTGCAACTGATATTGTCAGTGAACTTAGAAAATTGGAAAAAAATCTTGAGGAAAGGCGTGATAATAAATTTATACCTCAAGAAGCAAAAAAGCTTTTTAGAATACTGGAAAATAATAGAAGTATTAATATTAATACAATCCTACAAGAGTTTACAAAATTTTATGACCGATGTCTTTCTTACATTGAGCTATGGGAAAACAGTTTTGGTGGAGCAGAATCTTTTATTTGGATAAACCACAATGAATTAACATGGTCTGAAATTGAAGCATCAGGTGAAAAAATTAATGAAACTCTTGCAAATAGTGCAATAAACTTGGATGAACTGTTTGATGAAGTGGTGATTGCAAAAGGTTTTTGGTCTGCAAACTATGACATTTGGAAAAATACAAGTTGCGAAGAAAAATGGACACAACTATTCAGTCATTTCAAAGAAAAGAACATTTCATTGCCCCATCTTGTCCAAATTATATAATACATTTTCAGCCTACCAGGCACATCTGCACCTGTTGAAAGGATATTCTCAATAATGAATAACATGGTCTGAAGAAAGAGGTAGAATGGCTGAATCAACTGTAAAAGCTTTATTGCGCTGCAAAGTTAATTGTGAACTAAATTGTAGTGAATTTCTCGACGCGATTAAAAAGAACAAAGAATTTTTAAAGAAAGTTCACGCTAGTGATAAATATTAATAACTTTTTATTAATAAGTTATGTTCAGTTAAGAGTAATTAAAAATTATTACTACATAATTGTTGTTTTTTGTTAACCACTCCATTACTTAGCCTTTTTGAATCATTAGTACTAAACTGAATATACTTCTCTCTTCCTAAAATAGCACAGAAGGCGCTCACTTTCTGTTTCGAGCAAACTCTCGAAATTGTCCCGGTTTGAGAAAAACAAATATTATGGTAAGTCTACTTCTTAGTCTAATGGATATGAACGCAGTTTCATAATCCAGATATACCAGGTTCGAAACCTGCTGCAGGCGGTTTGGTAGCAGATCGCTTTGTGTGGAATTTTAACAATGGTATAAGCGCCGTACCGTTCAGAAAGCAATGGCAAACTAGTTAGTTAGTTGCTTATCCTTTACAGGACGTGGCAATCAACCCCAGCTTTTATTGGCTGTTTGTGATTTTTCTAGGCAATTTTTTTCATTCAGTAGTTTGCCATTGCTTTCTGAACGGTACGGCGCTTATACCATTGTTAAAAATCCACACAAAGCGATCTGCTACCAAACCGCCTGCAGCAGGTTTCGAACCTGGTATATCTGGATTATGAAACTGCGTTCATATCCATTAGGCCACAGACGCAAACTACTGAATGAAAAAATTGCCTAGAAAAATCACAAACAGCCAATAAAAGCTGGGGTTGATTGCCACGTCCTGTAAAGGATAAGCAACTAACTTTAACTACTTCTTAGTAATAATTCAAATAATGGCAACGGCCATACTTTACATTACACTGACGAGTGGATAAAACCACCTTACATAGAAAATACTATCTATAGGCTCAGAGACCTTAACACAGATAATAGTTACATATATCCTAGTGGTCGAACCATATAATTAGGAAACACATCTGATCGGCAACAATGCCACACATCAACTGTTTGTAACTAGGTGTATCGCGTCATCCTACTCGGCGCGATGCGTCTAAATGTGTCTTTAGTTGGGGATGCCACGTCGTGCAATCATCTCCACTGAAAATAGACCAGCCAAGATAATTACCCACCATGGAGCAACACCAAACATCTACCCCCTCGTTCCCGAACGTGACACCTGAGTCGCGCTGGAGTACGGTGGAGATAGTGAAATCGACACTAAATGCGTGATTACAAAACAAGCTGAGACTAAGTCAACTATGTAAAACCAGTGCAATAACACATTCTAAAAGAGTATTAAGTCATACAAACACAAGAGAAAATATTCATGTGTATGAAGTGTCAAACGACAGTTGTTCATAGGAGCCCGTAAATAATCTCCTAGATAATCAAACGCGAAATGTTATTGCAGACCCCGGATTGTCATTAAAATCGTTATAGGTGTCTTAAGCGTGGGCAGGGGTCAGACGAAAGCAGACACCCTGGTCCTCCAGGTTGGGGGTTCTAGCATAGGGCTGACACCCCTGTCTATGTAAAAAAAAAATTGAAGTTACGGAAACAATAACGAATAAACAAACTTTGCTGCGGGACGGACATCCGGAGTCTGAGGCTCGTATGACTGTCAGTGGTGAAAGCCGAAAGGAAGCCACTGACATGAGAACTGACGTCCTGACCGCAAAACATGATACAAGAATAAGATTTTGGAATGTCAGGACAATGAATGAGACGGGTAAACTAAAACAGGTCACGGCAGAGATGAGAAACTATAGGTTACACATTCTAGGGATAAGCGAAAGCAGATGGACTGGGGCAGGAAAAGTTAAAACAGCAACAGGAGAAACAGTACTTTACTCTGGAAGAGAGGATGGACAGCACAATGAAAGCGTAGCCATTATTCTACAGAAAGGAATAGAAAGGACATTACTGGAATGGAAACCCATCAACAACAGACTGATAAGATTAAGATTGAGAGGTAGATTCACCAACACTACAATAATACAATGCTACGCACCAACAAATGACAGCGATGAAGAGGTCAAGGATGAATTCTATCAACAACTGCAGAAAGAAATGGAAGACACACCTAGATATGATCTTATTATAGTAATGGAAGACCTCAATGCGAAAGTTGGTACACACAATACATATAATGAAAGAGTAATGGGGAAATGCAGCAGCGGAACAACAAACGAAAATGGGGATAAATTAATAAGTTTATGTAGTATTAACAACCTGGTCATTGGAGGAACATTTTTCCCCACATGGGTATGTTATAAATACTATAGGGTATTCTCACAAATATATTTATCATGGAATCACTGTGGTGATAATAATCTCAGTCAGTTATATATGTTATAAATACTTATAGGTGACTTAGTGTCACTGACTGACAGATCAGCAATTTGAATTTATATATATCTCTTAACAACAGTGTGACATCACATACATATAACACTCTACAGGCCTTTAAGACATATCTTAAAGAAGTCACTCGTAACGTTCAAATAACAATATGTATTCATTACTGGCATGAATGAATATGTGTCCTGATTCAACTACAATGGAACCAGGAATCACAATCAATTTAAATTACAAGTTATGTACAGAATGTATTTAATATGAATATTGTAGTGACATATATTAGTACAAATGTTCTATGTGTGTCAGTTGTGTAGTAGTAAAATGAGGTAATACTGGTTTTGTTTTGTTCAAGCTCTGTTGGTATTTGTCATCATGACTTCAATAGTTTGTCTTTAGGGACCAGTATTTGGAGATGTTCACAGTTCCTGATTTTAAGACAAGTAAATTCCCCTCTGAATAGTATTTTTATAAAGTTATTTCAAGATGAGGGGACATAATGTTGAGCTCAGCTGGCCAACTCTGCTTATCTTGAGTGATGGCGGCAGGAGAGGACTCCTCTGCTCGAATTCTCTTCTGGGCTCAGGAGACACCTCACTGATAGCTAAAAGGACCAAGGAGTATGCTGTCCGACACTGGATTCAGCAAATCTCTGACCAGATGCTGCTCAGTACCATCAAGACCACTGTCCCTGAAATCAAGAAGGATGTACCTTCTACTTCATAACTAATTTATATTCTCTTTTACACTGATCACAATACAGCACAAACATTGCGTTCAGAGCGTTAGGCCAACAGTCAGCTTCATCTGAAATACTTTATACCAGCATTACCATCCTTAATGGTCACTACGCCTCTGCACTTCCAGCATTATTTCTTTCTAGTCAATCATCCAGGTGTCAGTGTACTATTTGGCCATTCCATGCCGTTTTACTTCTCTCCGACACCCTCTGTTCAGGCTGGAGCATTTTAGGCTTTACCTCACGTTTGCCCCTGAACTACACATATATATACAGGCATAAATCAACAATTCACATTCAATTTTCATTAAAAGATATTAAATGGTTCAAGCTTACCACAATTCATACGAATAACACAGATACGTTGATTAGCAATGAATTCTGGCACAAACTGGCACAAATTTCCTTCTGCTTATCTTCCAGGCTTTTATTTAGCCAAATATATGCTGGCTTCAACGCACTGATGCTTTATCAAGCTATTTTAAACAAGTGGTCTCGAACTAACGCTCCCAAGTGTGTATATCAGCGAGACTGGCCAATGAGCCACGTTTCGACAAGTGTTTGAAAAAATGTTATCTTTCCCCGTCTCCCCTAACAACCAAGATAGTATTTTTAGCCCGACCAATCGTGGTTAGGCTTTCATTTGTTGCGCTCCAATCAATTTGGAGTTTACATGGTAGGCTATTTCTGTAACGTAAATTTTTTTCAAACACGTTATAAAAAATTTTATGAGCAGAAATGATTTCATGCTGTCAGGCAGCCTCACTATTTTATTTTGGGTATAATTTATTAATTCCTGGACTATTGGCGTAACGTTTTACATATTATTTGTCAGCAAGCCCTAAGGAACCCAATTTTCCCACTTTAAAAGAGCTACGTGGCTGCGTTCAAAATATGTATTTTCTACTACCTCCTGTTTGGAAGATGTGCTGTCTGGGTACTGTTATGTTTTCAACCGTAAACCCATCTATTGTTATCTTTTCTAATAAGAGTCTGTTATGATTTATAAACCTAACTCTGGGAAAGGGTAGTGTATTTTATCACTGTCCGTCTGAAAAAAGTTAGTGCTTGTAGACTTACACGCGTGATGCCAGCATTTGTATATCGCGCGTCGCGTGTTGCATGCGTTCCTGATTTTCAGCCCTCCCCTCTCGCTATCCTTTTGTCCATCTGTTCGTTCGTTTTGGTAACGTAATATAATTAATGTTAGGATTAATTTAGGTCATTACGCAGTCTCTCAATGTTTTTTCCAAGAAATACAGCACACGTTTCATTGAAGAAAGCGGGTATAATACAGTAAGCTTTTACTATCAACGTGAAAGCGTTACAATTTGCAGACGAAGCAGAAAACAAGGGGGATTTCGAGTACATTCTTTGTGACAGCACTGTTATTTTACCATTGCTCTTCTCTTTCTTAATTTTATTTGTTAGGCTTCATATTTACCTAATAATTTATATATGTGGATTAGAATATTTCATGACACCTCCCCTCTTAAAACAGACATTATATGTCAGTCCTTTATTCTATATACACATAGAGAAATTTATTATTATTTCTGGGGTTTACGGTGATTCTCATCACACGGATGGCGGCTTAAAAAATCCGCTCCCAGATTGGTTTTTCCAGATATATATTCAATGCTAAAATTATATGGAGCCAGAAGCAAAGACCATCGGAGTAACCTAGAGTTCTCATGCTTAGCCTGTGCTAAAAACGATAAAGGTTTGTGGTCAGTTTGCAACTTAAATGCCTTCCCATATAGATAAATATTGAATTTCTTTATTGCCCATATTACTGCAAGACATTCTTTTTCGCTAGTTGAGTAGTTGATTTCAGCTTTATTCAACTTTCTGCTAGCATATGCCACTGGGCTTAATTCCCCATCCAATGCATCTGATTTCTGTAGTAAAGTTGCACCTAACCCAATATTACTTGCATCCGTCCTTACTATGAATTCTTGACTTAAGTCAGGTAATTTCAAAATGGGTTTACTTGTGAGCTTTTCCTTCAATTCTTGGTAAGTCATTTCACATTGTGGTGTCCATGTAATGCGATCTGGAAGTCCTTTACGTGTCAATTACGTTAAAGGTGCACATATGTAATTAAAGTTTTTGATATACTTCTGGTAGAAACCACATAATGAGACAAAGGATCTCACGTCCTTCTTGGTTTGTGGTCTCGGGGCTTTCTGTAGTTTTTCTAAATTCTTTGGGTCAGGGGTCATATTTCCCTGATAAACTGTGTGTCCCAAAAATTCCAATTCTTTACATCCAACGCAACATTTGGTTGGTCGGGCTGTTAAATTTGCCTCCCTAAGTCGATTAAACAGCATGTTCAGAGAGTCAATGTGTTCCTCAAATGTTTCTGTTGCTATAAGGATATCATCCATAAAATTTGTTATACAGGGATTATTCAGAGGATCCAATAATTTTCTCATCATTCTAGAGAAGACACTAGGCGCATTCTTCAATCCAAATGGCAATCTATTAAACTCATAGTGTCCTTCTGAGGTACTAAAAGCTAGGTATGGTCTAACCTCAGGTTTTACTGGAATCTGATAGTATCCTTTACTCAGATCCACTTTTGAGAAATATTTAGCTTTATTTAACCTGGCAAACAGCTGATTTGTATCCGGCAATGGATCCACCTGTCCTTATGTAATAGCATTCAGTCTCCTGTAATCTATACAGAGTCTATGTTCTCCAGAGGGCTTCCTTAAGAGTACAACACCGGAACTATACGAAGACTCACTGTGCGAAATAATTCCTTCCTTCAATAGATAGTCTATCTCTTCCTTCAAAGCTTTTTCCTTAGCAAACGGAATCGAGTATGGTTTCATACAGACAGGTGGGGAGTCTATGAGTTTCATATCATATTCCAATAGGTTTGTATGCCCTGGTCGGTCTGTTAACACCTCTGCATGATTATTTAGAACCTGTTGCACTCTCTCTTTCTGAGTTTTCGTTAAATGTGTACTGATTTTTCACCTGTGCTGCTGTCTCACAGGGGTGTAATGGATATTCAAATGATGAAAGTGGTTCCTTTTTCATCTCCATGGCGATGGACAAGGTCAACAAGTGTGTCTCTTCCTGATGTTCTCTTTCCAAATATTTCTTCAGGAGATTCACATGATAGATTTTTTTCTTTCCCCTTCTTATCTATCTTATAATTTGTTCTAGACACCTTCTCTAAACTGTATATGGACCCTGCCATCCAATTTGTAACTTATTCTGACTCCCGGGCAAAAGAAGCAGTACCTTCTCTCCCACAGCCAAATTTCTGTCTTTCGCCTTCCTGTTATAATAGGCAGCATGTTTCTTCCTGGCTTGTTTCAAATTTTCATTGGCAAGTTTCCAGCCAGTTTTTAACCGAGTGGTCAGCTCATTCACATATTGGTATGAAGATGTAATGTTTTCCTCTGCCTTTTCATCAGTCCACGTTCTTAACAAAGCTTCAAGTGGACCTTTTATGGGCCTTCCAAACAATAATGTTGCCGGGGCCATACCGGTTGAACTATGGGGTACCTCCCGATAAGCAAAGAGGGCGGCGTGCAGGTACTGGTCCCATGTATCTGGTTTTTCGTGTGCCAACTTTCTCAGGATCGACATCAATGTGCCGTTAAATCTTTCCACTTGGCCGTTCCCTTGGGGATGATACACACTACAATGGAAGTGTTTGGCCTGGAAGATCCTGAAAACTTCTTCAGTTAGTTTCCCCTTGAACTGAGAGCCATTATCAGTCAAGATTTGATTGGGAAAGCCTAACCTTGTGAAAATGGTGAGCAATGCCTCTGCCACATGTTTTGAATCAATCGATGACAGGGCTACTGCCTCTCCCCACATAGAACAAGTGTCCACCAGAGTCAGAATGTAGCTGTTCCTTCTCTTGGTTCGGGTGAGAGGTCCCACAAGATCCACGGCAACTCTCTCAAAGGGTGTTCCCACTATGGGCATTTCCCCCAGAGTTGCTGGTGCAGTCCAATGTTTAGGTGCTACTCGTTGGCACTCTGGACAGGATTTTACATATCGTTTGATATCTTCAGTTATTCCTGGCCAGAAATAGTGACAAGCTATTCGCTGTCCTGTTGCGCTGATTCCCATATGACCACTGAAGGGAATCGCATGCCCTAGTTCCAACACTTTAGTCCTATATGAAGTGGGAAGGACCAGCTGTCCGTGACCATTGGATTCAGATCCAGCCTTCCTATATATCAATTTGTTCTTCATATAAAACTCTCCCTTGCCTGGAGGTGTATGAGATTTGGGCAACTTCTTGAAACATGGCTTGAGTGTTTTGTCCTCAGCCTGTGCCTTCCTCATCTCATCTGGGTGAGTATTTATTGGATTATCCTCCTCCTTTTTAGACTGTGATCTGGTCTGCACTGTTGCCAATATCACAGGTCTCTTGGGATTCCCCAAGAAGACATATCTACACCCCAATATTAGAGGGTAGATTGGCTCATTTATCACTGCTGCTTTTATGATTCCTTCCACATATCGCGTTTTCACTTTTATTCGGGCGACGGGAAGTGTCATGGTAGCTACATCCTTGGTTGCAGTTTGAATCTCCACTGTTTCTGTGGTGTATTGATCGGCCTGCACCAGGTGAGAACTCACAACGGAATCGTAATCTAAACCGGTATCATATAAACATCTTATAGTGACACCATTACAAATGACATCTTCACACACTGGGGGGTGGTATGGTTCCTGTAATTCTTCAGGTTTGCCCTTCTTTTCCTTTTCCCCGATGTCATAGCAGCAAAATGAGGAGGTTTCCTTCTACAATGGTCAGTGTCATGATTGTTCATCTTACAATTTTTACACCACCTTTTTCCTTGGTTGAAAGATTTTCTTTCATCATATTTCCTTTCATCGAATTGTGGGAATTTATTTTTATTTTCATACCGTGGCCTATCAAATTGGTGCTTACCTTTATTTTGATCCTTAGGATCAAATTTATTAAAGTTCTGTGGTGCCCTAAAGTTGTCCACCTGTTTCTTTTTTATTACCTGTTACCTCTGCTTGAGCTGCTTGATACCTTTCAGCAACATTTAGCAACTCACCCAGCCTCTCTGCACCTTGTTCCATGAGAAACTTTCTCAGGTCTGGAGCCATGGACTCTCTTAGTTGCTCTATAAGGACCATTTCCTTAAGATCTTGGGTTTTCCCCAGAGAAGTCCATTTCTCCAAGTATGTCTCGATTCGTGCAGAGAACTGGTGATAGGTTTCACCTGACAGTAGTTTAGCATTCCTAAATTTTTCCTGTAAAACTCTGCATTCTTTTCATACCTTAACAAAAGAGCCTGCTTTAGCATGTCATAATTTTCCTGATCACCTCTGCTCATTTTTGCAAAAACTTCATAAGCTGCCCCACGAAGTCCCTGAGATAACTTTAAGCTCCACCTTTCTCTCTCTAACCCATACGTGGTAGCTAATAGTTCGTACCTATTTATATAGCTCTCAATATCATCGTCTTTCTCAACAAAATGATCTAAATGAAAGTTCATAGCTGAGATTGAGGCTCCCTGAGTAACCGTAGCATCAGAGGCAAAGGGACTGGCACCATTTTCAGGAGCATGGCCTTGAAACTCAAACTCCCTTAGTCGTAACTCATGTTCCCTTTGTAATCTCTTCTCCTCCTTTTCTGCTTCCCTCTCTGCAGCTAATCTCTTCTCTTCCCTTTCTGCAGCTAATTTCTTCTCTTCCCTTTCTGCAGCTAATTTCTTCTCTTCCCTTTCTGCAGCTTGTCTTCTTTCCTCGGCTTCCAATGCTTTAGCCTCTTTGTCAGCCTCAATCTGCAACCTCTTAGTCTCAGCCTCAGCTTGCAACCTCTTAGTCTCAGCCTCAGCTTCAAATTGTAACTTCTTAATTTCCCTTTCAGCCTCTAACCTTCTTTCGGCTTCTTTTTCTAATCTTCTTTCTTCGCGTTCAATAAATTTGTCACATTCCGTTGTGACATAGGCAACCATAACTTGCCCATCTAATCCTAACTCTTTTGCAGTCTGAACCGCAGCAGATCGAAATTTGGCCAGGTCCGCCATTGTCTATCAGGTAACTTTATATAATGTCTAACCAACAATTCAATCTCTAATGGACAACACAGGCACCGTGAGCTCAACCTTATTTAATTCCACCCAAGGATACCTTTTAATTCTTATATTCCCTGAAGTGAATTACCCCCAATATTTTTAATAGTTAAAGATTCAAAATCCCAAGAGCGAGACCCCAATATATGTGGTGAAGTGGGATGTTATAAATACTTATAGGGGACTTAGTGTACTGACTGAGATCAGCTGTGAAGGTATATATATCTCTAATAAGAGTAGTATATTATATATATAACCTTACTTGCTACCACATATCTATATATCTCAGTCAGAATTATTCTGGAATAGTGTGATGCTACGTTATGTGTCTAGGGTATGAGTATGGTGAAGTGTAAGTCACAACAACAGACAGATAAACAATTTAATTTAATCCACTACTCTTGACAACACTGTGACACTCACATACATATAACACTCTACAAAGCTATCTTAAAAGAGTCACTGATGAACTTTCAAATAACAATATGTATTCATTACTGGCATGAATGAATATGTGTCCTGATTCAACTACAAGGGAACCAGGAATCACAATCAATTTAAATTACAAGTTATGTACAGAATGTATTTAATATGAATATTGTAGTGACATATATTAATACAAATGTTCTATGTGTGTCAGTTGTGTAGTAGTAAAATGAGGTAATACTGGTTTTGTTTTGTTCAAGCTCTGTTGGTATTGGTCATCATGACTTCAATAGTTTGTCTTTAGGGACTATTATTGGAGATGTTCACAGTTCCTGATTTTAAGACAAGTAAATTCCCCTCTGAATGGTATTTTTATAAAGTTATTTCAAGATGAGGGGACATAATGTTGAGCTCAGCTGGCCAACTCTGCTTATCTTGAGTGATGGCGGCAGGAGAGGACTCCTCTGCTCGAATTCTCTTCTGGGCTCTGGAGACACCTCACTGATAGCTAAAAGGACCAAGGAGTATGCTGTCCGACACTGGATTCAGCAAATCTCTGACCAGATGCTGCTCAGTACCATCAAGACCACTGTCCCTGAAATCAAGAAGGATGTACCTTCTACTTCATAACTAATTTATATTCTCTTTTACACTGATCACAATACAGCACAAACATTGCGTTCAGAGCGTTAGGCCAACAGTCAGCTTCATCTGAAATACTTTATACCAGCATTACCATCCTTAATGGTCACTACGCCTCTGCACTTCCAGCATTATTTCTTTCTAGTCAATCATCCAGGTGTCAGTGTACTATTTGGCCATTCCATGCCGTTTTACTTCTCTCCGACACCCTCTGTTCAGGCTGGAGCATTTTAGGCTTTACCTCACGTTTGCCCCTGAACTACACATATATATACAGGCATAAATCAACAATTCACATTCAATTTTCATTAAAAGATATTAAATGGTTCAAGCTTACCACAATTCATACGAATAACACAGATACGTTGATTAGCAATGAATTCTGGCACAAACTGGCACAAATTTCCTTCTGCTTATCTTCCAGGCTTTTAATTTAGCCAAATATATGCTGGCTTCAACGCACTGATGCTTTATCAAGCTATTTTAAACAAGTGGTCTCGAACTAACGCTCCCAAGTGTGTATATCAGCGAGACTGGCCAATGAGCCACGTTTCGACAAGTGTTTGAAAAAATGTTATCTTTTCCCGTCTCCCCTAACAACCAAGATAGTATTTATAGCCCGACCAATCGTGGTTAGGCTTTCATTTGTTGCGCTCCAATCAATTTGGAGTTTACATGGTAGGCTATTTATGTAACGTAAGGTTTTTTTCAAACACGTTATAAAAAAATTTTATGAGCAGAAATGATTTCATGCTGTCAGGCAGCCCCACTATTTTATTTTGGGTATAATTTATTAATTCCTGGACTATTTGCGTAACGTTTTACATATTATTTGTCAGCAAGCCCTAAGGAACCCAAAATTACTAATTTAAAGGAGCTACGTGGCTGCGTTCAAAATATGCAATTTTCTACTACCTCCTGTTTGGAAGATGTGCTGTCTGGGTACTGTTATGTTTTCAACCGTAAACCCATCTATTGTTATCTTTTCTAATAAGAGTCTGTTATGATTTATAAACCTAACTCTGGGAAAGGGTAGTGTATTTTATCACTGTCCGTCTGAAAATGTTAGTGCTTGTAGACTTACACGCGTGATGCCAGCATTTGTATATCGCGCGTCGCGTGTTGCATGCGTTCCTGATTTTCAGCCCTCCCCTCTCGCTCCTTTTGTCCATCTGTTCGTTCGTTTTGGTAACGTAATATAATTAATGTTAGGATTAATTTAGGTCATTACGCAGTCTCTCAATGTTTTTTCCAAGAAATACAGCACACGTTTCATTGAAGAAAGCGGGTATAATACAGTAAGCTTTTACTATCAACGTGAAAGCGTTACAATTTGCAGACGAAGCAGAAAACAAGGGGGATTTCGAGTACATTCTTTGTGACAGCACTGTTATTTTACCATTGCTCTTCTCTTTCTTAATTTTATTTGTTAGGCTTCATATTTACCTAATAATTTATATATGTGGATTAGAATATTTCATGACAATCACCAAATGGTCGGGACAGAAACCAGATAGACCACATCATGATTAACGGTAGATGGAAACATGCATTACAAGATGTGAAGGTAAGAAGAGGTGCAGATGTTGGAAGCGATCACCATTTAGTAGTAGAAAAACTGAAATTGAAACTAAGAAGGGCTGGACCAACTGTAACTACACAGAAAAGGTTTGACATCAGCAAATTGAAGGACCCCCTTACCAGAAAACCTTTTGCGGCTGACATAAAGAAACGATATCAATTTGCCAAAAGTCAAGAAAAGATATTGACTGATGATATAGACCAGAAATTCAACACCATTTCAACAATATATAAGGAAAGCAGCAAATCATGCTTGGAATTCCAGGAAAGGAAGAAGCAAGACTGGATAACACCAGAAACATTAAACACCATAACACTGAGAAAGGAAATGAAAAGAAAGAAAACAGAAGCGAAGTCCCCCAGGTTAAAGCAACTATATAGCGAACAGTACAGTCAGCTGGACAAGGAAGTTAAACGCCAAACCCGAGCTACCAAAAGGAATTTCCTAGACGATCTTGCAAGACAGGCAGAAGAGGCAGCACTGAGAAATGAACAAAGCACAGTATATAAAATAACTAAATTCATCAGCGGAAAACGAGGTGCAAACAATATTACATTAGTAAGAGATAAGCAAGGAAATCTCATCACGACAGCAGAGGGACAGGAAACAAGATGGGCAGAGCACTTCAGAGAAACTCTGAACAAGGAACCACCAGAGACACAATTGAATGTTCCTGAGGCTGAAAATGATCTAGATGTTAATACAGACATTCCACGAAAAGAAGAAATCATCACAGCAATCAAAGGGTTCAAGAACCGAAAAAGCTCCTGGCCATGATAACTTAAATGCAGAGTTATTTAAGACAGACCCGGAGCTAGCAGCATAACTATTAGAACCACTATTTGCACAAGTCTGGAAAACGGGGACAACACCATCAGAGTGGAACAAAGGAATAATTGTCAAATTGCCCAAGAAGGGAGATCTTTCAGACTGCAATAATTGGAGAGGAATCACTCTTCTCTCAGTTCCCAGCAAAATACTAGGCAGGATAATTATATAGAGAATTTCAAAAGCAGTAGACCACAAACTGAGGAAAGAACAAGCAGGATTTAGAAAGAACAGAAGATGTGTAGATCATATATTCACTCTCAGGAACATTATAGAGCAGTGCTCAGAATGGCAAAGACAGCTGTACATTAATTTCGTTGATTTTGAAAAGGCTTTTAACAGCATACATAGGGACAGTTTATGGAAAATACTGAGGGCTTATGGCATTCCAAGCTGCATAGTGTCAATCACAAAAAGCCTCTATGCCAACTTTACGTGTAGTGTTGTGCAGAGCAATCTAACTTTTGAGGTGAAGACAGGAGTACGACAAGGATGCCCCTTATCAACCACTCTATTTTTAACAGACATTGACTGGGTGATGCGCCAGACAACAGAGGGCAGTCCAAGAGGAATAAGATGGACTACATTTTCTACATTGGAAGATCTGGAATATGCAGATGACATTGCACTACTAGCACATTCACATCAACACATCCAGGAAAAAAAGGATAGACTTACTAAGTTTAGCCATCAGGTGGGCTTGAACATCAATTTAAAGAAGTCAGAAGTCATTACGCTCAATGTGAGCAACCCTGACCCCATATCAGTAAGGAATCAGCAACTGGTACAGACAGACAACTTCACATACCTAGGATGCATAGTAACACCAGACGGCGGGGCAGGCAAAGACATCAACATCAGAATGAATAAGGCAAGAATAGCCTTTTTTAGTCTAAACAACACCTGGAAGTCCTCTCAATACAGCACAAGCACAAAATTAAGATTATATCAGAGCTGTGTGCTTTCTGTGCTTCTCTATGGTGCGGAATGCTGGAGAGTTACAGAGAAGGAAATGTCGAAATTGTCCTCTTTTCACACAACATGCCTAAGAAAAATTCACCGAATCTTTTGGCCGAATATCATCACCAACCAAGATCTGCTTACTCGGAGCAAACAAGAAGACATGCACACCATCATAGCTGGCAGACGCTGGAGCTGGGTTGGCCATGTCCTTAGAAGAGACCCCGATGCCATCACAAGAACAGCTATGCTTTGGACCCCTGAAGGAAAGCGAAAGAGAGGCCGACCAAAAGCAACCTGGCGGAGGACTGTGGAGGCTGAGATGCAAAGAATGAACCAGAGTACGAAGGATGGCCGCCGACCGAGCAAAGTGGAATCAATTTGTTGTTGCCCTACAGGACGCCACTAGGCGTGATGGCCACTGACTGCTTTGACGGTCGGCGGCGCGCACAGTAGGATGACGTGATACACCTATTTACAAACAGTCTAACAAACGGCTAAAGAAATCATCGTTGCACAAATACACGAAAGCTGTGATGCAGAATCCATGCCAACGGACCAGCAGCAGAGGTAGTTCCATGTTTCATTGGAAACAGAAAGTAAAAGGGGGCGAAAAGTGAAATGATAAACGATACAAAATAGAGAATATTCTTACACTACAAATGTTAAGATATTCAAAGTCACCCTTCGCACCACTGAGAGTCTTTACTGTAGGCACTGTCGTGTCCCATCATCATCATCAAGTGCTATACAAGTAAGGGGGGAAGGGTAAGAGATCCCGTTACACGCCCATTGAGACATATTGGTGTTAGGCACATATTTTCTTGACCATCGGCACACTAGGGGTGATGTGGTCAGCATCACGCCGGCTGCCTTAACCTTCCCAGAGTTGCTCTGGTACCCAATTGGGGCTGGGTCGACCCAGGAGCCGTTTGCGGTCTAAAAAAATCCCACCTCATCTGGGGATCGAACCATAGACCACTGAGCTAGGAAGCCAGTGCACTAACCACTATGCTACCGCGGCCACACAGACTGGCGTAGTTATTCGTATCTCATAATTTGTTAAAATGTCTAACGTCTTGATTTTATTGTTTGGTTTTCCATTTCTTCCTATCCAATATGTTTAATTTATCAATGTATTTCCTCCTTGTATTTCTCCTGGCATTTTACATCCGGTATGGGAAGACCCGCTGCGTCATGATAGTTATTTCTCAAAGCATGTTACATCTAGTATGGTAATACCCGCTACGTCATGACAGTTATTTCTTATGGCTTGTTATGTCCGGTATCGGAACACCCGCCTCGTCAAGACTGCTATTTTCTTGATCATGACAGTTATTTCCTTCAACTCTTATACGTCATGACAGTTATTTCCTTGATCTGTTATAGGTCATGACAGTTATTTCTTTGATCTCTTGTCGTGAGAAATTCTAATCCACATATATAAATTATCAGGTAAATGTAAAGCCTAACACATAAATTCAATAAAAGGAAAGAAGAATGGTAAAGAACAGTGCTGTCACAATGACTGTACTCGAAATCCCCTTGTTTTCTACTTCGTATGCAAATTGTAACGTTTCACGTTGATAGTAAAAGCCTACTGCAGCATACACGCTTTCTACGATAAAACATGTGCTGCATTTCTAAGAAAAACCTTGAGATACGCAAGCTGACCTATATTTAAAATTCCATTCATGTCATTTTATACACTACGTTACCATAAACGAAAGACAGATGAACTAAGGATAAAAAGAAAGGGAGGGGCTGAAAGCCGGAACGCAGGCAATACTACCACAGTCTCGCGATACACAATTACTACCATCACGCGTGTAAGGCCACAAGCACTAGCTTTTTTCAAATCGACAGTGATAAAAACACTACCCATACGAGAGCTAGGTTTTAAAAACTTACAAAACGCTTATTAGGAAACATGACATTATACTGGTTTACGTTTGAAAACATTACAGTACCCAGACACCACATCGTATTCGAAGTGAACAGGAGGAAGAAGAAAATGCATATTTTGAACACAGCCCCTTAGCCCCATAAAATTTATATAGTTGGGTTCCTTAGGACTTGCTGACAAAGAATATGTTAAACGTTACGCAAATAGTCTAGGAATTAACAAATTATAGCCAAAAGAAATAGTGAGGGTGTCAGACAACACCAGAATCAGAATCGCTCAGTGGCAGATTTGGACACCACCATTGTACGGGAAATGGGTCTCCATATTAAATCCGATTTGATTGGAGCGCAATAAATGTAAGGCTAAACACGATTAGTCGGGCTATAAATATTGATTCTTTGTTGTTAGGGAAACGTGAGTAGGAGTACTTTTTTTTCAAACGCTTGTGTAAACATGGCACGATTGGTTAGACCCGCCAATATAGTCAATCAGAGGCGTCAGGTCAGCACCACATTTTCAAATAAACTTACTAAAGAACCAGTGCATTGAGCGCCAGTGCATATTTTTCTAAATAAAAGCCTGGGACATCGGCAGATCGAAATTGTGCTATATTCATTGCCAGTCAACGTAACTGTGTATTATTCCATGAATTGTGGTAAGCTTGAAATATTTGATATCTTTTTAATGAAAATTGAATGTAAATTGATAATTTATGTCTGTATATATGTGTGGTTCAGTAGCGAACATGAGGTAAAGCCTATATAGTGCTCCAACCTGAACAGAAGGTGTCGGAGGAAAGTAAAACTGCATGGAATTGCCAAACAGTACACTGACACCTATCTTATTGACTAGAAAGAAATAATGCTGGAATTGCAGAGGCGTAGTAACCATTAGGGAGGAATATACTGGTGTAAATTGTTTCAGATGAAGCTGACAGTTGGCCTACCGCTCTGAACTCAGTGTTTGTTATGTATTGTGTTCAGTCTGTAAATAGATTATAAATTAGTTATGAAGTAGGAGGTACAACCTTCTTGTTTCAGGGACCGTGGTCCTAAAGTTATTGAGCAGCACCTGGTCTGAGCTTTGCTGAATCTGGAGGCTGACAGCATACTCCTGGGTCCAGATAGCGACTAGTGAGGTGTCTCCAGAACACAGGGGAGCAATCGAGAGAGGAGTCTTTTCCTGCCGCCATCACGAAAGTTAAGCATATGTGGCCAGTGGAGCTCAACATTATGCCCCCCTCAAAATCTGACTTTATAATAAAACAGAGGGAAAATACAGTGTTTAAATTGATGGGAACTGTGAGCTTTTCCCCATACTATTTCCCAGATAAACAAACACTTGAAGTCATGATGACCAATAATAACATAGCTTGAAAACCAAAACCAGTATTACCTCATAGTACTACTACACAACTGACACACATAGGATAAAATTAATAAAATATGTCACTACAATGTTCATATTTATAAATTCTGTACATATAAATTGTGATTACATTTGAATGTGATTCCTGGTTCACTTTGTAATTGAATCAGGATATATATTAGTGAAAGTAATCAATACATATATATATTTGAAAATTTACCAGTGCCTCATTTAAGATAGTCTTATAGAGTGTTAAATGTGTGTGAGTGTCACAGTGTTGTCAAGTGTGGTGGAATAAATTAAATTGTTTATCTGTCTGTTGTTGTTGTGACTTACACTTCATCATATACATACCCTAGACATTTAACGTAGTCATCACAATATTCCAGAATAATTCTGACTGAGGTATAATGTGGTAGCAAGTAAGGTTATCTGCAAAACACTACACCTATTAGATACAGATACCTTCACAGCTGATCTCAGTCAGTACACTAAGTCCCCTATAAATATTTATATCATCCCACTTTACCACATCTCTTATACGTCATGACAGTTATTTCTTTGATCTCAAATACGTCATGACAGTTGTTTCTTTGATCTCTTATACGCCATGACAGTTATTTCTTTGATCTCTTATACGTCATGCCGGTTATTTCTTTGATCTCTTATACGCCATGGCAGTTATTACTTTGATCTCTTATACGGCTTGACAGTTATTTCCTTGATCTACTATACGTCATGACGATATTTCTTTAATATCTTATACGTCATGACAGTTATTTCTTTGAACTCTTATACGTCATGACAGTTATTACTTTGATCTCGTATGCGCCATGACAGTTATTTCCTTGATCTCTTATACGTCATGACAGTTATTTCTTTCATCTCTTATACGTCATGAAAGTTATTTCTTTGCTCTCTTATACGTCATACCAGTTATTTCCTTGGTCTATTATACGTCATGACAGTTATATATGTGATCTCGCATACTTCATGACAGTTATTTCCTTGATCTTTTATACGTCATGACAGTTATTTCTTTGATCTCTTATACGTTATGACAGTTATTTCTTTGATATCTTATTTGTCATGATAGTTATTTCTTTGATCTATTATACGTCATGACAGTTATTTCTTTGATCTCTTATACGTCGTGACAATTATTTACTTGATCTCTTATACGTCATGACGGTTATTTCTGTGATCTCATATACGTAATGACAGTTATTTTTTTTTATCTCCTATACGTCATGACAGTTATTTCTGTGATCTCATTTACGTCATGATAGTTATTTCTTTGATCTCTTATACATCATGACAGTTATTTCTTTGATCTCTTATACGTCATGACAGTTATTCCATTGAACTCTTATGCGTTATGACAATTATTTCTTTGAACTCTTATACGTCGTGACAGTTATTTCCTTGATCTCTTATACGTCATGCCAGTTATTTCTGTGATCTCATATACGTCATGACAGTTATTTCTTTGATCTCCTATACGTCGTGACTGTTATTTCCTTGAACCTTTATGCGTTATGACAGTTATTTCCTTGAACCCTGATGCAGAAGAATTTTAAGAATACCATAGACAGCTCCTAACAGAGTAATTAAGATGTCACGAAAGAAGCCAGTGGACGACAGAAGTTTATTACTTACCTTAGGAGGAAGTCATCCACTTTCTGTGACCATGTTAGGAGAAGAAGCAGCTGGAATATATTGTGACGACAGGAAACATTGAAGGGAAAAGTTAATATATATGATGACAAAGAAAGAAGATTACTGGGCAGTTTGATACAGTAGCCTACTTAAAGTCTGTTGCACCTGGGGCGGATTCTTTTCTTTGGTACCACATTTAAGCAAACGTACAGAAAAATATAAAATGTTTAAAAGTAGATTTTCAAACTGTGCAGAATTGCATTAATAGAGTCCGATGGCAGCCTTCACCCAGCTGTCACTGGGGCGGACTGCCACTTTAGTGCGTCACTGGTTTGAGATCATGGCCTAGACAGACGTCAACACCATTTTTTAAACGGAATGGGAGACAGGAAGTTGTGAAGATACATCATCACCAACGCCATCGGGCATAGTACGTGAAGTGGAATATCAAAGTTAATATAGTTATACATTGCGCTCTAAACATGTCTTAATATAGTACACATCATTTATATCATATTCATTTGTTTGTTATTCAGGCCTGGAATGTCAAAAGAATAAATCCTCATTTTTCTCTACCCTGAAGCTTTAGCTCGATCTCTTCTTATTGTGAGCTCAATCTGCGAGTTTTTAACAGGTTCTCACATTTTTGTCTTGTCAAGATTTGCCGATTAACTTCCGGTATTCTTTCGTTTTTTCTAAAGGTTCATCATTTTATCTTCTAGCACTTAATGGTTGTGGCTGAATCGTTCTAATAAACTACTTCTCTGTTCTGGAATATCTGGGATAAAACCGGTAGAATTAGATCAAAAAAAAAAAAAAAAACACGGAGAAGAGAAAACGTCAAAGACATGTAGAAATTTTGGAAAGACATTCAATGAATGGCACGAGACAGACGACAGGCTTGGACTGAATTTGTTGAATACCCATGTTCCTTTGAGAGCTACATGTTTATTGAAGATGATGATGATAAATTCTTGTCTAGATTTGAGGTAGACATCTGTGACATAGGCATTGTTGCTATCTCCGATATAATAAACTGTTTCTCTTACTTAGGTGCCTATTCTTGTACAATCATTGTACATTCTGTCATTGTTGTTATCTAGGTACAAGATTCAGTTTCATGTCTTCTTGCTATTTAATGCTAAAACTATTTTTGTTCTTCTGGCTGTACCGACCATACAGTTCTCTCCCCCCCCCCCCCCCCCGGGTCTTTGAAAAGACAAACGAAGAATATGACTATTACCATCTCATGTATGTCGTTGTCACAGGTTACCTCCCCTTTTCTCTGCAGTAGTGGTCCAACTGTGTCCAAAACCTAGAGTATCTAATGTGGGTCTTCAAAGCTGTCTTGGCAGAGTTGTAGATAGAAGTATAATGATGTTTCTACTTCGAGGGAGTGTTCACAAGGTAGTCGAGTACAAAGCTGAATGCGTCTGAGCTCGTTAATTTTTTTATCTGACACGCCGCCTTTTGTGAAGATGTATATTGTCTGATTTAGCTCATTCAAGCCCCCCAGCTGATTTATTTCAGCAAAATTTCTCTTATTAGCTCGATATATATATATATATATATATATATATATATATATATATATATATATATATATATTTATATATATATATATATATATATATATATATATATATATATACACACACACTGGAGGTTCTGATTCTTACGTACGTCTTTCTCTCTGTAATGATTAATTCAACAATGATTTTTTCAAAATCAACATATACAAATTTAATGATCAATTACTTTAACACTAGTAAATAAATATGACTGGTTGTCAAAGAATGGATTGGGGCGACCTATTCACTACGGCAGTAATCAGTTTCATGTACGGTACTGATGTTATTGCGCACTTTCTATTTGTCACACTTTCTTTCATTCTCTGCTAGTAGAAATTATTCGACTTTTATTCATCTGAGCAAAACGTCTGTGAGCCAGGATTGGTGTAAGTTGTGATTTTACATTCTATATTTCATAACTAACATGTGAACTAACATATATGTATATTACCATGTGAATTTAAATAAGTGCAAATCGCTAGTGGATGTCCCAGTCATTTTAGGCTGGCAACCTCAGCGTATAGCATGATGATTCATGAACCACCACCGCACGGGCTGGTAATTGCTTTATGGATAGTTTCTTAAACAATACTAAAAGCACAAAGTAGTCTCGAGTTCCATATGGAGTGTGACAGGGAATGCGTCACTTTAGGAACTTTCATTTATAACAAATACAGACCATAGCTTCGTTGATAGAAGTTAGTTAAAATTTAATCATAATATTATAATAGGAACGGACCATAAGATGGGAATAGCGTGGATTACTTTTTTTTATCCAATCGTGAGATGAATAAAGGGGGAAGCAACGCTGACCTAGATTTGAGCTGAAGGAAAGCGAGCGAGTCCCGGCGGAAAGTTAGTTGCAGATTTAGAAGCCTAAGAGACAGACGCATTTTTCTTATGCTGCAGATTTTGAGGATTTCAATTTATACTAAAGGAAGTTTTTTTCCAATTTAGTATTTCCCCAGCTCTAGTGTTTGAATTGTGCATTTATTTCTCACAAGGAAAGCTGTAAGTAGAGTGATTCGAAATAGCTTAAACATTTTCATGTCAAAGAGAGATAGCTTTTGCCCGCAGCACAGTGTAAAATGGCTGCAAGTGTACTTTGATGCAGAATGAAGTCTTTGAATAACTATGTAGAAACACTAACAGTTTGGTAGAACATGAAGCTCTTCAGGAAATGAGAGAATGGTTTTAATTCTCTGAGTAACTGCTAGTATGCATTTACCGCTAGCTAATATTTGAAGGAACAAGTGGCTAAGAGTTGAATCAGGGTGATTCACCTATAATAAACTTCCCCATGTTCTACTGAAAAGAAAGCAATGTGCAATGTGCTGTTGTCAAACGAAATCTTCATCCTTTTGAATCTTCACGCCATTAACATATATCAAATTGGTGCCCGTGCCAGTCCTCTATAAAAGAGCAGAAACATTAACGAAGTATGGACCAACTAATGGAAGATTTCCAGCGACTAGGGGTAGAACAGCAGCAGCAACAGGAAAATAGATCCGCTCAAGCACAACCACTGCAGCCCCAGGACAAAAACAACATGGAAGGACCACCAATGATAGTGCTACAGCGAATTACTGAAACCCTACAGAAAAATGACAACTACGCGAAATTTACTCAAGTCAGATCCATTGTTCAGCCGTTCGATGGAGACAAGAAGAAATTCAGAAGATGGTTGTCCGACATGGAAAAATTTGCGTCAATAGCAGGGGCAGTAACTGATGATGAGAAAAAGAAAATCGCTCTGTTAAGCTCCGAATCATTAGTGACTGACTTTTTAAGAAGGAGGTTTCAGCAGTACCCCACAGAGACCTACGTGTCCCTTACAAAAGAACTAACCCAGAGATATGGAGAAATTATAGACAAAATGCACGCTTGGTCAGTCCTTAGACGAATGAAACAGGAAAGGGATGAATCAGTACAACTTTTTGGAGATAGATTCCTCAATATGGCAGAAGAGGCATTTTGTGGAGAAATACCTACCACACCTGACGTAGAAATACAGCTAGTGGGGATATTTGTCGATGGCCTTAGAGCAGATGATATTAGAATGCATCTCCTTAGAAAAGACACGAAGACTATTGCTGAAACAATCCAAGCAGCAATACAAGAAGAAAATCTTCGCCGAAGGTTCCAACAAAGAGTAGGTAGGGAACCCCGACCAGACCATAGGGACTATACTGAGCATGAGCCTATGGAAGTTGACCATGCCAGGAGGCAATGGACTCGCCCACGACAACAAGATGATAGGCCCCGCAACTATAGACCCCCCACACAAAGGCAAAATGACGTAAATAATGTCAATCCAAACGGATGCTTCACATGCGGTAGGTTCGGACATGGGTACAAGTCCTGCAGAGCAAATTACAATAATGCACCATTCAGAAGAGACGGACGTTACCAACCACAACAACCCGCACCACCCCCACGTAATTACACCAGAAATCAGTACACCAGAGGCACACCTCAACCCCTCATGCGTCAGGGAAACGGACGTGCCACTCACTAAACAGGACCGTTAGTGAGGGTGACTATCATAGAAAATGGTCCAAAACAAAAGAAACAACACAGAATATAAATTGTCAAGTGAGCCCATCCAGAAAAATACATTATGAAGAAATGCTGCATGATGGAACCAAAATACATCCGGACCCCAGTTCCTGCATCATGTCTATACAGGGCCAGCAGTATAGAGCACTGGTAGATACAGGAGCATCCATTAGTCTTATTAGGTTCCAGCTGTTCAAGAAGATCCAACATTTAGTACGATTTCAACCGTCCAAAACTCACCTAGCTTCAGTCACGGGACAAAGACTAAATTCAGTTGGGACAGCATGGGTAAAATTTTATTTAGGTGAAATAAATTTTGAACACCTATTTGTCATTACAAAAGACATGTCTATAAATCTTATCATAGGGAGGGATTTCTTTAACAAACACAAAGTTAGAATATACTATGACCTCCAGAAAATCAAAGTCAACAATATTTACATCGATCTCCAGGACGATATCCACATTGCGTCTTTGGTAAGACTTACAGCTCCCATAACGGTGGCCCCAAACTCTCTAGTCATAGCAAAAGGCAGAGTAAAAAATTCTGAGTACATAACACCAGGGCAATCAATCCAAATACAGCCTCTAGCAGAAGAAAGCATTATTGATGACCCATTGTTGCAAATTACAGAGGGAATCGCTGAAGTCTCGAAGTCCAGAGATTTCCCCATCATGATATTGAATATGTCAGGAAAAACTACCACTATAAATAGAGGCACAATTGTAGCACAAGTGGATACGTCAACGTTAAGACAAACTAAAACCAATAGAGACCATTCACAAATTGTCTCAACCACTCCCACTGGACATAGTGCACGAAATCGCAGTACAAATAACCATGGTACACGAAAAGTAAACAGTTATAAGTCCTATGCAGAAAAAGACAGAAATACCAGTCACAGTTATGTTACACCACAGCATACCCTACCCAGACCGCAGAAACAAACCAGTCCATGTATAAGAAGGAAAGAAATAATGCAGCCACGGTATGAGAATGACTATAATCACTCATTTTTGCGCCCCAACACACCAAGAGAAAAGATGAAGTGCTGTATATCAGAAAGAAACAGAGAAACAGAAATTGTCTTGCCAGGAGGATATCCGAAGCGACAAGACAGAGATACATGTCCCATGGAGTACCAATATAACTTAAAAACAGGTGGATATGATAAAGTCCCAAAACCAATTGAATGTTCCGAAGAAAAGGAAGAATTCTTATACGACTCCACCACAAGAGGATACTATAGCAGCAAAGTTGGAAACAGAAAGAATGAAAACTTTTTGCCCAGGGAAAGAAGACAGCCCTATAGCACAAACGGAAGAAATACAGTAACGTACGCGGATAAGCGCAGTTACAGCACAAATAATCAGAAACAATGGCACAATAACGACTACCCCAGAAATAATACAAGAAACGTATATACAGTAAATGCAGTGACAAATGGAAATGCACACAGCACATGGCAGAAGAGACAATACCAAGCACAACCCAGCGAACGGCAAAGAAATATACAAAAGAAGGTCACATACCAGGAGCAGAGATTTTCACAAGATGCAAGAAAGATGCCCCAATACTATGGGAAGGAAACGGAGGCATCAAGACAGACCAGAAATATCGTGGCAGATCATAAATACAGAGAGAGAATAGCTCACTTACTTTTAACATTGAACGCCACAGAAGATAATGAGCTACGCTTGAAAACGTTTGTAGAAAAGCACCAGGATGTATTCGCACTCAATGACATGGAATTAGGCAGAACTAACACTGTCACAATAGACATTCAAACAACCACAGAGGAGCCAATACATATGAAACCCTATCATACGCCCTTGAAAAACAGAGAACTCGTGGAAAGGTCTATAAATGAAATGCTACAGGCAGGAATCATTGAAAGAGCCAGATCCCAATGGTCCTCCCCCATCGTTATCGTAACAAAGAAAGATGGTTCCAGTCGCTTTTGCTGCGATTACCGAGCCCTGAACAAAATCACAAAAGTCATTTCCTACCCCCTCCCCAGAATAGACGATCTACTTGCGACGTTAGGAAAGTCTACATACTTTACCACACTTGATGCAAGGTCGGGCTTTTGGTGCATCCCCATGACACCTGAGGCAAAACAGAAATCCACATTCTGTTCGCACATAGGGAGCTTTTGTTGGAATGTAATGCCATTTGGTCTAAAAGGATCGCCAGCAACATATATGTCACTCATGGACGAAGTGTTAAAGGGTCTACATCCATTTGCCCTGGCATACATAGACGATATCCTGATACATACCGCAGGCACGATGGAAGACCACCTCCGCAAGGTTGAAACAGTTTTTGATAGACTCAGACATCACCAAATAAATTTAAAACTGTCCAAGTGTGAATTTCTAAAGATAGGAACCAAATATTTAGGCTTTGTTATCAATAGAGATGGCATCAGACCTGATGAAGATAAAGTCAAAGCCATAAGAGAAATGCCTAGCCCCAAGACGGTCAGACAAACACGCTCTTTTATCGGTTCCGTAGGATACTATAGGCGCCATATCGTACATTTCTCGCAAGGAGCTGAGCCATTAATAGCCCTTACCCGCAAGTATGCACGATTTAGATGGACAGAAGAGTGCCAGAAATCGTTTGAATATCTAAAAAATGCCCTAACCACTATTCCACTTCTTGGACATCGAGACATTTCTCAGCCCATGATACTATACACCGATGCCTCAGATAACGCAATTGGTGCGTGTTTGATACAACCAGTACTAGAAGATGAAACACCCATCCTACCAAACATTCCCAATGAGAAACCCATTGCATTCCTATCCCACGCATTGTCAAAGTCACAAAAACGGTGGACCACCATTGAGAAAGAAGCATATGCCAATCACTATGCAGTACAGAAATTAGACTTTTATGTCAGGGGAACTAAACTCATTATAAGAACTGATCATCAACCTTTGGTTAACTGGCTCACCAAAACACAAGAACAGCCAAAGAAGTTACAGACATGGTCCATGAATTTGCAGTCCTATGACACCACCATCGAACATATCCCTGGTACGTTAAACACCTGTGCAGACCTCTTATCCAGGATTAAATATGATGATGAAACTGAAGTGAAAGCAAATAGAGTCAAAAACGATGGCACATCCTCAGAGATTGACGATAATGCTAAAGAAATTAACGAAATTACTTCACCAGGTCGAAGAAGTACTTCAGATTCCGCCACTCAAGTAGAAGAAGAAAGTCAAGATATGTTTGACATGAGAGTAGAACAAGCAAAAGATGCAGAAATTGTCAAGCTACTCACACACGTAAAGGAAAACCCAACAAAAACTAAAGATTTTACAGTACACCCAACGGATGGAGCTCTATACTATATTGATCATAAACAAGAAGGGACACTAAGAAAAGTCATTCCAGCACATCTAATCCCAGAAGTACTGATACAGTTCCATGATAACAACGGGCACATGGGAAGAGACAAAACAGTCGATGTCATAAAGAGAAGGTATTATTGGCAAACCATGTACAAAGACATTACAGAGTATGTAGCTACCTGTAGAACATGTAAATTGCGAAACATGAAGCCACATTTAATTCCCCTTCAAGAAATGCAACCTTCCCATTATCCCATGCAAACAGTAAGCATTGACATATCAGGTCCTTACCCACTCACCCAATCAGGCAACAAATACCTCCTGCACATAGTTGACCAATAATCTGTTTGGCCAGAAAGTTACCCACTCAGTGATGCCACATCGCAGTCCATCACGCAAATTTTTTTTACAAGAATTCATTCCCAGGCATGGCTGTCCAAAACGAATCATTTGGACAACGGTAAACAGTTTATCGGTAACCCATTTAAAGCCACCTTACACCAGCTGAATATCGAACATACCACAACCAGTTATTATTGCCCAAATGCGAATGGCAGAAATGAACGCATGCACGCCACCCTACATGATATTATTAGCAAATATATCAAGGGGAACCACCAATACTGGGACCTATACATTAACCAAGCTCTTGAAGCCATCCGAGTAAACGTGAACGATACCACAGGAATGTCACCATTTTTCATGCTATACGGAAGAGAACCAAACTTTCCGTTAGACAACCTACTTCGCCCACAACGAAAATACATGGGAGAAGACCCCATCGAAATAATCCTTCAAGAAAAGTATAAAGCTCACCAGATTGCACAACGAAATACGCAGAAGGCATTTCACAAGAAACAGATACAACATGATAAATCAGCCAAGCTACCAACGTACAAAATAGGAGACAGAGTATACTACAAGAAACATGTACGCAGTTCAAAATTCGACGACCGATGGTTGGATGGCTACAAAATCATGAAACAAACTACGCCTGTAAACTTCATTATCTGGAATGAAGAGAAACAACACCAAACAAAAGCTCACCTAAAACAACTCAAAATTGATAATCACCGGCCCATTCTGCCTCTGACGACAAATACAAGACCAGTCAGAAAGGCTACCCTAAATTATAATCCATCCAGTACAGATTCGTCTGACATATCAGAGTCAGAGACGACAGACTATGAATTTTACCAAGACGACCACATACCCAGACCACCTACAGATGAAATACAACGAGCAAGACAACAAAGGAATTCGTCAGAAAGTGAAGAGGACATCCCACCACTTGAATTACGTAATGGACTACAAGACAGAGACCTGCGCATTAGAAATGAAGAAATCATGCCACAGACGTCACACGATGGCAACACCAAAGCAACTTATATTCACACTCAAACTTACTCCCGCAGTGATAAATCGTCAGCTGATACCTATCACACCCCCAGTTCAGGCAGCTCCAGTTGGAACACTAGTGACAACCAAACACTGCTATACCACAAGAACAAGATTGGTCGTTCAGAACAATCAGATCCTGAAGAAACTATACCCAAGCAGATTGTTGAACCATATACCAGCAATCTTTATGGGGACGAAACGGAACAAGACATGAGAGAAGACAGTGTCGGCCCCGGCACAGCTTTGTCAGACCCCAACGAACAAAATGACTGAGAAATGGTGGAAATATACGAACAAGAAACAGACATTGATTTACCAGACACAGGCAGTTCTATTAAAATCAGTGATGCGGATAGCACATTATTTATACCAGTCAGCTCCAGTGTCAAACGTGCCTATAAAACAGAATCGGATGACTCACTCCCTATCAACAAGATTCCTCGTATACAGCACAACTATTTCAGACGAAAGATTTTGAAGAAACGTAGGAATGTTCCAAAACCAAGCCGAGAAGTATTAGCCTCAGCTCAACTTGTCAAAAACAACAGTGTGCAAATTACTGCGCCCACTGTAAACGGTGTTAACATACCGCAGAACCAGGTCAGACGAAAAATCAAGGCGAAACATATACCTGCCTCAAAACTAACAGATGTTCCAGCCATGCAAACCCCAACCACAGTGAAACCATCACCGCAATCAAAAGATGTTAAGCCATCACCGCATTCGTTGATGTCCTCAGTGCCCCAACAATCAGCAAATGCAGTGTCGCCTACCACACCCATCACCACTGCTACCCAATATGATGCTCGCCTATCCAGTGGAGACATTGCAAAGTTGGAAATGGTTGAAAAACTAAAGGACCTACTACTAAAACTTTGCTAAAACACGCCCAGGTGTTTTATGTGTTCGCCACTCCGAACACGGTCACCGCGAATGTGCACTTACTTTTTAACAATGTACTAACGTTTCTAAATGTACTCTATTTTCAGACTATGTTCAGATTGACAGTTATAGATGACTTAATGCCAGAAAGTTGTTCCCCGGAAATAAGCTTCTGACGACCAGCGAACACTCAAGAACAGCCCACAGAGGATTCTAGTTAAACATTTTATAGTTTTGTGAAATAAAGATGACACAAAAGATACAATGTTCCTTGTTTACAGACACCCTCATTGGTCAGACAGTTTTGATATTTAGAAATATTGCCTTACCTATAACACATGTGTCCCACTGATTCTGCTGTAACATTGATCTATACTTTTGTAACTGATCATAATCCACTCTTCATTTACTAGACTTCTTGTCCTTGCAGCTCCAGAGTTCAGTAATTTCGCATCTTAGTGCATTTTCATGTAGGCACTTTACACCAGTAGTTTTTTCTTACCTCATACTAATATTTCTTTGATCTCAATTATACTAAACTCCTTTACATATATTCACTTAGATCCATCACACTGACACACTATGACATCTGAAATTATTATTGCATGCTATCCTATTTTCTCCACAGGTGTATTCATTTTAGCATGTATATAAAATTTGTTTACTTCGCATAAGAAATTGTATATCCAACTTTTAATTCACTATTGTAAGATTTTCCTCACTCCACTATTTTGAAGATGACATTCTAGACTTCTGAGTTTTTCTATCCAAATCATTGTCCATCCTTTCGTATTACAATAATGTTGTAATCAGGAGATCTTAAATTTCTACCTATCTATCAAGAACTTACAGTATCATCTCCTTACCCCTTACTGACAGCAGTCACCACTATGTTAATTATTTTCTGACCTTGTCTATTGCTTGCAGCCCTATTGTTTAGAATTGATAGTATCTCTAGTGATTAGAAAATTGATTATTGTCATTCTCTTGTAATTGTGATACATTGTCAGAAAAGAATTGAAATTTTGACATATTGCAAAGAAAAAAATGCAATCCAGAAAAGAAATCAAACAGAAAAAAGAAATGAAAAAGAAAAAAAAATGAAAAGAGAAAAGACATAAAGAAAAAAAAGAGAAAACATTTTGAATGTTTTTATAGGATTGTTATATGTTTATATGCCACCCTCGCACATCTTAATGATACTGATTGACAGTTTATTCAAAAGTTGTTATGCACATGAATAATGACACCATAGGCCAATGCCATATAACATTGACTGCCCTGATGTTAGCAGCCGACATAAAAGAAAAGAAAAAGAGAAAATAAATCACCATTTCAGAGTGAGAAATTAGTCTTTACTCCTACCGCCCATTACCAGTCATACCCCACCAGCATGATCTCTGATACTCCAGTAGTATTTTGTTGATACTGCCTATGACAAGTACCCCAAATGACATTTGCGCATGCTGATTTTTGCAAATGAAATATCCTTTGAGAGCATTTGTATATGCTGACCCCAGATTTGAATAAATTGCAACTATTTGTTGATGATGCCTTTGCCCCATGTTAAAGAAATGACATTTGCACATGCTGACATAGCAAATGAAATACCCCTCTATAGCATTTGTATATGCTGATCCCACATTGAACACCCCATTACCGGATGATACCACTGATGTCCTATTTAAGGAAGAAGCAACTGTTTAGTAATGATGAAGATGCCATTATATATTATGGTGAAATTTTATGTTGACACAACTAATGTTTTGCTGTGCGGTTTATGCACTAATGCTCACATTAGAATGGAATAATGAATAATTTTGAGGTTGTTATGAAATAACAGAGAAAATAATTGAAATTTTCTGGGTTCCATGAACATAGAACCAATCGGAGGAATATAATTGCCACATATGAGAACCATAAATGCATGGATCATCATTGGACAAGAGACACAAATGAATTGTGAAAATCCTATGGAACAAAAAAAAAGTGTTAAGGACACAATGGAGATTAAATGAAGAAAAAAAAAGATTGAATGCTGATGCACCCAGAACATAATGGAACTATATGAGATTTGGATCTCCCATGGATAAAGGATATACCAATGGACTATGCATATCCCATAGAACCGCAGAGGTTAAAGACAATAATAATAATGGAATAAAATGTTAATATCTCCATATTTTGGGAGAGAATAATTTCTTGATATTTTTTTCATTTGCCTTATATTGTGAACCTGATTATAATAAGATGAATGCACACGAATATTGCTTGCTACTGGTTATATTAAAATGCTTATAGTATTTTAAATTAAATAATACAACAAATCAGAAGATTGAAAAATGATTGAGACATTGTGACAATACTGAGCTTGGATCACCCTTATGATATATGGACCAAGAACAATGTAAACCCCATGGATTGACGTGTCATAGATCCATATACAATGGATGGATAAAATATTATAAAAGACTACCTAGATTGGACATCCATGTTGCTGAATCATGGATTACCATTGGAATAAATGTACCCTCATGTCCCATAATAATAATTAAACTTAAATTATTGTGAAATTTAAGAAAGATAAATTGATCATCTGGCTGTAGCAGCAGATGTTATAAACACCATATAGCTCTGACAAACTTTCGACCTGCGAAGGCAGAGCTGGTGTTGACAATCCTGCACATAATGTACAAAATTTTTTTTCATCTCATATTGTCAAAAAGTTCTTACATCTCAGTTGATTGTTCCATAAATAATTGTTTGATGTGTTTTTGATAAATGTATTGCTAGATAAGGTACATAGGGAGTTACTAAGGATGAATTCTCAAGATAACAGGAGGACTAGAATGGATACAATGATATTGGAACACCATAAATGATAAATTGGTGTTATGAAAAAAAAAAAAAGGAGACAAATATAAACTGTATACAAGGATGCCTTGAGAGTGACAACATGGATACATATTGTCAAGAGTATAAGCAGTTGTCTTAACAGAGAAAATAAAGTAATACGGAACCCAACGTAGAAAATTCATGATGATTTGAAACTATATTTTCCTTTTCCCTTATATTTCATAATATGATAGTAACATATTCGTCTGTTGGTTGCTGAATAAATTGATGTTTGAAAATTGATGAATGGTAAGTCAAAGAAGATCTTTGAAAAAAAAAAAAACTAATAATATATATATATTTCTAGGAAAGAGTTTACAGGAAAAATACTGTGTTGACAGAAAAGAAGGAATGATTAGAAATAACTGACTAATGGACAGGATCACCACCAGACGTATTACCTGTACGGATATTGGAGACAAACATCACATATTTTGAAGAAGAAAAAAAAATGTAATAGAGAACATTCTCTACAGTGACGGACTTAGAACGAATTTATACACTTACCATTGAGAAAATGTCAATAACAGGAAACATTCAGATAAATAAATAAAGATAAGCCATGAGGTTTTAATGTTTTTATTGTGACAAAGATGATTGCTTATAAAAATGATGCTGGTTATATTATCGTTTGAAAATATATGCATATTATGTCTAGAGATGTTTTCCACATGTAATAATGAGCAAGTAGCTCATTCACTAAAAAAAAAAAAAAAAAAGATGAGTACCCATGAAAACATTGGCTATTCTATGAAAGTGGATTACCATTACCATAGGGATTTGGAGATTTTGGACAATTTTTGGAATATTGCAGAGTAATTAGAAACTAAAATAAACAAGTACGCCAGGAAGGGAAAAAAAAAGATTTTTTAAGTACTTGCAGGCTTATAATATGAAGAAAATAACAGGAACAGAAAAGAGATAACACCCCCCACCATATCTAAGAGAATGTAATCAACTATATTTTTGAATGAAATGTAATAGATTATGATAATGCAGCCAAGTTCTGCAAATAAGATATTTTATTGTTCATTTCCCAGTGTTGCCACTTGTATCATTTTTTTGGTGATGACCTTAAGATTGTTTTGAAGATTTTGTTGGCCAGTGTTGCCAATTTGTAAATTTGGTTGAAATATGTATTGATATGAAAGATAGTTTGCATTTTTGGAGATGATGTCCATCTATAAGGCCCCTTTATAGACGACAGTCCCATATAGACATAGGAGCTCAGATGTAGGAATTTCGTTAAATTTTCTGAAATATTTTTGGACTTAGAACATTTTTGAACTTGAAATTTATTTTTTTTTAAATATTTCTGGACTTAGAAAATTTTTGGGATGAATTTTTTGTTATTGATAGTACTCAAATGTCTCCCTACGGGATACATTTGCGGAGCCCCGGGATCTATATGTGACAGGGAATGCGTCACTTTAGGAACTTTCATTTATAACAAATACAGACCATAGCTTCGTTGATAGAAGTTAGTTAAAATTTAATCATAATATTATAATAGGAACGGACCATAAGATGGGAATAGCGTGGATTACTTTTTTTATCCAATCGTGAGATGAATAAAGGGGGAAGCAACGCTGACCTAGATTTGAGCAGAAGGAAAGCGAGCGAGTCCCGGCGGAAAGTTAGTTGCAGATTTAGAAGCCTAAGAGACAGACGCATTTTTCTTATGCTGCAGATTTTGAGGATTTCAATTTATACTAAAGGAAGTTTTTTCCAATTTAGTATTTCCCCAGCTCTAGTGTTTGAATTGTGCATTTATTTCTCACAAGGAAAGCTGTAAGTAGAGTGATTCGAAATAGCTTAAACATTTTCATGTCAAAGAGAGATAGCTTTTGCCCGCAGCACAGTGTAAAATGGCTGCAAGTGTACTTTGATGCAGAATGAAGTCTTTGAATAGCTATGTAGAAACACTAACAGTTTGGTAGAACATGAAGCTCTTCAGGAAATGAGAGAATGGTTTTAATTCTCTGAGGAACTGCTAGTATGCATTTACCGCTAGCTAATATTTGAAGGAACAAGTGGCTAAGAGTTGAATCAGGGTGATTCACTTGATATAAACTTCCCCATGCTATGTTAATGAAAGCAATGTGCATTTGTGGATGAACGAAATATGCATACCATAAATCTTTATGCCATATGTAAATAATGTTGTGATAAATAAAAATCACGTTGAGACTAAAAGGAGATTGTCTATTAAATACTTCGCTACACCTATAATGGAAAGAAAGTAAGGAATGGCTGCTGGGAAACTTTTCATGTCATATATATCTGCTCTAACTCAATACAACCTTAGAGGATAGTCCCAGAACCTGGAAATTCCTGTAAGACTGTAAGAGAGCAATATCAAACTCTAGCAGGCTAGCTAGTATCTACATCTAACACTCTCGATATAAACAGCAACCCCCAATTCCCTGCCCCGGTAACAGGAGCAGGGAGGAAAAGATGAAAGAAATGATGTACATTCTTAGTATAATACTTACAGTTTCAAACCATTGTAAATGACTATGTGAAAATATTCATTTTAAAATTAATGGAAGTTTAAAACTTTTCAAATTAGTGTAAACATCAATGAAAACATATTCAATTTATATTGTGAACACTTTTCAATCAGTGGAAATGTAAATGTAAACATATTCTATCTGTACTATTAATCTTTTCATTTAAGTGTAAAGTAACTATAAAAGCTGTTCAATTTAAATGTAAAGAAAGTTTTATCCCGAGGAATTAAATTTAATTCTCATCGAGTGTAAATTTTGAGTTAAATGGGATGGTGGAATGGGAAGATAGGGACCCATAACCTTGGGTTGGAAAACGCAATACTCAGAAGAGCGTTTCGTTTCTATTCTTTACCATAGTTATTGGTGGCACCAGCAGAAAGTACTATCTCTGAAACAATACGGGAGCAGTGGCCTAAGCTTTAAGACGAGGGACCATCTTTGTAGACTCTCCTTGACATTTCTGGTAAACGAGCTACACCCGACAACGTTGACCAGCAATGAGTGTAAGCAGTGAAAAAAGAACCAACCCATCAGAAGGAGGAGAACCGTCATTGGCAGCTAAGTTCAATATATGCTGCCACTTGAACTTCTTGTAAAAAATAGTTACTTCCTATCACGACCGTGATGATAACTTATCTTGATCCATAACTATTCAAATTATTTTCAAACTTTTAAAACTTAAGTGATTATTAAATTTTGTTATTTCTAAATTTCTGTATTTAACTTCTATTTAATCATTCTCAAGTTACTGCATGTTTGTCTCAGTCAAATTTACTACACACACTCTAAACTGAGCTATACCAGAATAATAAGAATTCCCCTGGGTTAATCAGAGGTGGCGTCTTAAACAAGCTACCATAAACCATTTCTTAATCCTTCACAAAAGGTGTCGGCAGATTCTATAATTAACTTGCTCATTCAAATGCAGCATTGTTTTCGCTAATCTTAATATCTTGTGAACACTGCTTTGTGGTAGAAGCGTCATTAACCTTCTATCTACATATCTGCCAATAGTAATATTGTGCGAAGGTAGACACCTTTAAAGCCCATATAAGATACTCTCGAGTTTTGGCCGCTGTTGGACCACTACTGCAAAGCAGGGGAGGCAATACCGTCACACTGGTGATTATGAACAATAATTAGGTTTATTCCCCGAAAAGTCTTTAAGCTTGATGAATCTAGCAAAATAGAGTTATGTTGTGTTTGGCCTGTCAAAAATGGGACTTGCCAAAATACTGAAGTGCCGATGCTGCTTTTCCGTAGATTCGTCTCTGTGGTGAGGACCACGTTTCCATTCAGTTCAGGAAATAACCTCTCCTGGTCAAGGCAAGAATCTTCAAGTGTCGATCTCAAGCTTCAAACCACAGTCTAGAGGTACAGCAAATGGTCTTTCCTGGTCATACTGCAAATAGTGGGGTCGCCTCGTACTGGTACCACAACCTTAATAGGGAATAAAGGAACATATTCTGCTTCTAAATATTTGTTTGCTTGATATTAATCAGGCGCCTTTTCCCGCTGTCCGTCATCCGTTTGTTTTCTCTGATTTTTTACTTTCCATGATCATTTATCATATCACTGAGGGCGTTTGATGACAAATCATCAGTATGTCAGATAATCCAATATCTGTATAAATATGCACAGGTTAATGTGATCATCACTTACTCCCTGCTCCATTCGGAGTCTGGGGTTAACTCTGCTTTTGGTTCTTCCGTGAGAACTAGCATTAAGCTCCATTCGGATGTATCCTGGGTTGCCAACCTAGTAAATCTCTGCTTTTCAAATTCGGTACAATTTATCATTACAACTTACCCCAATAGGGAGGATAGATTTCTTGCTCAGTAGAATAGTCTTTGCAACTTAACACAGATGCCTCTAACACACGTCTGGGGTATTATTTCCATTTCAGAATCCCTCTGTGACTTGTGAGCGGTCCTGTAGAATTGCGGGTTCCGTTTTCATTTTGACGAGTTTTCTACTGATGTACAGAGATTATTCTTAATATGTTTTTGTGTGTACGGTCCTGTCAGTTCAGAATCCAACTCTATTCTTTTCTGTGGCAAGGTCCGAGCTGTCTACGTTGACGATTTCTGGAATGCAGTGCCGTATATCAAACTTCTTCTACGTTATATCGTAGGTTCCCGGCCCATGCTTCCATCTGGCGTTTTCGACAAACTCCCAATCATAACGATTATACGATCCTCGAATACCAGCCAATATATTCAAAAGTACACCTGTGTGTTACGGGGCCCGAAAAGGGAGCAAAGTATAGTAATACTGTACCCTACCACGCATGTCGTAAAAAGCGACTAAGGAGCGTTGGGCATGGGGCTGGTTACCCCATCCCGTAAAAAAACTTTTTACCACAAAAACTTCAACAATCATGGACAAGTCAAATACAGAATATAAATCAACTCAGCCGCCCAAGACAGAAGAAGGTCCTCTGGAAAGGAGGAGCATGAAGCAACCAAGAGAAAGCCGAAAGGAATCTGGGTTGCCGACTAACCTTTTTTCGTCTAGGAAAATCTAAAGGATTGGCTCCTGGAATGTTCGCACTTTATGTGAACAGGGGAAAAATTCACAGGTAGCAGCAGAAATGAAAAATTACAGGATTGATATCCTGGGTCTCTGCGAGACACGGTGGAAGGGCATAGAGAGGAGGAGATTGATCACAGGAGAAATGGTCTTGTCCTCAGGACAAGAGGAGGAAAGAGCCCACCACAGTGAAGGGGTGGCTCTAATGCTGTCTAGGGAAGCACAGAAGGCACTTATAGAATGGGAAGTAATGGGATCCCGAATTATAACAGCAAGGTTTAAATCAGCCAAAAAGAAAGTAAATAAAAACATCATCCAATGTTATGCACCAACAAATGATGAAGAAGAATCTGAGAAAGAAGACTTTTACACCAGATTACAAAATGTATAAAAGAAAACATAAAGAAACATGGATATCACCAGACCACAGAACTGAGAATCAATGCATAAGTAAGAAGTTTAGGTCATCATTCATTCATTCATAACCCTCCACTCCCAAAGGAGCATAGGCCTTCAACAAACACATGCCAAGTCCTCCTATCACGTGCTATCATCTCAAGTTCTTTCAGTGTTCTCCTCATCATTTTCCCCTCTGTTTCCAGCTATCTTCTCCATGTGCTTCTTGGTCTACCTCTGCCTCTCTTTCCCTGGGGGTTCCAGAACAAGGACTGCCTTGTAATGCTATCAACAGGTTTCCTCAGTGTGTGTCCTATCCATCGCCATCGTCGTCTTCTCATCTCTTGTTCCACTGGCACTTGTCTAGTCCTTGTCATCAGTTCCACGTTGGTAACCTTGTCATACCATTTTAATCCTTCTATTCTACGCAAGCACCCATTTATTAAAGTCTGTAGCTTTTTGGTTGTTTTCTTTGTTGTTCTCCATGTCTCAGAGCCATACAATAGGATTGACTTCACATTTGAATTGAAGATTCTTATTTTCGTGTTGGATCCTATTTCTCTTGATCTCCATATATTTCCCAAAATGCAATAAAAGCTCCTCTTGCTTTTTGTATTCTTAGTTTAATATCACTGTCCGTCCCTCCAACTTTGTCTGTATTGCTGCCATGATATGTATACGATTCTACATCTTGTGTTGGTGTTTCTTCAAGTTCAACCCTGTTATAATTACCTGCATTTATTCTCATTATTTTTGTCTTTTCCCTGTGTATTTTCAGACCCAATTGCTGTGACCTCTCATCGAGTGTTTTCAATTTGTCCTGCATCTGATTACGGTTATGGGGCAGAAGAGCCAAGTCATCGGCAAAATCAAGATCATCCAACTGCTTAGTCAGAGTCCAATGGATTCCACTTCTGTTGTGTGTTGTCGATGATCTCATAACCCAGTCCATTGCTAGTAAGAAAAGAAATGGAGACAAGAGGCATCCCTGTCGCACTCCTGTTCTTATCCCAAACGGTTATGTAAGCTGTACTTCGTGAAGAACTCTGCATGTCATGTCTTCATATGTTTTCTTTATTAAATTAATGATCTTCAGGGGAACTCCATAATGCCTCATCAATTTCCAAAGTGATTCTCTGTCTACACTGTCAAATGCCTTTTCATAGTCCACAGATCCGATGTAAAGTGGTGAATTCCATTCCAGACTTTGTTCAACTATTATGCTTAAAGTGGCTATCTGGTCTGTACATGATCTGTTTTGTCTAAAACCTGCTTGTTCATCTCTCAGTTTCTTGTCTATGGACTCTTTTAATCTCTCAAGGATAATCCTGTTTGATACTTTTCCTGGCACTGATAGTAACATTATTCCTCTATAATTTGTGCACTCTTGTAAATTTCCCTTCTTAGGCAACTTAACCAGATATCCTTCCTGCCATTCTGCTGGTATATCTTAATTTTCCCAGACTTTACCAAGTAATTTATATAACATCTCTCTAGCAGTGTCGATATCTGCTTTGATGGCCTTTGCTTGAATGCCATCAGGTCCAGACGCTTTTCCATCTCTTAGAAGCTTTATGGCTTTCTTTATTTCTTCCTTCGTTCGTCTTTCATCGTTAATTTGTAGCTCTTCTTCTGCTGGCTGGATGTCCGGGGGGTTTTGTGGAGCTGGTCTCTTGAGAAGGTCCTCAAAATATTCTGTCCACCTCTTCATTTGCTCTTGTATATTGCTGAGCAGTTTTCCATTCTTGTCTTTTATGAGGCAACTTGTTTGCTTGTATTTCCCTGTTAGCTTCTATGTGCTGCTATACAGTTTTCTCATATTTCCTTTGGCTGCAGGCAGCATCTTCTGCCTCTCTTGCCAACTCCTCAATATACTTCCTCTTGTCTCTTTTGATACTTCTTTTTACTTCTTTGTTTGCTTCTGTGTACACTTCTTGAGCCTTGGCTTTGAACTTCTGGTTTTGCTTGTGTTTAAATCTGCTTTCTTGTTTTTCATGTCTTTTATCTTATTGATGGTTTCTGTTGTTATCCATGCTTTTTGTTGTCGTTCTCTTTTCCCCAGTATTTCTTCACATGTCTCATTCCATACAATTTTGATTTGCTGCCAATAGTCTTCTGTATTCTCTACATCTTCCAGCTGTTGGAGCACTTTTAATTTGTTGGATATTGTGACTGAAAATTCGTCTCTTGTTTCTTGATTTCTTAGATGTCCTACATTAAATTGTTGTCTATAATTTTGCATTGGTGCATATCACTTGAGTTTCATTTTTACTTTGGCTATCAGAAGGTGGTGATCTATACCACATCTGCTCCTCTATATACCTTTACATCCTGCAATGATGATCTAAACTTCTTGTTTATGCATATATGATCAATCTGATTTTATGTTCTATGGTCTGGTGATATCCATATTGCCTTGTGTATTCTCTTATGTGGAAACATGCTTCCTCCTATAGCCAGTTGATTTGAAGCACAGAAGTTTGAGAATAGTTCCCCATTTTCATTCATTATTCCTAGCCCATGTTTTCCCATAACTTCTTCAAAGCCGGCGTTGACTGTACCTATCTTTGCATTCATGTCACCCATCAAAATTGTGATGTCTCTTCTTTTTACTCTTTCCATAATTTCCTGTAGTCTAGTATAAAATGCTTCTTTCACAGACTCTTCTTTGTCATTAGTTGGTGCATAACATTGGATGACATTTACATTTATTTTCTTTTTAGCTGTTTTAAAAGTAGCTGTTATTATTCTGGGTCCAACAGCTTCCCATTCAATGAGTGCTTTATGCGCTTCTTTAGATATCATAAGAGCTACCCCTTCCCTGTGGTGTGAACTTTCGTCTTCATGTCCTGAGGGCAGCACCAATTCACCTGTGATGAGTTTCTTCTTGTCTACCCCCTTCCACTTTGTTTCACACATTCCCAGTACCTCGATTTTATATTCCCTCATTTCTGTTGCTACTTTCTCTGTGTTGCATCATACGCCTCCCTGCGAGAGGACCTTCCCCTGTCTTGGATGGCTGTGTTTTATTTTCTTTAAATGACTTGTCCATGTTTGTTGAAGTTTTTTATGGTTTACATTTTTTTACAGGATGGAGTAACCAGCCTCATGCCCAACCCTCCTTAGTCGCTTTCTACGACATGCATGTAAGGGAACAGTGTTACTATTCTTTGCTCCCCTTTCGGGCCCCTGTAACACACGGGTGAGGTCATCATTGCATGATGTAAAAGTATGTAGAGGAGCAGATGTGGTATCAGACCACCATCTTCTGTTGGCTAAAACAAAATTAAAACTCAAAAAATTTACAACAGTATATAGCTATAAACAATAGTACAATGTGGGATATCTAAGAAATCAGGAAATAAGATAAATATTTTCAATCACAGTATCCAACAAATACCAAGTACTCCAACAGCTGGAAGATGAAGCAGATACGGAAGACCACTGGCAACAAGTAAAAAATGTATGGAACGAGACACGTGAAGAAGTTCTGAGAAAAAAAGAACATCGGCACAAAATTTGGATAATAACAGAAACCATTAGCAAGATAGAAGACAGGAAAAACAAGAAAGCAGGTTTAAACAGAAGCAAAACCAGAAGCTCCAAAGCCAAGGCTCATGAAGTGTACATAGAAGCAAACATAGAAGCAAACAAAGAAGTAAGAAGAAACATCAAAAAGAGACAAGAGGAAGTGTATTGAAGAGTTTGCAAGGGAAGCAGAGGAAGCTGCAGCCAAAGAAAATAAGTGGGACCAGTACAACAACACAAAGAAGCTAACAGTGAGATATAAGCAAGCAAATGGCCTCATAAAATATAAGAATGGAAAATTGCTTAGTAATATTCAAAAACAAATGAAGAGATTGACAGAACATTTTGAGGAACTTCTCAATAGACCAGCTCCAACTAATCCCCCAGACATCCAGCCAGCAGAAGAGGAGCTACAAATCAGCTGTGAACGACCAAGTAGAGAAGAAATAAAGAAAGCCATAAAGCTTCTGAAAGATGGACAAGCAACTGGTCCAGATGGCATTCCAGCAGAAGCCATCAAAACAGATATTGATACCTCTACAGAGATATTATACAAACTACTTGGCCAAGTCTGGGAGAGAGAGGAAATACCAGCAGAATGGAAGGAAGGTTATCTGATCAAGTTGCCTAAGAAGGGAAATTTACAAGAGTGCACAAATTATAGAGGAATAATGTTACTATCAGTGTCAGGAAAAGTATTAAACAGAATCATCCTTGAGAGATTAAAAGAGTCCATAGACAAGCAACTGAGAGATGAACAAGCAGGTTTTTGACAAAACAGATCATGTACAGACCAAATAGCCACATTGAGAATAATAGATGAACAAAGTCTGGAATGGGAATTCATCTCTTTATATCGGATTCGTGGACTATGAAAAGGCATTTGACCGTGCAGACAGAGAATCACTTTGGAAACTGATGAGGCATTATGGAGTTCCCATGGAGATTATTAACGTAATAAGAAAGACATATGAAGACATGACACGCAGAGTTCTTCACGAAGGACAACTTACAGAACCGTTTAGGATAAAAACGGGAGTGAAACAGGGATGCCTCTTGTCTCTATTTCTTATCTTACTAGCAAAAGATTGGGTTATGAAAAAACAGTCATCACACAACAGAAATGGAATCCAGGGGAATCTGACTAAACAGCTTGATGATCTGGATTTTGCAGATGACTTGGCTCTTCTGTACCATAACCATAATCACATACAAGAGAACATGAAAATTCTCGATGAAAGGTCACAACAAGTGGGCCTGAAAATACACGGGAAAAAGACAAAGAATATGAGAATAAATGCACGAAATGATAACAAGATTGTACTTGAAGAAACGCCACTAAAGGATGTAGAATCGTACACATATCTTGGTAGTAATATAGACAAAGTTGGAGGGACAGACAATGATATCAAAATAAGAATACAAAAAGCAAGAGGAGCTTTCATTGCATTGGGAAACATATAGAGGTCAAGAGAAATCAAGTCCAACACAAAAAAAGAATCTTCAGGTCAAATGTCAAGTCAGTCCTATTGTATGGCTCTGAGACATGGAGAGCAATAAAAACAACGACTAAAAAGCTACAGACTTTTATAAACGGGTGCTTGCGTAGAATAGAAGGACTGAAATGGTATGACAAAGTCACAAACGTGGAATTGATGACACGAACCAGACAAGTGCCAGTGGAACAAGAGCTGAGAAGAAGACGCTGGCGATGGATAGGACACACATTGAGGAAACCTGTTGATAGCATTACAAGGCAGTTCTTGTTCTGGAATCTACAGGGAAAGAGAGGCAGAGGTAGACCTCAAAACACACAGAGAAGAGAGCTGGATTCAGAGGGGAAAATGATGAGAAAACATGGAAAGAACTGAGCGGATGGCACGGGACTGGAAGACTTGGCATGTCTTTGTTGAAGGCATATGCTCCTCGGGGAGCTAAAGGGTATTGATTGATTGATTGATTAATATTCAAAAGTTCGTGTTATGACAACTTTTCCTAATTTAATATTTTCCATGACTCATGCGTTTGAAAAATCAAAACATTCATCGTCCATATATGTAGTTGTGATATCTGTAAAATGTCAAAGTTGACTTATATCACACTTCCTGCTCACTCTTCCAAATGTCTTCCAAGATTGCGATTATCTATAATCACCTATCCCAAGTAATTCGGAAATCTGATTAAATAGTTTATCAGACTCTTGTAACACAGGACTTGTCGCAATTCCGACTGCCTGTCTTTGCACATCGGGTTTTTACAATTAAACCCGTATTGTCAGCCCAATCTGCTGTAATGTCGGAAGTGTGCAATCTTAAGCAAACACTTCATGCTCGCATTTACCTGGAGTCAATGTGGTACTATCACGTTTAGTGATTCATTTAATTCCTCAGGGATAGGCAATACGCTTGCTCTGTCGTGCATCGAAGCGTGAAACGTGAACGATGACAGAAGGAAAAAGTGTACACAATTCTGGGTAGAGGATAGGCACGAAATTATGGGCGTTAAATGCGCAGAACTAATAGATAACAAAGGCGATGAGAGGAAATTAAGCAAAAGCAAACGAGCCGATTCGTCACAGTCGTAAAAGGCCAGGGATATTTGTTTGTAAGTGAGGTTAGCAACCGCATCAGCGAAAATAAACTTCTTCAGGAACAATCACTACAAAAGCACAAAATGCTTTGGTGCAGGAATCCGGCAGTGCTGGCCCCAAGCTGCAAACGGAGTAGAGAAGGAAATGATGATGCTTTGGTTTAATTTTACCTAGTAGAAGCTGACATTTGTTTTTGTTTTTGTTTTTTTTTACTCGGAGCAAGCAAGAGGACATGCACACCATCATAGCTGGCAGACTCTGGAGCTGGGTTGGTGTTACGCACAAATAATTACTTTTTCCAAAGTCTTTGTATGATCATTTTTCGTATGTATGATCATTTTTTGACTGAAATGTGTATTATATTTTTTACAGTCAAAGGGAAATAACCCGAGTTATTGAGACTACAATTTTTTAGGAGTTTGCCTTCTCTTGTATAGAGACACGTTCGGTCTATAATTTCTTGAACGAAGCGTGACCATATCTCCTTATTTGGTAGTATCAGTCAACTGTTGTAGATGTCTGAAACCTGTCTTAACGCTTCTGTTCATGACCATAAAAGGCGCGACTGTGTAAGACTTTTATCTCGAATGTTCTTAGAACCGCTTTGTGTGAATTGATACTCACGTAGATGAGTTCTGCGCATGTCAAAAACTGGGAGTTCGTTCTGTGTGTTCCGCCCAGCTGGGGAGTTTAGAAATGGTCTGAGTAGCGAGCGGACGCAACCTGCGTCTTGTGATTTTCTGAGGGAAATACGTTGTCTTTGTGAGTTAGTTAGCTAACTAGACTGTTTCCCAGTATTATTCAAGCCTGCCTGGAGGCATATGTTCGTGGTTGATTTCCGAAGAAAGGTAATTCCTCTTGTATCGAACTTTTTTTGCTATCATCTAGAAGTTCGTCATTTTGTCGCTCCTTGCTCGCCTGTGTGATTCAAAATGGAGAGGTACTTTGACTAGGTTTTTCGCCACCGGTATCTTTATACCTGAACTAGTTATATATATATATGGGTCGCTCTAGACCAACAAGACTATTGTCTGTGTTCCAGGATTCGTTATATCAGAGATCACGTCCAAGTCAGATGGTTAGACTTAGAAACGTTATAAAGGTCGGTTTGACCTGTATGCCCAGTATGCTATTCACGTGCAGACAGTAAACGGACTTATTGTATACATCTGATCTGCTAGCATCAGAAAGGGAGCATTTATTGTTGTCTATGAACATTGAAGATCTGCAGCTGACACTGTTGCAGAAGTTATATATATTATTTATACAGCTTCACGAACCAGAACTTTATGATATCTGTTTACAATACAACTATTGAGTATTGAATCCTACATGACTATCAGAATATGATTTTGAATGCTGCATTCGTTATACTATGCTGGTGATGACATAAATATCATGACTGTTTTGTGGCGTGCAATAAATGGTATAAAACTAAAGCGAAGTTACCATTTCTATGACTCTACACGTCATGTTGCCTGTGGTGTACCCTGTGAACTGTTCTACTGCAACACACACAGCAACATTCTAAATCAGAGAAGACACCTACATCTTGCACTTTAATACCAGGTGTCGATAGGGGTGGCAAGTGCTCGTCAATCTTATAACGGAGCTAACGTACCTGGCATTTTTCTGGCGCACCATTATCATTTCAGCTCAAATCCACCCTTATCATTTTTGGTGGCCATATGTTGGTTTACTCTGATACCAGCTATCAAGGGGGTCAACAAACCCAGACATCATCATCAAGCTTTCAACATTACAGTTTCAACTCATCACCTCAATGTTTGATGAAAGATTTTGAAAGTACCCGGCGTTGCTGAAAGTTGGAAATTGTTGCAAAATACCCGGCGTTGCTCGTCAAGTTGGCAGTTTTCCTGATCTGTTAGGAAGAAGGACAAGTGCCGTAACAACTGTTCCGGTCTCAGAGGTACTGTTGCAGATTCAGAAGGTCAAGTGCTCAAGTCAATTTGTAGAATCAAGTCAGTCAATTTGTAGAATTCAGAAGGTCAAGTTCAGAAGCTGTTTCCTGTTAGAAGCTCATTTCCTTCGTCATGGCAGTTTACGAGAGCAGATATGGATCAACGTTGGATCATTGTCCTAAGAATGCTGATCACATCCTGTTCTGAACTGTGCTGACGTTGTGGATACATAGAAGTTAAGTGGCCTGTTTTGTTTGTGAACTGTGCCCTTATGTTCTAGCTGAGCCTTCTAAATTCTTTCACACTTTTTGCTATTTGTTACATGTTATATGTTATTTGTATTTGTATATTTATATGTTTATATTTCAGCGGGTTTTCTCGGTTGGGCGGTGTCTTTCAGTAGAAGATACCACGTCACAGAGGTTCTACTGTTAGCGTTTTCGTTAGGGACTGTGCGAATTTCCTACTGTGAAATTTGCTAGCGACAATCGTTGCTATATCTGTTTAGTTGTGACGAGTTGTGCTTTATTTTCGTTTTTTGTATTTTTTTTTTCTCTCTTTCTTTCTGTTTTTTAGTTTTGATTTCAATTGTTTGTATTTGTAGGTCTCCTCTTTTCTATTATTCAGTTCTTTACGTAAATTTTTGTGTATACACTGTAGCGTCATTTGTTTGGTCATATCTTCGCATTTTGTCATCACATTCTTTGTGATATTTCTTTTTAGTTTCGCTGTTTATTTATTTGACTTATGCGAATGTTTTCGTATTGTTTGATCTTTGTTATTGTTTACATTGACTTTGATCTTTGTTATTGTTTACATTGACTTTGATTTGTTGTTTACATTGACTGACTCTGCTCTTTGTTATTGTTTACATTGTTGGTGACCTTTGTTATTGTTTACATTGTCTTGTTATTGTTTGCATAGTTCTTGCATAGTTAGCTTTCACTATTGTTACATATATGCTCATGCACTATTGGTCTATAGTGCACTTATCATAACTAACTGGTGGTTTTTTGCTTATGCACTATTGTAGTGCAGTTATGATAAATAACTGATGGTTATGCACTGATTTGGGTAGTGCACTGATAATTAAGAGGTGACTTGTGATATTATTATACATTTGATAATACAAGTTGGTGTCAAGTCTTGTTTCCCACAGAGATTGGAGTAAACATAGTGATTATACAAGCACTTTATTAAGTCTTGTTGCTATTAAGATTGAAATAAGATAATTAATTATTTCAGGTTCTGTACTCACATTTTAGACATCATGTCTACATTTGAGTACTTTATTGAGCAGGGTAAAGCCCTTGGGAAGACAGGTGATAAATTAGAAGAATTTGCGACTGTTCAATATGCCAAGGCATTGAAGTCGGAAGAAAAGAAAATGAAAGAACAAACTGAACAAAAGAGAATAGATGCTGAGATAGAACAAAAGAAACTGCAGATGCAGGTGGATGAGAAAAGATTACAAATGGAAATGGAAAAACAAAAAAGAGAAGCAGAATCTCAGGATAAGAGACTTGAAAAAGAGGCTGAAAATAAGAGACTTGAAAAAGAAGCTGAAAATAAGAGACTTGAAAAAGAGGCTGAAAATATGAGACTTGAAAAAGAGGCTGAAAATAAGAGACTTGAAATAGAGGCTGAAAATAAGAGACTTGAAATAGAGGCTGAAAATAAAAGATTAGAAAAACAAGCTCAGGTTGAAGAAAGAAAATTGCAGGCACAGGCTGAGGCTGAAGAAAGAAGGTTACAAAGAGAGTCTGATGAGAGAAAAGCAAAAATGGAGCATGAAGAAAAACTCATAGCTTTAGAGTTAGAGAAGTTAAAGTTATTGAACGCTGGTAATGCTAATGATGCAAATAAGGTGTCAGATAAGACTAATGCTAAGGATTTCAAGCTTAATCTACCAGCATTTAATCCCTCAATCGATGATATAACATTTTATCTAGATAGATTTGAAAGTGCATGTAATGTGCATAATATAGATAAAACATTATATGTTTATCATCTGTCCAAGATACTTAGAGGTGATGCTTTGACTTTGTTGAGTATGGTAGATGTGCCTGACAAAAACAACTATGAGGTTGTCAGAGCAGCATTGTTAAAGAAGTACCAACTTAACGAGGACGGATATCGTCTTAAATTTAAAAACATGTTACCAGAAACTGGAGTTGAATTCTCTGAATTCATCTCAAGCATACGTCTTACTTTTTTACGATGGGTTGAGTTGTCTAAGACAGAAAGTACATTTGAAGCCCTCATGGACTTACTACTTAGAGACAAGGTTATGTCTTCTGTTAATGAAGCTTTTCTTTCTTTTCTTCATGAGCGTAAGCCTAAAAACATAAAAGAAATGGAAGAATACTGTAGCCAGTATGTTACTGCGCATCCTCACATAACCATTAGCAACTCTAAAGTAAAAGAAGGTCTGCCAGTTGCTTCGGCAGCACCTTATGGCCCAAATTTTATGCGTAAATTTCAGGGTAGCCAGCAAAATTTCAATAAAAAGAGTAACCGTAATTATGCCCAGAACCATAGTAATCAATTCCAGGGTGATTCTTCTTCCCAGAACTGGAGACATCCTAATACTACACGTTATTCTACTCCGGTTAACTTTAGAAATTTTCCACAAAGGTAATCGGCATAGAGGGAAATATTTTTTGCAGAGACCTCAATACCAAGATAATAGAGGTTCTCAACAGCATAGAGATGGTAATGACAGTTATGGAAACTGGAACTCAAACCAGGATAAAAATTACAGTAGGGACTTTAATGATAATTGCAGAGGCAATAATGGTCGCGGTAGATCGCAACATAAGAGAAAAAGATATCAACAGACAAACTCTGTTCAACAAGAATCTCAGGGAGCAGATAAACAGATTAATAATGATAAAGACCATAATGCTATCGGATGCTCATCTTTTGATTTTGGTAGGGCAAATAAATGTATCCAATGCAGTACTTTATTTGATCCGAAGACCGTTAGTACTCTAAGCTGTGGTCATCCTTTGCCCGCTCTTCCTGCTAATGTTGCTCATGATGGGAGAGGTTCTCTTATATTACATAAGGGGCTTGTAAATAGTAATCCAGTCTCGGTGTTGTTTGATTCTGGATGTACTACTGTCGGCGTTAGGCAATCTCTTGTAGATCCATCCTGTGCTACAGGAAAGGTCATCAAATGTGTCACATTTGGTGGCACGTTGGAAAAGTATCCTACTGCTATAATACATATTGCTACTCCTTTCTTCACGGGAGAGGTCCACGCGTGTCTACTTCCAAACCCTATTGCGGACCTTATTATTGGTCGTATTCACGGAGTTAGGGAATGTACCCCACAGCAGATTGCTGTTTGGGAAGAGCAAAACATTGAAGCTACCAATGCGGTGGTCACAAGAGCACATGCTCTGGATCCACCTCAAACTTCATTAACTAATAATGATGAAGTAAATGACCAAGATAGTCACTTGACTATTACACGTGACTCATTTATCAAATTGCAAGAAGAAGATCCTTCTTTACAAAAATTCTTCATTCTAGCAAAAAAAGGTGATCCTAATCAGAATACTAATAGAAAATCCTGGATTTCTATGAAGAACGGCGTACTTGTACGTATAGTACAAGACTCGACTACGTCCACTCATTCACAAATTCTTGTGCCTAAGAGCATGAGATTGCAAATATTGCAACATGCTCATGACTCGCAATGTGCTGGACATATGGGTTTTTCCCGTACAAAGTCGAGGGTTCTTGCGGCTTTCTTTTGGCCATTTGTGAGCAAGGACATACGAATGTACTGTCGCTCTTGCAAAGTATGTCAGGAGGTCAAATCTAAAGGACCACGACATGCTGCGCCTATCCAGGCTGCTGACATTCCTATTCGCCCTTTTCAAAAAATGGCAATAGATATTATCGGTCCTTTTAGAATTAAGTCGGCTAGAGGACATCAATTTATTCTTACATGTGTCGATATGTGCACACGTTGGCCAGAGGCAATACCTCTCAAGAGCATCTCAACTGCTGATATCGCAGACGCTCTTTGGCTGATATTTTCTCGCTTGGGTTTTCCCGGAGAAATATTGTCAGACCATGGCACTCAACTTATATCAGACACTATGTCACAGGTAATGTCTATGCTACACATTAAAAGATCTCTCAGCAGTATCTATCACCCAATGTCTAATGGGTTAGTCGAACGTTTAAATAGGACTCTGAAAACTTTACTTGGTAAAATAACTGAGGATCATCCTCAGGATTGGGACAGGGTCTTACCCGCGGCTCTCTTTGCGTATAGAGAGGTCCCCAATGAACATACAGGGTTTTCCCCTTTTGAACTTGTCTTTGGCGCGCAACCGCGCGGCCCTATGTCTTTACTTCACGATCTAATCACTGCCGATAATATTAGCGATGAAACTCAATCTTCTTATGAGTACGTCATTGCTCTTAGGCAAAAGATCATCGAGGTATGCAAACTAGCAACTTCGTCTTCCGAATTTGCTAAAGAAAAGGCAAGGCAGTTTGCAAATAAGAATAGATGTCTACGACAACTTTGTCCAGGTGACAAAGCTCTCGTTCTACTTCCTTCAAGGGAGAACAGACTTCTAATTGCATGGAAAGGTCCATATGCAATAGTCTCCAAAATTTCTGATGTCGACTATGTTGTCGATATTGATGGAAAGCATAAAACTTTCCACATAAATATGCTCACGGAATTTTATGAAAGACCTGACTATTTGCAGCCTATTTTCCAGGCTACGGACAATTCTCAAGCACCTCATGGTCAGTACTCATCTCTGTCAGTTATACAGGATGAGGAAACTACTTTTTCTGATGTCAATCTTCCTCTTTCTATGGTCCCACTTTATTCTACGGAATCTTGGAAAAACGTGACCGTTTCTCCAAATCTTTCCGCGGAGGAACATCGACAAGTTTCTTCGATGTTGCAAACATTTCAGGATGTTCTTACAGACATCCCGGGACACACACATGTCATTGAACATGACATTGTGCTAACTGATCATAATCCTATCAGAGTCAGACCCTATCCAATACCTATCCATTTCCAGTCTCAAGTCGAAAAAGAATTGGATGAAATGATACGTTTGGAAATCATTGAACCATCCACTTCAGCATACTCTTCGTCTATGGTTATTGTTCGAAAGAAGGATAATAACATTCGCATTTGCGTAGATTATCGCAAATTGAACCAAGTTACGAAGTTCGATGCTGAACCTATGCCTTCATTAGAAGAGCTACTCAATAAACTTTCTAATTCTAGATTCTTTACCAAACTAGATTTGTCTAAAGGTTATTGGCAAGTCCCGCTAACTGAACGTGCCAAACCTTTTACAGCTTTTTCTACACCTAGGGGTTTATTCCAATGGAATTTCATGCCTTTCGGTCTTATGAACGCCCCTGCTACATTCGTACGCATGATGCGGCGAATTCTCGCATATCGTACAGATGTCATAGCATACCTAGATGATATCTGTCTATTCAGTGATTCCTGGGAAGATCACTATTTGGGTTTATACGAATTACTGTCTACTCTTCGCGAGTATAACTTGACTGCAAAACCCTCTAAAGCCTTTATAGGATTTAGTGAGATTTCTTTCCTAGGTCATCGTGTTGGTCGTGGTCTTTTAAAGACAGAGGACCACAATGTTTCAAAAATACTTAACATTTCGGTCCCTAAGACGAAGAAACAAGTAAGGAGTCTATTAGGTTTGATCCAATTCTACGGACGATTCATTCCGAATCTGTCCTCCATTATGGCACCGCTTTCTACTTTATTGAAGAAAGGGTCGCCTAATCTGATCCGCTGGTCTAAAGAATGTCAATCCTCATTGGACCAGGTTAAAGCCCTATTTTCATCTCCACCTATTCTTAGGTTACCTACTATTGAGAAGACTTTTGTTCTTCGAAGTGACGCCTCGTCAACTGGGATTGGGGCGGCACTAATGCAGGAGTATTCTGATACTCTGCATCCGGTGATGTATATCTCTAGGAAATTAAATGCTGCAGAAAAGAATTACTCGGTTTTAGACCGTGAGTTATTGGCTATGGTATGGTCTATTCTGAAGTTACAAAGATTTCTTCTAGGCGCACATTTCATTGTGGAAACCGACCAGAAAGCGCTTACTGCTATTCAGAGCAAAAACTTGAAGAGCTCGAGGTCCACTCGTTATGCCATAGCTCTTCAACCATTTCATTTCTCGGTTCGAGCTATCCGTGGTTCGGACAATGTAATGGCAGACATTCTGTCCAGATGCCCACACGATTCCACATGATTCTTCTGTCATATATATATATATATTTCCTGATATACAGTCCAATATTATAATGACATGTTAGTAGATTTTTTCTCACTTTTTTTTTTTTTTGAGGGAAATTTATAACATTGTACCATGTAATTATCTAAGAAGGCTTAGTTAGTGATATACGGGCCAAAAGATCACTCGGCCACATTTAAATAATATATTTGCATAATTGTATTAAGAGATTTACCAGTTGTCTTTAAGATTTGTGTTATTGATATTTTCGCAGCACATCATTGAAGTCTGCGAGATTATGTCCATTGTGGAACTTTGAGGATATCAAGTCCTGTCCTAGATTGGGAGCGGATGATGTCCACATCTTCTATTGCTTGTTTATGTCAACAAAGAACAACATTGTATTACTTATTAATTACTGATGCATTATATAATGTAATAAAATAGTGCGGTATATTAATATATTACACCGCTGTTTGCACAACACATTATATGATATCATAATAATATATTTAATTTCATATATTGGTATGAGAGTAATTTGACTTTTATTATGATGTTGCCATCATTGTGGCTTGTGTTGGTGGCACCTTCCTGGAATATATACGCGAATACTTAGATAAATTTTTTCTCTAAGGACCTGGGATATGATCTCAGTTTCGCTCCATGTGTTGAGCTAGTTTGTTAGGTATATATCCGCGCATCATACGTGCGTTAGGAGCCTAGATTTTTCCGGCTCCAGGATTTAAAAAAAAAAAAAAAAGTTTCATTTTTTTTTCCCGGGAGGGTGCGGTAATGTTACGCACAAATAATTACTTTTTCCAAAGTCTTTGTATGATCATTTTTCGTATGTATGATCATTTTTTTGACTGAAATGTGTATTATGTTTTTTACAGTCAAAGGGACATAACCCGAGTTATTGAGACTACAATTTTTTAGGAGTTTGCCTTCTCTTGTATAGAGACACGTTCGGTCTATAATTTCTTGAACGAAGCGTGACCATATCTCCTTATTTGGTAGTATCAGTCAACTGTTGTAGATGTCTGAAACCTGTCTTAACGCTTCTGTTCATGACCATAAAAGGCGCGACTGTGTAAGACTTTTATCTCGAATGTTCTTAGAACCGCTTTGTGTGAATTGATACTCACGTAGATGAGTTCTGCGCATGTCAAAAACTGGGAGTTCGTTCTGTGTGTTCCGCCCAGCTGGGGAGTTTAGAAATGGTCTGAGTAGCGAGCGGACGCAACCTGCGTCTTGTGATTTTCTGAGGGAAATACGTTGTCTTTGTGAGTTAGTTAGCTAACTAGACTATTTCCCAGTATTATTCAAGCCTGCCTGGAGGCATATGTTCGTGGTTGATTTCCGAAGAAAGGTAATTCCTCTTGTATCGAACTTTTTGCTATCATCTAGAAGTTCGTCATTTTGTCGCTCCTTGCTCGCCTGTGTGATTCAAAATGGAGAGGTACTTTGACTAGGTTTTTCGCCACCGGTATCTTTATACCTGAACTAGTTATATATATATATGGGTCGCTCTAGACCAACAAGACTATTGTCTGTGTTCCAGGATTCGTTATATCAGAGATCACGTCCAAGTCAGATGGTTAGACTTAGAAATGTTATAAAGGTCGGTTTGACCTGTATGCCCAGTATGCTATTCACGTGCAGACAGTAAACGGACTTATTGTATACATCTGATCTGCTAGCATCAGAAAGGGAGCATTTATTGTTGTCTATGAACATTGAAGATCTGCAGCTGACACTGTTGCAGAAGTTATATATATTATTTATACAGCTTCACGAACCAGAACTTTATGATATCTGTTTACAATACAACTATTGAGTATTGAATCCTACATGACTATCAGTTAATATGATTTTGAATGCTGCATTCGTTATACTATGCTGGTGATGACATAAATATCATGACTGTTTTGTGGCGTGCAATAAATGGTATAAAACTAAAGCGAAGTTACCATTTCTATGACTCTACACGTCATGTTGCCTGTGGTGTACCCCTTATCAGTTGGCCATGTCCTCAGAAGAGACCCCGATGCCATCACAAGAACAGCTATGCTTTGGACCCCTGAAGGATAACGAAAGAGAGGCCGACCAAAAACAACCTGGCGGAGGACTGTGGAGGCTGAGATGCAAAGAATGAACCAGAGTTGGGGCACTATACGAAGGATGGCCACCGACCGAGCAAAGTGGAATCAATTTGTTGTTGCCCTACAAGACGCCACTAGGCGTGATGGCCACTGACTGCTTTGACGGTCGGTGGCTAAGTATCAAAGAAAGTAGAAGCTGGCAGTAGCTTTTATTTTGTATTGTAATATTAGTCCTACGCGCTATTCTGGCTTTGAAAAATTTCTTCTGCTCCCTTTTATTGTAAATCTCTTAAGTCCAGTCTCCAGTCATAGAAACTGTAATTTCTTCGTGATCTCTGTATTTGGAGACATCTTCTGTTTTCTTTGAACCGCCTCCCTTTTTTTCGACCTCCTACTCTTCCCATAATATTACTTTCTTTTTTTTGCTCATTAATCAAACTGACTTTTAGCCTGTAGACGCCCTTCTAGAAAACCATTTATTCCGCTCTCAGGATTCAAATACGCATTACCGAGTTGGAACTTCCATGAAAAATATCCTCGTGAGACAAAATAAAACATAATGAAGATGAATGATTGAGTTATTGTACATTAAACAAATTTGGTCTTAATACGTAGTTTGTCTTCGGCACCATGCACAATTATTTGCACATTCATTACGCAGTAATTACTTGTAAAGCCTAGTCTCCCATCGAGTTTACGTTGAGTCATATTATAATGCGTCACTCGTTTAAAGTCTTCCTATGTCTTCATGTTCCCTATCAAGACTGTCTCTAGTTCCTTGTCTACGTCGTTTTTGATTTTCCTCCGCTATTCTTACCCTGGGAATTTCACAGCAAGGACTGCCTTACAATGTTATATTTATTTTTCCGCAGACACCGTACATTTTTATTCCAACATCTCATGTATGGAGGCATATATTGAATCGTCTTAATATGACCACCAGCTATGCACAATGCTGCAATATACATATGTGGAAGTGAACCTCTGTCTGTGAGGCTAATTACACTTTCATTGACTCTTGAAATCATCAACACACTTCCAGGGATTCTCCCAGTGGTGAAACTTGTTGAGAACCCAGCATTGCTCTCTGAGCTTCGAGAAGTTACTCGAGCACCAGACGTGGTTTTTTGGCTTTGACCAGGTTGACTGCATGCAGGAGGATCTTACTGTGGATCCAGTGATCGGCAGGGGAAGCTGACAAGTGACGCTGTGAAGAACGTGACAATTCCTTGGGAGAGCCCAGTACTTTAGCTCTGCATAGTTGGAGAGTCCCCTTGGATGGCAGGGAATGTACAGTATACCACACGCTTCTTAATCCTAGCTTGGGACTAAATGGGACAATTATTTAAATGCAAGCCAAGCTGGAGAAACTGGAGCTCATGACTTCAACTCAACACGTTTCGGGATGGCAGAAAAGACAAAGAGTCTTCAACTTGGTGTTGGCTGTAAAAGGGCGAGAAGCTCAGCAGCCCTAATTACACAACAACAGCAACAAATCCAAAATCTCCATTTCTTGTTCTACTGGTATTTTTTTCTTTCTATCAGTTCTACATTCATGATCTCGTCATACCAGGCAATTCTTCTATTCTGCACGAATAACTGCAGTTTTCTTATTATTCAATGCACACAAATGTCGTCCATTTTTTTTCACTTTAAATTAACTGCACAGTTGACATACTTTAGCAAATTATCTATAAATTCCTCTAGATATTTGTGTGCGAGATTTTAATGTTTTCGATTAGTTATTCTAATTAATCTTTGCTTTAACTTGAAGTTTACCGTCACGAAATATTGTTTCCATCACACTCCACGTTTAAGTGAGGGAAACAAAAATGTGGTGTGACTGCAAAAAATTCGTTTAGTCCAAATATTAACCAAAATAATTGCAGTCAGATATGGATTGCAAACGGTTCTTGGTTTGAAGGGCTGAAAAAGAAAAGAAAGGTGAGGAGATCGGCCTCAAGCGGCAGGGTAAAATAAGCCCGGCTCACACGATACTCTTTGAACGAAATAAGAAGTTAACGGGTACACGGAGATATTCCTGAGCTATGTGGGCTTTGCTAGTACTTTCTGTAACCTTTGCAACCTTTGGTCGCCTGCCAAAGCGTTTCCATAGTACACTTCAATTTTCTGGTTCCTGGTCTGCATTCCATCATCTATTCAATTCCCGATTCCGTTGATGTGTTCAGCAGTCCGTTCCAGTGCCTTACTTAATAAATTTGATTCTTCTTCATGTTTTTTTTTAATTGTTTATAACAGATGTAAAATGTTTCGTGGGTTTTTCGATCCATCACTTACAGGGACTTTCATATTTCGTTTTTTTTTTTTTTTTCTGTTATAAAAGATGTAAAATGATTCGTGTGTCTTCCGATCCATCAAAGGGACTCTTTTTTTCTACGTCATGATTTCAGGAAAAAATGTTTATATAATTTATATAATTTTACTTCTCTCAATGTTTGTTTCCAGACTGATCTGATACTCACAGACTGGGGCATTTGTGTACTATTTCAAGTACTTCGGTCAGTCGTTTACCAAAGTTGTGATCAAATTATTTGATTATTTCACAAGATTTCTAAATGTTGTCCATATACCACAAAAAGGGATCAAAGAATAGTAACACTGTAATTTACAACGTGGGTCGTAACAGGCGATTACGGGAAGTAATATACAAATTGTATGCACTTTATACAAATTTTGAGCCAAAAAAAGCTACAAGAGAAACACTGACTAAACCTCACATGAAGAAGGGAACTAGGAGTCAGAGATAAACAAGACGTGAAAAGGCATTCACCTGGTGACACACGACAAGAAGGCTTGGAATGTTCTTGTTAAAGGCCTCGATCCACGGGAAGCTGTGTGTGTATATATATATGTGAGAGAGACACAGAGAGAGAAAGAGAGAGACAGAGAGGCACAGACAGACAGACAGAATGAGAGAATGAGCTACCAACTAGCAACGTGGCAAAATATAACAAATAAAACATTTTGCTACAGAATCCACCACTGCCAGAGCAAATGAAATGATTTGCTGCCAGCTTCATTAAGGGCGTCAATTTATGTGAAAACTGTGACGGTATTGCCTCCCCTGCTTTGCAGTAGTGGTCCAACAGTGGCCAAAACTCAAGAGTATCTAGTATAGGCTTTCATGGAGTCTATCTTCTAACAAGATTACTCTTGGCAGAAATGTAGATAGAAGAGTAGTAGAGCTTCTATCACATGGGAGTCTTCACAAGATATTCATATAAGCAAACACAATGCTGGCTGTTGCTGAGCACGTTAATTCTGTAATCTGCCGACAACTTTTATGAAGAATTTATGCAATGGTTTATTCTAGCTCGTTAAGCACCCACCGCTGAGTTAATCAGTGGAATTATAATTATAATATATAGCTCTGTTTAGAATGTGTGTTTAGTAACTTTGACTGAGACAAACATGTAGTACATTTAAAATGATTGAATCGAAGTTAAATCGGTATAATTACAAATAACAAAATTTAATAATCACTTTACGTTTAACATTTTAAAAGAAAGGAATAATAGTTACAAAATGAAGTTTTCATCACTCGGGTGATGATTTTTGATAAGAGGTTCAAGTGGCAGCATATAGGTTAATTTAGCTGTCAATGATGATTCTAATCCTCCTTATGGGTTGGTTCTTTTCACTCTGCTCGCGCTCGTCTCTGGGCAAAGTTCAGCCGTCGCACGTTCCCAGAACTTCAAGGAGTGACGGCCAAGCTGGTTTTGCGTCTGTCTATAAGACCCTCTTATGATGGCGTCTCGCACGACGTCAGTCCACTTCTACCTTCACTTGGTTCCAGAGATACTACTTTCTGCTGGTACCACCAATAACTGGTAATAGAAATAGAAACGAAACGTTCTTCTGAGTATGGCGTTTTCCGACACATAATTATGTGGCCCCCCCCCCCCCCCCCCCCTCTCCTATTCTACCATCCCATGTCAGAATTTACCCTCGATGAGAATTTAAATTTAATCCCTCGGGATAAAACTCCTTTACATTTAAACTGAATAGCTTTAGCTTCACATTACAGTTAAATGAAAAGGTTTAACGTACAGATATAATATGTGTTACATTTACATCTCCACTGTTTGAAAAGTGTTCACAATATAAATTCAATTATGTTTCATTTACATTTACACTTGTGGAAAAGTTTGAAACTTCTATTAATTTTAACATGAATATGTTTTTTCGTTTACATTTACACTGAGTGAAAAGCTTTGAAACTGTAAGTATTATTCTTAGAATGTACATCATTTCTTTCATCTTTCCCTCCTTGCTCCATAGGGAACCTGGAACTACTTTATGGTTTTTAGTTCTCTTTACGAAACTATCAACAAAGCAATCACCAGCCCGTGCAGTGGTGGTTCACGAATCCTCATTCTAGATACTGAGGTTGCCAGCCCCAAATGACTTTGACATCCAATAGCGAGTTTCACACATTAAACTTCACATGGAAATATATAGATATATACATGTTAGTTCACATGTTAGTAATAAAATATGAAATGTAAATTACAACTTACGCCAATCTTGGCTACAGACTTTTTGCTCAGATAAATAAAAGAGACGAATCGTTCTCTTACGCGCGTCTGGGATGTCTTTAATTTTACAATAGATTCCTCTCTGACTTCGTGTTTCTTCAGTTTCCTAGTCCCGGTGTTCCTTATTAAAATGTAGAGATTTCCTCTGCTTTGTAAGTCTTATTTGGTTCTCCATAAAAGGTCCGGTTAACAAAAGGAATTATGAATCTAGTCTTCACTCTGGCGAGGTTTGATGTTGTCTTGGTGAGCGTGAAATTCACAGGGAAATAAAACTGCGAAATGGTCAGACTATATCTTCCCAAGCATTGTTGTTATGAATCTAATCAGAAAGATCCAATCAAATTCAACAAGGTCGGGTGTGGTAATGTGACAGTTATGTAAATATATTACATGTATCCACACGTTTTTGCTCCCACCTGGTTCCCACTTTTGCTTTCTTATTAGTATGCACGTTTGGTTAAACGCAGAACCCCTACACTTCGATATCTGTCGAATATTTTAGCCACACCTATTTTCTTTTTTTTTTTGTATGTCTTACGGGCACTAGGAATGTTTACAAACAGACCTATTAGCTAGTCCAGAGCCGTTAACTGTAATTATCACGGGAACGATTGGGCAATCGTTGAAATAGTGACAGATCAGAGAACGGGTCGTATATTTGTAGAATCAATGGCGGTAAGTCAAAAGACGGACTTTGACGGTTGCATTTCCTCAAGGGGAGATAACCACAGTTCGTGATCCCAGGGCCCGTAATTCGCTACAGTATGAGCCGAGATCAAAAGACGGTTTGCTCGTTGGCCTACGTCTCTGCGTCGGCAGAAGCGTGAAATAAAGCTTTGATTCAGGAATCGACAGCAGATTTTCTCAAAATCTGGGCGAAGGCGCTATATCTCGCAAGAGATAGCAAATTTCTACATATTTCATATTTCAGACTTCGCTGGCTTGGCCATGTTCGCCGCATGGAAGATGGTCGCATCCCAAAAGATATCTTCTACGGACAATTAGCAGATGGCAAGAGAACAGTTGGGCGACCACAGCTGAGGTTCAAAGATGTGTGCAAGAGAGATATGAGGGCACTGGACATGGATCCAGCAACATGGGAGGATGAAGCTGCCGATCGCACTAAGTGGCGATGCTATTTACGGCGCCACCTCAGATTGGGCGAAGAGAGGCTCACACAAGAAGCAGAGGTGAGGAGAAAACGTCGAAAGGAGCACAAGGAAAATAAGCAGCTGAGGGCTGTCACCTCAGGGGCGCATTCCCATAGTCAGTTATGACTGAAGGGGCTATTATTATCATATATATATATATATATATATATATATATATATATATATATATATATATATATATATATATATATATATATATATATATATATATATATATCCCAGCTTTTAAAATCAGTTATCTAGTAGCCTCAGAATTTTTGGAACATCTAGCTTAGAACCCTAGACCATTGTTAAAGTGGATTTCTTAGTATTTCGATTGGAGATAGTTTCTTTTTCTGTGTTGCGGTAACTATATTTACTAGCATTTTTGAGTGATTTAATTTTAAAGTTCAACATTCTATATTTCACTAGGATTTATTGTGTTAATTGGCTAGCAGATTTTAAAATATATATATATATATATATATATATATATATATATATATATATATATATATATATATATATATATATATATATATATATATATATATATATATATATATATATTCTTCTTCTTCCGTCCTTATCCAACGACCGTCAAAGCAGTCAGTGGCCATTACGCCTAGTGGCGTCTTAAGGGCAACAGCGAATAGATTTTCTTTGCCGTTGTTCCCATCACGCCTAATGGCGTCTTTAGGGCAACGACAAATCAATCCGTTTGTTGTTGTTTCCGTAATCAAAGTGACTGGCAAACGGGTGATCAGCCCGTTGGGATATATATATATATATATATATATATATATATATATATATATATATATATATATATATATATATATATATTATATATATATATATATATATATATATATATATATATATAACCTCTACACCTCACGGTAGAAGGGGAATGACTAAGTAAGTAAGTGTATATATATATAATTCTTCCAGCTGTAATGTAAACTTGATTAATTGCTATTAACCAGTAAGAGATATTTTAATTGACTAGTAAATGCACTAGGCAATGTAGTACCGACGAAATATATATTTATCTCCAATCCATTATGTGTAATTTTTTTGTAAATGACAAGAATTTATTTCACGGCTTAATAAGAACGATAAGATAAGTTTTACACTTGTGTTTTCTAATCAAAATCTAATAACCGAGTGGATAATAAATTATACCGTTACGCGGGTTAGGATAGATACTGATATTGTGATTAAATGTTTTGTATTTTCTTCCTAAAATCCAGTACGGGTCATAAACCAAAACCTACCTGCGGCCTGAATCTGAGAAAACTGATCTAAGTCCAACAGTACCAAAATACATTCTTATATAAATATCGGGTCTTCGAAGTTGACCTGTTTGACCCTCTTGTTTCACCCAGGAATAGAGAGAGTACCAACAAAAGACTATAAGAATAATTGTAACTGGACCTATAGCTATCCAGATTCTTTTTCCATTTTTTCATGTACATTCAGCCCGATGTGGCGAAATTATCAAATTTAACATTTCCCAACTAACGACCACTGTGTTGTGGTGAGGATTTTTATCCCGAGAGATTTACTTACCTGACATACTCTTTTGGAATTACAAGCTAATGACACTGTGAACACTAGATCTCGTAATTAATTTCCTACCTGGACTAATTGATGTGACATAAACAGATCCAATTAACAGTAACAAAGTAAGGGTTCCCCAAATAACAGGATTAATCAAACTTTGAGGAGCTGGGGCTTATTTTGCCAAAACACAACCCAACACTGGATTTGCTGCTTGTACCATGGAGTTATGTTCCAGATGTTGTTAATCAACAATTAGGTAAGCGCGACTGAAAGTGACCACTGTTTGTCTGAAGCAAGAGAAAGAAGGAATGAATAATTCTTCTATTGTGTAATCATTGTACTCACTTTGTTGTGCCTTTCTTTTGTTTGCTAATACTGTTATTTTTCAGAATAGATTAATTAGGAACTCTGTTCTTTACAGTATAGCCAAATTCTATACCATAGCGCAAATCTTTTGACCTTTTGGGGGTTATTTAACTTTTTCTTGTGGGATCTTGTCACAGCAGAGTAGATTGCACCTATGGGTTTATTTCTTTATGATTTCTGTAACCTATGATTTTTCTATTTGATATTGAATGTTGTGAAGTTTTTTCTTTATGATAAATAAACGGTACTTGTGCGTTAATTCACCGGGTAATAATTATTTTGCAAATTTATTGCCCAAACCGATCACCGTACTCTTTCTTGACTGAAAACGTGACATTTCACATTGTGAGCTCTCCCCCATTTGTAGTGTAGAATTTTTTTTTTTTTATTCAATTTTTTTTTTCCCTTAAATTATGTGTTTTGCCGCGGCTTTGGAGCCCGTATTTTTTTTTAAAAGTTTATAAACCAATAGAACGGAATTGAATCAGTTCTACAAGTTAACGGTACACCGGAAACAAGGGAAATCGCTGCCGTTGCCTTCTCTACCTCAAGATCAGAGTGAGGTACCCATTTACAGCTGGTTTGACTGATGCGTGACACCTGTTCCCTTACTCGCTGCCGTTGCCTTCTCTAACTCAGGATCAGAGTCAGGTACCCATTTACAGCTGGTTATGGAATGTTAGAGACTTCACCATACTAGGTCCAGCATCGATAGGTGGGGAGACCAGTTTCCTTCCTCACTGTCTTTTCCTTCCCTAACTCAAAGTTAAGTACCCATTTATAGCTAGGTAGGCCCCATCTCTCGAAAATGACTGCTTCTGTACGCAAACAGTTAAGATCAAAGTAATAAAGAGTCACACTAAGTCACCATGTTATGCTATTTCTCTCACAATTTCGTGACATCAAATGAAAAGGCGCTAAAGATGGCATACATCACAAGATCATTGGTTCAACGCTCGTATTAGAAGATGACCAAAAAATGATGTACATATTTATTGGCGCGGGGCCCTAAAAGAAAGGGGCTCGTAGCATATGCTACTTTTGCTACTACGTTAATCCGGCTCTGATTAGGTAAATATTTGACAAGGATCGGTGTATAGTGAGGGAGGGGACCAACTCCCCACCCAGCCCTCCACACCCAGCGGTGAAAACAAATAAAGGCTTTCTTGCCAGGGTACAGTTTTGTTGGTTTTGGGGGCCCTAAACAGGACCGTGGTAGAGTTTTGTGGGCCCTGTAAAAAAACCGTGGTGGGTAAATTTTTGTGGGTTTTGTGGGCCCTGAATAGGACCGTGGTAGGTGCAGTTTTGTGGGCCCTGAAAAGGACCGTGAGGGGAACAGATTACCAAAGATCGCTGAAGCTTGGCACATATCAGGACATACACATGTTCGTTCGTAGCTGCATAATTTACAGAGGAGGCCAAAATTCTGCAATGTCAAGCAGAGTACTGTGGGTACCTGACTCTGATCCTGAGTTAGAGAAGGCAACGGCAGCGAGGAAGGGAACAGGTGTCACGCATCAGTCAAACCAGCTGTAAATGGGTACCTCACTCTGATCTTGAGGTAGAGAAGGCAATGGCAGCGATTTCCCTTGTTTCCGGTGTACCGTTAACTTGTAGAACGGATTCAATTCCGTTCTATTGGTTTATAAACTTTAAAAAAAAAATACGGGGGGGGGGGTTTGAGGGGGAGGGGGAGGGGGGTTGAGGGCGGGTCTGTTGTAAGCGTCTCAACTATGAATGCAAGAGACACGCTTTTTTTTTAACTTGCCTCCCAAATCACAATGTGAAATCAACATTTTTCGGTCAAGAAAAAGTACGGTTCTGAGTTTTGGTAATACATTTCCAGAATTTGATTTAACCGGTGAATAAACGCACAAGTACCAAATAAACTTACCATAAAACTTAATTACCTGTGTTGGTCAGCTCGGCCCAATATTCCTACTCCATTTACTATAGTTTCACGTTTGTGCGTCTAATTGTCGTCACTTATCTGTGTGTGTGTATGTGAGTGGTTAATAGTGTACATGTTAATATATACAGAAAGGTAAACTGTCTGATAAACAAAATTCAGTCGTAGCGATAGGCTGGACTAGAGTATCTTCTCAATCCAGGGACAGACTCTACCTTTTCACCATTTCAGTGAAATATATTTCTTTACCTTATCTCTCACTGAGTTACCACCTTTTCCATTTCTATTCAGACAGGACCAGAATCTATCTTAATCACCTATAAAAAAATCTACAACAGGTACTTTCAAAATATTTCCGACATGGTAATATGCTGTCCGATGCCCTCGTGTACAAACTTACAGACAGATCGGTAGACACACATGACAACATGCCCACCTGTGTCACACAGACAGTAATGTTGATGTATCAAGGATGACCCAGAAGCGCTTATGTTACAAGTTCCGCACTGTGCACGGGTTATCCTGTGTTTCGCCAGACAAACAAATCTGGTTCTATTCAGCACTCTTGCCCAACACAAGCTTGGATAAACAAGCACCGTCGCTTGAAAAGATTCGTCAGACAGATTATGCGATAAAATACCGTCGCTGACCGACTAATAACCTGGCGTAACTTAACACGTCTTCGATGAGCGTGAATGCGACACAATAAGATAAGAATTACTCCCGCAGCAAATACTGCCAAAGGGAGTGGCGTGTTAGAGACTTTCCCCATGCTATGTCCAGCATAAAGAGTAAAATGTATGAAAGGGAAAAATGAAATGCCAAATAAAAGCGATCGGAGAGAAAAATGAAGAAGAAATGATACTGCCGTAGGGCTGGAGGTGTGAGAGATCACACAAAAGGACAGGGACAGATATTTCGTCACAAAAATCCTGCCCTCCTTAACGAGCTGAACAGGTCATTAATTTGCTTAACACAAAGATAGAAATATGGAAGCGTCGAAGGATGAATCAAAAAGAGGAGCTGATATCCGACAAAATGAAAGGCATAACTATTTCTCTTTTCGATCTGAGAGTGCAGTTTTCCAAAATAGAGAGCACAGAGATAGAAAGGATTTCTATGAGCTACTTATTCAGATTTTAATATTCTTCTTTCGTGTTACACAAATCTCTTCCAAATCCGATTAAGCGAAATTTTCCAGGGCAAGGCTAAGCCTGGTAAAAGCAAGACCAAATTTGGTGGCCGTGTCAGTTTGAATATTGGGCGTTAAGGCTCCTATCGTGGATAATCTAAGTGGATTCTTGTTACTTTTTTCTTCTCTTTTAATAATAACCGCAGTTTTATGTTTCATCTTGATCGCATGAATTGTGTTTTCTGTGGTTGAATTTTTACACTTGTATTTTATCGGTTGCGGTTTTAGAGTTGTGTTTCTATAGTTAAACTGTAAAACATTTGTTTCATCTGTGTTTCAATTTTTAAGAGTTGTTTTTCCGCGGTAGAATTGTCAGTGTTGTGTGTGTGTGGTTGTGTGTGGTTGTGTGCGTGGTTGTGTGTGTGTGTGTGCGTGTGTGTGTGTGTGTGTGTGTGTGTGTGTGTGTGTGTGTGTGTGTGTGTGTGTGTGTGTGTGTGTGTGTGTGTGTGTGTGTGTGTGTGTGTGTGTGTGTGTGTGTGTGTGTGTGTGTGTGTGTGTGTGTGTGTGTGTGTGTGTGTGTGTGTGTGTGAAACTAATATTTTTGTTCTTCTTTTTTTTTTTAATTTTGCCTCGTTTGGCAAGGCGTGCACCGTTCAACCTAGACACAGGGTCCGTCGGTTAATTAGGGGGCATGTTCAAATTTAAAAGACCTTCTTCTTCTTCTTCTTCTTTGATCCTTAGCCGCCGACCGTCAAAGCAGTCAGTGGCCATTACGCCTGGTGGCGTCTTGTAGGGCAACAACAAATTGATTCCACTTTGCTCGGTCGGCGGCCATCCTTCGTACAGTGCCCCAACTCTGGTTCTGCGGTCGGGGCATCCGTTTTCATGCCAGTGGCTTCCTTTCGGCTTTCACCACTGTCAGTCATACGAGCCTGAGACTCCGGATGTCCGCCCCGCAGCAAAGTTTTTCCATTTATTGTTGTTTCCGTAACGTGCGATTTTTTTACATAGACAGGGGAGTCAGCCCTGTGCTAAAACCCCCAACCTGGAGGTCCAGAGTACCAGCTTTTGTCTGACCCCTACCCACGCAGACCAGTCCAGCTTGGTTGAACCTACCAGGAGTTAATCTCCCACTGGCATAGCTCTGGGGATTGTCAGGGTACACAAGCCGCCATACCGCTACAAGGTATAGGTAACACTGATGGCAGAAAAGACCTTCTGATTTGACTTAATTGATAATTAATATTTGTTCTTCGTCTGCGTTCGCTCTTATTTATTTCTCTCGTAAAGTTATCGTTCAGTCTTGTTCTTCTCTCATTATTATAGTTTCTTCTTGAAGTTTGTGTGAAAGGGCTTGCTGTCAGTCTGATTCTCTCGGGGAGCCGATATACCAGGATTTCATTCTGAGCTTCTCTTCCCCAAATGAACACACGTCTTCCTGGCCGATTTTTTATTGATTAAATGTAATGTACAGTAATACCCAGCTTAGCGCTCATTAAACGTTCATAGAAAGCAGCGCTAAACGAAACAGCGCTCTACGGGATCATTGTAACATAGCGTAAATGGAGATTTCTTCTTCTTCTTCCTCGTTCGCCCTGAAAAGGACGGTGGTTGCGTTGTGTCTGTTTACAACGTAGCTGTGATATCTGCACCTTTCGGTCGACACATCCGACTTCTGCACGGCATTTTTTAGGACCGGGTTTGCCTTCCCATTGCGATCCGTGCTCGCTCAGCCAGCCTGCACTGCTGCAGACTGTTTCCAGGACCACCACGTGGAGGTGGAGCACGGTCTTGACCAGCTCTGGTTCGCTGGTCCTGACGCAGGCAGTCAAGCTATGAGTCGCTGACTGCGGTCTCTCAAAATGGAGATTTAAAATAAACAATTTTAATACAATTTTATCTCATTTTGGCCAGGCGCGCACCGTTTAACCTAGACACAGGGTCCGTCAGTTATTTCAGGGCGTATATTCAAGTATAAAATGGACGTGCGGTCTAGTGATTATGAGATTTTTATAATATGGAGATGGGATCCTGATAGGTTACTGTATATTCTGACCTGAGATGTATGTTTCAGTTTGTATTTGTAACGTTACTGGTCGCTTCCCTTTTCGTATTTTCTCTCTCTTTTCATTATCTACTTATTTCTCATTTTTGGAGCACAGAAATACGTGCCCAGTCACTTGTTTACACTTCTTCTTGTAACAATTAGTCATGTCTGTTTACCTGATCATCCCTGCTGAGAGAGTAGACAGGTTATGTAATACTGACCTAAAGTCTTGTTGGTAAAATTCTCTTGTACCAGACATTGAAGCGCCGCATTAACACGAAGATCGCCCCGCGAGCTTGGTTATCGCTGATATGGCTATTGTATCTTCCTAATTTCATTCTTGGAAAGAGCACAACCCAGATGGTCACACGATGAAGGTCTGTTTGCACAGGTATAGGGCAGTAAATTATCCAGGTAGTGACCTATTACAGACACGCACCTGAAAGACGGAATGTTGTAATAAGTTTCCGGGAAGACATTATTTGTGATAATATAGGAAGTCGTGAGTGTAAACAGGATCGATTATCGACGGAAATAACAATTTTATGTATGGAAAGGGACTTTTAAAAAATCACGCAGAATTTTCCTATGAGGAAATTGTTGGGATAAACCTCACCATAACCCGCATGATTGAATACAATTGGCTGGGCAATTCCAGTTGTTATAAACAACACTTCTGATTGAAGCCTGGTCAGATAGTAACAACAACGTGCGTGGGACGAAAGTTGCAATATAATCTGACACTTTCGCTGGTTTAGAAGACTGTGAAAATCACCTTGTCAAGAACACAGCCAGCTAGCCAGAGTAAGGAATACGATCAGATCTCCATTTATCGGACTGGACCTTGCTTGATCATCTTGTGGACTTATATCCCAGGAAAACTCTACCTGCATTAACACAGAAAGCCGGAATCCTAGGAATCTGAACACAAAGTCAGAGTGGCAGCCTAGTGTAATGTAATGCTCCAGACCACGTGTAAGAGGTATCTTAAACAAGTTGCCTTAACTAATTCTCCGAGTCAGGAGTAAGTATTCCCAAAGAGATTTTGGGGTGAGTTGTACATTTCTAAATTCTATATTTTGCATTTATTAACATGTGAAAAGTGCTAGTGGATGTCCAAGTCATATGAGGCTGGCAACCTGAGCATATAGAATGATGGTTTCACGAACGACCACTGCAATTGCTGGTGACTGCTTTATGCGGGTTTCTCATAGAAATCAAATACAGAGGTAGTCCCAAGATCCATATGGAGCAGGGAGTAAATGATGACAGAATTGATATACATATTTATTATATTATTCACCTGTTCAACCAGTGCAAATGTAAAGATATTCAATATAAATTTAATGAATGTTTTCCGCTTACTGGGATTAATATTAATGCTCGGAGAGGATAAAGTTCTGAGGTAGATGGGATGGTGGGCTATAAAGGGCGGCTCATGATTGTGTGTCAGGAAACCCAATACTCAGGAAGGTATTTGTTTCTCTTCTTTCATAATACTAGTCGGTTGTACCAGTTTAAAGTGCTATCTCTGGAACAAAGTGTGTGGTATACGTGGCCTGCTGTCAACGCTAGACACCATCAACAAACGGGTCTTGAAGACGATGGACCCGCTTCGTAATTACTCCCTGATATTTCTTGGAACATGTCACAACCTCCAGCCTTGACTAGTGACGAGAGTGATACAGTCCATAACCTGCCAGGAACCGAACATCGGCTGGAGCAGAAACCAACAAACTTACTGGCAGCTAAGTACGAACTTAAAAGCTGCCAAGTGAACTCTCAGACAATATCATCAAAATCCATAACATCACGCTGTGATGATTACCTTTTTTTAAAAGAAATATTTATTTTACACTGTTAAATATAAAGGATTATTAAATGTGTTATTTGTATATATACAAATTTATAGTTGATTTAATCCTTTTGAGTGTACTGCACCCGTGTGTCTCAGTCAGCTTAAATACACTTAAAACAGAGCTACTCAATTAAGATTTCACTGAATTAAATAAGTTTGGGGCGTGAACGAGCTAAGTCATTCAAAATTTCTCTTCACAAAAGTTGTCGGGCAGATAATAAGTTAACTATGCTAAGACATATTCAGCATTGTTCTTGATTTCTGAATATCGTGTGAAGACTTCCTGAATGTAGTAGCATCAACATCCTTCTATTTGCATGTCTGCCAAGAGTAATCTTGTGCGAAAGTAGGTACCTTTGAAGACCCATATTAGATACTGTAGGTTTTGGCTATTGCTGGACCATCACTGCAGAGCAAAGGGTAGGCAATCCGTGACAGAATGCAGTCATTCATGAGTATCATACATGCACTAACAACACAATAATTAACCTTTATTGAATGATGTATCATGAATACGTCAGTACAACTGCAACACATCACAGTAGCAGAGGTGGGCTACTTCTTAGATGAGTGATCGGGTTATGGCTCTTCCTGGAACCTTGACTTCTTGAAGTAGGCATCGAGAGCTGATTTCAATGTCACCTGTGTGGTAAGGTTTCTTGGTGATTCCTTGCATGAGTCACCTTCATTGCTGCCCAATTTTTGGTCGTTATTGCAGAAGCTTTTATTTTGTCTGTATTTTTTAATTCGTGGATGAAGCCAAGTTCAAAGAGGCAACTAAGTCTCAAATACTTCCAACTGCCTCATCAACTACAGTTTTACATCTAAATAAATGATTTCCTTCTGACTCTTAGATACACTAACAGCATTCTAATTTGCAGTTGTTTTCCGGACATGATTGGCTTGGTTTGAAGGACCATCATCATTGCACACGGACAACTGCATGAGTGCTTTGATCCCCTCCCTTAGATCACATAAGGAGGATCTCAGCATAGTGCACAAACTCCGTAGCACCGGCGAGGATCTCAGTGTGTGCATTCAGGAATCACACTTCTATAAATATGTTATGAAGGTAGTTTCCTAATTTTTAAATTTTGCCAGAGCAGCGGCCGTATGGTCTACTCTTTACGATTTCCAACTGCCGATGAATTTTTAACGTCCGTAACTTGCACACGGCACCTTCTATTTTTTCGCCTTTATCAGAGAAGGTTAGGCATCCGATTTCACTACCCAGGAGGTTAGGGAAGAGTATCATCATTAGCAACCACTGGTTCTGAAAAAGTTGCCACGAGTTATATTCTATGTCCTGGGAGCGAACGCGGTACCTTTAGAATTAAAGGCGGACGCCACACCCCTTAACCACTCCCACACTCCCACCCCCCCCCCCCCCCCCCCCCCCCCCCCCCATCCCCCTTCCCCGCTCCGGATATGATGAATAAAGTACCGATGAAAAGCAAATTGCAAGAGTATAAAAATGTACGCACACGTGAAGAATTAGACTATTTATTTTGAGAAGAGAGACGTGATTGGTTTGAATGACCTGGGGCAAATGTTTGAAACGCTTTGATTAGCTAAATTATTGTTAGCAATGATGGCCGCTCTCGGCACTTTTTAAGTGTTGTGACTTGTGTTTGCTGTTTGCACTCATGGACGCGTGGCTTTTTCATATTTGTCTAAAATTTGACGAAATTATTTTATTAATACCAGTTTGCGCAAGCGCTATGACGAAACAGCGCTTATTGGGGTAGCGCTAAGCAGGGAATGACCGTATTTAACTCTGCAGCGACCGGTTCTCATTCTGAAAATTATCACTTGGTCTCTTCTCTGTAGCTATAACACTGTACTTGACCTTGCTATTATCATGAAACGTCGGTGCTCATAGTTGGTTCGTTTGATATGATGTCAACAACACCAAGTTTAAGCAGGTTAAAAAATCTAGAAACAATTTTTACAGAAAATGGAATACTTGACAGAGAAATTGAAATAAGGTGTGAAAAAGCCATTGTAGTGTCATCACTACTCAAACATCAGAATATCACTATGGAAACTAAGCGACGGGTGATAAATAGTATATTCTTACCAAATCTTTGCTATGTATGTTAAAGATGGTCCCTAACCAAAGCACAGGAGAAGAAATCGCACCCCGTGAGATTACAAGGGGATTGACATAAGTCTTGGGCCTGACCATGAAGGACATGTCACAGGAGGAAGATGAAACTTGGCACATTTAAAGTTCATCATATTTGCACTGAATGTGTGAAGTACGCGTTTGTTTCTTCAATGGGTTTTCCCGCTACGGTGCACGGCGCAATATACCCTATTGACCGGACTGCTCCAAAGATTTGACAAAACAATGGAAAAGAAGGAGGCCAGAGCTGTGATAAAATTTCTGATGTTTCAGGGAAAAACACCTACAGAAATACACAGGGAGATGGAACCAGTGTTTCGTGATTCTTGTCCTTCATATACTTCGGTAAAAAAAACTGGTGTCAACAGTTTAAGTGCGGCCGCTCAAATGTTGCTGATCTGCCAAGATCTGGTAGACCAGCCTCAGAGTGCAACGATGAAAATGCAACAAGAGTGAAGAAAATCATTGACCAGGATCGAAAAATGACAATTGTAGAGATAGCTAGTAGAGTAAAACTAAATGAAAAAAACAGTTTATAGAATTTTACACAATAGACTGAACATGAGAAAAGTGTGTGCACGATGGGTTCCGCGACTGTTGACACGTGAACAGAAGCAAACGAGGGTAAATTACTGTCAACAGTTGCTCAAAAAGTGTCAGTCAAAAAATTTCTTGGAGACCATGGTGACAGTAGATGAGACTTGGGTACACCATTATGACCCCGAATCCAAAATTGCCAGCATGCAATGGAGACCCCGGGCTCCCCAACACCTGTCAAGCCGAGAGCGCAGAAATCTGCAGGAAAAGTGATGCTGACTGTTTTTTGGGACGGCAAAGGTGTCCTTTTGAAAGATTATCTGCCTCGTGGCAACACAGTTAATGGACAGTACTATGCAGATCTTCTCACCAAACTAAGAAAGGTTGTAACCAGGAAACGAGGGATAACGCGCACTCAAAATCTTCCTTTGCTTCAAGACAACGCGCCCTCTCACAAAGCACGGCTTGTGCAGCTAGCAGCCAACGATTTGAATATTGAAATTCTTCCACACCCACCATATTCTCCAGATTTGGCTCTATCAGACTTTTTTCTATTCCCAAATCTTAAAAAACATCTAAAAGGAAATCATTTTGACAGCGATGAAGAGGTTATACTGGCATGTGATGACTGGTTTAGTTTGAAAAATAGGGTGTTCTACTCGCAAGGTCTTTTCAAGGTCAAGCAGAGATGGCAGAAGTGTGTCAATGCAGACGGTGGCTATATTAAAAAGGAATAAACACTATACAAAATTTCAGCTCTCTGTGACATGTCCTTCATGGTCAAGCCCAAGACTTATGTCAATCCCCTTGTAGATGCTTAAGAAAATCCATTAATATTACAAGGAGAAACAGAATAAAAAATCAGACAAACTGTAGATACTCACGAAGAGACAGAAAATCAAGTGGTTTGGCTATCTCATGAGAATGGAGCACCATAAGATAACACTATTTACCTACAACACTAGAAATCTGGTTTCAGAGCACGGGGAAGACCAAGAGACAAATGGATGGACAACATTACAGACATTTCACAACAGCACTTAGCTGAAGAGCACAAATGTCAGCTTTCCACCAAGCTTCGCGGCGTGTTGGAAACGAAAACATAAGTTCCCAAAAGTATGATAAGATATGGTTGATAGGATGTGTAACAATAAAAAAGGAATTAAATCTAACTACTAGTGATATCCTTGTGACAAAACGGTTGGCGCATGTACTTTTGCGCCCTTCTTTCTCTCCAGCATCGTCCTATTATTTGGGTGCACTTTTCATAACTGTCGTTCTCTCCGGCCGAGTCACTTCATTTCTTCATTTTCCTCGTTCAACGTCCTATTATTCGGCACATTTTATGCCCTACATTTTTTGGTCTGAGCCGCTCCCATGTGTATTTACGTTTCACCAGGTGACCTATAGTATTATCGAGGTTAATGTGGTAAAGTGGGATGTTATAAATATTTATAGGGGACTTAGTGTACTGACTGAGATCAGCTGTGAAGGTATCTGTATCTAATAGGTGTAGTGTTTTACATATAACCTTACTTTGCTACCACATTTAGACCTCAGCCAGACTTATTCTGGGCTATTGTGATGACTACGTTGAATGTCTAGGGTTATGATAATGATGAAGTGTATGTCACAACAACAACAGACAGATAAACACTTTAATTTAATCCACAATACTTTACAACACTGTGACACTCACACACATAAAACACTCTATAAGACTATCTTAAATGAGTCAAGTGTTAACTTTTAAAAATATATGTATTAATTCCTTCAAATATTAGATATCCTGATTCAACTACAAAGTGAATCAGGAATCACAATCAAATGTAATCACAAGTTGTATGTACACAATTTATAGATAGAATCTTTGTATTGACATATATTATTATTGCAATATGTGTGTACATTTTGCTGTAGTACTATGAGGTAATCTGCCATCAATGGTACCTATACCTTGTAGCGGTATGGCAGCTTGCGTACCCTGACAATCCCCAGAGCTATGCCAGTGGGAGTTTTACTCCTGGTAGGTTCAACCACGCTGGACTGGTCTGTGTGGGTAGGGGTCAGACAAAAGCTGGTACCCTGGTCCTCCAGGTTGGGGGTTTTAGCATAGGGCTGACATCCCTGTCTATGTAAAAAAAATAATGAAGTTACGGAAACAACATCAAATGAACAAACTTTGCTGCGGGATGGACATTCGGAGTCTGTGGCTCGTATGACTGTCAGTGGTGAAAGCCGAAAGGAAGCCACTGACATGAAAACGGATGTCCTGACCGCAAAACAGGATACAAGAATAGGATTTTGGAATGTCAGGACAATGTACGAGACAGGTAAACTAAGACAGGTCACGGCAGAAATGAAAAACTATAGGTTACACATCCTGGGGATAAGCGAGAGCAGATGGACAGGGGCAGGAAAAGTTAAAACAGCAACAGGAGAAACAGTACTTTACTCTGGAAGAGAGGATGGACAGCACAGTGAAGGCGTAGCCATTATTCTACAGAAAGGGATAGAAAGGACATTACTGGAATGGAAACCCATCAACAACAGACTGATACGATTGAGATTGAGAGGGAGATTCACCAACACTACAATAATACAAGCTACGCACCAACGAATGATAGCGATGAGGAGGTCAAGGATGAATTCTATCAACAACTGCAGAAAGAAATGGAGGACACGCCTAGATATGATCTTGTTATAGTAATGGGAGACCTCAATGCGAAAGTTGGTACACACAATACATATAATGAAAGAACAATGGGGAAATGCGGCAGCGGAATAGCAAACGAAAATGGGGATAAGCTAATAAGTTTCTGTAGCATTAACAACCTGGTCATTGGAGGAACACTTTTCCAACATAAGGAAATTCACAAGTTAACATGGGAATCACCAAATGGTCGGGACAGAAACCAGATAGACCACATCATGGTTAACTGCAGATGGAGACATGCATTACAAGATGTGAAGGTAAGAAGAGGTGCAGATGTGGGAAGCGATCACCATTTAGTAGTAGCAAAACTGAAAGTGAAACTAAGAAGGGCTGGACCAACTGTAACTACACAGAAAAGGTTTGACATCAGCAAATTGAAGGACCCCCTTACAAGAAAAGCTTTTGCGGCCGACATTAAGAAACGATATCAATTTGCCAAAAGCCAGGAAAAGACATTGACTGATGATATAGACCAGAATTTCAACACCATTTCAACAATATATAAGGAAAGTAGCAAATCATGCTTAGGATTCCAGGAAAGGAAGAAGCAAGACTGGATAACACCAGAAACACTAAACACCATAAAGATGAGAAAGGAAATGAAAAGCAAAAAACAGAAGCGAAGTCCCCCAGGTTAAAGCAACTATATAGCGAACAGTACAGTCAACTGGACAGGGAAGTTAAACGCCAAACCCGAGCCAACAAAAGGAATTTCCTAGACGATCTTGCAAAACAGGCAGAAGAGGCAGCATTGAGAAATGAACAAAGCACAGTATATAAAATAACTAAATTCATCAGCGGAAAACTAGGTGCAAACAATATTACATTAGTAAGAGATAAGCAAGGAAATCTCATCAAGACAGCAGAGGGACAGGAAACAAGATGGGCAGAGCACTTCAGAAAAACTCTGAACAAGGAAATACCAGAGACACAATTGAATGTTCCTGAGGCTGAAAACGATCTAGATGTAAATACAGACATTCCACGAAAAGAAGAAATCATCACAGCAATCAAAGGGTTAAAGAACGGTAAAGCTCCGGGCCATGATAACTTAAATGCAGAGCTATTTAAGACAGACCCTGAGCTAGCAGCAGAACTATTAGAACCACTATTTGCACAAGTGTGGAAAACGGGGACAACACCATCAGAGTGGAACAAAGGAATAATTGTCAAATTGCCCAAGAAGGGAGATCTTTCAGACTGCAATAATTGGAGAGGAATCACTCTTCTCTCAGTTCCCAGCAAAATACTAGGCAGGATAATTATACAGAGAATTTCAAAGGCAGTAGACTACAAACTGAGGAAAGAACAAGCAGGATTTAGAAAGAATAGAAGATGTGTAGACCATATATTCACTCTCAGGAACATTATAGAGCAGTGCTCAGAATGGCAAAGACAGCTTTACATAAATTTTGTTGATTTTGAAAAGGCTTTTGACAGCATACATAGGGACAGTTTATGGAAAATACTGAGGGCTTATGGAATTCCAAGCTGCATAGTGTCAATCATAAAAAGCCTCTATGCCAACTTTACGTGTAGTGTTGGGCAGAGCAACCTAACCTTCGAGGTGAAGACAGGAGTACGACAGGGATGCCCCTTATCAACCACTCTATTTTTAACAGTCATAGACTGGGTGATGCGCCAGACAACAGAGGGCAGTCCAAGAGGAATAAGATGGACTACATTTTCAACATTGGAAGATCTGGAATTTGCAGATGACATTGCACTGCTGGCACTTTCACATCAACACATCCAGGAAAATACGGATAGACTTAATAAATTTAGCCAGCAGGTGGGCTTGAACATCAATTTAAAGAAGTCTGAGGTCATGACGCTCAATGTGAGCAACCCTGAGCCCATATCAGTAAGGAATCAGCAACTGGTACAGACAGATACCTTCACATACCTAGGATGCATAGTAACACCAGACGGTGGGGCAGGCAAAGACATCAACATCAGAATGAATAAGGCAAGAACAGCCTTCTTTAGCCTAAATAACATCTGGAAGTCCTCCCAATACAGCACAAGCACAAAATTAAGATTATACCAGAGTTGCGTGCTTTCTGTGCTTCTCTATGGTGCGGAATGCTGGAGAGTCACAGAGAAGGAAATGTCAAAATTGTCCTCTTTTCACACAACATGCCTAAGAAAAATTCACCGAATCTTTTGGCCGAATACCATCACCAACCAAGATCTGCTTACTCGTAGCAAGCAAGAGGACATGCATACCATCATAGCTGGCAGACGCTGGAGCTGGGTTGGTCATGTCCTCAGAAGAGACACCGATGCCATCACAAGAACAGCTATGCTTTGGACCCCTGAAGGAAAGCGAAAGAGAGGCCGACCAAAAACAACTTGGCGGAGGACTGTGGAGGCTGAGATGCAAAGAATGAACCAGAGTTGGGGCACTGTACGAAGGATGGCCACCGACCGTGCAAAGTGGAATCAATTTGTTGTTGCCCTACAAGACGCCACTAGGCGTGATGGCCACTGACTGCTTTGACGGTCGGTGGTTAAGGATCGAAGAAGAAGAAGACTATGAGGTAATACTGGCTTTTCAAGCTAGATGGTTGTTTGTCATCATGACTTCAAGTGTTTGTTTCTGGTGGAAATAATATTGGAAAGGTTCACAGTTTCTTTTTATTTGAAACAATTAAATGTCCCTCTTGATTTTAGGTAAAGTCATTTTTAGAGGGGGTTATACACAAGATTGAGCTGCTCTGGCCACGAACTCTTAACTTCTGTGTGGGTGGCAGGAAACAGTCTCCACTGCTCGCTTGCTTCACCGTGTTCTTGAGACACAACACTGGTCGATATATTGACCAAGGAGTATGCTACCAGCCTCTGGATTCAGCACAACTCAGACCAGGTGCTGCTTTAATACGTTTGTACCACGGTCCCTGAAACAAGAAGGTTGTACCTCCTACTTCAGAACTAATTTATAATCTATTTCCACACTTAAGCACAATACATAACAAACACCGAGTTTGACACGGTAGGCCAACTGCTAGCTTCTCATGTAACAGTATACACCAGTATTCCTCTCCCTAATGGTTTCAACGCCTCTTCAATTTCAGCATTATTTTCTTCTATTCAATAAAATAGGTGTCATAGTACTATTTGGCAATCCCATGCAGTTATACTCCTCTCCGACAAGTTTTGTTCATGGGGGAGCAATATCTAGGCTTTTCCTCATGTTTGCTACTGAACCACACACATACAGACAAAAATTATCAATTCACATTCAATTTTTCATCTAAAAGATATCAAATATTTCTAGCTTCATGGAAATATTAAACAAAATACGTTGACTGTCGATGAGTTATGGCACAATTCCGATCTGCCTCTGTCCCAGGCTTTCATAAGAAAAATATGAGCTGGATCTCAACGCACTTGCTTCTCAGTAAGTTTATTTTCAAAATGTGGTCCTGAACTGACACTCCTAATTGACTATATCAAATGGTCTAACCAATGGGACCATGTTTACAAAAGCTTTTGAAAAAATTTACCCTTCCTACCGTTTCCCTTAACAACCAAAAATAGTATTTGCAATCTACTAATCATGTTTAGGCTTACATATTCTTCTAGCCAATCAAATCGGATTTAACTTGTTGGCCTATTTCCCGTAAAATAGTGGTTTTAAAACATGCTACTGAGCAAATATGATCTGGTGATGTCAGACAACCTCACTATTTTATTTTGGCTATAATTTGTTAATTCCTAGACTATTTGCGTAACACTTAACATATTCTTTGTCAGCAAGTCCTAAGGAACCCAAATATATAAATTTAATGGAGCTAAGTGGCTTCGTTCAAAATATGCATTTTCTTCTACCACCCGTTCACTTCGATACGACGGGGTGTCTTCTGTACTGTCAGGATTTCGAACGTAAAACAGTATTGTGTCATGTTTCCTAATAAGCATTAACCATGTTTTTTTTAAAACCTTACCTCGTATTAGTAGTGTTTTTTATCACTGTCTATCTGAAAAAAATTAGTGCTTCATGCCTTTAGCGTGTGATTTGCGTTCACTTTTATCGCGAGACGGCGTGGTAGCATTGCATGCGTTCCCCCGTTCAGACCTCTCTCTCTCTCTCTCTCTCTCTCTCTCTAAGTCCGTCTGTCTTTTCATTACGCACTGTATATAATGACATTAATGCTAGTATTTATCTTGGTCATTAAGCAGTGTGCGTATCTCAAGGTTTTCTAAGAAATACAGTACACGTTTTATTTTTAGAAACGCGTGTATGCTGCTGTAGGCTTTACTATCAAACGTGAAAGCGTTACAATTATGCAGACGACGTAGAAAAAGGGGGATTTTTGTACGCCATGGTGACAGCACTGTTCTTTTACCATTCTTCTTTCCTTTTATTGAATTAATTCGTTAGGCTTTACATTTACTTTTTAATTTAGATATGTGGATTTAGAATGTTTCACGACAAATTCTCCCCACTTAAAACAGACGTTATATGTCAGTCTATAATTCTATATACACATAGAGAAATTTATTATTATTCCTGGGGCTTACGGTGATTTTCATCACACGGATGGCGGCTTAGAAAATCCGCTCCCAGGTTGGTTTTTCCAGAAATATACTCTATGCTGAACTGGAATGGCTGCAAAAGTAAGGACCATCTGAGTAACCTCGAATTTTCATGCCTAGCCTGCGCTAGAAACGACAAGGGTTTGTGATCCGTTTGCAACTTGAATGCCTTCCCATACAGATAAATATTGAATTTCTTTATCGCCCATATTACTGCAAGACATTCTTTTTCGCTAGTTGAGTAATTTGTTTCAGCTTTATTCAACTTTCTACTAGCATATGCCACTGGGGTTAATTCCCCATCCAGTGCATCTGATTTCTGTAACAGGGTCGCGCCCAACCCGATATTACTTGCATCCGTTCTCACAATGAATTCTTGACTTAAGTCAGGTAATTTCAAAATAGGTTTGCTTGTGAGCTTTTCCTTCAATTCCTGGTATGCCAATTCACACTGTGCTGTCCATGTAATTCGATCTGGATTTCCTTTGCGTGTCAAATCAGTTAACGGTGCACAAATGGAATTAAAGTTTTTGATATACTTTTGGTAGAAACCACATAATGAGACAAAGGATCTCACGTCTTTCTTGGTTTGTGGCCTCGGGGCTTTCTTTAGTTTCTCTAAATTCTTGGGGTCAGGGGTCATGTTTCCCTGATGGACTGTGTGTCCCAAGAATTCTAATTCTTTACATCCAACGCAACATTTGGTTGGTCGGGCTGTTAAATTCGCTTCTCTAAGTCGATTAAACAGCATGTTCAGAGAGTCAATGTGTTCCTCAAATGTTTCTGTTGCTATAAGGATATCATCCATGAAATTTGTGATGCATGGATTATTCAGAGGATCCAACAATTTTCTCATCATTCTAGAGAAGACACTAGGCGCATTCTTCAATCCAAATGGCAATCTGTTAAACTCATAGTGTCCCTCTGAGGTACTAAAAGCTAGGTATGGTCTAACCTCAGGCTTTACTGGAATCTGATAGTATCCTTTACTCAGATCCACTTTTGAGAAATATTTAGCTTTATTTAGCCTGGCAAACAACTGATTTGTATCCGGCAATGGATCCACCTGACCTTCTGTGATAGCATTCAGTCTCCTGTAATCTATACAGAGTCTATGTTCTCCAGAGGGTTTCCTTAAGAGCACCACACTGGAACTATACGAAGATTCACTGTGTGAAATTATTCCCTCCTTCAACAAATAGTCTATCTCTTCCTTCAAGGCTTTCTCCTTAGCAAAAGGAATCGAATAGGCTTTCATACAGACAGGTGTGGGGTCTATCAGCTTCATATCATATTCCAATAAGTTTGTATGCCCCGGTCGGTCCGTTAACACCTCTGTATGATCATCTAGAACCTGTTGCACTCTCTCCTTCTGATTTTTCGTTAAATGTGTACTGATTTTCACCTGTGCCGCTGTCTCACAGGGATGTAATGGATATTCAAATGATGAAAGTGGTTCCTTTTTCATCTCCATTGCAATGGACAAGGTCAACAAGTGTGTCTCTTCCTGATTTTCTCTTTCCAAATATTTCTTCAGGAGATTCACATGATAGATTTTTTCTTTCCCCTTCTTATCTATCTTATAATTTGTTCTAGACACCTTCTCTAGAACTGTATATGGACCTTGCCATCCAATTTGTAACTTATTCTGACTACCGGGTAGAAGAAGCAGTACCTTCTCTCCCACAGCCAAATCTCTGTCTTTAGCTTTCCTGTTGTAATAGGCAGCATGTTTTTTCCTGGCTTGTCTCAAATTTTCATTGGCAAGTTTCCAGCCAGTTTTTAAACGAGTGGTCAGCTCATTCACATATTGGTATGAGGATGTAATATTTTCCTCTGCCTTTTCATCAGTCCACGTTCTTAACAGAGCTTCGAGTGGACCTTTTATTGGCCTTCCAAATAATAATGTTGCCGGGGCCATACCGGTTGAACTATGGGGTACCTCCCGATAAGCAAAGAGGGCGGCGTGAAGGTACTGGTCCCATGTATCTGGTTTTTCGTGTGCCAACTTTCTCAGGATCGACATCAACGTGCCATTAAATCTTTCCACTTGGCCGTTCCCTTGGGGATGGTACACACTACAATGGAAGTGTTTGGCCTGGAAGATCCTGAAAACTTCTTCTGTTAGTTTCCCCTTGAACTGAGAGCCATTATCAGTCAAGATTTGATTGGGAAAGCCTAACCTTGTGAAAATTGTGAGTAATGCCTCTGCCACATGTTTAGAGTCAATCGATGACAGGGCTACCGCCTCTCCCCACATAGAACAAGTGTCCACCAGAGTCAGAATGTAGCTGTTCCTCCTCTTGGTTCGGGTGAGAGGTCCCACAAGATCCACGGCAACTCTCTCAAAGGGTGTTCCCACTATGGGCATTTCCCCTAGAGTTGCTGGTGCAGTCCAATGCTTAGGTGCTACTCGTTGGCACTCTGGACAGGATTTTACATATCGTTTGATATCTTCAGTTATCCCTGGCCAGAAATAGTGACAAGCTATACGCTGTCCTGTTGCGCTGATCCCCATATGACCACTGAAGGGAATCGCATGCCCTAGTTCCAACACTTTAGTCCTATATGAAGTGGGAAGGACCAGCTGTCCGTGACCATTGGATTCAGATCCAGCCTTCCTATAAATCAGCTTGTTCTTCATATAAAATTCTCCCTTGCCTGGAGGTGTATGAGATTTGGGCAACTTCTTGAAACACGGCTTGAGTGTTTTGTCCTCCGCCTGTGCCTTCCTCATCTCATCTGGATGAGTATTTATTGGATTTTCCTCCTCCTTTTTGGACTGTGATCTGGTCTGCACCGTTGCCAATATCACAGGTCTCTTGGGATTCCCCAAGAAGACATATCTACACCCCAATATCAGAGGGTAGATTGGCTCATTTATCACTGCTGCTTTTATGATTCCTTCCACATATCGCGTTTTCACCTTTATCCGGGCGACGGGAAGTGTCATGGTCGCTACATCCTTGGTTGCAGTTTGAATCTCCACTGTTTCTGTGGTGTATTGATCTGCCTGCACCAGGTGAGAACTCACAACGGAATCATAATCTAGACCTGTATCATATAAGCACCTTATGGTGACTCCATTACAGATGACATCTTCACACACTGGGGGGTGGTATGGTTCCTGTAGTTCCGCAGGTTTGACCTTTTTTCCCTTCTTTCCAGATGTCATAGCAGCACAATGAGGAGGTTTCCTTCTACAATGGTCAGTATCATGATTGTCCATCCGACAATTCTTACACCACCTCCTTTTTTGGTTGAAAGATTTTCTTTCATCAAATTTCCTTTCATCGAATTGTGGGGTTTTATTTTTATTGTCATACCGTGGCCTATCAAACTGGTGCTTACCTTTGTTCTGATCTCTAGGATCAAATTTATTAAAGTTCTGTGGTGCCTTAAAATTATCTACCTGTTTCTTTTTATTACCTGATACCTCTGCCTGAGCTGCTTGATACCTTTCAGCGACATTCAGTAACTCACCCAGTCTCTCTGCACCTTGTTCCATGAGAAACTTTCTCAGGTCTGGAGCCATGGACTCTCTTAGTTGTTCTATAAGGATCATTTCCTTAAGATCTTGGGTTTTCCCCAGAGAAGTCCATTTCTCCAAGTATGTCTCTAACCGTGCAGAGAACTGGTGATAGGTTTTACCTGACAGTAGTTTAGCATTCCTAAATTTTTTTCTATAAAATTCCCCATTCTTCTCATATCTTAACAAAAGAGCCTGCTTTAGCATGTCATAATTTTTTTGATCATCTCTGCTCATTTTGGCAAAAACTTCATAAGCTGCACCAAGAAGCCCTTGAGATAACTTTAAGCTCCACCTTTCTCTCTCTAACCCATACGTGGTAGCTAATAGTTCATATCTATTTAGATAGCTCTCGATATCATCTTCTTTCTCAACAAAATGATCTAAATGAAAATTCATAGCTGAGGTTGAGGCTCCCTGACTAGCAGTGGCATCAGATGTAAAGGGACTGGCACCATTTTCAGGAGCATGGCTTTGAAATTCCAACTCCCTTAGTCGTAACTCATGTTCCCTTTGTAATCTCTTCTCCTCCTTTTCTGCTTCCCTTTCTACAGCCTGTCTCCTTTCTTCTGCTTCTCTTTCTGCAGCCAATCTCTTTTCTTCTGCTTCTCTTTCTGCAGCCAATCTCTTTTCTTCTCTTTCTGCCTTTTGTTCTTCTAATTGGAGCCTTTTAATCTCCCTATCTGCCTCCAATGCCTTAACCTTAGCCTCAATCTGCAACCTCTTAATTTCCTTTTCCGCCTCTAACTTTCTTTCAGCTTCTTTTTCTAATCTTTAAGATACTAATTTTCTTTCTGCTTCAAATTTTCTTTCTTCACGTTCAATATATTTGTCACATTCAGTAGTTACATAGGCAATCATAACTTGCCCGTCCATTCCTAACTCTTTAGCAGCCTGCACAGCAGCAGATCGAAATTTTGCTAGGTCCGCCATTTTCTAACAGGCAAATGTAAACAATTCAATCTATAAATAATTATCTAAGGACAACCACAGGCACTGAGAGCTCAACCTTATCTAATTTCCACCCAAGGATACCTTTTAAATTTTTATTATTCCCTGAAGTGAATTACCCCCCACTATATATAATAGGAGAAGATTCAAATCCCGGACGAGCCCCCCATATATGTGGTAAAGTGGGATGATATAAATATTTATAGGGGACTTAGTGTACTGACTGAGATCAGCTGTGAAGGTATCTGTATCTAATAGGTGTAGTGTTTTACAGATAACCTTACTTTGCTACCACATTTAGACCTCAGCCAGACTTATTCTGGGCTATTGTGATGTCTACGTTGAATGTCTAGGGTTATGATAATGATGAAGTGTATGTCACAACAACAACAGACAGATAAACACTTTAATTTAATCCACAATACTTTACAACACTGTGACACTCACACACATAAAACACTCTATAAGACTATCTTAAAGGAGTCAAGTGTTAACTTTTAAAAATATGTGTATTAATTCCTTCAAATACTAGATATCCTGATTCAACTAAAAAGTGAATCAGGAATCACAATCAAATGTAATCACAAGTTGTATGTACACAATTTATAGATAAAATCTTTGTATTGACATATATTATTATTGCAATATGTGTGTACGTTTTGCTGTAGTACTATGAGGTAATACTGGCTTTTCAAGCTAGATGGTTGTTTGTCATCATGACTTCAAGTGTTTGTTTCTGGTGGAAATAATATTGGAAAGGTTCACGGTTTCTTTTTATTTGAAACAATTAAATGTCCCTCTTGATTTTAGGTAAAGTCACTTTTAGAGGGGGTTATACACAAGATTGCGCTGCTCTGGTCACGAACTCTTAACTTCTGTGTGGGCGGCAGGAAACAGTCTCCACTGCTCGCTTGCTTCACCGTGTTCTTGAGACACAACACTGGTCGATATATTGACCAAGGAGTATGCTACCAGCCTCTGGATTCAGCACAACTCAGACCAGGTGCTGCTTTAATACGTTTGTACCACGGTCCCTGAAACAAGAAGGTTGTACCTCCTACTTCAGAACTAATTTATAATCTATTTCCACACTTAAGCACAATACATAACAAACACCGAGTTTGACACGGTAGGCCAACTGCTAGCTTCTCATGTAACAGTATACACCAGTATTCCTCTCCCTAATGGTTTCAACGCCTCTGCAATTCCAGCATTATTTGGCAATCCCATGCAGTTATACTCCTCTCCGACAAGTTTTGTTCATGGGGGAGCAATATCTAGGCTTTTCCTCATGTTTGCTACTGAACCACACACATACAGACATAAATTATCAATTCACATTCAATTTTTCATCTAAAAGATATCAAATATTTCTAGCTTACCACAATTCATGGACATATTAAACAAAATACGTTGACTGGCGATGAGTTATGGCACAATTCCGATCTGCCTCTGTCCCAGGCTTTCATAAGTAAAATATGAGCTGGATCTCAACGCACTTGCTTCTCAGTAAGTTTATTTTCAAAATGTGGTCCTGAACTGACACTCCTATTTGACTATATCAAATGGTCTAACCAATGGGACCATGTTTACAAAAGCTTTTGAAAAAATTTACCCTTCCTACCGTTTCCCTTAACAACCAAAAATAGTATTTGCAATCTACTAATCATGTTTAGGCTTACATATTCTTCTAGCCAATCAAATCGGATTTAACTTGTTGGCCTATTTCCCGTAAAATAGTGGTTTTAAAACATGCCACTAAGCAAATATGATCTGGTGCTGTCAGACAACCTCACTATTTTATTTTGGCTATAATTTGTTAATTCCTAGACTATTTGCGTAACACTTAACATATTCTTTGTCAGCAAGTCCTAAGGAACCCAAATATATAAATTTAATGGAGCTAGGTGGCTTCGTTCAAAATATACATTTTCTTCTCCCCCCGTTCACTTTGATACGATGGGGTGTCTTCTTTACTGTCAGGATTTCAAACGTAAAACAGTATTGTGTCATGTTTCCTAATAAGCATTAACCATGTTTTTTAAAACCTTACCTCGTATTGGTAGTGTTTTTTATCACTGTCTATCTGAAAAAAATAAGTGCTTCATGCCTTTAGCGTGTGATTTGCGTTCACTTTTATCGCGAGACGGCGTGGTAGCATTGCATGCGTTCCCCCGTTCAGCCCTCTCTCTCTCTCTCTCTAAGTCCGTCTGTCTTTTCATTACGCATTGTATATAATGACATTAATGCTAGTATTTATCTAGGTCATAAAGCAGTGTGCGTATCTCAAGGTTTTCTAAGAAATACAGTACACGTTTTATTTTTAGAAACGCGTGTATGCTGCTGTAGGCTTTACTATCAAACGTGAAAGCGTTACAATTATGCAGACGAAGTAGAAAAAGGGGGATTTTTGTACGCCATGGTGACAGCACTGTTCTTTTACCATTCTTCTTTCCTTTTATTGAATTAATTCGTTAGGCTTTACATTTACTTTTTAATTTAGATATGTGGATTTAGAATGTTTCACGACTGTGGTGTCTGCCCATGCACACCACATGTTGGATTTATTGAGTTTGAGTCAGTGCTGATAAATGCGGCACTATTTGGAATATTGAAAATGAAGCGCACCGGAAAATGAGAGAAAAGAGATGTTTATAATGTGTATGGCCAATGTGTTAAGAAAAAACCTTGGGAATACTCTTGGCATATGATTAATACTGTATTGATGAGGTTTGGTAATTAAGGATTAATCTTGACGAACGCTTCTGTATGCTACAAGGAATATACGTTATTAAAGGATGTTGAGTTCGTTAAAAAGGAAGACTGTTTTAGTTCGTCATTGGTGATTGGGTCAGTTAAAGAACCCACATGTATGTTGTTGAGTATGGAATAAAACTATATTCGTTGGGTCACCCTGGACGTAACAGAATAACGAGCATTATTATGAAACAACCGCCGGGGCAATCAAATATACATTAACAAAATCAACATATACATTAACTGTGGACAGGGGTAGCAATTTACCGGAAATAATAATAAACAAACACAAAATATATTCGAACAGCGCCCCACCACAGATATGGGGGCTCGTCCGGGATTTGAACCCGGGACCTCTCACATGAATCTGGGATTTTACGAGGAGGTCGTTTCGCTGGACAAGTGGACTCGGAAGTACTAGATCAAACCATTAGGACATTGATAAGGTCACCTCATCAGTTTATTCGGTCACTCGTTGGAAATTAACATTTCGTCTCTATCATTATATATTGACACTATCTCTGCAATGTGTCTCACACGAGTGAAGGTCGGACATTTTCGACGTTGAATTCATGTCCAAGAGTCCTAGTTAACTGAATAATTAGTGAACGATTCAATGTGATATTGCGTAGAACGATGCATTGGAGTTACATCGTGGAGTGGATACTCATGGTCGATTCAGATAATTGATGTTTTTGTAACGTCATGGTTGTTGGTCCTATCATTGTTGGGCAAATCTCGCTTCTTTTGTGTTATATGTTTCTTTTCTTTGTCTCTTGCGGGCGACTGTTTAGGAGGCATTTTACGTTTCAGTGTCGTATTTCTATAGGTTGATTGCATTAATTTCTTTCAGGGATTCAGCATTTAGTGCTGTCGTGATTACCGCTCTGTTTGAAATTAAGGCTTTCATGCGTGTTAGCTGTGCTGTGATTTGTCGTATTTTTTTAAATTTCAATTTTGTTTGGAAATTTAGTCTGGCGTGGGTCTTTCCTGGCTATCTTTTGTAAAATTTACATTAATGGTAAAAGTGATTTGTCGTTTTGTCTCGTTTATTACTGGTGGAAACTTTAATTTTTTTTTTTTTTTTGTCTTAGAATTTTTGACTATTTACAATTTTGTCGTTTCCTTATTTTGTTTCCATCCATGTCTTTCGTTATTCATGGCATGTGATAATTTTCCTTTGTAGCATACATATGATTCATTATTTATTGATCAACTATAATACAATAATATTGCTTGTTATATATCCTACGATTCTTGTGGATAACAAGAAGCATAATCATACACGATAATTATATCACGTCTAAGTGAGTTGTGCAGGTGATATAGTTATATATATATATATATATATATATATATATATATATATATATATATATATATATATATATATATATATATATATATATATATATATATATATATATATATATATATTCACATTGTGACTACACCAATCAGACACACTATCCCATAGTGTGATGGACTAAGTAAGGCAGAGGATAACATAGATATTGATTTATTGTTTATAAAAGTTATACTTCTTAGTATACTATGGCGACTCTTGACTATTTTATTAAACAAGGAAAGGCACTGAGTATGGAAGGTGATATTTTAAAAAATTTTGCTTTGACTGCATATGAAAAAGCAGAGGCAAAAGAAGAAAGAGAAAGAAATGAGAAAAAAGAAAGAGAAGAAAGGGAATTTTCTATGGCGCAAGAAAAAGCAAATAAGGAAGAAAGAATTCGTATGGCAGAAATCGCTGCGGAACGAGAGAAAATGGAACATGAAAAGGCAATTCGTTTAGCTGAAATTGCTGCCGAGGAGGCAAAATTTGAAAGGGAGAAAGCTTTTGAGGTTGAGAAACTTCGTTTTCAACAACATCATGTTTCCCATGATTCTGATAGTAATGGTTCATCGAAGAAGGCAATCACAACCCCTAATTTTAATTTAAGACTACCACCCTTTTCTCCTCCTCACGACGATATAAGTTTTTATTTACTAAGATTTCAGGAAAGAGTCTCTTGCTTAAATATTGATAAAGATTCGTGGTCTGGTGTTTTTTCGGGTCTCCTCACAGGTGATGCAGTTGGGGTCTATCTGGGTATAGACCAAGATAAAAGACATGATTTTCAGGTCGTAAAGGCAGCATTTATACGCAGATATGGTCTGGATCAGGAAGGCTATAGACAAAAGTTTCGATCCATGTTGCCGGTAGAGGGTAAAAATTTTGAGGATTTTGTTTCCTCCATAAAACTATGTCTCCAAAGATGGGTTGAACAGGCTTCTATCCCTAAAACTTTTGAAGGATTATGTGATCTCTTATTAAGAGATAAAATTGTTTCTTCGGTAAACCAGGATATTGTATCATTCTTACAAGAACGTAATCCGACTAGTATCGAGGAAATGGAAAAATTAGGTCAACAATTTTCCGTTGCTCATCCAAACTTGTCATTGAGCAGAGCAAAAGTCTTGGACTCATCTACTGCGTGTGCTGCGACGCACGGGAGATCGCGCACTCGTAGTTTAGATAGACGATATAATCATAGAGAAAATAATCACACATCCTATAGGGGTAAATATAATTTTTACCATAATCGCTCACCTTCACGGGGTAGAGACAGGCATAATTTCAACAATTATAACAATAACCAATGGTATCGAAATAACCAGTATTCACACAACAAATATACTGACAATCATAATTTGTCACCGCGGGGTGGCCATTATGACAGGGACAACAATGGACATTATCATTCAGACAATTTTTCAGATCGCAGAAGATCTCACTTCGTTAGAAGTCATAATAGAGCACGCTCACAAGCCAATGCTTGTCAGACGGTAGATAGAAATGTCAGTAATGACATTCATTCAACCAATAATCACGCCAATGCGTGTAACGTTGATTTAGAAAATTCTAATAATTGTACAGAATGTAAGATGTTATTTCAACCTGGAGCTACACCACGGCTTAAATGTGGACATGTCTTACCAGTGTTGTCATCTTATGATGGGAAAGAGAATATCTTTCTTTATCCAATGCTGTGACTACTAGAGCACAGTTGGTTGCAGAAGCAAATGAACTTAATGATAGCAATAATATCCCACACATGACAACAAGTCATTACATAGATAAAAATGCATTCATTAACCAACAAAAAGATGACTCTTCTTTGGGACGTTTATTCACTTTAGCTACGGCTAAAACTATTACACAGACAAATAATGCCAGACATTGGTATCAATTTCATGACAATATTTTGATACGTTGTTTTGACAATTATTCTTCAGTACTCAGACAAATTGTAGTACCTACGTCATTTCGATCACTAGTTTTATCTAATGCACATGATGTTCCTTTTGCGGGTCATATGGGGATTGCCCGCACAGCTTATAGATTGATGGCACATTTTTTTTGGCCAGGGGTTCATAAGGACGTCGCAACGTTTTGTAAATCATGCACTGTTTGTCAGGGAGTTGCACGGAAGGGTGCGCATCAGTTTGCACCCCTACAGACCACAGATATCTCTGTGCGTCCTTTTTATAAGATGGCTGTCGACATAATCGGGCCTCTTCCGGTGTTATCATCCAGAGGATTCCGCTTCATCTTAACGTGTATCGATCTATGCACCAGATGGCCTGAAGCCATACCTGTTAAGTCCATAACAACAATGTCGGTGACTGATGCATTATTATCGATATTTTCACGTATCGGATTTCCTGAAGAGCTTCTGTCAGATCATGGCACGCAATTCACTTCAGGTATGTTCTCGGAAATTTGTGATGTGCTTCACATCCGTCATACATTGAGTGCCAGATTAAATCCGCAATCAAACGGAGTTGTAGAACGCTGGAATTCTACATTAAAACAGATGTTGGGCAAAGTAACAACAATGTTTCCCCATGATTGGGACCGGTTGATACCAGCGGTTCTCTTTGCGTATAGAGAAGTTCCTAATCGTCAAACCGGATTCTCACCATTTCAATTAGTTTTCGGGGCTAATCCAAGAGGACCAATGTCTATCTTACATGATTTGGTGATAACAAATGATGATAATACGATTACGAAATCTAGTCACCAATATGTCACAGATCTACGCCAATGCATTGTGGACGCATGTGAAATCGCGACTGAAGCATCAGAATTAGCAAAATATAAGACTCGGTCGCGTATTAATCGTGATAGAAGATTAACATCATTATCGATTAACGATGAAGTTTTTGTTCTCTTGCCACTTAAAGGTGATCATTTGTTGGTTACGTGGCAAGGTCCTTTTAAAGTTGTGGGTAAGAAAACCGACGTAGATTACATCATCGACATTAGGGGTAAAAGAAAAACATTCCACACTAACATGTTACAACCGTACATTTCTCGACCTCTTCCACTCAAACATATTTGGGAATCTATCACAAATCAATCTCCGCATCTGGCATCTATTGCTTTAGTTGATGAAGTAGCAACTAGTTTCGCGGATGTACCGCTTGATTTTCCTGTGGTACCTATCCAAGCCTCTGAAACTTGGAAGGATGTAATCATTTGTAACGATTTACCTTCAGATCAGAAGAATCAGATTCTCAATCTATTGAAATCTTTTGAAGATGTATTATCTGATCTGCCTGGACGAACTAACATTATGTCTCACGAAATAAAATTATCGGATCCCACTCCTATTAAGTTACGACCGTATGCAATTCCTTTGCATATCAGAGAGCAGGTTGACAGCGAGGTCGACAATATGTTGAAAATGGGGATAATCTCTCCATCAGATTCTCCATTTTGTTTTCCGATGGTGGCAGTACGGAAGAAAGACAAATCCATTCGTATATGCATTGATTTCCGTCGACTAAATAAAGTCACGATATCAGATTCTGAACCAATGCCTGTGCTGGAGGACTTGCTACCTCATTTAGCTTCTGCTACTTTCTTTAGCAAATTCGATTTATCAAAAGGGTATTGGCAGATCCCTTTGACCGAAGAATGTAAACCGTTGACGGCATTTGCAACAGCGAAGGGTTTGTTCCAATACAATGTCATGTGTTTTGGGCTCAAAAATGCACCTGCAACTTTTGTACGGATGATGCGTCGAGTATTTGGGAACCGTTCTGACCTAATATCTTATATAGATGATATTTGCATGTTTCATGACACATGGGAAGAGCATGTAGATGGTATACAATCTTTACTCCTGACACTAAGAATACACAATCTCACAGCCCGTCCATCCAAAATAGAAATTGGATTCAATGAAATTTCATTTCTAGGACACAAAATTGGCAGACATGTAATACAGCCTGATGAATCTAATTTAAAACGCATACTTGATCTTACAATTCCAACTACAAAGAAGCAAGTACGGAGTCTATTAGGATTGGTGAATTTTTACCACAAGTTTATTCCAAGGTTCTCGTCTTTGACTGCTGTCTTATCTGATCTAACTAAAAGAGGTATGCCTAACAAAGTAGTTTGGACAGAACAATGTAACCATGCATTACAAAACATTAAGACTCATTTTTCACAGTATCCTATATTAAGACTGCCAGATTTAAAAAGATCATTTACTGTTGTAACAGATGCTTCGCTCCATGCAATAGGCGGGTGTTTGGGACAAAGTTTTGATGGCAAGTTTCATCCGATTTACTACTTGAGTAGGAAACTGTCGGAAGCCGAATCTAAATACTCTATTTTCGACAGAGAACTTTTGGGTATAGTATGGACTTTGAATAAACTTCAAAAGTATGTGGTAGGTACGCATTTTACTATAATGACAGATCAGAGAGCGTTAACATATCTCCAAACCTGTAAATCACCAAGTGCAAGACTTACGAGATTCGCATTGCAGTTGCAAGCGTATGACTTTGATATCGTCCATATAGAAGGACATAATAATGTAATCGCTGATACTCTGTCGAGAGTAATACATTGAAATACGTAACTGTCCTGGGTACAGGAAGTGACAACAAACATTATTTATGTTCATAATCAATTGATAGGTAGATTATATAGCGATATTTTCGTAGCATTAATATGTTGCTCACAAGTTGTTGCCACATATTTTAACTGCATTTCACTCATCGTGATATCATTTCACTCATTGCTTGAATTTGATTTTCCTTTTTATCATTATAGTTAAGTATAGTTAATGATGGCCTGGAAACCTGCAGTTTCCAGTAGCGCGCAAGGGGGGTAATATGTGGTGTCTGCCCATGCACACCACATGTTGGATTTATTGAGTTTGAGTCAGTGCTGATAAATGCGGCACTATTTGGAATATTGAAAATGAAGCGCACCGGAAAATGAGAGAAAAGAGATGTTTATAATGTGTATGGCCAAGGTGTTAAGAAAAAAACCTTGAGCTTTGTGGCCGCTGTGTTTTCTTGTAAGTTCCATTGGGAACATATTGCGAAGTGTTCACCTTTCTAAATGGATGTGGTTTGTACAAGAGGAGGAATACTCTTGGCATATGATTAATACTGTATTGATGAGGTTTGGTAATTAAGGATTAATCTTGACGAACGCTTCTGTATGCTACAAGGAATATACGTTATTAAAGGATGTTGAGTTCGTTAAAAAAGGAAGACTGTTTTAGTTCGTCATTGGTGATTGGGTCAGTTAAAGAACCCACATGTATGTTGTTGAGTATGGAATAAAACTATAATCGTTGGGTCACCCTGGACGTAACAGAATAACGAGCATTATTATGAAACAACCGCCGGGGCAATCAAATATACATTAACAAAATCAACATATACATTAACTGTGGACAGGGGTAGCAATTTACCGGAAATAATAATAAACAAACACAAAATATATTCGAACAGCGCCCCACCACAACGACAGTTAATTGAACAGGTCAGCGGATAATACTTTTATCACCAAATTGGTCTAGCCACCTTGGAGGCAGACAGTAAACATAAAGAGGAATAGCAACTTTTGACGTAACTCATTTCCGGGCCAACGACAAACGGGCAAGTGACCACCTGGGTTCGCGGTCTGTCTATCTGAGAAAGCCGTCTGAGATGTGCGAAGATACAGGTGATAATTTGATAATCGCTTCCGCTGGTCCATCTCTGTGAAATTATTACAGATAACCTCTCAAGTGAAAAAATATGGGCGGAACGTTTCAGCCAAGAATATGTTCACAGATTTGTTTGTGAGTTTGCATAAAGATACAATCGAAAGTATTACCGCCTTATTAGAAAGAGGTCACGCGTTTGAATTTTAAAATTTGATATTTTAAAATACGCGGGGGAAATTAAATTAAATACCAGGACCCATTTAATTCTAACGAGCTTACCATTGGCTTGATTTGAGAGCCGTAATAGACTTTAACTTTCATTGGCAAGTTGGTCTAAAAGTACAATCTGAGATTTGAACTCAGAAATGGAAATATAATCTAGCGAAATCGGAGTCACAGATCAGTCTGCATCACCACGTCAAGCTAGCAATTCACCAGAGCCAGAGAGAAGAATCGGACTAAGAATTCCAAAATTATAAGTTACAGATCGAAGTATTTGGGCAAGTTTTAAACCTAAAAGTAAACCCGCATTTTTTTAATACAAAGACTGGAAAATTATAAGTTACAGATCCGAGTATTTGGGCAACTTTGAAACTTAAAAGTAAACCCGCATTTTTAAATACAAAGACTGGGCACCTAAGGAATCAGATCACCCGTCATAAGAGGAATACTAACATTTCCAGACCACGTGATTCGAAAGCATCTAACCTAAGTTGCTGTGTCCATTCTAAACTGTGCCAGGAGATTGTGTTCCCAAGTTACTTCGGGGTAAGTGTAAACATTTATTTTACAAATGTGAATTTGAAATGTTTTCCTTGCTAAGTGGTTATATATACATATATGGCAACCTCAACATATGAAAACAGTATATTCATAAACAACTATGGCATGCGCTGGTGATTGTTTCTTGCTAGTCGTACAGAAAAACCGACAGCAGAGGTGACCCCAGACTCCGAATGGAGCAGTGATGAGTGATGATTACATCACATGAGCCTAAAGTGTATAATATCATTTTGTGAGATATATGTACCTTGTTAATTGTAATTCAAGCACGCCATTGCCCTCCCGCTGTCCAAGCACATATTTTCCCAGTTTAATCTTCTTCTTCTTCTTCCATCCTTAGCCACCAACCGGCAAAGCAGTGTGTGGCCAGTACGCCTAGTGGCGTCTTAGGGCAACAACAAATTGATCAATCTATTGCTGTTTCCACCACGCCTAGTGGCGTCTTTGTGGAACAAAAACAGACCAAACAATCTATCATTGTTTCCGTAATCAGATTGGTTGGCAAGCAGGTGATCAGCCCACTGTGCGAAGTTTTTACGGGATGGGGTAAACAGCCCCATGCCCAACCCTCCTTAGTCGCTTTTTACGACATGCGTGGTAGGGTACAGTGTTACTATTCTTTGCTCCCCTTTCGAGCCCCGGTAACACACGGCCAGTTTAATACCCAGACGAATATTGGTGATTTCTAATCATCTTCCCTGAGATACGCTGTGTATACTTAAAGGTCTAATTATTCAGAGTGGCTAACATTGGTGGATGGACAGCGAGACAATACGCCTGGTAATCATCCAACCCAGTGTACTTAGCAGAGGCATTTCTTCTTTTTATTTTGTCTAAAGTTCGTGGAACGAAGCTATCAGACTGTTCATGGTACGAAACTGCAAGACTAAAGTTTTGACGTCACTAGTTGTGAGTAAAAGCTGAGAATCAACACTAACCGCCTACATTGGATACGTTGTGTGGAGAAGTGCCCTCATCACAGAAGAATTTACGAAACCACAGCTACAGGATTCACTTAGACCAGCTGAGTTTTTTTGTAAAAGGAATCAGCAAAAGGACAATTGTTTTTATCAATCCTCAAACCAAGTCTCAGCGAAGACAAATTTTACTTAAATTTTAAAAAATCCCATTCATTTCATCGTTATTTTAACCTGTTAAAACTAATTCATGATTAAATGTGTTACATGTTATTTTAAAGCAAAGCAATCATTGTTTATTAGTTATATATATATATATATATATATATATATATATATATATATATATATATATATATATATATATATATAGACATATATTTACATCTACAGAGCAAATACTTATAAAGAAGAACTTCGCTGGATTTACGCCAGTTGGGGGCTTGAACGGGTTAAAACCATTGCTTAATTCTTCACAAAAGGCTACGGATCGGATAAACGTTAATAGTGTTCTGCCCTATGCAGCATTGTTCTTGACTTCTGAAAGAACCTTGTGAACACGAACTTAATATAGAAGCGTCATTATCCTTCTATCTACAACTCTGCCAAGAGTAATCTTGTGCGAAGGTAGACACCTTTGAAGACCCATATTAGATACTCTTGGTGTGGGTCACTGGTGGACCAATACTGCAGAGCTAAGGGGAGGCAATCCGTGACAATCCTGCATCGGGTTCTGTACACGTATCATGGTCACTCTTCTGTTCCTGCAGTAACGTAGGCCTTCAACAAACGTATGCCAGGTCATTATGTCCCGTGCCATTAGCTCAAGGTCTCCCCATATCATCGTCATGGTTGTCTCCAGTTCTCTTCTCTGTGTGTTCCTTGGTTCTGACTCTACCTCTGATACCCTGGGGATTCAAGAACAAGGGCTGTCTAGCAACATTGTACACGTATATCTCTATCACATTTTCTTACTTTTTATCTCAGCTAGTTTCTTATTCTTTCAATTTCCCTCTTGCCTCCAATCTTTTTTGTCACTTTTTTGTGTTAAACCTTTGTTCTATTCCCTTCATTTTTCTTTACTGTATTAGTTTTTTAAAGCAAATCTTCATTGAGCCGTTTTCTCAATTTCCTCTGTTTACCATGCTCCATTACCCTCACCATGACGACGCTACTGAACGCGTTTTTACCTACGTATTAATACTTCATTTCATTTCTTTAGGAAAAGCCTTTTTATTTTATTTATTTATTTCTTTTTCGTTCATGTATTTTTTTCCTTGCGTAATATTTTCTAACAATGAGATTCTGTCGATATTTTCGTAAAATATGACCGTGTGTTTGTAATTGTATGTTCAGGGTAAAACATTTGCATGTGCGTGTTTATATATATATATATATATATATGTGTGTGTGTGTGTGTGCGTGTGTGTGCGTGTGAGTGCGTGTGTGTGCGTGTGTGCGCGTGTGTGTGCGTGTGCGCGCGTGTGCGCGCGAGTGCGCGCGTGTGCGCGTGCGTGCGTGCGTGCGTGCGTGTGTGTGTGTGTGTGTGTGTGTGTGTGTGTGTGTGTGTGTGTGTGTGTGTGTGCGCATGTTCTATTTTATATTTTCACAGACATACGTGGTGATTTCATGTATGGGGCAATAGGTCTTGAAAGGGCTAAACTTTATACACATTATAGGAACTAGCACTGTTTGTGTACACAGCCTGTACATTTCACATTATGTATACCAGCGGTGGCCAAACTACGGCCCGCGGACCGGATCCGGCCCGCCAACCAGTTTTGACCGGCCCGCCAACCTGTTTTGGCCGGCCTCTTATTGATGATTGAAGCCACACTCTTCACAATGAAATAACACACAAATGTATGTTTAAAATAAATAATTACATGTCATATTACAAATTACAAAACAAATTAAAACAACAGATTCATTATATTTTTTTTTTACAGTAATTTCAGTTCGAAGACTGGTATACATGTCTTGGCAGATGTGCAGTATAGTAGTTTGCCGTTGCTTTCTGTGCGTGGTTCATTATATATGTAAAACTAAATCTCAGAACGTTATTTTTTAAGGATTTTATAGGTCTGGCCCTCGGGTGTTACCCCTTACCATAATCTGGCCCTCGGCCAACCTTAGCTTGGCCACCACTGATGTATACAGTATACACATTGATGAGTCATGTTTACTCTTTATAACCTCGCATTAATTTGCTATTCTCACGTCCACGGTCCTGTCCTGGTCACAATTGGAACTAGCACTGTATGTATACACAGTCTGTACATTTCACATTCTGTACACATAACTTTTGCATCTTGCATGTTGCGCGCGAGCATTTTTTGCCTTACTCTTATGTTGGATACGTTCTTTGTTTCTGTCATGTTTTTATGCACAATTTTATTCTCTTTCACATTCATTAAAACCACTTATGTCTAAAATTAGGCTCTCCTAATAGTATTCCTGTACATTATAAAACACGCCTGAACATTCTCAACTTGACCTTATTCAAGTGACAGACCACACCAACATGAATAAAGGTAGTAAGTAGACCTAAAATTGCTAAAGCCAGTCCTATTGTATTGCTCTAAAACATGGAGAACAACAAAAAAACAGCAGCCAATAAAGCTACATATAGTCGGCCTTCCGTATCCGCGGGTTCCGCATCCGCGGATTTAACCAACCGCAGATCGAAAATATTCGAAAAAAAAAAAAAATTCCAGAAAGTTCCAAAAAACAAAACTTGAATTTGAACCTGGTTCTTCCGACGTAGATGATCCTTCTGACGTAGATGATCCTTCTGACGTAGATGATCCTTCTGACGTAGATGATCCATCTGACGTCCTGTCAGAAGGTTCAAGTTAGCCTGATGTCTCCCCGCTTACCTACAGTGCCACACATCTCGTCGCCTCCCCACATCGGCACTGTAGGCACCATACAGCAATCATCATCGTTATCGTCATCATACGAGGGTTATCAAGAGAGAAGAACCAGGATTGTTGTGGGTGTTAACATAGTGAGAGAGAGAAAGAGAGAGAGAGAGAGAGAGAGAGAGAGAGAGAGAGAGAGAGAATTTATATTTTCTCTATTTATAATTATATTTTCTATATTTACTTGTATTTTAAATATTCTGTATTTTATTCTATGTATTTCTCTTTCAGGTCATTAAACGAAAGCAATCTGTAAGTGTTGAAAGAAAGAAAAATGTAACGTTGTTGCTGACGTGTATTATGTAGTTAGGCCTACGATGGTTGCGTCTGTACTGAACATATACAGACTTTGTTTCTTGTCATTATTCCCTAAACAATACAGCATAACAACTATTTACATAGCATTTACACTGTATTAGGTATTATAAATAATCTTGAGATGCAAATACTACGCCATTTTATATAAGGGACTTGAGCATCCCCGGATTTTAGTATCCACTGGGGGTCCTGGAATCCCCCGCGGATACGGAGGGCCGACTGTACTTTCATAAATAGGTGCTTGTGTGCCATAGACGCATTGAAAAGGTATGACAAGATCATTAATTTGGAAGTGATGACAAGAACGAGACAGGTACCGGTGGAACAGGAGAAGACGATGGCGATTGATTAAGGTGACCAGACGTCTCGGTTTTCGACCATTTTTGATAATTTGTCCCGACTTTTTTCGATGCAATCCGGGACGCCAATTTGTCCCGGTTTTGGACGAATTTGCCAATTTGGCATAAATCTCACAGATTAAAAAGAAAAAATATTATTCCGGGGCTGACTTGAGGGAATTTTTAATTATTAGTGAACTGGCGCCGAAACAGCACAAGAGGTTGTCAGGACCGCGAATTAGTTTTGTAGTTCCAATGTGATATTCGCAGTTATTTGAAATTTTAGGTAGTGGTAAAGTACCAAGATTTTGCGTACGGTATACGTTTATTTAATTTAAACGGTGAACTATTTGTGCATATTTTGTTATTGTTGTAAGAAAATGGTACCAAAGCGTAAATGCAGTTTCAATGAAGATTTACAAAAGGAATATCCGTTTATTAAAAAGAGTGCATCAAACTTCAATGTACGATGCAATATATGTGCCTCCGGGTTTTCGATAAGCCATAGTGGACGTGGTGATATTAAGAACCACATAAGCAGTGAGAAACATAAGAGAGCCGTCGTTACAGCTGCATCAAGCTCGTCGTTAACCACTTTCTTCAGAGCTGATAAAATTGGTGACCAAGAAGAGCAATTAGCTGCTATAGAAGGCGCCTTTGCATACCATACAGTGCTACACAATCATACTTTCAGGTCTATGCATTGCACATCAAAATTACTTCAGGTTACTTTAGAGCCAAAATTTGCATGTGCACGTACGAAAACAGAAGCCATTATTCGAAATGTCTTGGCACCCCATATTCTAAATGAGTTAAGGTGTGACCTAGAAAATTCTACATTTATTTCTGTACTGACAGATGCATCCACCCACAAAGAATTCAAGATTTTTCCTTTGCTTGTCAGATACTTTGATCACAGTAATGGAGTGAAAATTAAAATATTAGAGTTAAAGTCATTGCCAAGTGAAACATCTGATATTGTAAGTAGTTTTCTTAATGACTGCATAACTGAAAATGGTTTAGACAGGAAAGTAGTTGGATTATGCGCAGACAACACAAATTCCAGTTTTGGAGGTGCTGAAAGGAAAGGACAGAACAATGTTTTCAAAAAACTGCAAGAAAACCTTGGACATGATCTTATAGGAGTTGGGTGTGCCGGTCATATTTTCCACAACACTGTTCGAACAGCTGCAGATGTACTGCCTGTTGATGTCGAGCTGATTATTGCTAAAATTTATCTACTCTTCAAATCATACACAGTACGAGTTGAAAGACTCAAGGAGTTTTGCCAGTTTGTGGAAACAGACTTCCAGATGATCTTAGGTTATGCTCAGACTAGGTGGCTTGCTCTGCTGCCTGCTGTTGAAAGGGTTCTTCAGATGTTCCTGCCTCTAAAATCATATTTTCAATCTCAAGACAGATGCCCAGTTTTTATACAGACATTCTTTGAAAATCCTCTATCTGAGGCATGCCTTGTTTTTGTTCACAGTCAGGCCTCTCCATTCCACGAAGCAGTGCAAAAAATAGATGGACAGACGGTCACTGTGTTTGAAGTCATTGACAGCATCAACAGGTTGAAAACTATTTTGAAGTCCAAACTGGAAGACTGTTTCTTGCCATCAAGAGTTAAGCTAATCCTTGAAAAGCTGGAAATAAAAGGACTTCCAAAGGAGGATGTGAAAAAGTTTCATGTTAGCGTTTCTTCGTTCTATGAAACAGCTTTCAATTATTTGAATAAATGGGCTGCAAACAAATTTTCAAGGCCTAGAATCCTACAGCTGGGTAACGCTGAACAGAATACCAATTTGGGCAGATATTGAGATATCATCATCACTAGTGATTCAAACATTACCTTCAGCCCACTTTACAGAAACTGAAATTTATTACGAATATGTCTATATGAAGCAGTTTGTTACTTCTCAGAAAATTAGTGAATGGAGTGCCAAAAAAAAAAACATTGCCACCACAACGTTGGATTGAAATGGTTTCCCACTTCAAAAACAATAATGTGACATTTTCAAATATTTTGAAGTCGGCAAGGCCGGTCCCAAGCCGGCTGAAAAAGGAGGAGGGCGGCCTGCATGGAGGCCGTAAGGAGGCAGCCCCTCCACCATGCAAAGGTACAACAGGCCAATCACCTGTTTGCTTTAAACTATGATTACGAGTAATATAAGAGAGAAAACCGGACTGATTCTAAAGGCGACGAACTGGAACGGACTACGGACTAAGACTTATGGAACTTGGAACACAAGAAGTATAAATGGGAAAGAAGAGGAGCTGGTGGAAGAGATGAGGAAAGCAAAACTAGAAATCCTGGCTATTACGGAAACAAAGAAAAAGGGACAAGGAGTCATGGATCTCGATGGCAACACGCTTTTATACAGTGGTGTACCCACATCTGAAAGAGCTAAAGGGGGCGTGGGTTGCATTGTGGCCAAAAACCAGAAAGATAGTATCAAGGGATGGAACTTTGTCTCGGAGCGCATTATGGTTGTAAAACTAAAAGAAGGAGAAACCATAGTCAACCTGGTCATAGTGTATGGGCCAAATGAGGATGAGAGAGCAGAGGTCAAGGAGGAATTCTTCGAGCTGCTTCAAAGGACAGTGGATGACTGCCTAGATGAAATTATCATGCTCGGAGATTTCAATGCCAGATTTGGAAATGACCATGCTAGATGGGGTGAAGTTATCGGAAGATATGGAGAAGATACTCTCAATGACAATGGAAAGCGACTCCTTAGATTCTGCAGTGAGCATAATCTGATCATTACCAACACAAAGTTCCCCCATAAGCGCATACATGCATACACTAGGTGTGAACCAACAAAGAATGAGAAGTCAGTAATCGACTATGCCATTGTTAGGAGGAGCTCATTCAAATATGTCCGGGATGCTAGAGTCTGGAGGGGGCCAGAGATTGGAAGTGATCACTACCTGCTTACAATCAAAAGAACAACTGAAAGAGTTGCTCAGCCTAGGAACTGCCCAGCATCACGCAAGAAACCAAGTAAACGAACGGAAGAAATGAGCATTAAGACCTACAAGCTGAGAGAGCCAGAAATTAAGACCAGATATCAGGGGCTTATTGCTACAGCGGTGAGAAACACAGAAGAACAACCTGATGACTTGGAAACCCTGTGGCTTAAATCCAAGGACATCATAAAGACAGCTGCTGCAGAAGCATGTGGTGAAGCCCGACTTGGGAACAAGAGAAAGAGGACACCTTGGTGGACAGAGGAAGTCAAAGAGAAAATAAGAGAGAAGAAAATGGCATGGAAACAATACTTAGGAGCTAAAAACACAGCAGGACAAACGGAGAAATATAGAGAATATGTGATACTCAGAACAGAAGCAAAGAACAAGGTGCTAGCAGCAAAACAGAAGTCCTGGGAAGAATTTGGAGAAAAGCTAGAAAAAGATGCGCAAAAAACCAGAAATTGTTCTATAAGACCCTAAAGAACATGAGGAAGGAAAAACAATGCCCTCTCAAATTTATTTAAAAAAAGCAAGGCAAATTGCTTACTGCCCCGAAGGAAGTAATGGAAAGATGGAAAGAATATTTCTCTGAATCCTTGATGGTGAGCAAGGTCAAGCATCAGAAATGATAACCACTAGCACAGAACAGGAAACAAATGGTGATGAAGATGACATAAAGATGGAAGAACTAAAGGCAGCACTGGAGAAAATCAAGATGGGCAAAGCAGCAGGGCATGATGGTATAACACCAGAAATGGTTAAGTACATGGGAGCATCAGGCGACCTATTACTCTTAAGGGTCCTACAGGCAGCGTGGTGCAAATAGACCATACCAATGGACTGGGAGATTGCCATCATAAAACCAATTTTCAAAAAGGGTGACAATCGACAATGTGGAAACCATAGAGGCATATCCCTTCTCAGTGTCCCTGGTAAAATCTACTCTAGAATCCTAGAGCAGAGACTCCGACGCCTAGCTGAGCCACAATTGGATGAGGTCCAGTGCGGATTCCGAGCAAACCGAAGTACTCAAGACCTAATCTTCACACCCAGACAGCTGAGTGAAAAGGCCCTTGAGTTTAAGAGTGAGATCCATCTTTGTTTCATAGATCTGGAAAAGGCATTTGACTGGGTCCCCTGGAGCAAACTTTGGGACTGTTTGGCAAGGAAGAACATTCCAGCACCTCTGATTCGTGCTATACAGAGCTTCTACAAGTCTTGCAGAAATTATGTGAGGACAGCAAACCATAAGTCAGAAGAGTTCAGTACCACGACTGGTGTAAGACAAGGTGATATCCTGTCACCTTGTCTTTTCATACTCCTCATGGACGATGTTATCAAGTCATGTAAGGAGAGAACAAGAAAGTATTCAGTGGGGTACTGGAAGATGAGACAGGTATGTATTTCAGAGCTGGCATTTGCTGATGATGTTGCCCTGATTGCTAAATCAGAGGCACATCTCCAATCCAACCTGCAAGTCTGGAAGGAAGAGCTGGAGAAGAGAGGGATGGTCATAAGCAGCTCTAAAACAAAATCCATGGTGATATCACGAAAAGAAAGAAGACATCAGATTAAGCTGGGAGGACAGGTCCTGGAGCAGGTCGACCACTTTAAATATCTCGGAGCTATTATAGACCGAAAGGGAGGCATCAAAGAAAAGTTGGTTACTCAAAAAGCAGCAACTGGGAGACTTTTTCAGGCCATAAATCGAGGATTCCTCAGCAAGAGAGAAGTTGGTAAGAAAACGAAGATGGCTGTATACCGCTCCACCTATGTCCCAGTCTTGACATATGGATGCGAGTCATGGGCAATGACTACAACCCATAAAAGCCAGATCCAAACCTCAGAAATGAGGTATCTGAGGAAGGTGGTTGAAGTAACAAGAAGAGACATGGTCCGCAACCAGACGATACGCCAAGGCCTAAAATCCCACCCCCTGCAGACCCAAGTAGAACAGTCCCAACTAAGATGGTTTGGCCATGTCTGCAGAATGGGAGGAGATCGGCTACCACGACATGTGAGGAGTGTCGTTTTTTTAAAGCTTATAAAGAAGGACAGTAAAATGTATGTTATTCAATGTTATTCAAATGTATATATAAAATGTATATTATTTTTAATTGACATCAACTTGATTTTTCCGGGACATGTCCCGACTTTTGACCTTTTATTTACCCTTTTGTCCCGATTTTTTGCATTGAAATAGGTCAAATCTACTATTTTGTCCCGGGTTAGGGTTTTGAAAATATGGTCACCTTACGATTGATAGGATACACATTGAGGAAACCTGTTGCGACGTTATTGTCTCCCCTGCTCCGCTGTAGTGGTAAGACAATGACCAAAGGCTGAGTATAATGATGAGGGTATTCAAAGGTATCACCCTTGGCTCAAGATTACTCTTGGCAGAGATATAAATAGAAGAATGATGCATCTATTTAAGGGAGCTTCACCGGATTTTAAAGAAAAGAAAAGCATAACAACTGAGATCATCTAAGCTGTCGTGAACGTATTATTCTTCCGCCCCATCTGTGAGGTAATATATTTTTGCTCGTATTTCTGAGCCTCCAGCTGAAGGTGATTCAGCAAAATCTTAATATAATAGCTCTATCTAGTTATGTATTTAGAACCATGTGAGTCATACGGGTGCAGGCATATAATTTGACTCATTAGTAGTTAATCCAACTACAACTTTACATTTACCGATAAACAAGTTTAACCATTGATAGTTTAAATTTGTAAAATAAATAACGTTGTTTATAAAAACAGCGATGGCGTTTATCATCTTCGGATGATTTAAACTGTGGTGGAAGATTTGGAAAAAATTGAAATGTTCCTTGGTTTGCACTGTAATAGTACTTAACTTCTGGTGTGGAGTCGGTTGGCGTCTGCGTCAGCCGCTATTGGTTCCAACAGGTACCATGGACTGTACTTCCCTACAATAGTCAAGTCTGGTGTCTGTAACACGTCTTATGCATTAAGGCTGAGGAAATTATGAAGGTTGTCTAGCGTCTTCAAGACCTTTCTGATGTTGGTATCTAGCGTCGACTGCTGGAAACGTGTACTATAAACTGAAAGGAGACAGATGTCTCTGTTAATCATTGGGTCACTGACATAGTCATCAGGCGACATCCACTTCTATCCCCTACTTCATTTTCCTCAGACTTTTTACCCTCCCTAAGCGTTAAATTTAACCCAAGTGGGTCTGATGAAAATGCTTTTGGACAGCGGAAGGCGACAATTAATATATATGTTTGTCTCTCTGTATGTGTGTGTGGGTGTGTGTGGGTGCGTGCGTGCGTGCGTGTAGCGATGCTCTCTGTCGCGAAGTGACAGTACATTTTATTAGTCCAATTTGTCCTAACCCCTCACCTGGCATTTCTCTTTAAATTTTTAAGAGCCAGCCCCTGTCTCTTTTAACTGTTTATGTTCTAGCCGTCTATGCGGTCTTTCAGTCATGTACATTCTTCAGTCATGGCTGTCGCCCCTTTTCTTGTTCGTTCGTCTGTGTTAGCAGACCGCCAAACTAAAAGATCTTCTTCCAGGCTGTCTAAAGATTATCCCTAATTTCGTACGTTATCTGTGTTTTCTCTATAATTCTTGCAGTTCACTCAATTGTCTTATTCAACCATCTACTTTAAATCCCAACTCACGACACTATCTACGGCGACATTGCAGGTTGAGCGGAGCAGTAGGACTGTCACCACAGGAGCTCATTCAAAAATGCAGTTATGACAGAAGGGGTGTTTTATATATATATATATATATATATATATATATATATATATATATATATATATACATATATATATATATATATATATATATCATATTTAAAATTAATATATATATACATGACTCATCATATATATACTATACATATAATAAATATATATACACAAACAGTATATATATATATATATATATATATATATATATATATATATAACACCCCTTCTGTCATAACTTTAAAATTAATGCGAGGTTATAAAGAGTAAACATGACTCATCAATGTGTATACTGCATACATAATGTGAAATGTACAGGCTGTGTACACAAACAGTGCTGGTTCCTATAATGTGTATAATGTTTAGCCCTTTCAAGACCTAATGCCCCATATATGAAATCACCACGTATGTCTGTGAAAATTTATAATAGAACATGAGCTAATGTTCACTAGATTATATATATATATATACATATATATATATATATATATATATATATATATATATATATATATATATATATATATATATATATATATATATATATATATATATATATATACAGTACTTTGCAAAAAAAATGGCAGTCATATTTTCGCAACGCAGCACACTCAAAGAAGCAAATAATAATAAAAACTGTATGTCCAGAGGAAGATTGGTATCTCCCCTATCTATTAACAGTGGTTTCAGTACAATATAATGTTGCCTTCTCCAGCAAGGCAAGCCTGGATGCGGCGAGGCATACTTCCCACAAGTGTTTGTAGGTAATTGTGAGTCAGACTGTCCCAGTATTTTTCATCTACCTTCTTCAATTGTTCAACGTCTCCGAGTCCACTCTTTTTAAAATGATTCTTGAGTAGTGCCCAAACGTTTTCAATTGGGTTTAGGTCGGGACTGTTGCTGGGCCACTTCAGCACTATCACATTCTTCTCTTGCAGCCATGCTTTGGTGGTATGAGCTGTATGCTTTGGGTCATTGTCATGTTGAAATGTGCACCCATCGGGGTACATGACCTGCATAAATGGCAGAAGGTGTCCCTCTAGTATGTCGTTGTACCTTTCTTTCGTGAGAATTCCTGTGAAAACACACAGTGGGGTGGCACCTCTTGCTGACACTCCTCTCCAAAGATGGAATTTCTGGGTATGTTTCGGTCGCTGGTACACAGGCGTTACAGAGTCTTTCGTCCAAATATTTATTTGAGCAGGATAAGACCAAACAGAACATTCATCTGAAAAAATCACATTGTCCCATGACAAATTTTGGTGTTCGTGGCACCAGTTCAAACGCATCTGTTTGTGAGTCTCTGTGAGCAATGGTGACTAAATTACCCGCTTTTTGTGTAATTCATCCTGTGTAGCTCCCGGTTGACAGTAGCATTAGATACCTCTGGGCTTCCCAACTCGATCATGCGCTGCCGTATGTTTTCTACACTCTTCATTGGCCCAGCCCGAACGATTTGGGCGAGACGCCGATAGTCCTTTGTGTCCAAAATTCTTGGCCTCCCACTACCTTCTTTTTGCTCGATTCCATTACCTGCTTTTAATTTACTCACAACTCTGTAGACAGTCCGCTCAGGAATGTTCAAGGTTTTAGAAATGTGGGAACATGTTTGATTTCCTTCATTCCAAAGCTGTGAAATTAACATACACTTTGTCTTTGTATCCATTTTCTGCCACTAGCATTAGAAATTGTCGTCTGCTCTATTATCAAGGGACTTTACTCTACGCTAATTTTTTTTTACTTTTGGTAGTGTTTGCTCACTTCAGTGGAGTGCAAATTTGGGGCAGAACATGCATATTTATTTAGATTTCAGCTTATTTAGCTGAGCAATATGACTGCCATTTTTTTTGCAAAGTACTGTATATATATATATATATATATATATATATATATATATATTTGAAATGTACTATATTCTTAGTATAATAAATATGTACACCAGGATATCATTGTCCACTCCCTATTCTCTATGGGTCCTGGGGCCACCTCTGCTGTTGGTTCCTTGTGAAGATACCCGCACAAAGCAGTCATCAGCTTTTGTAGTGAGGGTTCATGTGTCAAGTTATTTGCAGTGATGCGGTTGAAAGCCGTATATGCTACTGTACATCCATAAGCTAATTGTACATGTTAAAATGCAAATATAAAATGATAAAATGTTAATACACAACGTGTTTTGGGCGAGCACAGTCATTTTGGACATGAAACGTCTGAATATTGTCGGACAACTGATTTAAGATGCCGTCTCTTTCAGGTGTGTTAGATGTCTAACTAGGTGCACTTGAAGTAGGATCCTAGAACTTAATGCGAAAAGTGATGACTCTGGTGTTACTCTCTTGTAATCTTAGAATTCACGCCTATGGCCTGTCATATGTTCAGGTCCTAATACTCTGTGTTCTTGGCTGTCTATGTTTCTTCTTGATGAAGTTGGCAGTCAGTGAAGTAGTCTTATAACGCTGAAGAATATAAGTGAAGTTGTTTGCCTACACACTGATGTTGCTACTTAGAGGAGAAGTCCAATCAGCAGCAGTCTATCTTACCATTTTCATGCCCAATCACTCATCATCAAAGCGTTTGATATTGGTAGAGTTTTATTCTCCATCCCTTTCTTGCAGAACATTAACACATGACAACATAAGATGTGATTTTCATATCCATATCCATAACCATATAAGGTCTTGCTTCTTCCATTTCGCGTGTCTTGTATTCAATTTTACTACTTCACAGATCTAACATTATGATCTCCTCCAAGATATTACTTTCCGGTAGTTGATTTTTACAACAAATTCCATCTGCCGGAAGTATTACATCACTGTTCATGTCTTAATCTTTACCACTATTGTCATCATCCGCCATCCCAGTCAAATCGACGATGTATTTAGGCACGTTATGATTGCAAACTATCACCTTATTATGCGACAACATGGCTTCGTGTATCTTCACAGACAAATAGGCTGATTTAACAAATCGGATTGTCGCTTAGTCTAGACTCTTACTCTGGAGCTGGTGATAAGTCAACGTGACTGTCACGGAGTGTTTTGAGGGTCTTATGCATGTATGAATGTTGCTATGCTCCAGCGGGAGTTTAATTAGTCACTTGAGTTGTTGTGAGTTGGTTATGCTTGAGTTGTAATATTTTAGCCGCAAGCAATGTTGTGAGCAGAGATTAAGAAAAGCTGCTAGCTATAGTTATGTGTGAATGAAGCTCAGTGGAGTGTGGAAGGTTTTCACGTGTTTGGTGAATACGAATGAAAGGGTCAGTCAGAGAGAGATGTGTGTTGGGTCAGTAAAGAGTTGAGTCAGTAGAGAGTAGACTACTCTCGGGAGACAGCGAAGGGCGTAGAAAAGAGAAGGGTGGATGTCTATAGTAGTGCGCGAGTAGAGGGCCAGAGTTATGCAGTGGATTGATGAAGTATCTTATTTTGTGGCTGTAGATATTCCGAGAATAAGAGTGATTGTAGAATACTCGGGATTTGTTATGTCTCCAATATTTGTAATGGCCCTGCGCCAATTGTGACTTATTTGTGATATAATATATTCACGGAGATTGATATGGTTGTTGGAGTTGATGTATTGATTCTTAGACAGTGAGCTAGACGGGCGGTGCATGTCTGTTGCTCAATCTTCCACATCCACCCACATTCACTCTACTCGTCACAGTGACAAGTTCGCTCCTTCCCTAAACGTCGCCGATAAAAAAGGAGAAAATAACCAGTGGATAGATGTGCCTTGAGTGGCGTTACAAGATGTAATACGTAAACCTTTAATGAGGAAATCGAACACAACGAATACTGGAAGAATTAGCACGTGACAGGAATGGCAAAGTAATAAGGCCGGAGAGAAGTGAAAACTAGAAAAAGGAACGAAAGTATTTCGTGAACCTATTTATGGCTGTGATGATGTCACCATGATACAACGTTAAAATATCTCCAAAATTAACGATGAAATGTAGGGTTAAAAATAATGCGTAAGATACTAGGAGACATGCTCGCCCATGCCAGCTTTCCCACCGCCATTTAAAACTAACGAGTTAGAAGTGCAGACGAAACGTTTACCCTTTGTAGACGGGAGAGAACGGAGGACACAAAAAAGGAAAAATATGACTGAACACGTGTTTGAAGTTCGAACGGCAAAAAGACGCAAGTGGGGGTGAAAGGAAAAAAATTCACGTCCCGAGTTGACATAAAGTAAGGAAATGGACAAGAAACGGACATTAGCTCTTGATCGAGACAGTCATTTCTTGGACGATTTTCGATACTTGGTCTTTATTTGAATGCCGCGGCAAAACACATGAGGGAAGGATCTCGAACAAATTTCAAAAAATTAAACTTGAGAAAAAAATACGTTTTTTTTTTAAATAATAGAGCTATGAAAATAAAACCTAGCTAGTTTGATAGCCCATCTTGAGCAGAGAAATAATATGCTTTCAATTATACAGACGGATAGATAATAAGGAAGATATTGACAAAAGACTGTATTGTTCATAACAGACAAGCGACTGCACTGTTAACCCATGTCACTAAAAGTAACCAAAATCTTGGCCTTGAGTCTGCAAACGTAAAAATCGAGCTGTAATTAAAGAGAGGGAATGTGGTGGAGAATTGTAGCTAAAAATAACTTAGACAGCAGATTAGTGTAGGAAATGCATGTAAAACCAAGTGTATTTTTATGAAAAAACAAGTAGAGGCAGACGGACTAACAGACCGTAATACATACTTGACTGAGATTTGACTGAAGTGACTTTTGGTTGCCAATTTGAAAGTTAGGGGGGAAGTCGGCGATTGGTCAACGCATTTTATAGTAGCGTGATAGAGAGGTGAAAGTTTGCCAGTTTACATAAGTCTGTTCAGAGACACAGTTTGAATCCATGAATGGTGCTGATTCCATAAGAATATAACTTTATAAGTGGGACGTCATCATACGGCCAGCAGCTCAGCTGAGTTTTGCTAGCAAACTTTAACTGTGTTCTCATTTCTGAATTCTGGTAAGAATGAATAATATTTATTCTGTATATTTTAATAATTCGAGTGATTGATACTGCCATATCATAAAAGTGATTACGACAAGTAAGTGTTCGCTCTAGATCCCATGCCCTAGATCAGGGTCTAGAGACATACATACAAAGAAAATATATAGGAACGCCTAAATGAAACTATGAAAAAGGATCTAGTGTTGAGATCAGTGGAACATATCACCTATCTTATTTAATAGCAGGAAGCTGTTGAACATATCTCAGATGTAATGTAGTCTTGGGGAACTGATACTATGTGAAACCAACTTGGTAAGATGTGCTGTGTGGTCAGAGAGATCTGACCTAGTCTATGTGGTGTTGTTGTGTGTAGTGTTGTGTACAGAAGTGGTTCAGAAGATAGAGTTCTGACACATGACCAATACGTTTGTTTCAGAACTGTGAGTTTCTATTTGGCACCAAAGCGGTGTCAAATACTGTATTAATATATACAAGTGTGGACCAGAGCAGTCTGTCATTGTGTCAGAGCAGCCGTATATTGCCCCCTGCACGGAGAGGTGGGGCCATCAGACTTCTGTACAGGATCGATGCAGGCAGATAAGTCATATCTGGCCTGCTGGACTTTCACCAACAACATTTTCATCTAAATTACCCCTAATTCAGCATTAAATAAAGCCAAGACATTGGGGAAATTAAACTATATATATTTATCCCTTAAGTCATCGGACAATGTTTGGCAGTCATAGACTAGGAGTGATGACACCACCCCAACAGCATGTCTAGTAATAAGTTCTCCTGTGACTAGCTTAATATAATTATTATTAACCAGTTATTTGAAATAATTAAGTACACATTTTCCATTTTATTATGCCTTATGATTTTGCATTCCATTTATGACTCCATAATATTTCTTATGTTCTGACCAACTAAACATTTGGTTCAGAACAAAATAAATTTATCAAAAGATTAACTTGTAAAACTAAAACAGCCTGAGTTAGTTCAGTGTGTCATAAATTTTATTAATATTATTAGACTTCTTAAATATCTGTGTGTGTGTGTGTGTGAGTGTGTGTGTGTGTGTGTGTGTGTGTGTGTGTGTGTGTGTGTGTGTGTGTGTGTGTGTGTGTGTGTGTGTGTGTGTGTGTGTGTGTGTGTGTGTGTGTGTGTACTCTACCACAACACAGTACATATCATTACCCTAGACTTTTAACGTAGCCACATTCATTAGTAAAAAAGATATGTGTGAGGTCGTAAGTGGTAGTACGAAGGGCCTTCTGTAATTCACATCTACATTTCTCTCAGGAGCCTTCACAACTGACCTCATACATCACACTAAGTGGCATCAACCATACAATACCATCAAAAACCACTACATATATTGGGGTCTCTTCCAGGGATAATTAGCTTATCAGTAATATTAGGATCTGCTGGTGGGAGAATTAAAATTAGGGCAACAAATTGTAAAAATTAAAAATGTCCCTTAAAATTGAAAGTGAGAATAAAAGTTGGTGAATTTTCACAGCCAGTGGTAATTAATTAGTTAACTGGCTAATTAGAATTACCTTAATCAAACAGTAATTGGAATTACTTTAGTTGTTTATTGGTTGGATTTTACCCTGATCATTGTTAATTTGTGTGATGGCGGAGTTAGCAAAGTTCAGATCAGCTGCTGTGCTAACGGCGAAGGAAATGGGAATGGATGGTCAGGCTTTAATTCAGTATGTAACTGCTGAATGTGACAAGTATATTGAAAGGGAAGAAAGAAGATTAGAAAAAGAGGCCGAAAGAAAATTAGAGTCTGAAAGGTTGGCTGAAGAGAAGAGGTTAGAGGCTGAAAAAGAAATTAAGAGGCTGCAGATTGAGGCAGAAGAAAAACGACAGCAAAGGGAAGCAGAAGATAAAAGATTGACTGCCGAAAGGGAGGCAGAAGATAGAAGGTTGCAAAGGGAGCACGAATTACGACTAAGGGAGCTGGAGTTACAAGGCCAGGCTCCTGAAAATGGTGCCAGCCCTTTTGCCTCAGATGCTGCAGCTAGTCAGGGTGCCTCAAACTCAGCTATGGGGTTTCATTTAGACCATTTTGTTGAAAAAGACGATGACATCGAGGGGTACCTCAGTCGTTTTGAGTTATTAGCTACTACATATGGGTTAGAGAGAGAGAGAGAGAGGTGGAGTTTAAAGTTATCACAGGGACTGAGAGGTACTTCTTATGAAGTCTTCGCAAAAATGAACAGAGAAGACCAAGACAATTATGACATGTTAAAGCAGGCTTTGTTATTGAGGTACGAAAAAAATGGTGAATTTTATCGTAAGAAATTTAGAAATGCCAAACTGTTGTCTGGGGAGACATACCACCAATTCTCTGCCAGACTGGAAACCTATTTGGAGAAATGGACGGCTCTGGGGAAGACCCAAGATCTTAAAGAGATGATCATGATAGAGCAATTGAGAGAGTCGATGGCTCCAGACATGAGAAAATTTCTCATGGAACAAGGTGCAGAGAAGTTGGGGGAGATTTTAAATGTCGCTGAGAGGTATCAGGCAGCCCAGGCAGAGGTAAGTGGCTCTAAACAGAAGCACATAGAAACTTTTAAAGCTCCACAGCCATTTAATAAATTTGAAAATAGAGAACAGGGTAATAAAGGCAGGACAAACTTTGAACGGACAAGAAATGACTATCGAGACAGAAACTCACAGTTCAATGACCAAAAATACAATGAAAGAAAACCGTTTAACCAAGGAAAAAGATGGTGCAAATGGTGCAAGAAAGATAACCATAACACCGAATTTTGTAGAAGGAAACCTTAAAACATTGCTGCAATGAAGTCGGGGACTCAAAGATTAAAGGTTAATCCTAATGGACAGCAGGAACCTTATCACCCCCCAGTTTGTGAGGATGTTATTTGTAATGGGGTCACCATAAGGTGCCTTTATGATACAGGTTTGGATTATGATTCAGTTGTGAAGTCTAGCCTAGTGGACCCAAGTCAGTATACCACAGAAACAGTGGAAATACAAGGGGCGACTAAGGACATACCACTCATGACACTTCCCATCGCAAGGATAACGGTGAAAACTCGCTATGTGGAAGGAGAAATCAGAGCAACAGTGATAGATGAACCAATCTACCCTCTGATATTGGGGTGTAGATACGTCTTCTTGGGGAATCCCGAGAGACCTGTGATCATGGCGACAGTGCAGACCAGGTCACAGAAGAAGGAGGAAGAAGGTGAACCGATAAATGCTCATCCAGAGGAGATGAGGAAGGCGCAGGCTGAGGATAGGACACTCAAGCCATGTTTTAAAAAATTGCCCACATGCCACACACCTCCAAGCAAGGGGGAATATTTTATGAAGAACAAACTATTATACAGGAAGGCCGGAACTGGAACAAATGGTCACAACCAGCTGGTTCTTCCCACTTCATATACGGATAAAGTGATGGAACTCGGGCATGCGATTCCCTTCAGTGGTCACATGGGGATCAGCGCCACAGGACAGCGTATAGCTTGTCATTACTTCTGGCCAGGGATAACGGAGGATATAAAAAGATATGTCAAATCCTGTCCAGAATGTCAAAGGGTAGCTCCAAAGCACTGGACTGCTCCTGCAACTCTAGGGGAAATGCCCATAGTGGGAACACCTTTTGAGAGGGTTGCAGTGGATATTGTGGGACCTCTCACTCGGACCAAGAGGAGGAACAGTTACATCCTTACTCTGGTGGACACTTGTTCTATGTGGGGAGAGGCGGTAGCCCTGCCATCAATTGATTCAAAACATGTAGCAGAGGCCCTACTTACAATATTCACAAGATTAGGATTCCCGCATCAAATCTTGACTGATAATGGCTCTCAGTTCAAGGGGAAACTAACGGAAGAAGTTTTTAAGCTATTTCAAGCCAGACACTTTCACTGTAGCCCGTACCACCCGCAAGGGAACGGCCAGGTAGAGAGGTTTAATGGGACTCTCATTTCTATCCTGAGGAAGCTGGCACACGAAAAAACCGGATCTGTGGGATCAATTCCTGCCCGCCGCATTGTTTGCGTATCGGGAGGTACCACATAGTTCAACCGGGATGGCTCCCGCAACTCTGCTATTTGGGAGGCCAATAAAAGGTCCATTAGAAGCACTATTAAGGACCTGGACAGATAAGAAGGCAGAAGAGATTGTTACCTCATCTTATCAATACGTGAACGAACTGACCACTCGTCTGAAAGCTGGATGGAAACTGGCAAATGATAATTTGAGACAAGCCAGGAAGAAACATGCAGCATATTTTAATAGGAAGGCAAAGGACAGAGAACTAGCTGTGGGAGAGAAGGTGCTTCTTCTACTACCCGGCAGCCAGAATAAATTACAAATTGGATGGCAAGGTTCATATACGGTTCTAGAGAAGGTGTCTAGAACAAACTATAAAATTGACAAAAAGGGGAAGGAGAAAGTTTATCATGTAAACCTTTTAAAGAAGTATCTGGACAGACCACTCCAGGAAAGCACCCCCTTACTGACCTTGGCTATCGCAACTCAAATGCAAAAGGAACCACTCACCTCGCATGAATACCCATTACATCCTAGTGAAACAGCGGCACAAGTAAAAGTCAGTAAGCACCTGACTAAAAATCAGAGGGAGAGAGTTCAACAGGTTCTGGAGGAACATACAGATGTATTAACAGATAAACCAGGACATACAAATTTGCTACAGTATGACATGAAACTGGTAGACGCAAACCCAATCTGTATGAGAGCTTATTCTATTCCGTTCGCGAAGGAGAAGGCATTGAAGGAAGAAATAGATTATTTGTTGAAGGAGGGGATTATTTCACACAGTGAATCATCTTTTAGCTCCAGTGTCGTTTTGTTGAGAAAACCGTCTGGGGAACACAGACTGTGCATAGATTACAGGAAACTGAATGCTGTCACAGAAGGACAAGTGGATCCATTACCAGACACAAAACAGTTATTTGCCAGATTAAACAAGGCAAAATACTTTTCAAAGGTCGATCTTAGTAAAGGCTATTACCAGATTCCAGTGAAGCCTGAAGTGAGGCCTTATTTAGCGTTTAGCACATCGGAAGGACATTATGAATTCAACATGCTACCATTCGGATTGAAAAATGCACCGAGTGTATTTTCAAGGATGATGCGCAAATTGTTGGATCCCCTGAATAACCCATGTATCACGAATTTCATGGATGAGATTCTCGTCGCCACAGAGACATTTGAAGAACACATTGACGCTCTAAAAATGTTATTTAATAGGCTTAGGGAGGCGAACTTAACTGCTAGGTCAACAAAATGTTGTATTGGATGCAAAGAGTTGGAATTCTTGGGACACACTGTATATCAGGGTAACATGACCCCTGATCCCAAGAACTTGGAGAAACTGCAGAGAGCACCTAGACCACAAACAAAAAAGGACGTGCGATCATTCGTGTCGTTATGCGGATTTTATCAAAAATACATCAAAAATTTTAACTCTATTTGTGCTCCTCTGACTGATCTGACTCGCAAGGGACTTCCAAATAAAATTATTTGGACTGCGCAATGTGAATTAGCTTTCCAAGAATTAAAGGAAAAACTCACTAGCAAGCCTATTCTCAAATTGCCTGATTTGACACAGGACTTTGTGGTGAGAACAGATGCAAGTAATGTAGGCCTCGGGGCGGCCTTGTTGCAGAGGTCATCTTCATCAGATGGGGAACTGAACCCAGTCGCTTATGCAAGCCGCAAATTGAATAAAGCGGAACAAGGATATTCCACAAGCGAAAAGGAATGTTTAGCGTTAATCTGGGCAATAAAGAAGTTTTAAATCTATCTGTATGGTAGGACTTTTGTGGTCCAGACGGATCATCAGCCCCTCGTATTCTTATCTCAGGCTAAGCATGAAAACGCAAGATTGTTGAGGTGGTCTTTATTGTTGCAACCTTATCAGTTTATTATCCAATACATCCCAGGCAAATTGAATGTCGGTGCAGATTTTCTCAGTCGGCACCCCTGTGATCAAGATTAGATAGTGGCAGGCGTGAGGAGAGATTTTATCTATGTGTATCACTGGTTTTGGAACTTGCCGTAGTGCATGTTCTCAGGTGGGGACATGTGTGATGATGTCACCATGATACAACGTTAAAATATCTCCAAAATTAACGATGAAATGTAGGGTTAAAAATAATGCGTAAGATACTAGGAGACATGCTCGCCCATGCCAGCTTTCCCACCGCCATTTAAAACTAACGAGTTAGAAGTGCAGACGAAACGTTTACCCTTTGTAGACGGGAGAGAACGGAGGACACAAAAAAGGAAAAATATGACTGAACACGTGTTTGAAGTTCGAACGGCAAAAAGACGCAAGTGGGGGTGAAAGGAAAAAAATTCACGTCCAGAGTTGACATAAAATAAGGAAATGGACAAGAAACGGACATTAGCTCTTGATCGAGACAGTCATTTCTTGGACGATTTTCGATACTTGGTCTTTATTTGAATGCCGCGGCAAAACACATGAGGGAAGGATCTCGAACAAATTTCAAAAAATTAAACTTGAGAAAAAAATACGTTTTTTTTTAAATAATAGAGCTATGAAAATAAAACCTAGCTAGTTTGATAGCCCATCTTGAGCAGAGAAATAATATGCTTTCAATTATACAGACGGATAGATAATAAGGAAGATATTGACAAAAGACTGTATTGTTCATAACAGACAAGCGACTGCACTGTTAACCCATGTCACTAAAAGTAACCAAAATCTTGGCCTTGAGTCTGCAAACGTAAAAATCGAGCTGTAATTAAAGAGAGGGAATGTGGTGGAGAATTGTAGCTAAAAATAACTTAGACAGCAGATTCGTGTAGGAAATGCATGTAAAACCAAGTGTATTTTTATGAAAAAACAAGTAGAGGCAGACGGACTAACAGACCGTAATACATACTTGACTGAGATTTGACTGAAGTGACTTTTGGTTGCCAATTTGAAAGTTAGGGGGGAAGTCGGCGATTGGTCAACGCATTTTATAGTAGCGTGATAGAGAGGTGAAAGTTTGCCAGTTTACATAAGTCTGTTCAGAGACACAGTTTGAATCCATGAATGGTGCTGATTCCATAAGAATATAACTTTATAAGTGGGACGTCATCATACGGCCAGCAGCTCAGCTGAGTTTTGCTAGCAAACTTTAACTGTGTTCTCATTTCTGAATTCTGGTAAGAATGAATAATATTTATTCTGTATATTTTAATAATTCGAGTGATTGATACTGCCATATCATAAAAATGATTACGACAAGTAAGTGTTCGCTCTAGATCCCCAGCCCTAGATCAGGGTCTAGAGACATACATACAAAGAAAATATATAGGAACGCCTAAATGAAACTATGAAAAAGGATCTAGTGTTGAGATCAGTGGAACATATCACCTATCTTATTTAATAGCAGGAAGCTATTGAACATATCTCAGATGTAATGTAGTCTTGGGGAACTGATACTATGTGAAACCAACTTGGTAAGATGTGCTGTGTGGTCAGAGAGATCTGACCTAGTCTATGTGGTGTTGTTGTGTGTAGTGTTGTGTACAGAAGTGGTTCAGAAGATAGAGTTCTGACACATGACCAATACTTTTGTTTCAGAACTGTGAGTTTCTATTTGGCACCAAAGCGGTGTCAAATACTGTATTAATATATACAAGTGTGGACCAGAGCAGTCTGTCATTGTGTCAGAGCAGCCGTATATTGCCCCCTGCACGGAGAGGTGGGGCCATCAGACTTCTGTACAGGATCGATGCAGGCAGATAAGTCATATTATGCCTTATGATTTTGCATTCCATTTATGACTCCATAATATTTCTTATGTTCTGACCAACTAAACATTTGGTTCAGAACAAAATAAATTTATCAAAAGATTAACTTGTAAAACTAAAACAGCCTGAGTTAGTTCAGTGTGTCATAAATTTTATTAATATTATTAGACTTCTTAAATATCTGTGTGTGTGTGTGTGTGTGTGTGTGTGTGTGTGTGTGTGTGTGTGTGTGTGTGTGTGTGTGTGTGTGTGTGTGTGTGTGTGTGTGTGTGTGTGTGTGTGTGTGTGTGTGTGTGTGTGTGTGTACTCTACCACAACACAGTACATATCATTACCCTAGACTTTTAACGTAGCCACATTCATTAGTAAAAAAGATATGTGTGAGGTCGTAAGTGGTAGTACGAAGGACCTTCTGTAATTCACATCTACATTTCTCTCAGGAGCCTTCACAACTGACCTCATACATCACACTAAGTGACATCAACCATACAATACCATCAAAAACCACTACATATATTGAGGTCTCTTCCAGGGATAATTAGCTTATCAGTAATATTAGGATCTCCTGGTGGGAGAATTAAAATTAGGGCAACAAATTGTAAAAATTAAAAGTGTCCCTTAAAATTGAAAGTGAGAATAAAAGTTGGTGAATCTTCACAGCCAGTGGTAATTAATTAGTTAACTGGCTAATTAGAATTACCTTAATCAAACAGTAATTGGAATTACTTTAGTTGTTTATTGGTTGGATTTTACCCTGATCATTGTTAATTTGTGTGATGGCGGAGTTAGCAAAGTTCAGATCAGCTGCTGTGCTAACGGCGAAGGAAATGGGAATGGATGGTCAGGCTTTAATTCAGTATGTAACAGCTGAATGTGACAAGTATATTGAAAGGGAAGAAAGAAGATTAGAAAAAGAGGCCGAAAGAAAATTAGAGTCTGAAAGGTTGGCTGAAGAGAAGAGGT